>CAKXYN010000022.1:21209500-22419000 GCA_935064755.1 Tragelaphus eurycerus | reverse complement strand
CGTGACTCAAGAGCCAAATGGGGCCTCTGGATGGTGTGAATCCAGTGAAGACGACACGGAACCCAGATCACACATGACAAGAATTTCACGTCAACACACCAGCCTAAAACGTGTTCACTATAATCATTGGTACTGATCTCCTTAGAATATTACTAGTATAAACTTCAGAGGCCCCAGAAAGAGATGACACATTAGAATTTGAGGTTTGGAAAATCTTGGCACATGGTTTCAGGACATGACACAATTTATCACAGAAATTATAATTTCCCTGTGCTTCTTCTCCATCTAAAATGAAGCAAAGGCTGATGGAAGATGCTCTTGGCTCTCTATTAATGGATGCTAATTAAAGTCTTGCGTTGGACAAAAGAAAACAGATGAAGAAGGCAGAACACAATAGAACCTCACAGATGGACTCTGGGAACATGCAAGGTGGGCTGGAGGGGTCTTTGGTGATTAAGACACAACACTGTGGAAATTTTAGCAGCTGAAGCTATTCTGTTCTTCATCTTGACACAGTATGAAAGTAATTATTCATATGCAAATTGCATGATTTTTTTCTCTATCCTTAAAAATATGGGCTTATTCACTGTAAATACAAACCCTTAACAAATGAATCCAACTGAACGTTACTCTGCAGCTTTTTTTTTTTTTTTTTAATTTTCTCCTCTCTTTTTTTGTTTTCTGTTTAATGGTGCTTTCCTTTTAGATGTGACTTTGCAAATAAGAAAGCATGTAACATCTGGAACTGCTTAAAATCAATTTCTTTTCTCCTTTATTTTTTTTTCTGTTCTATAACTAAAAATGGACTTTCCAATTCACATCATGCTTTTCTCCCTCTCTCTCCTTTATAAAATAAATAAATAAATAAATGCCATCTGGTCTAACAGCTCAGTTGCCAATTACAAGCCTGAGGCAATCCAAAACTGCCAGATAGTCAACGCAGAAAATATGGTTTCAAGAAGAAATGCTAACAGAGCCCTTGCTGCAGTATGGCTCGGCGCTCTGCCAAATTACCACCCCGTGCAGACACTGTCTTATCTCCTAGGGACTTGCAAGAAATCCTGGCAATCTACATTATGGTATATCAGCACCTTGACTTATCTTAATGAAGATATCTTAAAAACTCAGTTGTTTCAAAGCTAGTGGGACATACTGACATCTCAGAAAATCAGATCAGCACTCTTTGGATGGAGCTCTGAAATTTGCAAGTGACTACAATTTCAAGTGTTTCATTTTCTTGGGATCACAGCGCCTTTTTGGGCGTGGCCAGAGGGGAATAGCCGCACCTCCCTGCTGTGTCCAGCTGAACTAAGGTCACTGGGTCCGCTGATAGTAGATATTCACTTAAGGTGAGTCTCAGCAGAAAATGGTCCTTAGTCTACCTAATCTGCGTACTAGTTTGGTTACTTATTCAAACACATCAGTGAAAGGTTTGGAGAACCATGGAGCCCTCATCTCCCCTTTTCTCCATGTATAAATGAAGACAAAAATCCTAAAAATTCTACTCCGAGTATTGACCTCACTCTTTTCCATCTTCACTTCCACTCTCAGAAAGTGAAAGTGTTAATTACTCAGTTGTGTCCAGCTCTTTGCGACCCCATGGACTCTAGCCCACCAGTCTCCTCTACACATGAGATTTCCCAGGCAAGCATACTGGATCAGGTTGTCAGTTCCTTCTCCAGGGGATATTTCCGACCCAGAGATGGAACCTGGGTCTCCTGTATTGCAGGCAGATTCTTTACTGTCTGAACCATCAGAGCAGCCCATCACTCTCTATTCAAGCTATTAAAAATCCTTTTTTGGTTGCCATTTAAAACCTTGCATATCTTGTGTATGCTCCTATTAAGTCTCTTTTCTCTACACAGTCAGTGTAGTCTTCTGAAAATATAATTCCTCTGCTTAAAATGTGGCAGTACCTTTCCATTTCACTTAAGAATAAAATCCAGAATTCTTAAATTGGCTCTAAGTTCCTTATGAACTGATTTTCCCTCTTAGACTATACAGATCCTTTTACTATTTCTCTCCCCAAACTGGTCTGTTGGATCCAAAACAGCAACCACCACATTGAATTTTGTTCAACATTCAGCACTTCACAGTGTCAACATACAATAGTCTCTCAACATATCTTCTTTGATTTAATTCAGATTGAATGTTAGTTCTTCAATTAACATTGATTTGAATGTTAATTCAACTTGGTAATTGACCAAATTCTTTGCCAAAATTACGTTATCTATAAGATGAGACAACCAATCACTTACTGGAGTTTTGGTGGGAAGATTAAATGAGAGTATGCTTGTGAAGTTCAGCTGGCTTCACATACACAGAATGCCTCTACAATGTCCCTTCAAATTACATCTTCTCACTTCATTCTGGTAACTGATGTTTCTTAATTTACATTAAGTATCTTATATGTGCTCTATCTTTCTTCTACCCTAGCAATATTATGATACTTTTGAAGATAAAGAAACCATCTACCTTGTCCATCCAGCCTAGTACCTACTTGCTGTATGATTCCTAAATAAATATGGGTTAAAAAATAAAACCAAAATTCTAGGTGTCCCAACTTTGTGTCCCCAAATGCCTATGTGGAATATTCCAGTCCTGTCTGAGCCAGTCCTCCTTACACCTGAGAAGAAATACATTTGGATGCTGACAGAAAACAAAACAAAATCATCTTTTACCTGAAAAGGTTAGTGTTGTATCTACTTTTTTTGCAAATTATTAAAACAGGAAGTAAAGGAACTTAGGTAACTTCTCAAGGCATCATGCCTTCATCTGAGAAATAGAAATAAAAGTAGCCACCACATAAAATTAGGTAGATTAAAATACTCATACAGTATTTATCAGAGAAATGTCCATTAATTTTGTTCTCCTCTCTTCTTATATCAGAATGAAGACAGAATATAGTACACAGCATTGCAAATATGCCAAAAACAAAATTTTGAAGTAGACTCATAGATAGGCACTTTCTCATTTTATTACAGAATGAGGCTTGAGTTCCCTTCTTCCTTGAAATGCTGCAAACCTTCAAGTTCTACTGTACATCTAGGTGGATATGAAGCATGAAAGAATGTCCTTCCTACCACCCACAGGGAAGAGCTTTGAGCCTTCAGGTATAAGGCCCAATTATCATTTTCTTGCCTTGCCTAGATAAAAATGTTGTGATAGCACATGGAATTAAATATCATCATTTTCAATCTGTTGACATCGATTGGCTTCATGACTTAAAATAATATAAAGGATAAATGGAAATATGAGAGAGCTGAAAGACATTCCAGGCAGTGGTCTCCATAGCCAAGAGTCAATTTTCACTCTCCAGGTGTTTAGATGAGCATTTTTGTATACGATGAAGCAATAGAATGGTAATTATACTTGGAGGAGTCATATTATATTTGTTAAATTCTTCAGTAATCATAAATATTATTTTTTTCATTTAATAACTAACCAAACCTAAATTATTTGTTTATTCAGGCAATGATATACCACTCTCCATTATTTACTGGGACCTCACTGACTTCATGAATACAGTGTCTTCCTATGAGGCAACTATATAAAGCACACAATTATCTTGTTCATTAAGATGTAACTGAAGAGAACATCTGTTAGAATTGTGGAAACTTGAATGAAAAAAAAAATAGGCAATGCATTACTTGTCACCATGGTTTTCATGTGCATATTGCAATTCAACTAGCAAGCTATCATTAATGGGATGAATTTCATGGAACTTCTTTACTGATGTGTGTGTGTGTGTGTGTACGTGTGCATGTAGAGTCATGTGTGTCCACCTCTTTGTGACCCCTGGACTGAGCTCACCAGGCTCCTTTGTCCATGGAATTTTCTTGGCAAGAATACTGGAGTTAGTTGCCATTTCCTTCTCCAAGGGATCTTCCAGACTCAGGGATCAAACCCACATCTCTTGCATCTTCTGCATTGGCAGGCACATTCTTTATCACTGAGCCACCGGGAAAGTTCTTCTTTACTGAGGTGAACTTAAATTCAAGAGTTTATTTATTAAAAATATTTCTATGGACTTACTATGTGCCAAACACAGATCAACTGATCAAAGATACAGAGATGAGTAAGTCATTTTCTTAGCAAAATTTTTGAAGTTTTCTTTAGGGACAACATACCACCCTGTGGTGACTTCTGTGGGAGAAGTATTAAGAGCACTGAAATGTCATGGACTCATAAGAGGTGTTCAGAAACCATTCAGTGGAGGAATCAAGGAAGTAGAAGTTTCAAAAAGAAGAAAATATTTGGGGTTGAATCTAGATCAATAAGAAACACCAGGGATGATCATGGGAAGGTAAGAGAGGAGAAAGCAACCATATTTTAGGCAAAAGGAAGGATTATTTACAAGGCATGGATGTATGGTTACGCTGTTTTCAGGGAATTTTAAGTCACTTCTTCTTGGTGAAATGTTAGGTGTAAGGCAGAGTGTGGCACAAGTGTACATTGATGTGAGGCAGACCAAATAATCTGAATAATGAAGGGCTTCCCACATTAGGATATGGAGTTGGGATATTTTTCCCAGAAAGCTAAAGGAAGTCATCAAAGGATTTTAAACAGAGATGAGATGCCATTGGATGCTGGTTTAAAATTATTAGTGTGAAAAATGTGTGCAGGGAGAAGCGGACAGATCCAGGTGAGAGGCAGAGATCAGGTGGAGATGAGAGTATAGCAACTCAGTGAGGAATGATCAGTCTTCTAATACAGGGATATATGCAGGGAGGAAATAGACTCTTCACAGTTTGAACATTAATCACATGTGGTGGTATTTGGCAAGGTTTGGAACTGGACAACGAGATGGATGGTGCTACCATTGTGAAATATAATAAGAGTGGTAGATTTGGATCACTGCGATGAGGAGACTGAATATTTTATCTGAAGACATGCTTTATGGTATTAATTATAGTTGCAGTATGAATTTTTTAAAGTGAAGCATACCATATCTTATATACTCATGAAATCATAGGGTTCTAAATTATTAAGATTTTTGCCTTTGTTATAGAAAGGAATTAGTGATTTAAAGGGAAATGAGTCATCATGTGTTCCATCAGCCTTACTCTGCAGAAAGTAAAGTAATGCTCAAGAGGAGAAAAGTATGTCACCAGAGATTAAGAGTCAAGGCTTCTACCAAACTGAACACTGACCAGATTAGCTGCAAATCCAGGATCATTTTGAGATCAAGGAAACCTGTTCCTGATTCTTTAACGTGTTTCTTCACCTCTTCCTCCACACTCTGAAACCAAAACTGCTCATGTAGCCTTCTGAAGCTCTTATCTCAAGCCTTAAATCAATCTTAAAGAAAGTTGGAAAAACAAAATAAACATGTGATGTGATTTCCCAGCTCAAAGTCTGTTGATGGACAGAAGGCGAAACTTCCAGGTGTGCCTGAAAGCACCGCTAGGTCATGCCTTCTGCTGTGTGACCTGCAGTGTGGTCTTTTCAGAGACATCCCTTGTTTCTCCGGATCTCAACCACAAGGAGCTACTGGCAGAGTGTTAAAGGCACTGGCTGTGAGGTTCAAAGAGGCTGGAGTTCACCTCCCCAGGGGTCACCCTGGTAAGATACTTCTCTAAATCTCAGTCTTCTTTTCCATAGAACAGGGATAAGCAAGGAACACACCTCTGGGGAAGTGCAATTGAGAAAGTGTATGTGACACAGCATGGACTTGAAAGCAGATAAATTTCTCATCCTATCATATTATCACTTATTGAATACTAGTTAATAACTTCATGAGATTATATGTTCTCACTAAACTTCAAAATCCTTCAATCTAGGCTTCAACAGTATGTGAACCGAGAACTTCCAGATGTACAAGCTAGATTTAGAAAAAGTAGAGGAACCAGAGCATCTGCTGGATCATAGAAAAAGCAAGAAAATTCCAGAAAAACATCCATTTCTACTTCACTGACTTTGCTACAGCCTTTGAGTATGTGGATCACAACAAACTGTGGAGAATTCTACAAGAGATGGGAATACCAGACCACCTGATCTGCCTCCTGAGCAATCTGTATGCAGGACAATAAGCAACAGTTAAAACCAGACATGAAACAATGGACTGTTTCCATATTGGGAAAAGAGTATGTCAAGGCTGTATACTGTCACCTTGCTTTCTTAACTTAGGCATAGAGTACATCATGTGAAATGCTGGGCTGGGTGAAGCACAAGTTGGAATCAAGATTGGCGGGAGAAATATCAATAACCTCAGATATACAGATGACCCCACCCTTATGGCAGAAAGCGAAGAAGAACTAAAGAGCTTCTGGATGAAAGTGAAAGAGGAGAGTGAAAAAGCTGGTTTCAAACTCAACATTCAGAAAATTTAGATCATGGCATCCAGTCCCATCACTTCATGGCAAATAGATGGGGAAACAATGGAAACTGTGACAGGCTTTATTTTGGGGGGCTCCAAAATCGCTGCAGATGGTGACTGTGGCCATGAAATTAAAAGACGCTTGCTCCTTGGAAGAAAAGCTATGACCAACCTAGACAGCATATTAAAAAGCAGAGACTACTTTGCTGACAAAAGTCCGTCTAGTTAAAGCTATGATTTTCCCAATACTCATGTACAGATGTGAGAGTTGGACCATAAAGAAAGCTGAGCACAGAAGAATTGATGCTTTCTAACTGTGGTGCTGGAGAAAACTCTTGAAAGTCCCTTGGATTGCAAGGAGGTTCAACAAGTCAATCTTAAAGGAAATCAACTCTGAATATTCACTGGAAGGACTGATGCTGAAGCTCCAATACTTTGGCCACCTGATGTGAACAGTTGACTCATTGGAAAAGACCCTGATGCTGGAAAAGATTGAAGGCAAGAGAGAAGGGAGTGACAGAGGATGAGATGGTTGGATGTCATCACTGACTTGATGGACATGAGTTTGAGCAAACTCGGGGAGATAGTGAAGGATGGGGAAGCCTGGCGTGCTGCAGTCCATGAGGTCGCAAAGAGTCGGACACAACTTAGTGACCGAACAAAGCAAACAAGGCTTGTCTCATTTATTTACTTGTTTATTTATATCACTTATTTCTCTTTCCCTCACATGTAGGTCAGTATCATGGGAAAATGAACTTAGACAAGCTCCAGGAAAACAGAGTCGTTAAGAACACGGAGAGTAGATGCAGATTTCCCAGGATTCATTCTTGGTTTCATCTCTGAGTAGTTGTGTGACTCAGTAATTTGTTTAACCTATTTCTCATCTGTAAAAATTCAACTAATTATAAAGTGCCTAATTTAGAACAGCATGCTTAGCACATAGTAAATTATCTGTAAATGGTATTATTAAAAGTATGAGTCTCATCCTCTCACCTATAAGAGTGATTTTGTTGTTGTTCAGTAGCTAAGTCCTGGGCACCCCATGGACCACAGCCTGCCAGTCTCCCCTGTCTTTCACAATTTCCTGGAGTTTGTTTAAATTCATGTCCATTGAGTCTGTGATGATATCTAACCACCTCATCCTCTGCTGCCCTCTTCCTCTTTTGCCTTCAGTCTTTCTCGGCACCAGGGTCTTTTCCAATGAGTGATAGGCATACAGAAAATACTGAACGAATATGTGCTAGTGTAGTGCTTGAACAGCAATCAGTGTTCAACAAATGGAGTTTGCATATGTTACTGTTAATGCTGCTGCTGCTGCTGCTGCTGCTGCTAAGTCGCTTCAGTCGTGTCCGACTCTGTGCGACCCCATAGACGGCAGCCCACCAGGCTCCCCCGTCCCTGGGATTCTCCAGGCAAGAACACTGGAGTGGGTTGCCATTTCCTTCTCTAATGCAAGAAAGTGAAAAGTGAAAGTGAAGTCGCTCAGTTGTGTCCTACTCTTAGTGACCCCATGGACTGCAGTCTACTGGGCTCCTCCATCCATGGGATTTTCCAGGCAAGAGCACTGGAGTGGGGTGCCATTACCTTCTCCAGTTAATAATACTAGTGCTCGTAACAAAGATAATAATAATACCATTGCTCATCAACAGCAACATTAACAACTCTTGAGTGTCAGGATTTTGTGAAGATCTATAGAAACTGTGAACTATCCTACTCTTGCTTTACTTTTCTTATTTCCTTTTCCTTCACACACAGATCTCAATGCCTATAAGATGTTTCCAGAAAGCTTGAAAATGTAGAAGTTAATAAGCTAGAGTCCTTGTTCACAAAGCTCACACTCCAGTGCAGATATAGGCATTTAGAACAATCACTCTGCTCTTATAGAAATAGAGATATAGTGCTTTGGAATCTTAAAAGAAGTAATTCCCCGTTCTTCCTAAGGGGGGCAGAATGTTTTCACAGAGTAGGCACCAAATGAATTGCAGTTGGAATAAAAATTAGGAATTCTTCAAGTAAAGAAGACAGGAAGGCGATTCCAGGAAGATAGAAAAGATCATGATGGTTTAAAAAAAATCACTATTCAGGGAAGCATGAGCTATTAGGAGGAATTGCAGCAGTGCACAGAGAGCAGGAAATAGACTGGGGATTCAATTGCTATTGAGGTCAGATCACCAACTGTAACAATTTTGGGATTGAGTTTTGTAATACAGTCAATGGGGGAATATCAAAGGTTTTTAAAATATGAAAGTCAACTGATCATATTTGAGTTAAATTAATTACCTTAAATTAAATTATTAATTTTAATTAATTCATTATAATTAATTAAACAAGAATGGTAGGGTTTTGGTTTTTTTTTTTTTTGGATGAGCAGGAAAAGAGTAGATAAAAGTAAGAATATCACTTGTGAAAGCTTTTATAATATTCATAATTAGAACTGGGCTCAAGCTGCATCAGTGCAGAAGATAAAGGGAAGCAGATTTTAAGAGTATTTAGGACAGAGGGTCAAACAAGCTTGGCAGCCCTGGGGATATAGTTATTAAGAGAAGAAGAAAGCCAAGGATGCACTGCTATATCTGTTCTGGAAGGTAATTTCTTTATGCCAGTCGTGTATGTAGGGAATGTGAGACCAGAAATAGGTTAGTGGCACACAGGTCTGAATTTGGAAATGCTACTTGTGATTTGTGAGCCATTGATCTGCAAATTTTTAATTTTAATTTCATGACTGAAGCGACTTAGCAGCAGCAGCAGTAATTTATTAGCTGTTTCCTATGTGAATATGTTTGTCGAAGGGTTTATATATAGGGTAATAATATCAGTTTAGTTAGGACAGTGCTGAGTTTTGACATCATCCTGGAGTAATTATTAAATCCCCCCTTTTCTTCACTAAAGTATCCCAGTTTGCATCATAGTTATGTGGTTCCTCAGTTGTATGGAAATCCTAAAGCTAAATAATTGAGAATTATAAACCTCAATTGAAATTTGAAATCTACTGTAAGATGTAGACATGTTCGAATTATTTTTTACATGTTACCAGAATGAGAAAAATCAGGAATAAAAAGTGTCAAGATCCCAAAGGTAAGAACCACTTTTAATTTCCATTGCAGCTTCATGGGCAATGCTATTGTGATGTTGAATCAACAAATTACAGTTTTTCAAAGGATTGTTATTAAATGTCTTTCCAGGAGGATGACCTCTGGTAGGGACTAGCATGATATGGTGGGCTTCCCTGGTGGCTCAGTAGTAAAGAATCCTCCTGCCAATGGAGGAGATGTGGGTTTGATCCCTGGTGTTGGGAAGATCTCCCGGAATAGGAAAGGACAACCCACTCCTGTATTCTTACCTGGAGAATCCCATGGACAGAGGAGCCTGGTGGGCTAAAGTCCATGGGGTCACAAAGAGTCAGACACAACTGAGTGTGTGTGCACACGCACACATACGCACACACAGCGTGCTGTACTAGATATCCCGAGAAGCCCTCCCAGATGTAGTAAAATGTAGGCATAATTGTCTCCACTTAGAGGTGAGGATCCTCAGACATTGAGAGGTAAAGTATTAATAACTAGTCACACAGAGACAGCACTTTTCCTCAAGCCTGACATCAAAGATGGCTTTCTTTGCGTGCCACCAAATTTCTTCCACTTCAGAGAACTAAACCTCACCTGGAAGTCTGAAAGGAGAGATGCACGAAGCCAGGTCTCAACTGAGGGCCCAGGTACCATGTCTGTGCAGAGGGAAAGAGCCTCTCTTTGGGAGAGGTGATTGCTGTCAAGCATACATGAGTGAAACCCACTCAAAACTGATTCAGCTAAGCTGCCATAACATCCAAAGTGATCTAGGAGGATGCTGTAATCAACAGTGTCAAAAGCAGCATTCAGATCAAGCAAAATTAAAACACTCAAACTGTCAGACGTGGCTGCATCAATAAACCATTCATCACAAGGAAAATCTCAGGCAAGGGCTGCCTCTGCCCTGAGTGAAGCGATGAAAAGCTGGATTCAACTTTCTCAGACAGACTATGTCCCTTTCTTAAAAAGAATGTGTTCCTTCTGGCTGTGAGCGTTCATCTGACCCAAAGGAGCCCATTCAGTCCCTGACTACACATAGCACAGCCGTTCATTTCCTGGGACTTTATTGTCCCCTCAAAAAGACTGAAGAGCTGAATTCATTCACTGAACAACCATTTATCGAGTTTTGACCCAGACAGGCACAATAACAAGCACTGTGTATACAGAACTGACTACAACACAACCCCTGGCCTCAAGGTGCTATGACCATGTAGACTCTATACCTCTTTATTAAACTTAGTAAATGAGGTAAGGACTTCCCTGTAGCTCAAACAGTAAAGAATCTGCCTGTGATGCAGGAGACCAGGGTTCAAGCCCTGGGTTGGGAAGATTCTCTGGAGAAGGGAATGGCAACTCACTCCAGTATTCTTGCCTGGAGAATTTCATGGACAGAGAAACCTGGTGGGCTACAGTTGGTGGGGTTGCAGAGTCGGACACAACTGAGCAAACACACACACATGCACAGACAAGGTAATCATTAATAACAAAAGAATCAGGATATTTGAGAAACACAAAGAAGGATTAGATACAGTCCTTACAAATCCCTTTGAGAAGAAAAGGAAAGAACTCTGCCAAAATTTAAAAATATAATTCTAGGGGTCATACTCAGTGAGATGACCATAACATTCATCGTCTGTTTTAGTCAGCTTGGGCTGTTACAACAAAATGCCTTGAACGGGGCGTGGAGGACTATCAGACAATAGAAATGTGTTTCTTATAGTTCTGGAGGCTGGAAGCCAGGGGTCCTGGTGCCAGCCTGGGTGGATTTGGATGAAGGTCCACTTCTTGTTTTGCAGATGCCACATTGCCTTGTACCCTCACATGGCAGACAGCAAGGACAGGAAGGAAGCTCTCTCCTGTCTCCTCCTATAAGGGCACTAATCTCCGTCTTCTAACAACCCCACTTTGAGGGTTCAGATTTCAGTGCCTGGCTTTTGGGAGGAACAGCAACATTCAGTCCACTGTCATCAAAGTGGATTTTAAGATAGAAATGAGGTATTAATGACCACAGTAGGACAACAGATACACATGGGCACTGCCCAGGTAGGTCTACAAGACCGCTGGGGAATCATTGAATTCAGTAAGAGAGACCATCATTGTCTGTGACCAGGAGCGATCTCTTTACATTTGGCAGGTAGACAATGTAGCCACCACACACTTGACTCAAACTGTCTTTTTCTTTGTCTCAGCCCTACTGTTACACTTAGATGAAGTTGAGTACTGAAAACTACTCCCCTTTCAAGCTAATGTTCTTACTTATCCACTTCTCACTTTGATAGGATATAGGAGGGAACTTGAGTGGCTGTCTGCATTAAAGCCTTCACCCTGAGGTACCCTCATTTAATCTATCACTGGTCTTCCCAAGAGGACTTTGGAGCCTCATCAAAGAGATCACCAACAGATTCTTTGGCTGGACCACAGATGGACTAAGAAATTCATTGTAGTTGCTTCATACCATACCCACTCAGGACATTTTACAATCTGGATTCCATCTGGCTAGGTTCCTTCTGCATCAATGACTAGTAAAACCTGCAGCAATAATAAAATTATGCTTGCATATTATGGTTATTATATCATTTCTATTATCAATGTCACAATGATATGTGAAATTGACACAATAACATTATGTGAAATTATGGCTTTCCTTTTCTGTTAGAGCTGTTAGGAAAAGCTCTGAGTATGAGGAACTTGGGCTGAAATGGATGACATGAAGGGCAGTTTCTATAGAATCACTGGTCCACAGCTTGAAATCAGATGTGGTCTTGCTTCATTAAAGTCACGTGTTAACCCTGTGTGTAACCCATGTAACCTCTGGGGACATGGGTATCTTTAAGAGTGCTACTCTGAGAGGATCAGTCAAGCCTTGATTTATGTGCTACCTAGTTCAACAAAAAGTTTTAATTCTGTATCATTTATAAAATCCATTCTTTTATTTTGGAGATGGAAAAATCCTTTCCTGAGATATAAATATTTAATAGCCCCTTTAAATATTAAATGATTCTGCTTTGTACAACATATTCCAAAAATGGAAATACTTCAGTGAAAATGGCCTGAAAATTTTTTGCCTATTTTGTGAATCCTGTTCTCAATGAATATTGTCTCATATTTAGCTACATTTTTGCCATAACTAAGAGCTGTTGTACAGAAATACCTTCTGTAATGATATAATGGTCCACGTAGCATCCACATCACTTCAAGTGTACACTTCTGTTCCTTGAAACATGGAGTTTCTCATCCGGATGTGTTCCCTGTGTGCGTGCATGCATGCTAAATTGCTTCAGTCATGTCCAACTCTTTGCAACCCTACGGACTGTAGCCCACCAGGTGCCTCTGTCCATGGGTTCTTCAGGCAAGAATACTAGAGTGGGGTTGCCATGCCCTCCTCCAGGGGATCTTCCCAACCCAGGGATCAAACCTGCATCTCTTATGTCTCCTGTTAGCAGGCAAGTTCTTTACCACTAATGCCACCTATATTCCCTGGGGTGATCTGAAATACAATCCTAAAGGCTTTTGATAATCAGTGCCTGAAGAGCTTCATCTTGTCTCAGCCTTCAAAAAGGCTTTCTCAGGATGGGGAACACATGCATACCTGTGGCAGATTCATTTTGATATATGGCAAAACCAATACAATATTGTAAAGTTAAATAAAATAAAATAAAAAGGTTTTCTCTACTGGCTTTGACTCCTACTCCAGGCCTGTATTTTCCATTTAATAATGTGGTGGGAGAAATAATGTATTGTTTAATAATCTGACTGTGAAAATCCAAACTATTGAAAAGTATCATCTTATTTTCTGTTTTAGCCCATCACAGCTGTTGCTCATGCTGTAAATAACTGGGAAATCTGTATTGAATAAATGAGTGGACAAGTGAATGTGTGATCTGAGCAATAAATGTGTGTAAACCCATTGTAAGAGTAATGCAATGTAACATTTAGACAGTCTTTTCCATAGTCCCACCATTATATTAACACAGTGTTTGAAATAAATTGTCTTTATACTAAAGGCATTCTTCCAGCTTTCATACCAGATGAAACCAAGGGCAGAAGGTGATATGGAACTTACCTGACTTGGGCACACTCCCTGTGAGTGGATAAAGCTCAGTGATGCAGAGAGGGAGTGAGTAGGACTGCAGGCCCGAGATGGAGCCGACAAAAAGGAGTCGGTGTGGTTCAGTCATGTGGTATCACGGCTGAGTTATAGACATAACAGAGTTAAGATATAGAACATTTCCATCACTACAATGATTTCTCATGATGTCATGTTTCAGCCATGCCTTCTTATTTCCCTCCATCCCCACCGTCTTCTTAACCCTTGATAACCATTTGTCTGTTTTCCATTTCTGCAGTTCCTTCATTTCAATAATGCTCTACAGATAGAATCATAAAGTGTGTAACCTTTTAAGACTGGGTTTTTTCACTCGGCATCCTTCTGTGGAGCTTCATGCGGTTTGTTGCGTTTCACTTATTAATGTATTATTGCTTTTTATTGTTGAATAGTACACCGTGGTGTAGATGTACTACAGTTTAAAAGTATAAGGACACCTGGGTTGTCCCCAGTATCTGTCTGTTGCAAATTAAGTTGCTAAAAGCAGCTGTATACAAGTTTTAACATGAAGGTAAGTTTTTAAGGAGACTGCCAAAGTATTTTCCAGAGAGGCTATGCTCTGTCACAGTCTGATTTTCACAGTCAGATTATTATTCTCATGGATGAGTATGATCCAGCTTTTCCACAATCTTTGTGAGTGTAAAAGCGTTGGCTATAGTCATTTATTTTTATTTTAGCCTTTCTGATAGGTGTGTTGTGATATCTGATAATGGTTTTAATTTGCACTCCCTAATGGCTAATTGACAACCCACTCCAGTATTCTTGCCTGGAGAATCCCAGGGACAGAGGAGCCTGGTGGGCTGCCGTCTATGGGGTTGCACAGAGTCGGACAACACTGAAGTGACTTAGCATGCATGCATGCAACGGCTAATGATATTGAAAATCTTTTATGTGCTTATTTATCCTCTATATATCCATTTTGGTGAAACTTTGGTTCATGTTTTGTACCTGTTATTTATTTGGATTAATGCATTCCTTTTTAATATATCTTAAAAAAGAACTGAGATTTGAGAGTTCTTCATGTATTCTAGACACAGCTGCTGCTAAGTCGCTTCAGTCGTGTTCAACTCTGTGCAACCTCATAGACGGCAGCTCACCAGGCTCCCCCATTCCTGGGATTGTCCAGGCAAGAACACTGGAGTAGGTTGCCATTTCCTTCTCCAGTGCATGAAAGTGAAAAGTGAAAGTGAAGTCGCTCAGTCGTGTCTGACTCTTAGCGACCCCATGGACTGCGGCCCACCAGGCTCCTCCGTCCATGGGATTTTCCAGGCAAGAGTACTGGAGTGGGGTACCATTGCCTTCTCCATTCTAGACACTAGTCTTCTTCAAATATAAGATTTTCAAACATTTTCTCCCATTCTGTAGCTCATCTGCCTCTGCTCTTTTCAGGGTCTTTCTTAGAGCAAACATTTCTAATGTTGGTGAGTCCAACTAATCTATTTCTGTCAGTAATTTGTAACATCATTGTTATTTTTCATAAATATATGATAAAATTTGCCAGTGAAATTACCTAGCCCTGAACGTTCATTTTGAGGGATTTTGTAATTACAACTGTGATATTCTTAATACCTGTGTGCGTGCTCAGTCACTCACTCGCGTCTGACTCTCTGTGACCCCGTGGACTGTAACCTGCTGGGCTCCACTGTCCATGGGATTCTCCAGGCAAGAATACTGGAGTGAATTGCCATTCCCTCCTCCAGGGGATCTTCCCAACTCAGGAATCATATTTGTGTCTGCTTCACCTCCTGCATTGCATGCAGATTCTTTACCCCCTGAGCCACCAAGGAAGTCCTGATGTCTGGTTTATTTAATATTTATATTTATTTGATTCTTAACAGTAGATATTTAGTTTCTACTTTATATTTTCATACTATATCCTTCCCTGTTTTTTATTTTACTTTCAGCCTTCCTATATGGTTATATTTGAAGTACATTTCTTATAGACAACATACTATTGGTTCATATACTTTATTCTACCCTGTTTTATTCTCTGTCTATAAATATAAAAGAGCAACAGCATGAGAGTCAAAGAAATACTTGATTAATATCTTAAGTGAATAAATTCCAAAACAGAGAGCTCTGATATGAACTGGAGTGGAGCACATCTTTAAGTTAGTTTGAAGATCTAATCTAAGTTTCCTATTCCTGCTGCTGCTGCTGCTAAGTCACTTCAGTCGTGTCCGACTCTGTGTGACCCCATAGACGGCAGCCCACCAGGCTCACCCGTCCCTGGGATTCTCCAGGCAAGAACACTGGAGTGGGTTGCCATTTCCTTCTCCAATGCATGAAAGTGAAAAGTGAAAGTGAAGTCGCTCAGTCGTGTCCGACCCTCAGCGACCCCATAATCTCCAGTGTACTCAGGCACATCAGTGGAATGATGGATGGACAGACTCTGGTCTGATACTCTCCTCAAGTTATAGGTATTCAGAAACATGTGGAAAAAGGGAACTGGCTGTGTCTACCCCTACAGATCTTCCCTCAGTCCCTTTAGAAGGACTGTGATTTCCAATGGACCAAAACTCTGCTTACTGCTAAGCTTGGTCTTGCAAATGTTGTCACCCTAAGCAATGAGATAATTATGTAGTAGATAGGTAAGTAAGCACTGTAGAAGACCAATGAAGGGATTTAAGAATCTTCTTTTCTGACAAGATATATTTTTTTTTATTATGGCTGACTCTTTCTTCAGGCTAAACTTGAAAACTTTATATTTATTCCTATTTCTTTTCATCATTTTTTCCCCCACTTCAGACAGACACATTTTCCAATGGATTTCTGTATTTCATCATCTTCCCTCTCCATGTCTCCCTTTCACACGTGATATTCCAGAGATTTCCTGAGAAGATCAAGTGCCTATGGTTGCTGCCCATGGCAGAGAGTGGCCTTTATTAGAAACCTTCCTTATGATCTCCTTCAGGGCTGCATTACAATTTTATTGTGCCTGAGAAGTGAGCAAGGCTCTTCCCTCTCTTCTAATTAGCTCTCTGGACATTGCAGCAGTTCAACAATGGTAGAGACCAAAGTAGGTGGTTTATCACAAAATGATTCCCTGGGTGACCCAGGCCTGTCTGTCCAAGTTGGGGCAAAGACCAGTGGTAACCAGTATAGTCACTCAGACAAGTTTTTGATGATTCTGCAAAACCAATTAAATCAAGAGTAATTTATACCAAGAGCCAAATGATTGTGTTAGGATATCTTCCAGGAAATTTAAAGTGGGAATGCACAATAGAAGACAATTGAGAGGCCCCCTGTACCATTTGTAACAAATCAGTGATTGATTAATCAAAAGAATTCCAATTCAGAAATGCATTCTTTCAATAGATATGGTTATTTCTCACAACAATACTCCCCAAAAGTAACAGGGTCACCACCCTCTCTCCTTAGGCAGAAAAACATTACTCCATGGCAAGTATATTCTTACTTAAAGATTTTTAAATTACTTTTATTTAGAACACCAATCTTGCACCTTAGAATGGAAACTCTAGATGGACGGAATGTGGAGTATCACTATGTAGTGAAATTAAAATACAACAGTTTAAATACGTTACTAAAGGCAGTGCTGTTTAGAATTAATGACTGAATTTGAATCCATGATTATTTAACTTCAAGTTCCATGATCCTCAAATGTCTCTTAAAGATGTGTTAAAAGGGACAGCGGAATCAGAAAGAGGGAAGCCCTTCTTGCTAAAGACTGGTCTGTAACAATCACGTGGGAAGATATCAAACTCAATATCAAATTAAAAAGCAGAAGAAGGTAAAAGAAAATGTGGGAGTGGTAGAAATAATGATTCAAACACAAAGATAATGCATAAAATATGAGTAAAAATGATTTCGTTAAGCTTTTAAAATACCTCAAGTACCATACAAACTCTATGACTTTGGGGCCCCCAAGATAGGAACCAAGGTATATGTAGGAGTCGAATGACCGAATTACACTAGTGTTACTGGGACTGTTCCAGGTTTAGCATTGAAATTTCACTTCCTAGGAAACTGCAGCCCTGTGCAAGCCAGTGTGTCTGGTCAGCCTGTGTATTTATAGTAGAGAAGGACCAACGGTTAAAGGGGGTGCCTAGATCCATTACCAGTTCCAGTCCAAGACACCCATGCTTGTTGTCACCTTAACTCACTGTGAGTTTCCTTATCTGTCAAATGTAGATCTCTTTACCCGGTTCAAGTGCTGTGAAAGTTAAATACAACGTTCTTTGTCAAAAAGCTATCATTTGGCTGGTCAATGCTTTTGTGTTTCAAGGCTATAAAGACATGTTGCAGGGCCAAAAATCAAGGGAGGAGAAGAGATGCTCATTGAAGAGTCCCTTCCCAAGACAGAAAGAGGGGAGGTCAAGGATATAATGGCAGGTCAGAGGTTGAGAAGTTGGAGAGGTCTGTGCCACGCTTGCCTGCTGCCCCTGCATTATGGGTGACTCCTGGATATCAGCAAAGACTAGACGTGAAGACCAGAGCCCTCCAAGGGCTGTGTTGAGGGTCTCTGCACTGGCACTCTGAGAGCTAAGGACTGAAGCACAATGACCTCAACTCTATAGTGACAACCACTGTGGTGGATGGAGTCCAGGCAAGGATGGCGGCCACAGTGACTCACCATCACACCCTTTTCCTACTTTAGATACATGCATAATCACGATGGTGTGATCACTGACCTAGAGCCAGGCATCCTGGAATGTGAAGTCAAGTGGGCCTTAGAAAGCATCACTACGAACAAAGCTAGTGGAGGTGATGGAATTCCAGTGGAGCTATTCCAAATCCTGAAAGGAGATGCTGTGAAAGTGCTGCTCTCAATATGCCAGCAAATTTGGAAAACTCAGCAGTGGCCACAGGACTGGGAAAGGTCAGTTTTCATCCCAATCCCAAAGAAAGACAATGCCAAAGAGTGCTCAAACTACCGCACAATTGCACTCATCTCACACGCTAGTAAAGTAATGCTAAAAATTCTCCAAGCCAGGCTTCAGCAATATGTGAACCGTGAACTTCCTGATGTTCAAGCTGGATTTAGAAAAGGCAGAGGAAGCAGAGATCAAATTGCCAACATCCTCTGGATCATGGAAAAAGCAAGAGAGTTCCAGAAAAACATCTATTTCTGTTTTATTGACTATGCCAAAGCCTTTGACTGTGTAGATCACAATAAACTGTGGAAAATTCTGAAAGAGATGAGAATACCAGACCACCTGATCTGCCTCTTGAGAAATTTGTGTGCAGGTCAGGAATCAACAGTTAGAACTGGACATGGAACAACAGACTGGTTCTAAATAGGAAAAGGAGTACGTCAAGGCTGTATATTGTCACCCTGTTTATCTAACTCATATGCAGAGTATATCATGAGAAACGCTGGACTGGAAGAAACACAAGCTGGAATCAAGATTGCCGGGAGAAATATCAATAACCTCAGATGTGCAGATGACACCACCCTTATGGCAGAAAGTGAAGAGGAACTCAAAAGCGTCTTGATGAAAGTGAAAGTGGAGAGTGAAAAAGTTGGCTTAAAGCTCAACATTCAGAAAACAAAGATCATGGCATCCGGTCCCATCACTTCATGGGAAATAGATGGGGAAACAGTGTCAGACTTTATTTTGGGGGGCTCCAAAATCACTGCAGATGGTGACTGCAGCCATGAAATTAAAAGACGCTTACTCCTTGGAAGGAAAGTGATGACCAACCTAGAAAGCATATTCAAAAGCAGAGACATTACTTTGCCAACAAAGGTTCGTCTAGTCAAGGCTATGGTTTTTCCAGTGGTCATGTATGGATGTGAGAGTTGGACTGTGAAGAAGGCTGAGCACCGAAGAATTGATGCTTTTGAAGTGTGGTGTTGGAGAAGACTCTTGAGAGTCCCTTGGACTGCAAGGAGATCCAACCAGTCCATTCTGAAGGAGATCAGCCCTGGGATTTCTTTGGAAGGAATGATGCTGAAGCTGAAACTCCAGTACTTTGGCCACCTCCTGTGAAGAGTTGACTCATTGGAGAAGACTCTGATGCTGGGAGGAATTGGGGGCAAGAGGAGAAGGGGATGACAGAGGATGAGATGGCTGGATGGCATCACTGACTCAATGGATGTGAGTTTGAGTGACCCCCGGGAGTTGGTGTTGGACAGGGAGGCCTGGTGTGCTGCGATTCATGGGGTCGCAAAGAGTTGGACACGACTGAAGGACTGATCTGATCTCCGATATCTGTTCTGACTTATCATCTTAGGAAAGACAGGTGGTCCCCACAGCATGATAGATTGAATTAGCCACTACCTTGGTCAGTGGAGGCTCAGTTTGATTTGATTTAAAATAAATAGAGTAAGCTTCTATTAATCTAAATGTTATAAGGCAACATTTTGTCATTTACTCAAAGAAAAATGAGACATTTTTATGGACCATAAATAGTCTCAGAGAATAGTTTAGGAGAAAGACACGTGTATAGGTAATTGAGACATAGGAAGGTGAAATAAGATTTGTCAACAGGTGAGGGTTTGGGGAGAGCTTAGGGAGAAACGCTCTGCTTGTAAATTTCCAGACATACAGGTGGGCAGAGCAGCTCTGAAATTCTCTCTCCCTTGGTAATCCCTGGGACAAGAGGCTCCCCTGAGATCAGTCACACCGGCTAAATGGGAGAGATGAAGAAGATGGTCCAAATGCCATTTTTATGCATAATAAAATAAACGCAAGCACATAGAAACAGCATTCAACTCTTGTTTATCTTTCCATTCCCAGCAGAAGTGCCCTGCTGTGGTAGGAAGGAGAGGGAACAGCTCCCTTGCAGAACACTTAAATGTGTAACTAACACTTTGGAAGGTACTAACCCTCCTGATCAGACTGAGGAGTTAAAAACAGCAACAGCCATCAAATGTCAAAAAAAGTCACTTTGTTCCAAATGGGCTACTTTTAACCACACGTGTTATAATCTATTGCTTATTCCACTGAGAGTATGAGATTTAGCTTCCCCTTAATTGGCAATTGCAAAGAAGTCTCCCCAGGAAGCTTCCTTCTAAGGGGAAATTTTAAATTCCATTAGTGACAATGACAGCACTATAGCTGAGAGGAGGTAAGGTTGGTCTAATCTTTAGTTTAAAATATTCAGAACAGTTGACATCAGAGAAGAGGAGGGAGGGATGAAGAAATAGCGACACAGATTGAGGGAGCAGGAGAGCGCATTAGTTGAATGATTGATAATAGAAGGTTTCTAATTACATCAGCCCTTTCCAGAGGAGACAGGTCATGGGGAACTTATAGATCCATAGCTACAAGTTTAAGTGTTTTTGACAAATAGCTATAATTTAAAATACAATAATTAAAAGATAAGGCAGATGTGAACAGCTTGTTTCTTTTTTTTCATGTAGAAGTCAGACAGGGGCAGAGAAATTTTGCTACCATAATGGAACTAAGAGTTACAACTTCAGTGAATGGTTTGAGGTTGGTAAAGTTAGATTATAAAGTACCAAAACAGCAAAACTGAAGTTATCTTTAACTTCAGTTAAAGAGAGAGAAAAATGTATGTCCTCTCATTTTTCATTCTCTAGAGATTTTAAATAATATTTTATTTTCTGGCTGTAAATGGCATATAGTTTCCTTGTAGAAGTTAAAATAAAATGAAATAAAGTAAAATAATAAAACAAAATAAGATAAATAAAATACCTGCCAAAACCAATTCTCAGAGCTAACTACTGCCATGACTTTTTCCTGAGTACCTTGATATGATTGAGATTTTATATAATTCATGTAGAAGCCTTATTTTTGTACTTACTTAAAATAAAAACATTTCACAATGTCATTAACTTTTATTCTACATTTAATTTTAATATCTACAGAGTATCTTGACACTTTTGAATTTGTAATTTGAATTTAATAAAATGAAAAAAAAATAAGCTAACAAAATGTACGTCCTAAGATTGCTAGGAGGCATTTAATTTGTTTACGATTGTAAATAATTCTCTGAGAAATTAATTTTGTTAGGGAACATTAGTTTTACCAAATTGCTTTCTAAAACCTCTGTGCATGTTCTGTACCTTCCCCACATCCCACCAAGAAAAATCAATTTATATGTTTTAAGTTCCTGGATAAGTTCATTGACAAGGTGAATTACTAATTTGCAACAGCATATTCAGGTTTGGAAAAATGTCTCTCTTCCAATTTCAGTTGAGTTCATCAGGTTTCCTGTTTTAATTCCATAACTCTTTTCTTTCCTCTTAAAGGTTTTTCCACATCAATTGTAGGGAAAACAAGATCTTGGCTTTATCTTAAGTCATCAGCTTGCACCGTCAGTCTTCACACTTTAGAGGACTTTCTTTTTTCCCTGAGTTTGCTGGTGCTGTTTTGGTTTTGGTAGTTGTTTACTGTTGGAAATATGATGATGTGTGATTTACACAATAGAAATCTTCACTGCTAGGTATCACTTTTTGCTAATATTAATACAGATAGTAGCTAATTTGTACAGAGTGTTTACTATATGCAGGGGCCATGCTAAGGAATATATATATATATTTTTTCCTCCAATTGTGTTGTCACAGTAAGTAGTGCTATTTCTGATTTGTAAATGAAGAAACTGTAACTCAGAGAGGTTGGGTGTCTTTGCAAAGTTACACAGCCACAGAACAAGATGGGATTTAAGCCAGGATTTAAGCATTATGACATCAGAATTCATCATCTTTCAGCATGTAGTTTGAAACATAAATTAAGCAATTCCTATTTCAATAATTTCTGGATATATAAAGGGCCAAATATTGGATTTCTTAGGCTTTTATCTCTAAAATTGCCCTTGGTAGTGACTTGAAACATGGATGGAAAATAGTGTCTATTTTACTTGAATCAGGAAAGTGACTATTTCAAGTTGTTAAAGCTGCTTATCAAATCCTGTGTTCCTTCTTCCCACCCGTATCAACTCTTTAAATGGTAAATACTTGTGAATCTGGTTGTTTCCTCAGTAAGCAACTAGAAAGTGAGATCGGAATATATTCATTTTAGGAAAATAATCATTGTTAATGGAGATACGGTATAAGGCAATGGCACCCCACTCCAATATTCTTGCCTGGAAAATCCCATGGACAGAGAAGCCTGATAGGCTGCAGTCCATGGGGTAGCTAAGAGTCAGACATAACTGAGCGACTTCACTTTCACTTTTGACTTTCATGCATTGGAGAAGGAAATGGCAACCCACTCCAGTATTCTTGCCTGGAGAATCCCAGGGAGCCTGGTGGGCTGCCATCTGTGGAGTCACACAGAGTCAGACACGACTGAAGCGACTTAGCAGCAGCAGCAGCAGCAAAGCTGGTTTTATCAAGCTATGGCTTGATAAATTTGGATAAATCCCTATACCTTTCTGTCCCTCAATTTTATAGTCTGCAAAATAAGGACCATAGTAGGTTTCTCATAAATTATAAGGATTTTATGAGATAATTGATCTGAGCATGCTTTATAAAGCATGGTGGTGGTGGTGGTTTAGTTGCTAAGTCATGTCTGACTCTTGCGACCCCATGGGCTGTAGCCTGCCAAGCTCCTCTGTCCATGGGCTTCTCCAGCAAGAATACTGGAGTGAATGGCCATTTCCTTCTCCAGGGAATCTTCCTGACCCAGGTATGAATCCTGGGTCTCCTGCATTACAGGCAGATTCTTTACTGACTGAGCTATGATGGAAGCTTTTATATAGTAACATGATAAATACCTGTCCAAAGAAGAGAGACTGTCTAGCTTTCTTATTTTGCTGAAAAGAAGGAAAATAAGGCCTAACATTTGTTCTTATATAGGGCAAGTTCTCTGCACATGCTGTGTCAGTAAGCCCCACACTACTATCTGAAATGCATCCTTGATAGATGGAGAATCTGAGGCTCAGAGAGATTAAGTCAGTGCCCCTTCCCTGTTTATACATGTGCTGCATAACCTGGCCAGTATTTGAAGCCATTCCTCTTTCTAGAAAAGTCATACTCTACCCCAGTGTCCCATTCTTCACTTTCTTCATCTTAAAGACACTATCTCCTGTATTTGACCACCTTCTGATTCTGACCAGGCCATTTCCATGGGATATATTGGAAGGCAATGCAACCACCACATTCAAGACTCATTTTCTCCTCAGCGTGCATCTCTCTCCCTGGAGCTGGGTCTTCATCCCTTTCCCAGTTGTAGAAAACATTCTCCTTGCTCAGTTCTCTTCTCCCTCCTCCACAAAAGCTCCCTGCCTAATGGAAAACCACAGGAGTTTAAGTTCCCATGATGTATGGGGTCTGCCTCCAACCACAAATCACCAAGTATAATTAAAGCATAATAAAACACCAGAGTCAGTCAGGGCCTAAAGGGACCTTTTCTACAATCATCACCTCCAACATTAATTCTCGAATTATGCACCCACACTTCATCTTTCCATAAGCCCAGTTCAGTATCTTAAAAGAAATTAATTGTATATATAGCTTATATTTGGAATATAAATAGCTGCTGTGGGTGACGGGGCTCAAGAAAGGAGAACAGAGAAGAAATCCTTATTTTGCAAAATAACACTACATATTTGGAATATGTAGTCCAGACCCCTAGACAGTCACTGTATTCCTGTCATCATCTTTCAACAACAGCAATATTAACAACAACTTGCCATCTATTCATTCATTTGTTTAACTAAAGTAAAAGTGTTCTTCACTCAGTAGTGTCTGACTCTTTGTGACTGTAGCTCACCAGGCTCCTCTGTCCTTGGAATTCTCCAAGCAAGAATACTGGAGTGGGTAGCCTTTCTGTCCTCTGGGGGATTCTCCTGACCCAGGAATTGAACCTCAGTCTCCTGAATTGCAGACAGATCCTTTGCTACCCGATCTATCATGTAGTCAGAGATAAATCTGGATCACCTCCTGTGCCAAGCACTGTTCTAGGTGATCAGTGAGCCAAACAGACACGATGCTTCCCTTTCAGAATTTATGTTCTAGCAGGGGAGGTAGAGTTGGACCATAAAGAAAGCTAAGCACTGAAGAATTGATGTTTTTGAACTGCGGTGTTGGAGAAGACTCTTGAGAGTCCCTTGGACTGCAAGGAGATCCACGCAGTTCATCCTAAAGGAAATCAGTCCTGAATATTCATTGGAAGGACTGATACTGAAGCTGAAACTCCAATCTTTTGGCCACCTCATGCGAAAAACTGACTCATTTGAAAAGACTCTGATGCTGGGAAAGATTGAAGGTAAGAGGAGAAGGGTATGACAGAGGATGAGATGGTTGGATGACATTACTGACTTGATGGACATGAGTTTGAGTAAGCTCCAGGAGTTGGTGATGGACAGGGAAGCCTGGCGTGCTGCAGTCCATGGGATCGCAAAGAGTCGGACACGACTGAGTGACTGAACTGAAACTTAAATCAACCAGCATGTTGAACTTGGACTTCCCAGCCTCTGAAACTGTGAGAAAGAAATTGCTATTGTTTAAGCCACCTGGGCTTTGATATTTTTGTTATGGAAACCTGAACTAAGACACAGGCAGTAAACTAAGTCATTTATATTTAACTCTCAACAATTCTGTATGTTAACACTAGCAGCTTCAATTTTTTAAATTTTTTAAATTTTCTTTTTTTAAAAAATTTTATTTTATTAAACTTTACAATATGGTATTGGTTTTGCCATATATCAAAATGAATCTGCCACAGGTATACACGTGTTACCCATCCTGAACCCTCCTCCCTCCTCCCTCCCCATACCATCCCTCTGGGTCCTCCCAGTGCACCAGCCCTAAGCATCCCATACCGTGCATCGAACCTGGACTGGCGACTCGTTTCATATATGATATTATACATATTCAATGCCATTCTCCCAAATGATCCCACCCTCTCCCTCTCCCACAGAGGCCAAAAGACTGTTCTATACATCAGTGTCTCTTTTGCTGTCTCGTATACAGGGTTATTGTTACTATCTTTCTAAATTCCATATATATGTGTTAGTATACTGTATTGGTGTTTTTCTTTCTGGCTTACTTCACTCTGTATAATAGGCTCCAGTTTCATCCACCTCATTAGAACTGATTCAAATGTATTCTTTGTAATGGCTGAGTAATACTCCATTGTGTATATGTACCACAGCTTTCTTATCCATTCATCTGCTGATGGACATCTAGGTTGCTTCCATGTCCTGGCTATTTTAAGCAGTGCTGTGATGAACATTGGGGTACACGTGTCTCTTTCAATTCTGGTTTCCTCAGTGTGTATGCCCAGCAGTGGGATTGCTGGATCATAAGGCAGTTCTATTTCCAGTTTTTTAAGGAATCTCCACACTGTTCTCCACAGTGGCTGTACTAGTTTGCATTCCCACCAACAGTGTAAGAGGGTTCCCTTTTCTCCACACCCTCTCCAGCATTTATTGCTTGTAGACTTTTAGATCATAGCCATTCTGACTGGGGGGAAGTGGTACCTCATTGTGGTTTTGATTTGCATTTCTCTGATAATGAGTGATGTTGAGTATCTTTTCATGTGTTTGTTAGCCATCTGTATGTCTTCTTTGGAGAAATGTCTATTTAGTTCTTTGGCCCATTTTTTGATTGGGTCATTTATTTTTCTAGAATTGAGCTGTAGGAGTTGCTTGTATATTTTTGAGATTAGTTATTTGTCTGTTGCTTCATTTGCTATTATTTTCTCCCATTCTGAAGTCTGTAGTTTCACTCTGCTTATAGTTTCCTTTGTTGTGCAGAAGCTTTTAAGTTTAATTAGGTCCCATTTGTTAATTTTTGCTTTTATTTCCAATATTCTGGGAGGTGGGTCATAGAGGATCCTGCTGTGATGTATGTTGGAGAGTGTTTTGCCTATATTCTCCTCTAGGAGTTTTATATTTTCTGGTCTTAGGTTTAGATCTTTAATCTATTTTGAGTTTGTTTTTGTGTATGGTGTTAGAAAGTGCTCTAGTTTCATTCTTTTACAAGTGGTTGATCAGTTTTCCCAGCACCACTTCATTTTACAAACGAGCACAAAAAGGTTCTGAGACATGAAATGCCACAGGAGAGATGGTCAAGAAGAGACAGAAGTAATAGCCAGCCCACAGTGGAAACCCACTGCACACACTCCACACCTCACTGATTCTCATCCAGCAACTTTCCCATGCAGATTCCCAGACACCCCGCTCCTCACTTTCAGATTCCTCTGGATTCTGTTCTTTTAGAGCTGAACTTAAACAGAATGTCTTAGATAGAGCCAATCGTGAACACCCTAGTCAGTATTTCTGCTTGCAACCCCTTCCTGGTTCTTTCATAGACTCTTTCATCCAATCTTTATCTATTTATTTACTGATTCATATTCGATCTGCTACACTGAATATAAGCTAAATTACTGTAAGTGATTTGTGAATATTGCCAACCTAGCACAATGCCTGGAATTTTGTGGGTGTTAAATAAATATTTATGGAAAGAGAGAGTAATGAACACTTAAAACAATATAAAAATAAACAAAAACTCATTTTTTGCTATTTTTACAAATGAAGCAAGCATGGTTCATCACTGCCTACAGAACAAAAAGCTGAAGCCCTCTGTGTACTGTCCTTCACAGTTTGGCCAGAGTGTGTTTTTACAGGATATTGTGCCTTGTTCTCCCCATTAGAAGGCATCTCCATTATATCCAGCTCATCATTGATCATCAGCTACCCCCCAGAAGGCATGTAATTCCTGATATGTTACTTTTCTCACTAGAATTAAGCTTCTCAGGAATAGCCTCTAAGGTTTAATTCATAGAGTAAATTATAAATTTACCGTAGCAAATTATGGTTTAAGTTACTCAGTGAATATTAAAAAATACTTAATATATAAATACATAAAAATACATAAAGAATATTACACTGAAATGTTTAAATTTATGAAGAGGAGGTTAATATTGGTTATTCATATTATTACTCCATGAACTCACCTTTTAGCCAAGGCTTTAAGTATTATTTAAGTCACCCTGTTTAACTCCAGAGTCCTCTGCAGTAGACTCTGATCGTTATCTTGTTTCAGAATCAGGAAAGCTGAAGTGCTGGGGTGAAGGGGAGAGGTAGAGTCACTTGTCTAAAAAGACTTACCTGGTAAGAGTTTGAACCGAGGCCTCTGTCATAAGAGCCTGTGCATTTGAATCCAAAAGGTTAGTACATGTAATATAAGGCAGCTGCTGCTGCTGCTGCTGCGTCACTTTAGTCGTGTCCGACTCTGTGCTACCCCATAGACGGCAGCGCACCAGGCTCACCCGTCCCTGGGATTCTCCAGGCAAGAACACTGGAGTGGGTTGCCATTTCCTTCTCCAATGCATAAAAGTGAAAAGTGAAAGTGAAGTCGCTCAGTCGTGTCCGACCCTCAGCGACCCCATGGACTGCAGCCTTCCAGGCTCCTCCACCCATGGGATTTTCCAGGCAAGAGTACTGGAGTGGGGTGCCATTGCCTTCTCCAGAGATATAAGGCAGCAGAGCCCCTGTTTTCCAGATGGGGAATCTGCTTGTAAGTCGTAGACAGACTACCACAGCCCACACTCTTTCTATGATATAAACTTGCTTGCCCAAGGCTTAATCTGTTCTCGGGTATCTGTGAGAATTGAGGATTCTAGAGTTCCCAATGTTACACTGAAATTTTCTCAACAAATGAAAGAACAGCTGCAATGAACTTCACGCAAGTGCGTATAATAGCAAAATGCTGTTGTAATGTATCCCCCTGGAAGCTCCCAGGAGAACTGAGAATTGTTCAGCTAAATGGGACCATATTTTTAAAAATGAGAACATTGAAGGCCCACAGAAAGTCAGACACTCGTTACATACCACAAAGAATGGACCTTCCTCTGCCAGTCCTGGAAACCCCACTTCCCTTCACTTAGTCCTGAGTTGCCTCTTCCACTCCTTGAAAGATCCAGGTTGATTGTAAACCATTAATTTGGTGCCAGGACAGACCAAGTCATCTTCTCTAAAGTGACATTAAAGAGATAGACACGTCCAAAATGTCAAGTGACCCATGTGAAGCAGAGACCTCACTTATTTGATTATTATGATAATACTGACAGTTGTAATAATCCTTGCCACAGAACAGATGCTGGCTATTCAATAAAAATTGAATAATGTGGCACGGTTTTCTGACATTGCTGCCCTGTTTAATGGAAACAGCACGTAGGAACACAAACATACATCATTATGTAGGTCTGGCAGAGAAATTACTGCAAATGTGGAAAACTGAACAGCACATTAGTATCAATGTTAGGCCTTGAAGGATCTAAGAAGTAGGAGGCAGTAGGGGGTCTGGAATGCTCCCTACCATTCCTAGTGTGAGAACTCTCATATGAATAGATCAAAATCAGTGAAAGAATACTGGGCATGCTCCTTCTGACCATAGCTCTTGGCCACTCCAGGAGACGTCTCCTGTATCATAACAGTTCATCCACCAGAGCCTCAGAGGGGAAGGCACGTCTGCAGGAAAGAATGAGTCTAGGTGGACACAGTCAAAAGTCAATGGACCACAGGTATGGCCCATAATGCAACACTAGGAGGAGTGTTAAGAATGAGGTTGCTCAAGGAACCTTATGTGACATCTAAGAGTAGAATGGGCTAGAGATTCAGAACTAGAAAATATAATTTCTCAATCATTTTTTAAATAGCAGAGCCCAGCATCAACTATCCATAAGCCTTCTCCTAGGGGAAAGATTGAATAAGGAAAAAAATAAGGTCTCTGTCTTTAAGGATATTGCTGTGTGTAACTGGTAGGAAGAAAGATGAAGAAACACTTGCAGTGTAATATATTTTCTTGCAATACAAAGAAAGTGTTCTTTGTATTGAGAAGGATCCTCTATTCTGCCTAAGGGAAGCGGAAAAATGTGAATAGTGGAGAAAATATGCCACTAAATTAAATATAAGTCTAAGTCAGAGGAAGTGGCATCATTTTGAGTGTGATATAACGTACCGATGGAGGTAGGAGGTCGCGACGAGTTGCATGCTACAGGGGCATAAACTGAGGAGGTTATGGCTGGGGTGGAGAGTGGATTGTGAAAGTCACTCAATTGACTTTTTGCGAATCCATGGAGGTATAGAATTCTCCAGGCCAGGACACTGGGGTGGGGGACCTTTCCCTTCTCCAGGGGATCTTCCCAACCCAGGGATTGAACCCAGGTTTCCCACATTGCACGCAGATTCTTTACCAGCTGAGCTACCAGGGAAACCCAAGAATACTGGAGGGGGTAGCCTTTCCCTTCTCCAGGGGATCTTCCCAACCCAGCAATCAAACCGGGGTCGCCTGGAGGAGGATTCTTTACCAACTGAGCTCTCATACAGTCACAAAAGGGAGACTTAATGACTCAGGAGAAAGCGAGGATCCAGGACACGCCAGAGAGACTAGGCAAGTTTTAAAGAGGAAGTCAAAGGACAGAGAACACTTTTAATATATGCAATTTCATTTTATAGAACCAATAGTTTAAATGGGTTAAAGTGTGAAGATATGAGACTTTTTAACAGATGACACAGTTTTCATTATTTTTGGCAACAAAATCATACCATGATGGAAATATTTCAAAACATTGCTTACCATATGCTCCTTTTGTCAAATGATTTTCTTTATGAAAAAGAGATATTAATTGCTAAGATGCCTTCTTTTCCCTAAAGGGAGATGGATATGAATATAGATGGCAAAGAGGTAGAGATACAAACATATAGGTTCATACTGATATAGATCTATAGATTTATTTAACCATCTATCTACTTACACAGAAATCCATATACTTATAAATTCCTATACATATATGATGATAGGTGTAGATACAAAGAGGTATAGATAAGATAGATAGATAGAGATAGACAAGTTTCTACGGAGAAATGGGACCAATGATAAGAGCTTTTGTGCTCTGTGTCTGTCTGGCTTTGCGTTTTATACAACTGTACTGGTCATAAAGTGCATGCAGGAGGCTTGTGGGTTGGGGATGGGTACAGCAGCTTATTGAGATGACCCAGGCAAAACAGGTAGGAGAATCTGGAGTGAGGCTAAGGCAGGTGGTCCAGCGGCCTTTGGAAGCTTTACATGAGCAGGCGTATGGTGGCTGGTTTTGACTAGGGTTTAATAAGCTCCGTTGCTGCTACGAATAATACGGTAACAGACCCACACTATCTATGGCTTATGCTGACGGTGACACAGCGCAATCTCCAAAGCTTCTCAGCACCTGAGAACTTCTCCGAAGTGCCCTTCCTCTAGGGGATACTGGAACCATGCCCAACAGGAGACCCCAGGACTCGGGAAAGCACTGTGTTGAGACTTCACTAGGAAGTCCCTTACCTAGAAGGACTCCTGGTACAGTGTGGGGCTCTGGGATGTAACAGACCAGCCCCGGCTCTGAATCTGCCATCTGTTAGCTATGCCGTGATGAGCAGGGCTGTTCTGCTCTGATTCTGTCTCCCCCTCTGGCGTGCCCTGCGTGCTGCCCCAGGGCTTACATGGACTGATGTACTGTGAGCATGTGAAGCACTCAGGATGCACGGGCCATACCTGGCTCCCTGTGCACCTCCCTCCCTGAGTGTTACTGATAGAAGTGTGTCCATAGCCTCATCCTATGTGATTACAGAACAGAAACATTGGAGTTGCAGACCCTGCACATAGAGCAGAGATTTGCTAGGCAGTCTCTAAGACTGCAAATATCCATCTTAATTAAACTAACACATTCCTGTTTATGCGAGCCTAGCATTGGACTTAACCTGAACCCCATCGTCTCAGCCCAGAGAGGCCAAGTAAGCAGATACCTCTTGTCAGTCATTCTGTAATTGCAATAAAGCTTTGATGTCAGCTACTCAGGGTCATCTACAGTCTGCATATTAAATATGTGCAGCCCAGCCATATCTTGTTTTATTGAGCCTTGCAGATAATGCATTTTTTACAAATTGAAGGTTCATGGCAACCCTTTGTCGAGCAAGTCTATTAGCACCATTTTACCAACAGCACTTGCCCACTTTGTGTCTTGGTGTCACACTTTGGTAATTCTCATATTTCAAAGCCTCCACAAGCAAAAAGATTATGACTCGCTGAAGGCTCAGACAATAGTTAGCATTTTTTTTTAGCAATAAAGTATTCTTATGTCAAGTACATTGATTTTTTTTTTAGACATTTATATTCATATCCATCTCCCTTTAGGGAAAAGAAGGCATCTCACATTTTAAAGACTACAGTATAAGGTAAATATGATTCATATGCACTGGGAAAACAAAAGATAAGTGTAATCCCCTTTATGACAACACTCACTTGTTTGGGGTGATCTGACAACAAACCCACAAGTGTCTCCAATGTCTGTCTGTAGTTGAACCATATAAATTGCCATTTGTGTAGGTCAAAATAGTCAAATATTGGCAGCTACATCTGGCTAAACCTGATGCTATCTTTGTGGTGGATTAGCAGACCATTAAAATAGAAACATTTTTAAATTAAACTAAAAATGCCCTTCCTTATTCCTGACAGTCAGTTTAGTTTGATAGATATTCAGTGCTATGAGCCAGGCATTGGTCCTTTATTGCAAACAGGAAAAAAAAAAAAAAAGCTTGCTTCCAAGGAATTTACAGCTTAGTGGAAGAAATGGAGTTAGACAGATGGTCTGTGGACCCTTTAAGTAGCTGGAGGTTGAATGCAGGTGACAGTGAGGTGCTTGAGAGCAGTTTATCAAGAAAGACCCCACAAAAGGCCAGCACTGCGGCAGATTATCAGGACGGTGACCATCAGCATCTCTGTGCAGTGGAAATTTGCTTTTATTTTTGGTGCGTCAGCAAACATAGTTCAGAGTTTTAGTGAAATATCTCATCATTTAAGTCTTGTTGGGAGAAAAAAAGTGTGAGCCTCAGAGCAGAAGGCAAATAGGAGAAAGCATTTTCCTCCTGTCCTCAAAGCAAGCACATGGCCACCAGATCTGAACTTGACAATCAGCTGCTTCAGGCTCAGTTCTTACTATTGAGCAGTTGGTGCAAGGACAGAGGGGCAAACCACAGTCCAAGGGCGAGAGCAGAGGTAGGGGAGGGTCTAGCAGCCAGTCTGGCAGCGACTGCATTTTGGAGAAACAGTGATGATGGTGTCCTTGTCAGCTTCCTAAACAAACACTTCTTGGCTGTGCCCTCCTGCGCTGTCCTTCATGACCCCACGTCCATCTGGTTCCTGCTTGATTGAGCAGCCTGGTTTTCAGCCTTCCCCTAATTCTATCAGTCACCAGAAAGCCATCTGCTAAAGAGCTTTTCTGCTCCTCCAGGGCTCTTTCTGTCGCTCACAACCCGGAAGCATAATGATATAAGCCTTTTCGTTAAAGGTAATCAGAATGTGGCAAACAGTGCACCAGGGCCCTTTTTCTTTTCTTTTTATTTTTATTTTTTTTAGCATTTAGTCTTCACAAACAAATCCTATAGGGCCTTTAACCCCATTGCACAGGTAGAAAATTGAAGTTGAGAAGTTGTGTTGCTTACAAGTTAGGTTTAAGGTCTCTGCAGCTGGAATATCTCAAAGCATGGTGAGTTACCATAACTACCTAAGAAATGGAAATAAAAATAGTATTTCTCTGAGGCAGCTTTGTGAAAGTTAATTGTTTATATGTACAAACCACTTAGCAGTGTCTGGCAATGAGAACTTTTCAGTAAGTGTCAACTATCAGTTCAGTTCAGCTCAGTCATGTCCAACTCTTTGTGACTCCACAGACTGCAGCAGGCCAGGCTTCTCTGTCCGTCATCAACTCCTGAAGCCTGCTCAAACTCATGTCCATTGAGTCAGTGATGCCATCCAACCATCTCATCCTCTGTCGTCTCTTCTCCTCCTGCTTTCAATCTTTCCCAGCATCAGGGTCTGTTCCAAGGAGTCGGTTCTTCACATTCAGGTGGCCAAAGTATTGGAATTTCAACTGTTAGTACTGCTAGGTAATTTAGCTCAAGTCTTTGAGCTGATAAATGTCAGAAGTGAGGTCAGAATGGAGTTAGGATCTTCCTGACTGTGAACGCTTGGTCTCTTTCTGAGAAAATGTGCAAGAATGAATGTCTCACATCCCAAAGATTGTTTTTCCAAACAAATCCTTTTCCTCTGGAGTTAAAATTTAACTTCATGAGTGAATGACTCATGCTTCTGTTTTCCTGATTCATCCACACAGATGACAAGAACAGGAAGAATTTGATAAACCATCAAAGTTGGTAATAAAAGCACTGAAAGAAGCAGCTCACATTTATCCACTCCTTCTGTGCATCAAGGTACATTAGAGAGGTGACCATTTAATATTCACAATACACAATGAGAAAAAGATGCTCTCTTAGCAGGTTTGATGAGTTGGTGACTAGTATGCTTCTAGTTTGCCAAATTTTGATGAGCTGAGGTATACAAAAAAGAAGTGAGACTATGGAGACCAAGATATACCTTTATGCTAATAAATGAGGTGCTGAAAAAATGCTTATTTCTGCATGAATGTGGACTTTCTTATACTGAACTCCAGGATTAGACAAATGTACATACCAAGCAGCAGTGGACCACTGGGGGAGACTTGAACTTGGGCCCGTGTGGGTTTTTGGACCTGGGTTCTAACCACCATGGCACACTTGCTAATACTTGCAGCTGCGTGGAGCCTCACTTGGAGCCCAGAGTTTCAGACTGAAGACCCTGCCCAAGGTGTAGCTCTTCTCTATCCAGTTCCTGGCCAAGCTTCATGTCACTGTACCCCTAAGGTTTTCCACCCAGCATCTCCCCTGTCTCCACCTGAATTCTGTGTGTCCAGAATTCACAGAGCCCTGAGCAGATAGACTCTCACCTCAACCAAAGGTGCTTCTCTGGAGACCCCAGGATCTGTCTGATATTTACCTCTGCAGTGATGGTTAAAATGGGGAATCCCTGCCATTGCACATGCAACACACATTTATTGAGTGCCCTTCACTGGCAAGTACTGACAAAGGCTCACGGTCAGAAGCTTTGGTAGGAGTGGAGTGGGACCTCCAAGCAGGTTGCACAGAGCATGTGAGATAAACCAAGGGAGTGCTATGGCAAAAAAAAAAAAAAAAAAAAAAAAAAACACCTCAAAATAGAGCCTGCATCTTATTAGGCTATTTTCCGTATAAAAATTAATTCAAGAATCTGCTTGCCTGAAGCCAGAGGCAAGGAACACTGTGTCCCTATCTGAGAACAACTTGGAAGGTCATGGTTGACAAGTCTTCACATTGTCTTTACCTGTTGTTCTTGCCTTTAGTTCAGACGGGAAAAAGTAGAGCTCTCTAAGCTTCATTAGGTTAACATGTATCTCATGGCAGGTGTGGAGAAGGCAATGGCACCCCACTCCAATACTCTTGCCTGGAAAATTCCATGGATGGAGGAGCCTGGTGGGCTACAGTCCATGGGGTCACTAAGAGTCGGGCATGACTGAGTGACTTCACTTTCACTTTTCACTTTCATGCATTGGAGAAGGAAATGGCAACCCACTCCAGTGTTCTTGCCTAGAGAATCCCAGGGACGGAGGAGCCTGGTGGGCTGCCATCTATGGGGCCGCACAGAGTTGGACACGACTGAAGCAACTTAGCAGCAGCAGCAGCATGGCAGGTGGAAAACCTTCCAACCCTGATCTTCTCATTTACAAACAGAGATGATAGTTATCAGGATAAGTGAATGCTTTAAAAAGTTCAGAAGAAAACAGACTCTGGACAGAAAGTTCTCCATCAGCCAAGCCATGCCCATTCTGTCATTTCCAGTAATACATATTGAAACATGGAAACCATTTTCCCATGGTGTTCTCAATCATTGACCTTCCTCAAAGAGTTGAAAGCACAGGCATTCATTGGACACTTAATAAGGTGTCACTCATTAGACGCTTAATAAATTTTTCTAATGAGAAAACAGAATTTTTATTTAAAGCCAAGAAAAGTAAAGGGCTATAAGAAAGATATCTTTATGTATTGAAAGGGCTTCTTGCAAATAAGAGAATAATTTTGTCATCTGATCAGGCCAGATAGATTTCTGACAGCAGCTTAGAGGTTATAAGTGATGCAAATTTCATGTCACTGTATAATTTTACTGCCCTTTGATTACTAAATAAATTGTGTTTTCTTGTTATTCTCATTTTATTAGGATGCACACACTCTTTGGGGGCACTTGATCATAATTAATTGTCATTCAGTACACTGGAATATGTCCTCCTCTTCCTGAGAGTTTCAGGGCACACTTCCTTAAGTCTTCTTGGAGAAAGAAGACAGTCTGTCTTCTGGTTGCATGCATCTTATCACACTGCTCTGCTGCAGAAGTTAAGTGCTCTCGTGGCTTGGTTTCTCTGATAAGCACAGCTGTCTTCACTGATAAGTGCAGTGACCACCCCCCCCCCCCCCCCCCCCCAACCAACCCCTGCCCCGCACTCCTGCTTGAGGGATGGGTCACTTACTTCCTACTTGGAGGATAAACCTGGTTTGCGATCATCATTTGCTAGTGAGAACAGAATTCAGGGATGGCTTGTGTCATAGGACTCTCAAATTGCTCTCTAAGGCGTGCACACGTCTAATAAGTGGATGTTTTTATGTTTTGTTTTGTTAATTCTGCCATGGCAGCTGCCAATAAGAGAGAGAGGAAGAGAACAGGAAGGGGAAAAGGGAGAAGAATGAAGAGGAGGAGAAAAAGAAGAGAATAAAGATAAGGAGTGGGGTACGAGGAGGTGAAGGGCAAGGAAGGAGACAGGGAGGTATTGGGGTTGCACTCCTTTGTGTTGCAGCGAATTCTTTAATCTTGCTACCACTTCTTGTGTCCATAACTCCCTCAGGAAGCCTGAAAGAGGAGGGTTATCAGTAAGTTGTTGCCACAATGATGTTCTATAACACGACAGGTGAAATTCAGTGGCATAGAACAAAAACGATGTATTTTTGATCATGTGTTTGCTGGTCAGCTTGGTCCCCAGTTTCAGATTCAGCCCAAGTCTATCCCATGTCTCTGTCCTCCTTGAGCCAGTAGCTACCCTAGGCAAGTGTTCTCACATCAAGAGGAGTGAAAGAAAGTTGGACAAAGCCACTAGATGCTTCTTCAGGCCTAGTCTTGGAAACGATGACCCAAATCTCATGCAAGCCACCATCAGTGAGGTGGCCTCTAGTAAAAGGAGTTGCAAAGCCATAAGGCACAAAGTTAGGAGAAGTGAAGTGTTGGAAACAACAAGATAATCCACCTTAGGTGAGGTTCAGGTACTACTAATTGTCAATGACTTTATCACTTGAAAGTGTCTAAACTTTACCCCTTTCCTAAGATTGACATCATATACATTTAAATGCTGTTATTTTTAACCTGATAGAAAAGTGGGTAGATTAATAAATTATGCTAAAACTAGTTAACTTCTAATTAGAATTTCATTAAGAGTAGAAACTGAGCCTTTACCTGCTGTTGCAGTCCTATTGCTTGACATATCTATTTATTGAGAAAATGAATCAAAAATCAATTTGCTAAAGACTTCCAATCCTTTCCTAAGCAGCTTTTCTTTTAAAGTGGCTAATGAGCAACAACACTGGATAAAACTGAACAATATAATTTTTCCAACTGATATAAGTCCTAATTAATAATAAAATAAAACCACCTGTGAGTTTGACTAGTCTAAGAAGGGATCAGAATAATGGATTAGCTGGATAATCAGAAGCATCAGAAGTAAATTGTGTAATAATAAATGAAAACTTCACAAAATAGTAAAGGGAAATTTATGCCTTCAGAAATCTAACTTTTTACGACATTCCTGATGTGCTGTGTTTCCTTTTTACTGATCACTGTTAAAACTTTTATGGAATATGGAAGATAAACACCCTTTCCTAGGAAACACAGACTTGATGGGAATGTGAAGAACTGACTCATTGAGAAAGACTCTGATGCTGGGAAAGATTAAAGACAAAAGGAGAAGAGGGAAGCAGAGGATGAGATGGTTGGATGGCATCACTGACTCAATGGACGTGAATCTGAACAAACTCCAGGAGACAGTGAAGGATGTGAAGCCTGGCGTGCTACAGTCCATGGGGTCGTAAAGAGTTGGGCATCACTTATCGACTGAACAGCAAAGGCTACACCCTCAAGAAACAGTTAAAGAAGAGAAAAGGGGCTGTTGTGTCATTAACAACATCAGTGTGGGAGAAAAGTTGAGAACTTGGAGAAAGGAGAAGGACCATAATGAGACTTTAACTGCTGTTACATCATGAAGTAGGATATAACAAGAAATATTGGTCTGGTCAGGGAAAAAAACAAAAGTAAAAATGTACAATTTGAGAACTCAGATGCATCTTGTTGTGAATGAACTTCTATGTACATTATTTAAAACTCACCTCCTTTCCTGTGTTCTTTAACTCATGATAATAGACTAGATGGAGGAGTAGTCTTCCAAATGGAAACCTGGGAATTCTGCTTGGCATTTCCTCTCCCCTCAACCAAGAAGCTCCATGATATTTAAAAAAAAGTCGTTGACTAAATATTTTTACATATATTCTCTTTGTTCAATTTTGAGAGATTGCACCTGGGGGCTTGACCTGGGGGCTATGCCTGCATATGGGGGTCAGAAGTGTCTATTGAGGGAAGCAGGAGGATGCTTGTCAGGAATTAGGGAATTTCTGGGCAGAAAGGATGAAAAAATAGTATGTCATGAGGAGGGGTTGTTGTTGTTGTTCAGTCACTAAGTCTTGTCCGACTCTTTGTGACCCTATGGATAGCAGCATGCCAGGCTTCCCTGTCCTTCACTATCTCCAGGAGTTTGCTAAAACTCATGTCCACTGAGTCAGTGATGCCATCCAACCATCTCATCCTGTTTCCCCCTTCTCCTCCTGCTTTCAATCTTTCCCAGCATCAGCCATCAAATGAACTGGCCCCACCAGGGAAGTCTGTAAAGAGTGGTAAGAATCCAGTAAAGGAAAAACAGAGTTATCATAGCCGTATGGTTTTACCAGGTGTATTTGCATTTTCAATTCTGTTCAGTAGACCCTGTGGTGGGTCAAAGACCTGGGAAGGCTTCAGGGCTCCCAAGTGTACCTGTGGGCCACTCATGTGGGCAGCTTCCTGCTTGGCAAGGGAGGAAGATCACCCCAGAGTTCAAGTTCTTAGCTTGATTGAACTTCACCAGTCTTCTTCCTGATTCTAGTCTTTTTACTTTCCTTTTCCTGGAGCATTTACTTTAGGTAGCTTTCCACTGTAAATTCCTCCCTGATCCTTTGGATGTAAATCTTCTCCCCACCTCTTGCCAGTTTTACTGCTCAGGAATGCCTTTTGTAAGGTTCTGGGGGCCATGTCTTTGAAATGTAATCATTGCAGGGAATGCACTTGCTCAGTGACTCTGTTGTGTCAGACTCGTTTGTGACCCCGTGGGCTGCAGCCCACCAGGCTCCTCTGTCCATGGGATTTTCCAGGCAAGAATACTGCATTTCTTTTTCCAAAAAATCTTTCCCACCCAGAGATCAAACACTAGTCTCCTGCATTGGCAGGTATATTATTTCACCACTGTGTCACCTGAATAGTGCCTGCCTCTTTCAGATCTCTGTGGGAAGATAGGAACCTGAATTTCATGGTCCCAATTAACAAACGCAGATGACCTAACCACATAGACCAACCTTTTCCTAAAGTTCTCCAGTACTTTTCCACTAGCTCACACCAGTGCTTAAAAACCCTTTTCTTTCCATTTCAGTGGAGTCAAGTCCAATCCCTCTTCCCTACTGCAGTAGACTTGAATAAAGTGTCCCTTGTCTAATAGTCTGATGCATTTTTTTCCCCTTATGGAGGATACTATTGGTTAGCAAACTTGTTCTTGGATAATCCACTGAGAAAATGTGTCCAACACAGCAAAGGATTGATTCTGGAATGAAGGAAAGAGAGTCAACTCAAGGATGAGATGTTTTCCCTGGTAGCTCAGATGGTAAAGCGTCTGCCTACAATGCAGGAGACCTGGGTTCAATCCCTGGATTGAGAAGATCTCTTGGAGAAGGAAATGGCAACCCACTCCAGTACTCTTGCCTGGGAAAACCCATGGATGGAGGAGCCTGATAGGCTACAGTCCATGGGGTCACAAAGGGTCGGACGCAACTGAGTGACTTCACTTTCACTTTCAGGGATGAGACAAATGATCACCAACTTGGAGGACAAGTAGACAGTCGTCTGAAAAAGTAAGGGGATGTGCAAGAGGGGCACAAAGTCTGACACTGCGTTGGCCCATCACATGGCAGCTGAGGAGCTGCTTTCATAAACAAGCTACATGTGCTACTTTGCTACTGCCAGGAATGACCTTGACAGTGGAGAAAAGATGCCAGATAAAGCTGACACTCCAAAGACATGAGTTAAGCAGAGTGGATGCTCAACCTGACTGAACTGAAACTCATTGACCTTCAACAAACTTCGCTTCTCCCCTAGGTGTCCAGTGGCTAACGGCATCAGCCTGCAGGGCTCCCCAGGCAGACCCCTCCAGCACACGAAGCTTTTCCTCTTGCTCCTCTCCCACCTCAATGGTTCCCTCTCATTCCCCAGCGGAGCTTCAGGGAGAAGCCAAGCCTAGGAAATCAGAATCTTTCTCCTGGCATTATGCTCTTTGGGGCCAAGTGACTCATGCACAAAAGGAACAAACTTCGAGTTCATGAATCAGCAGGCTTTCCATTCACTTCCACGTTAATGGTTCCCTCCTTGTCCAAAAGGAAGGCTGGAGCCAATGGATGTGTCACTCCTATTTCCTTCTAGCTTCTTTTCTAACTCTGAGAAAAGGAGGGAACTGGAACTTTGTGAACTTGTAGGAAAGTATTGTGGCCAGGCTCTAGGCATAACACCTTGCGTATGTCATATAATTTGTCCCTCCAGGGAATAAAAATTATCTCATATTCAAAAAAGATGAAATTCAGACTCAGAGGAATTTAGCAACTTGTTAGGGGTCACAGAGATTGCAAGAAATTGAGTCAAGATTTAAAACCAAGTCCTCTAGGCACCAGGGCTTCCCTGGTGGCTCAGTTGGTAAAAAATCCACCTGCAATGCAGGAGACCCCTGTTCAATTCCTGGGTTGGAAAGATCTCCTGGAGAAGGGATAGGCTACCCATTACAGTATTCATGGGCTTCCCTGGTGGCTCAGATAGTAAAGACTCTGCCTGCAATGCGGAAGATCTGGGTTCGGTCCCTGGGTTGGGAAGATCCCCTGGAGGAGGGCATGCCATCCCATCTATTATTCTTGCCTGGAGAATTCCATAGACAGAGGAGCCTGGTGGGCTACAGTCCTTGGGGTCACAAAGAGTCAAACATGACTGAGTGACTAAGCACATACACACACACACACACATACTCTCAGCACCAAAGCCGGTTTGTGGATGAAGACTCTGCACGGTGAAACCTTTTCCTGGGTAACTGCTTCTTCTAAGACACACTGCGTTTTCCTTGCCCTCCCTTCTGGCCTCACCAGGAATACTTGGGTTCATTAGGATGCTGGATCTTTATCTCAGGTGACTCGTTAGGCATTTGAGTGCTGTGCATTTGTCAGCAGTCCAGGTTAACTCGCTCTTTCTAGTAAAACCCTTTCTAGCAAAATTCATTCTGCTTGAAAAAATTCAATAAATACTGATAGATGGGGGGGCAAGATAAGAAAGATTGAAAAGGAAACTAGGTAACTAAGGAAGAAAAGTCCCAATAAGCCCATATTTCTCTCTGATCAGAGAGTATATGAAAGGGCTGGATTGGCAGGAGTGAAAAAGAAAATCTCCTTTTTTATTAAGCTCACCTGTGTAGTATTATCTCTTCAGAGGTGTTTATGAAAACATTCACACAGTAAAACTTGCCTCTCTAGACCCACATTTATTGAATTTCTGCAGCTCTCCATCAAATTTTAAAATCCCTGCCTATTACTCGATCTCTACATAAATCATACCCCGTGTCCATCAGACTTGAGCTTGGAGGCAATTCTCTCCAGCTCCTGGTAATTTGATGTACAAGGGTATATCGCGCTGAGGAGGCACTGATATCCTGGGACTCTGAACCACCCAAGGAGGCATGGTGAGTGATTGCCTTGTCTCATTTCTTGTTGGGAAGTGGGGTGGGGAATGAACCATGATCCAGAGGAAGAAATTTTAAAAAGCCACCTGCAATTTTATTACTACAGACCTTCAATTATTCAGGTACCGAGGACTCATCCTCCACCTTAAGTGCCATCTCCAACCTGCTGTATCCATGCTTAGGGCCTCTGCAGGACTTCTGTGTCGCTGATCAGTCCGCATCCCTCAGGGATGGGGAGCCAGGTAATGCTAGAGAGGGTGGAGGGGTAACAATACCGTTGACCTATTGAGTGAAGGAGTCATGTATGGTGGCTGAAAGGAGGCAGTGCTGTGGATTCCAGGAGTGAGAGATGAGAACAGCCCCAGCTTTCATAAGCTAGGACTAAGTCATATTTTGTTTTGATTGGCTTTGATTACAGACAATGGGCTACTGGTCTTCAAATTTTTACAATTGAAAAAAAAAAAAAAAGCTAGAATATTCCTCTCTCAGACCTACTATTCTTCTACACTCATTGATTCATTCAGCATTCATTGATTCCTTCATTATTCATTCATTCAGGAAGCCTATCTTTCAGCCATTTAGTCATAAGACAGTTAAACATCACTAATGTGCCAATGGAGTATAGGTGTTGGATATAATGGCAGAAACGATAGACATAATGGTTCTTCTCCTTATTTACTTACGTTCCAGTGAAGAACTAAGAACTAAGAACTTGATGCAAATTCATGAAGTCCAGCACATGCATATTATACAGATAAAGCCAATATAAGAAAAACTTCCAAAGTTTTTAAGTTATAATGATGCATTTCCCTTCGGTGGATAGGCTACAAGTCCCAAATGAGACTGAATATTGGCCTATGGATTTCTTATTCCCACCAAATGTGTCCATCGTAACATTAATTTGCTGGCGCCAAAGTATCTCAGAGTCTGGACACTGCAATGACTCAGATCATGAACCCCACATGTTGCGCCGCCAGGGAGAAGAGCTGGCCCTGTGGGGAGACATGGGGAAATCCTTAAAAATTGATAACATGTGTTTTCATTACTGGACAGGCTCCTAGAGGTTTTATTCTCCCTCCTTTTCTGAATATTCTGTTCTATTGTAGCCACTGTCTGCAGGAATAGGAGCATACTCGTCTGTGGTGAAGCCCTTCAACATAATAGCAGTTCAGGCTCTATGACCCTTCCATCTCTTGAAGCTCATTTCCATAGGAATGAGTCTCTCTCTGGCCACAAGGCCTTACTTCTGCTTTCCTTCATTTTCCCTATCACTGTGGTCTCTCCTGCTGCGCTCTTTCTTCTGGAGCAGTCAGCCCTCACCATGGGCTCTGAGACCGTCAAGGGCTTGCCCACTGCTTCCCTCCTCCATCGCTGCCCTGGACTGTGGCCTTTTCTGCTCCTTTTCTTCTTCCTACCCACTGGAAAGTCCCTCTTCATAAAGCTAAAGTTGCACAGGACCCTGAAGTGGAGGAGCGCTCCGGCTCTCACAGCCATCCCCACCAAAATGGCAGGACTGCTATAGACTCCCAGAAGGGGCAGTCTCAATGCCCAGCAGTGATTTAGTGGAAGATGTTCTAAGGAGAAAAGAGATCGGCTACAACACAGGAGAACCTCAGGCACCGATTCACTCAAAGAAGTAATAGCTGAGCTCAGGAAACGAGGCTTAAAGACAGATACTTAGCCAGCTAGAATCAGGCTTTGCTCAGTTGGATAAATGTTGATGCAGAGATCATGAGCAACATGATAAGATACCAGGTATTTTCTGTCATAAAATAGGAGCCACTCTTAACAACTTCCAGGGAACTTGGAAGAAAATTATGACTCCATAATTGTTACCGAATTGGTCAACCAGACACATGCTGGAGTCCCAACCCAGCCCAAGACCCCCTATCCCAACCAGGGAGGTTCTTTTTCCAACTGGATTCTCACAGCCAATAAGGAAATCTATCTTGAGACTGGAATAGCACAAACTTCATTCAGTGGCCAAAGAATGGAGAAGTGGTAACCTAGTTCCCGAATCAAATTCTCAACCAAAATCAGGCAGACACTAAGTATGTAGGATGTGCCGAAGTGAAAGGGAGGGAAGTGGAAGACGGGGAAATATTGATGCTGGCACCTAGTATGCCCTAAGGAGTTTAGATATAACATCTGTTTCACTCTTTAATTTTATTTCCAAAATAAAAATATGCAGGAACTATTAAAACTTTCCATTTTATAGGGATGGGAATACATTTTCAAGAATTCAGTGAATATATCCAGGTCATATAATTAACAGATGTCAGAACTAAAATTTGAGTTTACCTCATAGGGTTTTAGCGGAGAAGGCAATGGCACCCCACTCCAGTACTCTTGCCTGGAAAATCCCGTGGATGGAGGAGCCTGGTAGGCTGCAGTCCTTGGGGTCACTGAGGGTTGGACATGACTGAGCGACTTCACTTTCACTTTTCACTTTCCTGCATTGGAGAAGGAAATGGCAACCCACTCCAGTGTTCTTGCCTGGAGAATCCCAGGGACAGGGGAGCCTAGTGGGCTGCCGTCTATGGGGTCACACAGAGTCGGACACGACTGAAGTGACTTAGCAGCAGCATAGGGTTTTAGAGATGATTAACTGAGGCGGTCCATCCCAGACACATTTTGTTAGCTAGACACAGTAATAGGAACTCGATGGGTGGTTTAGTCACTAAGTCATGTCTGACTCTTGTGATCCCATGGGCTGGTACCTGCCAGGCTTCTCTGTTCTTAGAATTCTCCAGGCAAGAATACTGGAGTGGGTTGCCATTTTCTTCTCTAGGAACTCAATAACTGACAACTATTATTCTTATAGGCATGCTTATTCAAGCTAGTTTAATTAATTCTTCTAAAGTTGTTGCTGTATCCCTCTTGCCTGATAGTTCCCTACACTTTCTTTCTGGACCCAACCTCCAGGCATCTCCACGCTAAAAGGACTGTGGTTTATTAAATGCAGTGTGGACGTCTCCAAGTGGAGCGGGTGGCCCCAGGCGGTGAGGAGGCTGCGGGCTGTGGGCCAGGCTTTTCTCAGTGAGCCTCATGACTCTGCTCCAGTTGTCTGATTTTAGGAGAAACTTTGGACCTCTCGGCCGGAGCAGACTTAAAGTGAGAAATCATACCTATCCCATTATATTTTTGAGAATTTCAAATGCTAAAGTACCTGCCCAAAATTTGGTGGGTAGTGAGCAGTTAATATGTGTTCCTTCTACTCTCAGCCTCATCTGAACCAGGATATTGTGAACAGAGATTTTTAAAAAGCCATGGGAGAGGTCTTGGAGCTACTGGTGATTATGTCTTGTTTCCAGTTTTCTTCCCGGGGGGAACGGCTCTTCTCTGTCTTTGGATGTTCACCTTGGCAATGTGGCTGGTGGTGGCCTATCAATTCTATGGATTCCCAGTGGAAACACTAGGCCATTTTCACCATATCCCCTTTCCTAGGAGGCAGTGACTTTGCCATGAATATCAAACTGGAGGCTCTGACATGAATGCTTGAATAACTGCAGTGGGTAGGATCCCTCGATGAGCTGGACTGACATGAGCTATGAGCGAGAATAATGCTTTTGTTGTGATAAGCCACTTAGATTTTATTCAACCACAGTATAACTTAAATATCCTGACTAATACAGGCAGTCTACCTTGACCTTCCCTTCCATTTTATTTTTCACCCAAGAGGCTGATTGTAACTTTTTTTTTTTTCTGTTTACTGAGAGGCCCAGAGGAGCTTGGAAGCAATCTGATCATGTAAGTGAATGATTTATCACTCCCGTTTGGACCTATGCAAGGATTTGCCCTGTACCATTCATCTCTCAAGATATAATTGGACTTAAAATTAAAACTGCATTACCTTCCAATTCATTGAGAGGAAACCAGTGGTTTTGACTTAAACAGCGGTTTCAAGCAAGGTATCTATTAGGAAGCTATGAAAGATTATTCCAGTCTGTTATCCTCAGAGCCAGCAGGAGAAATGAATTGTTTTGCACAGAGAACCTGATTGAGCTTAAGGTGCTGAAGACACAGTGGGGAGGGCCACAGACCCCCCACCTGCTCAACCTCCTAATTAGGTACTTCAGGATGGGGTGTATGAGCAGGTTGGGGTCTGTGACCCTCCCCATTTTATCCCAAGCTGCTTCATATGAATTTATGCATTTATTGTGTTTCATCCTGAGATTTTGTTTGTGAAAATCTTTAATTACTAGCATGAATCCACCACAAAAAGCACAAACAAAGAGGTTGGGGTCTAGGAATGTGCAAACAGACCGAGTTCAGAGCAGACTTCAAAGGCCCTGTCGGATGAGGGTGGTGGTGTAGACAGGGTCTGTGTCTCATGATCAGTGTGGTCTGTCCCTTGAGTTCAGGAAGATGGTCCGAGGAGAGAGAATCCACTGAGAAGGGCACACCTGACGGGGGCTGCTTCGGTGTTTGAAAGCATCTGCATGCCGCATCTTTCCAGGGAAAAGGTGTGGTGTATATATATGTCATTGTTGTTCAGTCCCTACGTTGTGTCCAGCTCTCTGCAACCACGGACTGCAGCATGCCTGGCTCCCCTGTCCATCACCCTCTCGGGGAGCTTGCTCAAACTCATGTCCTTCAAGTCAGTGATGCCATCCAACCATCTCATCCTCTGTCATCCCTTTCTCCTCCTGCCTTCAGTCTTTTCCAGCATCAGGGTCTTTTCCAATGAGTCGGCTCTTCGCATCAGGAGGCCAAAAGTCCTGTGAGAGAATAAAATAAAGATCTAAAACCAAAGCTGAACTTATTTTTCCCATCAAGGGAGAAAGGGTCACTCAAGAGCTTACTCCTTGGAAGGAAAGTTATGACCAACCTAGATAGCATATTCAAAAGCAGAGACATCACTTTTCCAACAAAGGTTCGCCTAGTCAAGGCTATGGTCTTTCCTGTGGTCATGTATGGATGTGAGAGCTGGACTGTGAAGAAGGCTGAGCACTGAAGAATTGATGCTTTTGAACTGTGGTGTTGGAGAAGACTCTTGAGAGTCCCTTGGACTGCAAGGAGATCCAACCAGTCCATTCTGAAGGAGATCAGCCCTGGGATTTCTTTGGAAGGAATGATGCTAAAGCTGAAACTCCAGTATTTTGGCCACCTCATGCAAAGAGTTGACTCATTGGAGAAGACTCTGATGCTGGGAGGGATTGAGGGCAGGAGGAGAAGGGGACGACAGAGGATGAGATGGCTGGATGGCATCACTGACTCGATGAATGTGAGTCTGAGTGACCTCCGAGAGCTGGTGATGGATAGGGAGGCCTGGCGTGCTGCGATTCATGGGGTTGCAAAGAGTCGGACACGACTGGGTGACTGATCTGATCTGATCTGAAGAGACAAGTTTTGTCAGGCCTCTGCAGTTGAAAGCAGAACACTACATCTAGAAGTAAACGAGGGAGCAAGGAGGACTCCAGGCGTGAGGCTCTGATTGGGTAAGGGGAGAGGATTGTGAGGGATGATCCTGGGACTGGCCATTGTTCTAAGTCACAAAAGTGCTGGCGAGTGTCACAAGGGGATCTAAGAAATTTAGACAAGCTACACAGGCGGGGGTGCTCAGAGTTTCATGAGACACTTAGTTGCAGCTGCTTGGTCTTGACAATGTTTTCTTGCAGTGGTCTCAGTGCAAACTCCTGTGAACACTGGTGTCAAGCCTATGGTATGTACAGTAGTGTCATAGGGGCAGCTGAGCCCTTGCTCCCAGGAGCTTGAGCTTGAGAAGTGATGGATGGGGGTCCGTGCAGACTGCTGGGAGAGTGAGGAGTCACTGCCGAGCAGAGGCACAGAGCGCAGACTTGGAGTCATGCTCTTGGTCCTGAAAGATGGCTCAGATTCATCTTGCTAAGTGTCCACAGGCGAGTGGCTTTACTTCTTTGTGGAAGCATCCTCACTTGAAAAATAGGAATAAAAGCAAGTCTATTTCATAGGACCTTTTCTGAATATTAAAGAAGCACATTTACATAAATCACTTAGAATAGTCCCTGGCAGAGGGTGAGCACTTAATACATAGTTGTTATGCTAACAAGCATCCATTCATTCAGTGGAACATAATTCAGCCACGCTGGGTACCTCAGGAATATTACAGGTTAAAGGAACTCACAAATGTAATTCCAAGTTAAGCATAGGACAAGTCTAGGTACAAAACTGCAAATATTAAGTGGCCAGAAAGTGCTAACTATTATTTCTACATAAATCAGATGAGGGAAGTTGTCTCTGACACAGACATAATAGGAGCTGCTTAGATGCCAATTTCCCTTCTTTAGTTTTAAGCATTAACTTTCCTGACTGTCTATACCTCGTGTTAACGCACTGTGTATTCCCATCCTACAGCCCGTAGTGCTTCTTTCTTCCATGTCTTTATTCAAGCTCTTCTGTCCCCCTCAGAGCTTCTCATGTTCCCTGGTCTAGAGGCAAATCCCTTCGGGCTCTTAAGACTCAATGAGAACATCACCCAGCAAACCTTTAGGTGGTCCTCTTTAAATGGTTTCATGGGCTTCCCTGGTGGCTCAGTGGTAAAGAACCTGCCTGCCAATGCAGGAGTCATAGGAGACTCGAGTTCGATCCCTGGGTGGGGAAGTTCCCTTGGAGGAGGAAATGGCAGTCCACTCTAGTATTCTTGTCTGGAGAATCCCATGGACAGAGGAGCCTGGCGAGCTACAGCCCACGGGGTCGCAAAGTCACACACGACTGAGCAGGAGCTTCAGTGCCAGCACTTGTGAACTTTTACTTCTGGAACATTCACCAGGAAGTATTGTAATGGGATCTCTGAGATTCCTTGTCCACCCATGGACTGTAATCTCTTCAAGGTCAGAAATACAGTTTTACCATTTTCACAACCTCAGAAACTAGCACTGGACTGGTATGAAGCGGTTTGTCCTCTGTGAATGTTGACATGATGCCTGGATCTTACTTCAGAGCAGGCTGACCTCTCGCTCCTCCAAGCTTATTAACTTTATTTGTGTCTTTTCCTCAGCTGATTTTTCAGCCTAGAGTGCAATATTCTTTTGCACCTCCCCTTTTCCTTTCAAAACCTAGCCTTTCCGTAGAAATTCAGTCCATAGTCAATCTCATTATGAAGACAGGCCAGCAGATCGTAATTAAAATCTCGTCTGGTCTGGTCTGTTCTTGCTGAGTAGCCTTAGACAAAACTTCTCAACCTCCTCTCTCTTTCCTCAGTTTTTCTAAATGGGGAAAAATCAGAAGGAAAGACAGGAAAAGATAATGTATATACATATATGTATATATACGATATATCTCATCTTTTTCAAATTCTTTTCTACGATGGGTTATTGCAAGACATTGAGTATAGTTCCCTGGACTATACAGAAGGAAGGTCCTCATTGTTTACCTGTTTTATATATAGTAATACAGTAGAGTATATCTGTTAATACCACACTCTTACCTTTACTCTTACCTTTCCCCTCCACCCCTCCTTCCCCTTTGGTAACCAGAGGTTTGTTTTCTATGTCTGTGAGCCGGTTTCTGTTTTATAAATAAGCTCATTTGTATATACAGTTCGCTGTACACTTGAAACTGGCACTTTGCAAATTAACTATTACTTAAATTTTAATTAAAAAAGGAAAAGACATTTTTTAAAAAGTAAAAGGTATGTCTATATCATGTAAGGCATATAAATATTTATAAGTATGAAATTAGCAGCAGTACCACGTGCATCACAGAGCAGGTATTCAAGCAACAATTGAAATCTGCTTCTGAAACCACTCATCTACCAACGGTTTCCCATGGCAGTGGTACAACACTAAGGTTCAACACTCACTTCAGTTCAGTTGCTCAGTCATGTCCGACTCTTGTGATCCCTTGGACTGCAGCACGCCAGGCTTCCCAGTCCATCACCAACTCCTGGAGCTTTCTCAAACTCAAGTCCATCGAGTCAACCATCTCGTCCATCCACCCATCTCATCCTCTGTCGTCCCCTTCTCCTCCTGCCTTCAATCGTTCCCAGCATCAGGGTTTTTTCAGTGAATCAGTTCTTTGCATCAGGTGGCCAAACGATTGGAGTTTCAGCTTTAGCATCAGTCCTTCCAGTGAATATTCAGGACTGATTCCCTTTAGGATGGACTGCTTGGATCTCCTTGCAGTCCATGGGAATCTCAAGTCTTCTCCAACACCGCAGTTCAAACGCATCAATTCTTTGGTGTTTAGCTTTCTTTATAGTCCAACTCTCACATCCATACATGACTACTTGCTTAAAACATAGCTTTGACTAGATGGACCTTTGTTGGCAAAATAAGATTTGTGCTTTTTAATATGCTGTCTAGATTAGTCATAGTTTCCCTTCCAAGGAACAAGCATCTTTTAATTTCATTGCTGCAATCACCATCTGCAGTGATTTTGGAGCCCAAAAAAATAAAGTCTGTCACTGTTTCCATTGTTTCCCCATCTATTTGCCATGAAGTGATTGGACCGGATGCCATGATCTTAGTTTTCGCAATGTTGAATTTGAAGCCAACTTTTTCACTCTCCTCTTTCACTTTCATCAACAGGCTCTTTATTGTACAGGACATTGTACAGTGACATTGTATAGGACATAGGACAGGACATTGTACAGAAGACATTTATTGTACAGGAGACATTATATAAATGAGGCATTGTACAGGAGACATTTATTGTACAGGACATTGTATAGTGACATTGTACGGAGGAAGTGATCAAGACCATCCCAAAGAAAAAGAAATGCAAAAGAACAAAATGGTTTTCTGAGGAGGCCTTACAAATAGCTGAGAAAAGAAGAGAAGCTAAAGGAAAAGGAGAAAAGGAAAGATACCTCCATCTGAATGCAGAGTTTCAAAGAATAGCAAGGAGATCAGAAAGCCTTCATCAGTGATCAATGCAAATAAATAGAGTAAAACAATAGAATGGGAAAGACTAGAGATAGAGATCTCTTCAAGAAAATTAGAGTTACCAAGGAAATATTTCATGCAAAGATGGGCACAATAAAGGACAGAAATGGTACAGACGTAACAGCAGCAGGAGATATTAAGACGAGGTGGCAAGAATACACAGAAAAACTATACAAAAAAGGATCTTCATGGCCCAGATAACCATGATGGTGTGATCATTCACCTAGAGCCAGATATCCTGGAATATGAAGTTAAGTGGCCCTTAGGAAGCATCACTACAAACAAAGCTAGTGGAGCTGATGGAATTCCAGTTGAGCTATTTCAAATCCTAAAAGATGATACTGTGAAAGTGCTGCACTCAATCTGCCGGCAAATTTTGAAAACTCAGCAGTGGCCACAGGACTGGAAAAGGTCAGTTTTCATTCCAGCCCCAAAGAAGGGCAATGCCAAAGAATGCTCAAACTACCACACCATTGCACTCATCTCACACGCTAGCAAAGTAATGCTCAAAATTCTCCAAGCCAGCCTTCAACAATACATAAAACATGAACTTACAGATGTTCAAGCTGGATTTAGAAAGTCAGAGGAACCAGAGATCAAATTGGCAACATCCACTAGATTGTAGAAAAAGCAAGAGAGTCCAGAAAAAATCTGCTTTGCTTTACTGACTACATCAAAGCCTTTGACTGTGTGGATCACAATAAACTGTGGAAAATTCTTCAAGAGATGGGAATACCAGACCACCTGACCTGCCTCTTGAGAAATCTGTATGCAGATCAGGAAGCAACAGTTAGAACTGGAAGCAACAGTTAGAACTGGACATGGAACAACAGACTGGTTCCAAATTGGGAAAGTAGTACATCAAGGCTGTATATTGTCACTGTGCTTATTTAACTTCTATGCAGAGTACATCATGAGAAACGCTGGGCTGGATGAAGCACAAGCTGGAATGAAGATTGCCAGGAGAAATATCAATAATCTCAGATATGCAGATGACACCACCCTTACGGCAGAAAGTGAAGAAGAACTAAGTTCTCTCTTAATCTCTACGTCCTCATTTCTCTGCATAACTCACAAGCACCTCATTTAACATGTCCAAAACTACACTTATCACCATTATTCCAAGTCAGCCTTATCCAACTAGCAATGCTGTAATCATTTTCCCTGCTGCTCAGACTTGACAGCTAAGGCTTCTTGACATCCCTTCTAACTCTTGGTCAAAGTCCATGGTTGTAGATAATGTGACATAATATGGCTGAGAGTCTTGTGGGAATAGTCTGTTCCAGAGAGGAGGAGTGTGTTATCACCAAGATGATGTAGAATTACTGGCCCATGGTGATAATAAGAAGCAGAGTTACTTTGTGTTACTCTTATTATTGAATCTTAAGTTATCTGCACATAATGCACCTCCTTATTATCTATACCTGGTGAAGTCCGCTCCCACCTCTCCACCCATGGTAGTGCTCTCCGGTGGCCTCGGCCTGAAATGGCTTGGGGCAGGGCTTGGGTTCCCAGCCGGAGACTGAGGCTGGGTCTCAGCAGTGAAAGCACTGGACCAGTGGTCAGTGACAAGGGCCCTGGCCCTTTGGCTTTGCAGAAAAGAAACTCCACGAAGACAGAAAATAGTGAAGCAAGTATTTATTAAGAGGAAAAGAGTACAGTACGAGTGGATAGGCACACGGGCGGACTCAGAGGGAGACACACTGAGTCGTGCCCTCGTAGCAGTTTGAATTACTTTCCTGGGGCCTTTCTTACAATTTTCCTTTGTCCAATCATTCTGATTTGCCTGGTTCATAGTCCATATTTGGCATATCTCAGGATCCTGCTATGAGTGCCCATGCATCACTTAGCCAAGATGGTTTCTACTGACAAGGAGTCTGGGTAGGGCATCCCTTGGCATTACTTCCCTTTGCCCTCCAAGGAGCCTTTTCTGCATATGTGTGGTCAGGGAGGTCTCCTGACTTAGCAGGAAAAAAATATGTCATCTGGGCAGTGCCCAGCCTCTTTCCTTAATTGTCCTGCTGTTCTTATCTTAGAGTTCTGATTCACAGAGAATAAATCTCCAATCGCTTTACCCTGGGTTGGGGGGAGCAGGAATCTACCTCCTGCCTCAGTAGGTCTGCTGCTATTAAGAGATATTTGATGGTTCACAGAATGCCTGAGATGGCCTTAGGGATATATCTAACCTGGGCTTCCAAGCACAGCACCTGCCATGATGCGATCTGTATGGGGCTTATTACTGCCAAAACTCCAGTATAAAAGGAACGTGAGCAATGTCACCCACCACCTCTGGTCCCAGAGACCCTCAGCTTCATGTCAGGATTGCTTCAATGTCAGAGGAATCAGGGGCCTATGCCCAGGCTACATCTCCATATGGCTCACTTCCAAGTCAAAGACTCATGGATAAGATTAAACTAGGACAACCTGAGTCTCATGGCTGTAGCCAAGCAGCACATGAAGCTGAGGAATATAACACACACACACACACACACACACACACACAGAAGAAATTCTGGCTTTGCATGCCTCTGTGTAAATAGAAACTTGTACATATGGAACTGTGTCCTGTTACAGAATTTCCTGTCACTACTTGAAAGGTGCAAATCAAGGATACAGCTCCCCTAGGCGTGAGTTTCTAATAATACAGAATCCTGCTAACATGAGAGCTGACTGTATGTATGCATTCAGTGGGAGGATTTATAAGATGGGCATGCGCAGGAAGAGAGTTCATAATAAGCATCTACTGAAGATGGGTTCTATCAGATCTTCCCACCGTCTTCTACCTAGTCACACAGTCTGTTGATTCCACCTCCAGCACATTCCTTCCTTTCTGTCCTTAATGCCTCAGGGCAAGTCCTCATCACTGCCTTGCTGACAGCTGCTGGACTCTTCTAGAAGTCTTATTTCCTTGCCTCCAGTCTCTGCATCCCTGCTTCCAGAGTAAATTTCCTAGCACATGACTGGCTATGTTGTACTCTCAGTGAAGTGACTGCATGTTCTAATCACCATTACTCGTTCCTAACCATCCCACTCTACTATTTCTCAAGGGAATTGATTGGCCAAATTTAGGTTGTATGCAATCCTATCAATGCCTCCTAAACCAATCAAAGGTATAGTGACTGATATTATTGAGAAGTGGTCAGCTCTTACTGGACTGCACATGGGGAAAGTACAAGGAAACACTTCATAAATGAAGAGAGAATTATTCCTGAAAGAAAAGAAGTTTCCTGGGACTTCCCTGGTGATCCAGTGGTTAAGAATCTGTCTACCAATGCAGGGAACATGGATTTGATCCCTGGTCCTGGAAGATACCACTTGCCCAGGGCAGATAAGCCACTGTACACAGCTACTGTGAGCTGTGACTCCTGAGCCTGTGTGCTCCAGAGGTCATGCTCTACAACAAGAGAAGCCACCACAATGAGAAGCTCAGGTACCACAACTACAGAGTAGACCCCATTTGCCATAATTAGAGAAATGTGCCCATGCATAGCCAAAAATAAATAAATTAATTAATAAAAAAGAAAAGTTTCCTAAGCTAAAACGCAGCAAGTATCCATTACAAGTTTCATACAATGAATATATTTGACAAGGCTCTAAACTCTCTTTCATCTCAATTTGCTCCCATTCACCTTCCTGCACCCTTTTTTATGGTTTTCTTACACTTTGAAGCCTGGGCCCTGGCTGAGGACATGGTTCTTCCACTTCCCTGAGTGCCATCCTCACACCTTTCTGGCTGTGAGATCGCTGTCCTCTTCTTCTTCTATAACTGCATTTAACTGGCCCTTCACGGTTAAGTTTCTGTGACTTCATGGTTGGACTAAGTAAGATGGGAACATGTTCCTTTTGCATTGTTGTGGTTCAGTCACTAATTTTTGTCTTAGTTTTGCGACCCCATAAACTGCAGCACTCCAGGCTTCCCTGTCTTTCACTATCTCCTGGAGTTTGCTCAAACTCACTTACTCAGTGAGTAAGTAGTACCATCCAACCATCTCATCCTCTGTTGTCCCCTTCTCCTCCTGCCCTAAGTCTTTCCCAACATCAGGGTCTTTTCTGGTGAGTTGGCTCTTCGCATCAGGTGGCCAAATAATGTGGAGCTTCAGCTTTACCATCAGTCCTTCCTGTGAGTATTCAGGGTTGATTTCTTTTATGATTGACTGGTTTGATCTCCTTGTAGCCCAAGGGACTCTCTAGAGTCTTCTCCAACACCACAGTTCAAAAGCATCAATTCTTCGGTGCTCAGCCTTTACTGGTGTTTACTCTTAAGTTGCTTGTGGCTTCATGAGTGGACTAAGCAAGATCGTTACCATATTCCTTGTGCATATTATACACCTAACCCCAAGGCACTGTAATTGTCTGATTCTTCCACTGGACTGTGTCCCTTGCTCAGAATCACTCATCTCTGTACCTCCAACCATGTGACCTCTTTAGATAGTTAAAGGGGTGAAAAAGGAAACAAATTATATAGCAGTTATTCAATAAAGTCCACTGTAATCATAGTTTATTCTTTATATATCAGGGATACTGGAAAGATAGCTATTGTGCATAGACTAGATTCTATCCAACTGTGTAAATTTTAAATAAGTTTGTTTTATTGAGTCTTCTTCTATAATCAGCAATTTACAAATGTGGAAAAAAATGAAGCTTAATGAAGCTAAGAAAGTTGCCCATAGATTTATCCCTGTAACTCATAGATATGTACATTTAGAATCTGGGTCTAGACTCCACAGTGTGATTTCTTTTCGTAATGCTGCATTTTACATTAGAAGAACAATAGCTCCTTTAAAGAAAAGTGAAACTTAAGAACTGAAAATCTATTGCAGACATTTTAAGCATACCCAACAGAGATAAAATATGACCATCTACTTCAGCAATTGTATTGATTAACCAATTAATAGTCAAGAAACCGCCCAGCAAACCCATTAACTTGGACCTGAAAGCACAAAGGAGGGCCTGGTGTTTGCAGAAATGTTGCTATTGATTAAGTTATTGTCAGCCTGGACTTAGAAATGTGTGAAAGGGTTGTGTGACTATAGAATCGCCAGGCTCCAAATGGTAATTCTATCAAGTCACTCAGAACCCTAGGGCACTATTGTGACATGAATATCCCTCACCGGCAGGGTTCTTTCTCATCTAAAGAATCATTTGGTTCGCAGGCTCCGGTCTTCTTGTTTTTATTTATTTAGGAATCTGTCTTCTTTTAGTTTCAAATAGGCTCTAGTCTCCTTCTCTATTTCTTGCATTGTGTGTCTTTCATAGGAGAATGCACCCTACAAGGAAAAGGCTGCTAAGTGAACCTGTAGCTAGCAATACAAAGTCCTGGATGGGCACTGTTTTACTTTGTTGTTTATTTATTTAAGGCTAAGACTACAAGCACTTGCTGCGCTGCCAGAACTAGGAGTCCAGGTATAAAAATGAGTATACTTGTTAAATTGCTGGAGCAGCAACTTCTCAAATTTTAATAGGCATGCAAGCAAAACTAGTAAAATTCAGGGGGAGAAAAACTTCATGAATCAGATCAGATCAGATCAGTCGCTCAGTCGTGTCCGACTCTTTGCGACCCCATGAATCGCAGCACGCCAGGCCTCCCTGTCCATCACCAGCTCCCGGAGGTCACCCAGACTCGCATCCATCGAGTCAGTGATGCCATCCAGCCATCTCATCCTCTGTCGTCCCCTTCTCCTCCTGCCCTCAATCCCTCCCAGCATCAGAGTCTTCTCCAATGAGTCAACTCTTCGCATGAGGTGGCCAAAGTACTGGAGTTTCAGCTTTAGCATCATTCCTTCTAAAGAAATTCCAGGATTGATCTCCTTCAGAATGGACTGGTTGGATCTTCTTGCAGTCCAAGGGACTCTCAAGAGTCTTCTCCAACACCACAGTTCTAAAGCATCAATTCTTCGGCGCTCAGCCTTCTTCACAGTCCAGCTTTCACATCCATACATGACCACAGGAAAGACCATAGCCTTGACTAGGCGAACCTTTGTTGGTAAAGTAATGTCTCTGCTTTTGAATATGCTATCTAGGTTGGTCATAACTTTCCTTCCAAGGAGCAAGCGTCTTTTAATTTCATGGCTGCAGTCACCATCTGCAGTGATTTTGGAGCCCAGAAAAACAAAGTCTGACACTGTTTCCACTGTTTCCCTATCTATTTCCCATGCAGTGATGGGACCAGATGCCATGATCTTCGTTTTCTGAATGTTGAGCTTTAAGCCAACCTTTTCACTCTCCATTTTCACTTTCATCAAGAGGCTTTTTAGCCCCTCTTCACTTTCTGCCAACATCCGCTGGATCATGGAAAAAGCAAGAGAATTCCAGAAAAACATCTATTTCTGCTTTATTGACTATGCCAAAGCCTTTGACTGTGTGGATCACAATAAACTATGGAAAATTCTGAAAGAGATGGGAATACCAGACCACCTGATCTGCCTCTTAAGAAATCTGTATGCAGGTCAGGAAGCAACAGTTAGAACTGGTCATGGAACAACAGACTGGTTCCAAATAGGAAAAGGAGTACGTCAAGGCTGCATATTGTCACCATGTTTATTTAACTTCTATGCAGAGTACATCATGAGAAATGCTGGACTGGAAGAAACACAAGTTGGAATCAAGATTGCCGGGAGAAATATCAATAACCTCATGAATAGCTGAAACAAAAAACATCTGGTTGCAGCATTTTCCACCCTTTAACAGAAAATCTAACCAAGCTTCTTCAATCAGCAAGACTTTAAGATACATACAAAGGAGGAACATTCTATGCTCAGAGACAGGAACGTAAAGGCAAGCCTCAGACATCCATCCTCACCTGGGTGATGCTATGAGGCGCTTCTGCATGCTCAGTGGCTCAGTTGTGTCCTATCTTTGCGACCCCATGGACTGTAGCTGGCCAGGCTCCTCTATCCATGAGATTTTCCAGGCAAGAATACTGGAATGGGTCGCCATTTCCTCCTGCAGGGGAATCTTCCTGACCCAGGACTCAAATTTAAACTTCTTGCATCTCCTGCATTGGCAAGAAGATTCTTTACCACCGGCGCCATCTGGGAAGCCCATGAGGTGCTTATGGGAATTAGTAAAGTAGGGGAGGGTGTCTGATGGATTTAGGCACATGGGGCAATCTGGATGTGTGTGAGTGTGTGTGTGTGTGTGTGTGTGTGTGTGCGCGCGCGCGCGCACGTGCTGATAGCAGAAAGGACTTCAGCTGAGTAAGACTGGAGGCTGAGACATCATTTAAGAAGTGATATTGGCCAGGATTTGCTGTTGTTCAGTCGCTCCATCCTGTCTGACTCTTTGAGCCTGCCAGGCTTTCCTGTCTATCACCATCTCCCAAAGTTTGCTCAGGCTCATGTCCATTGAGTCAGTGATGCCATCCAACCAGCTTATCCTCTGTCGTCCCCTTCTGCTCCTGCCTTCAATCTTTCCCAGCATCAGGGTCTTTCCCAATGAGTCAGTTCTTTGCATCACGTGGCCCAAGGATTGGAGCTTCAGCTTCAGGGTTAGTTCAAAACAGCATGAACTGTCTGGCAAATTTAAGAATGAGAGGCACTTATTAAAGGAAACTGAAGGATCTAACTTATTTCTGGAGGTTCAGAGACTGAGACTTGAGTCTCTGCAGTCAGGAACAAAGATTTCCTCATGGACCCTCAGGATCTCATCCTGACTTACCCACCACTGTCCTAAATTTAAAGCTTAGGGTCTCCTGTCCTGGGACACCCTTTCTTCCAGGCAAACTGGTTAGAGTTGGTCATCCTAGTCTTATGACAGAACTGGGCCTACAAAGATACCACTGCCAAGATTAATGGGGACATAAATTATAGTTTGCCCATCTCTGATAGTGGGCATAAAATCTGCTACTAGAACCTGGATAGTCATTCTTCTAGGCCACAATCGATTCCATTGCCACCGTGTCATTACCAGAGTTAGTGTTGACGGATCCCTGATTTCTGGTGTTCTTAGCTCCTGATAATCTAATCCCTAGAGGAGGAAATGGCAACTCACTCCAACATTCTTACTGGGAAAACCCTATGGAGAGAGGAGGCTGGCAGGCTACAGTCCATGGGGTCGCAAAGAGTGGGACACAACTGAGCATGCACATACCATCATCTACTAGATCCTGAGAAGGACTTATTGGAGCTTTCAGTTTAAGAATAAGAGGACTCTCCAAACATTAAAGAGGTCAAATGTTGCATTTCCCTAAAACAGTGACAACTCTCAACTCTGTCAGCTTTTGCAGTGGACTCAGAGAAAGACAGTGGAAAGATGAACAAAAATGGAAAGAATATAAGTTGATTGGTTTAGAAAGAATTTTGTAAGGTCAGCTGGATGTATGTAGCCAAAGACAAAGAACCAATTGTTACCCCAAGATTTCTAGATTGGGTGCTTTGAAGGATTTTGTTGCAGTCTACCTGATATGAAGAACTGACTCATTTGAAAAGACCGTGATACAGGGAAAGATTGAAGGCGGGAGGAGAAGGGGACAACAGAGGATGAGACGGTTGGATGGTATCACCGATTCAATGGACATGAGTTTGAGTGAACTCTGGGAGTTGGTGATGGATAGGGAGGCCTGGCGTGCTGCAGTCCATGGGGTGGCGAAGAGTGGGACGTGACTGGGCGACTGAACTGACTAAAATCAAGACTTCAGTGGGATGAACATGTACACACTACTATATTTAAAATGGATAACCAACAAGGCCCTACTGTATAGCACAGGGAATTCTGCTCAAAGTTATGTGGCAGCCTGGATGGGAGGGGAGTTTGAGGGAGAATGGATATATAGGCACGAGTGGCTGAGTCTCTTTATTGTTCACCTGAAACTAACATTGTTGATCGGCTACTCTCCAACACAAAATAAAAAGCTTTAAAAAAAGACTTTAAGAGAGAAAGAGTGTGTATGTATAGAGAGGTAATGAAGTTATTTGCACCGAGTTTGAGGTACCTCTGGGATGTTCTGGTGGAAAGACCCATTTGGCTGAAGCTGACAAAAGTGCTAAATGAGCCAGTTCACAGGAGGGGGAAGTATTTAACGACAGTGTGTAATGTAACCGAAATAATAAAGACAGAAACAGTATTTACACCTAAATCTGATTCCAAGTCCTTGATTTTTCCAGTACTTCGTACTGTGAAGAAGACTTTTATACATACATGGTCCATGGCATAAATATGCCTTTTTTATTTCAGAAGAGAAGAGGGAAAGATAACGAATATTTAATAATTGTCTCGAAAGTGACAGTATGTGGTAACCGTCTAGAACAAATTCAAAGTGAAATATTATTTTACAGATGATGAAAGTGTGTTTCTGAGAGATTAATATGCTTGATATTAGCTGGTAAGCTGAATTAGATGAGCTTTTCTTTCATTTGTTGTTAAGTTTGAAGAGCTTATGGCTTATTGCTGTGGTTCTGAAAGTGTGGGCCCAGGGCCAGCAGGATCAGCACTACCAGAATTTCCTTAGAAATGCAAATTATCTGGCCCCACCCACATACCACAGAATCAGAGACTCTGGGTGGGGTCACAAAAGGTGTGTTTTTAACCCATCAACCAAGGGGTTTCCCTGGTGGCTCAGACCATAAAGCGTCTGTCTACAACCCAAGAGACCTGGGTTCGATCCCTGGATTGGGAAGATCCCCTAGAGAAGGAAATGGCAATCCACTCTAGTACTATTGCCTAGAAAATCCCATGTACAGAGGAGCCTGGTAGGCTACAGTCCAAAGGGTCGCATCTCGCAAAGAGTCGGACATGACTGAGCAATTTCACTTTCATTTTCCAGGTGATTCTAATTCATACTCAAGCTTTAAAATCACTGGCATTTTATCAAATTTATGTAGAACCATTATGTGCATTTTTCCAGTGGTCATGCATGGATGTGAGAGTTGGACTATAAAGAAAGGTGAGTGCTGAAGAATTGATGCTTCTGAACTGTGGTGTTGGAGAAGACACTTGAGAGCCCCTTGGACTGCAAGGAGATCCAACCAGTCCATCCTAAAGGAGATCAGTCCTGAATATTCATTGGAAGGACTGATGCTGAAGCTGAAACTCCAGTCCTTTGGCCACCTGATGTGAAGAGCTGACTCATTGGAAAAACCCTGATACTGGGAAAGATTGAAGGCAGGAGGAAAAGGGGACGACAGAGGATGAGGTGGTTGGATGGCATCACCGACTCAATGGACATGAGTTTGCGTGAACTCCGGGAGTTGATGATAGACAGGGAAGCCTGGTGTGCTGCAGTCCGTGGGGTCACACGACTGAGCGACTGAACTGAACTGACTGTGGGTGCATGCTAAGTCACTTCAGTCATGTCTGACTCTTTGCAAACCTATGGAATAGAGTCTACCAAGCTCTCTGTTCATGGGATTCTCCAGGCAAGAATAATGGAGTGGGCTTCCTGGTGGTGCTAGTGGTAAAGAACATATCTGTAAACATAGGAGATTTAAAAGACTCAAGTTTGATCCCTGGGTCAGGAAGATTCCCTGGAAGAGGGCATGGCAACCTACTCCAGGATTCTTGCCTAGGCAATCCCATGGACAGAGGAGCTTGGCAGGCTAGAATCCATGGTGTCACAAAGAGTCAGACATGACTGAATCGACTTAGCACTCTTGGATATAAGAAAGACAATTAAAAAATATTTTTGTCTTGTTTTGGATGAGATAAATAATTTAAATAAGATACCATTTATAAAGTCTTAGCAGTGTGCCAGGTATATATATTAGATTCTTAATGACTCTAATTGAAATATGATGAACCTAATAATTCAAAAAAGCCGAACAAACCTCACCAAAGACGTTTTAATATTCTTACACTGAAAAAAGCTTTAATTTGAATTTATAATGAATGTATGTATTTTATGTATTTTGATTCTTTTTTTTATATAAAACTTATCATAGCTTCAACTAATTTAGAAATATTGCATACCTAAAACTATTTGTTTTTAAGATTTCTTATAAAGCCCACTGCCCAGGTGGTGCTATTGGTAAAAGACTCAACTGCCAATGCAGGAAACATAAGAGATGTGCGTTCAATGTCGGGGTCAGGAAGATCCCCTGGAGGAATGCATGGCAACCCACTCTTGGGTTGCCTGGAGAATCCCCATGGACAGAGAAGCCCAGTGGGCTATAGTCCATAGAGTTGCAAAGAGTTGGACAGGCCTGAGTGACTTATATGCACGCATCAAGTCTGCTAACAACAAGAGTTAGGAAATGAAAAGCTGGACATCTGAAGGTGATTTCAGGAAATTTGATCTATTTATTCCCGTACATGTTAACTTTCTGATCCCAACACGCACTCACTCATTTTTCTTAATATTAGAAATTTAGCACTCAGAGAGGCACATTTATGGTCAATGCAGATAGTTTTTAAAAAGGACTCATGGTCATTGTTGGTAACCCAGAAGGGGTGCATGAATTGACTAGAAGAAAACACCACTTCCCTGGCTCCTGTCCAATCCAGAGGTTCCAGTTTTCAGGGAAGTCTGTGCTGTACCAGTGGGGACGTTGCCCAGGGTGCTGCCTCCTGTGTTCTGAGCTGAGTTCTGCTATTTTCTACGTAGAAAACCCTCAGGTGATAACTTAGCCTCTCTACTCCCCAGGTTTTTCTTTTCGAAATAAAGTCCTTAGGTCCTGGGGCTTCCCTGGTGGTCCAGTCAGTAAAGAATCCACCTGCGATACAGGAGACCCGGGTTTGATCCCTGGGTTGGGACGATTCCTCTGGAGAAGGAGATGGCTGGCGCGCTACAGTCCATGGGGATACCAGAGACCCGACTTAATGACTAAACCACCACCGCCACTTAGGTAGTAGTCAGCAAAGATTCCTGCAAGCATGAGTCTAAAAAAGAAAGATTTGCCAAATAACAAAGAAATGTTAGATGAGGAGAGAGAGAGAATCTAGTCACTGATGTGTCGCACTTTACTGAAGAGTGTAAATTGTTCCCCTGGAGATGCAGATGTTATTCATGACACTGTAGATCAATTCAGAAACGCAGTTTACCCTGATTTAGCATTATGCTTAATTGTTCTGAAGACTAATGCAAGGCAGTCATCTCAGCGTGCTGCTTTGTGTAGTTATATTTTAAAATTAAACGCTGCACTAATCTGCTTTGTGAGACTGCTCTACAGAAGGAACTTCTAGGTTTGTAGCCTCGAGACTCAGAAATGAAGGTATAGCCACACCAGGGGATCTAATTATAAGAGCTACATTTTTTTTTTTTCAAGCATGTACTTTGGGCCTGCCAAGTGCTAAGATTCAGAATGATAATATATTGTTACTAATCCTCAGAAAGACTGTAGAGGAGAGCTTAACACCATATTGCAAATTAAGACAGCGAACTCAAAGCAGAGACGTGAGTTGTGGTGGACACTCTGAAAAGTAGAAGGTAGAGTTTGGGTCCAAAATTCATGTTCACTTGACTCTTGCCCCCAGAAAAACACACAAGGAGACTTAATAGAGCACATACTATCTGCTGTATACCAAGTCTTTGATATTTGCCTACCTCATCAGCTGTAACACCTCCAAGTAGGTCTTACTGTTAGCCCCATTCTACTGAGCAGGAAACTGTTTGCTCTGGGTCATGGAAGCTGATCTGAGAGCCTTGGCTCTCAACCCACCTGTTGGACTCCTGAACCCATGCTCCACATGCAGTGCAGACCAAAATCAGAAAATAAAGAAAGAGCACTGCTAAAATCACAGTGAGAATCAATCTGCGTTCATCTAGCTGAGTGCAGATAAAAATGGTTTTGTAATTTCTTCTCATATAGCCTGACATTTTGCAACGTTAAGTAATAATAAAGCCTGGGAAAATATCTCATTATATCAGAACAAAACCTTCTCAAAAGTATTCTCAGAATCAGTGCTTGTCTTTTAGTAGGCATCAGGCATTCTCACCAATTAGGGATACAGATTATGTTTCAAATAATAAAAGCATTTGGAGAAAGATATCTTGACTGCATGCTCCCCTTTTCCTTCTGATTATGTCTGTTGGGGAAACACTGAATAATCATTCCACATTGTTTTGAACAACAGTGGCAAAATACCACTAAGGAAAATTAAGCAGTGCTGACCTTCCCTCCCCCACCAATGGTAATAAATAAATTATATAAAATTTGGAAATCATGTGAAAGTATATCTTTTGAAATTATTGTTATGATTATTAAAAGAATCTAGTTTTGAACCTAAAAATTGGGGGCCAGTTCCTCTGCTCTTAAATGATAAAAATGGCTAGATCGGATTATTCCTAGGTCATAATACTGTTAGCAGTTAGACTGAGAAAGGAATACACACCTCGTTGAAGTGTGAGCTGCTCATTCTGTTAGATTTCATCATACCAGAAATTGGATTATTATACCACAGTACAGTGTGAAAAAAGAAACTGTGGTTCAAATTCCAGCTTCACGTACGTACAAGCTGAGCATTTTACATAAGATATTTACCTTCTATTAAACTGTTAGTTTATCTTCAAGCTATAACTCATACCTCATACCATTTCTGTGATATTTAAATAGATTGAGTATGCCATATTTCTAGCACAATAAAAGAACTCCATTTCATTCCTTGCTCTTCTTCCCATATCTTCTTCTAAATCACAAATAGTTACAAAGAATAGTGGGTAACCTAAAGAACACTCTGAGTGGACCATGGGTTCATTGAGCACAGGCGCAGCATCCCTGTTTATGAAGAGGGATGGCTCCTTGTAGTTCAGAAACTTGTAGTCAACCTCTACTGACAGATGAACTCTCCTGGAGGTAAACTCTCCTGGAGGTGGGTTTATTTGAGAGAAGCCAGCCCCTGGTCTGCACAGCTGAATTGCAAAGGTAACTCAGAACCATTCGGTATGCTAAGCACGAATGACAAGTGCTGATGAGGTTAAGAAAATGATTTGAAAAGAAATCGAGTAATCTCCACTGCAAATGAGAGTAAACCTCAGGTTTCTATACTCCTCAGAAAGATTATATTTATAAAATCCATGAATAAAAAGGTTCAGCAGAGAAGAACCAAGGCAGTAGTAAGAAAAGACCATGGGGTCTGGTGACACAGGACTGGACTGTAAATCCCAGATATGTCACTCATACAAAATGTGGAACTATGTGTGAGTGTACCAGTTAGCTACTGCTGCATAACAGAACATCTTAGAATTTAGGGCTTAAATTAATAGTCTTTTTTTTTTTTTCCACCTCAGGAATCTGTGGGTGAGTATTGCAGTTCTACAGATCTAAGTTAAGCTTGGCAAAGCTCATTCATCTATCTTTGCTGCTGCTGCTGCTAAGTCGCTTCAGTCGTGTCCGACTCTGTGCGACCCCATAGACAGAAGCTCACCAGGCTCCCCTGTCCCTGGGATTCTCCAGGCAAGAACACTGGAGTGGGTTGCCATTTTCTTCTCCAATGCATGAAAGTGAAAAGTGAAAGTGAAGTCGCTCAGTCGTGTCCGACTCTTCGAGACCCCATTGACTACAGCCTACCAAGATCCTCCGTCCATGGGATTTTCCAGGCAAAAGTACTGGGGTGGGGAGCCATTGCCTTCCCCCATCTATCTTTGGGCAGATACAGATCAGCCAAGCAGCTTTTCTAACCCTGCTATGACTTTCTCAAAAGCTTGAGGTCTCAACTGGGATAATCAGGCTACACAGATCTGTTCCAGAAGTCTTATCTCTTCCGAAGGCTAACTGGTACATGTTCTTCCAGAGAAGTCAGAGGGAACAACGGAGAGAAAAGAAATTCACAAGGTCTACTCGGTAACTAAGAGACACTCATGTTCCATAGTCAGGTCAGTCTGTGTGAATAAGATTCTGATGAATATTTTATTATTAGCTAGCTATGATGCACAAATAGGTTTGAAGACAGTGTCTTTGCTGTCTGTATTGTGTGTTGGTCATAATACATTTTTATTAAAATGTTATAAATAAGCCAAACAAAAAGTAAAACAACGAATTAAAAAAAATGTCTTATTACCTCTCACAACTGAAATTTTCAGGGATAATGTGATTTTTGTCATGGCTGGATCCACGGGTTCCAAAGATATAGTCTTTGTTTTTCTTTCTTCAACTATTTCCACAGCTTTAGGCTGTGGAAGTCACACTGCGAATGTAGGGTCTTTGTATATAGTGGTGAAAGTGGCCATCAGCACTTCATAAAGTGGCCTTAGAAGTTTATTAAAGTACAACAAAAAAGAAAAGAGGGAAACAGAGAGAGACACACAGAGAGAAAGCTTCTCTTGTTTTGACACTCAGATAAAGTCTACTATGAATTCTCACTGGGCACAACTTGTATCACATGTCCTCCAAGGAGCTTGGATTAGTGCGTTCAACAGATGTGGACTAGAATGGAGGAGGTGTGCATTCCGAAAAGGAAATCAGAGCGCTATTATCAAAAGAAGGAAAGGGGTAAAAAAACACAAAAAACAGAGACTGGACAGGCAGAAAATAACAGATGTCTACAACAAATGATATATTCTACATCTGCTTTTCTGCAACATGCTATTATATCCCTTTTCAAGCTGTTGTAATCACGTATTTTATTCTGAATTATACACTGTTGTATTATTTTCTTGAGCACAAGAAAAATGGATTGTATCTTATCATATCAGTATCCCTAGCACTGTGTATGACTCTTAAGTAGGCCATTGGTATATCTACTTTTTAAAGAGAGTTTATTAGGAGTCCCAGTCTCTGATTCAGAAGGGGCACATGTATGATTCTTATTTTTTTCTGATTTTTAACACCTTTGGATCCAACTCTGTATTTCCATGTGTTCTATAGCCCTACAGAGATGGGTGAAACAGACGCCTCCATTTATCCTGACTGGAATTGTGTTAAGTAACCTGATTCCTGGACATATTCTGCTAGATTTACATTTCAATCTTGAGCAGATAGATTCAGAATTCTAGTTTTCTCAAGGTGGTAGTCAATAAGAGGAGACAAATTTTTAAAACCTAGAGCAATCTGGTCTATGGATCCTACTTCATTCTACTCATACTTTGATCCACTATTCTAATTGTGGATCGTCTTTCAAACAGACATTAGGATCACCTGACCAGGAAAAATCTACATAACTGGTGTCAGAATGGAATGAAGAAAAGCACACATTCAGCAGACCAGACAGCACAAAAGGGTAGACCATAAGGAAAAAAGAACTATTAATATTTTCACTTTTTCATGAAAGTTTCAGACACCGTATACAGCGTGGCTTTGTGCTCTTCATCCAAATCAAAGTCCATCTCCTTGTTTTCTCCCATTCACCATCCTGTTTGAAATCTTGCCACTGTCACACAACCATCAGCAACCAATTCCATGACAAGTCCATTTAGTCATCAGGGGACTACCAACTTTAAGTGGTACTTATCCCAGCTGACATAAGCATGGAGTTCTGCTTCCTGAGATACCTATTGGGATTCTAATTCTTCCTACCACCACTAGACGTGGGTAATGTAATTCAACCCAAGTCTCCTGTAAGGAGTAGGAGACAACTCACAGACATTAGGCAGTGTGTTCTAAGTCACTTCAGTCATGTCTGACTCTTTGCAACCCTGTGGACTGTAGCCAACCAGGCTCCTCTGTCCATGGGATTTCCCAGCTAAGAATACCGGAATGGATTGCCATTTCCTCTTTCAGGGAGTCTTCCTGACCCAGGCATCGAACCCCCATCTCCTGCATTGGCAGGTGGATTCTTTACCACTGAGCCACCACGGAAACACAATTTATTCTAAATACAGCCACCCTAAAAGTTAGAGCTTCCACATAGGAATTTTGGCCAGACACATGCATTCAGTTCAAAACAATATTTAACCAATTAAAAAGGGCAAAAAATAATTCTAAGAAATAAAGAATTATTAACAATGGGGAGTGGCCACCACCCCTAGGGATAGGGAAAGGAAAAGAGAAAGAATAAAAGCTCAGAGAAGGAGGCCATGCCAGGCTGATAGTCAGCCCTTTGACAAGAGGGCGTGGCTGATGGAGGAACACATTGTCCAGCGCGATGAGGTAGAGCAATGGTGACCGAGAACCACTCTCTGTTTCTCGAAGAAACTACCCAGTCGGCCCCATCAGCTGACCCCAAGGACAGCCCGCCTCTTTGGTGATGGTGCCAAGGACCGCTGCAGGCAGTTGAGCTTTCCCCTATAGAGAAGCACGGGGACTGTGTGGTTCCTTCTAGCCTTGCAGTGCATGTCCAGGACTGGCTGCTGGCAGACCCTAGCATAACAGAGAACCAGCTGGCAGAGGAAAATACGGTGTGCAGTGTCTGGTCCTTCAGATCACAAGCATTGCAAAGCAGAGTGGTTTAGGAGCTGAGAGGCAGCAAGTTAATTATCTGCAGAGTCCACCATTTGGGACACACAGCATTCATAAATACCCCTCTGCACAGTCTTGGACTTCTATATTAAAGCAAAACAACTCTGCTTTTATCTCACAAGAGGCTGCTAACCTCTGAGCAAGTGTCCAGGCTCTTATATTTTCCCCCGAGGAAGAAGACACACACTTTTGACAGTCATTGTGTTAACTATTAATTGCTGACCACATTATTTACCCCTCAGATTAATCACAGCCCCATTAAATATTCTGGTACTAAGTAATGCTATGAAACTTAATCTGCAACAAACTTATACAAAATTGTAAGGATAAAAAGGAAAAGAAAAATTAATATGTAGGAATAATTATAAATACACAACACAAAAAAGAAAACATGCAAGCTGCCAACACTTCTTGTTTCTACAGCTTCCTCTGAGGTCACAGTTGATATCTATGGGTTTCTTCTCCACTATCTATTCCATATTTCCACTACCGTCAGCAGGAACCCATCTGATTAAAGCTCTGCACTGAGAGAATGATCCAAACCTTTATTTCTGAAGGGTCTGAATATTTTATGGTCATCTTATTTTGTTCCTAGCAGTTTTCCATTAACTTCTACTATTGGAAATGGAAATATTAATCATTTCAGAATATCCTCTGGCTCTCTGACACAGCTCTCCTTGTCTCTATGTGGAGCAACTGTCCAGTTTCCTCTTAATAATATGAATCAGTCACTCTAGCCCGTAATTATAACTCCCCTCCTTGTCTTTTAATTAGTTTTTTCTTTGCCTTTTGGTTCAAGGACATAAGATCACCAAATGACCAGAGGTCTGTCTAAACTTTCCATTCACTGGAGTCATTGTTGTGTGTTCCAGTGGAAGCATTTCCTTTTTTTTTTTTTTTTTTTTTTTTTGAGCTAAGGTCTTCAAACCAGCAGAGTTTGGAGTTGCCAGGATGGGAACTGAAAATTCTGAGTGGGCTGAAAGTGAAAGTCACTCAGTTTTGTCTGACTTTTTGTGACCCCATGGACTGTCCATGGAATTCTCCAGGCCAGAATAGTGGAATGGGTAGCCGTTCCCTTCTCCAAGGGATCTTCCCAACCCAGTGATTGAACCCAGGTCTCTCACGTGGCAGGCAGATTCTTTATCAGCTGAGCCACAAGGGAAGCCACAAGGGAAGTGAGTGGGCTCTTTGGGCTAATAACAATAGAAGCCACCCCAGTACATCCCTTTTCCAATCCCACCTACTTTAGCAATGAGGAACTAAGCACCTTATAATATGGTTCAAATAGTTTCAAAGCATATTAAGCACTGTGTAATATAGAGCTTAATTCTTTTAGAGTTGTCTCAAAACTGACATCATAACTGAGTCCTCAGTTAGTCAACCCCATCTCCCTGCTACACCCATACTTCTGAATGACCAGGTATGAAGTAAAAAACAAACAACAGCAACAACAACCACAAAATGCTTAATTCTACAGACAAAAGCTTTGCTGTACTCTCTTTGCTGTGAGATGAATTTCTTGATTAGAAGTAATGCTATGTAAATAGAAGTATAGCGACTTCCCTCATGGTTCAGACGATAAAGCGTCTGCCTACAAAGCAGGAGACCCAGGTTCAATCCCTGGGTCGGGAAGACCCCCTGGAGAAGGAAATGGCAACCCACTCCAGTACTCTTGCCTGGAAAATTCCATGGACGGAAGAGCCTGGTTGGCCACTGTCCATGGGGTCGCAAAGAGTCAGAAACGACGGAGCGACTTCACTTCGCTTAATGCTATGTACACAATTTTGATCATGAATGAGGCATTCTTTGAGTCCACAGATGGCCCTGCTGGAAGAGGCATTATGACCAGGAATGATAATTCTATAACCAGAATACATGTCTATTCTAGAAAAGAACCCCCCCATACCCCCAGCATGATGAATGGGGCCTCATGTAGTAAAGCAGGTTATACTGATCAGCTGCTTTAGATGAATGCAGATTCATATTTCTGGCCATCTCTCAGTCCAGACAAAGTAGCTCATCTAACGTGCTCCTTGAAATTCTATCCACTATGGTGTTTTCCTTGGGCACTAGATTTCAGACACTCCTGAGTGGGGTACCTATGCATAAGCTGCCCAATAAACCTGTGAATCAGTCAACAATTATTTGCATAGTTCCTACACAAGTCATGTATAAGGAATACAAAATCTAGTTTTGCAAAACTAGAGAAACCTGGGGAAAGTATGCAAGAATAATTCTCCTTGTATTACCCCTACAAACACTTCAACAAAAAATTTATATGCAAAGTTCAAACATGACCCATTTCCTAGGGCTTTCACAATTCCATGGGGGAGATAAAGCCTGTGTACAGATAAGCATCATCTGCATGAGACAAGACTAAGTTAAGGGTCTTTGAGAAATGGAGGGGAAAAAAAGGAATAAAATGTTATTCATTAATTGAGTCACAAGTATAACTTTTTTGAACACAATATAAGCAGACACTATACAGCTGAAGACAAAGGGATGAAAGATATTTTATTACATTTTTGATAACTGCATTTCAGTATAAGACAAAATAGAGGTGTGCACTGCATGTTTTTGGAGCTCAGGGGAGAGACGCCTAATGTAGGCGGTGTAAACTGGTGAACATTTCCTGGAAGATCATCTTAAAATCCTGCACAGATCAGTAGATATTCTGTGTAAGGGCTTAGAAACAATAGATCAGTAGAGGACTCTAGGACATGTGAGTTCAAACATGGTGAGAGATGAAGGTGGGTTTGTGGGAAAATTAAAGTTCACTGAACCACATGGTAGGTCTGCACCTATGTGAGGCTATTGAGATTTCTGCTGTCTGTGTAACTGGTAACTCTTAAAGGATTTTAGAGAAAACAACATCATTGGGTACTTATTTCAGAAGAAATCTCACTTTTCTAAATTCCATATATATGTGTTAGTATACTGTATTTGTGTTTTTGTTTCTGGCTTACTTCACTCTGTATAATAGGCTCCAGTTCCATCCACCTCCTTAGAACTGATTCAAATGTATTCTTTTTAATGGCTGAGTAATACTCCATTGTGTATATGTACCACAGCTTTCTTATCCATTCATCTGTGGATGGACATCTAGGTTGCTTCCACGTCCTGGCTATTGTAAACAGTGCTGCTATGAACATTGGGGTACACGTGTCTCTTTCAATTCTGGATTTCTCAGTGTGTATGCCCAGCAGTGGGATTGCTGGATCAAAAGATGGTAAAAATAACTCTATTTATGAGACAGCAAAAGAGACACTGATGTATAGAACAGACTTTTGGACTCTGGGACCGGGAGAGGGTGGGATGATTGGGGAGAATAGCAATGAAATATGTATAATATCATATCTGAAATGAGTCAGTCCAGGTACGATGCCCTATAACAGATACCTGGGACTGGAGCACTGGGATGAACTGGAGGGATGGTGTGGGAAGGGGGGAGGGAGGAGGGTTCAGGATGGGGAACACGTGTATACTGGTGGCGGATCCATCTTGATGTATAGTGAAAGCAATACAATATTGTAAAGTTAAGCAAAATAAAAAAAAATAAAAAATCATAAATGGATATCAAAAAAAAAAAAAAGAAGAAATCTCACTGACGAGTCTATAAATAAAAATGGATGTGATGGGATAAAAATTAACGTAGAAGAAGAAAAAGACTGTTTCAGTAATATGTGTGAGCTTAATGGTACCTGTAACTGAGGGAGTCCTGAGAAATATGAAGGAGACAAGTGGATTCCAGAGATTTTAGGAGACTAAATCAATAGAACTTAGAAACTGTGCACGCAGGGGGTGAGGAAAGAGAGCCAGAGTAAAGAAGAGTGAATATCAGGTAAAGACATGCATTTTAATTTACTACGTGGAAGACATAAGGGCTTCCCAGGTGACTCAGTGGTAAAAGAATCTGCCTTCCAATGTAGGAGACACAGGAGACTCGGATCTGATCTCTGAGTACGGAAGATCCCCTGAAGGAGGAAATTACAACACACTCCAGTGTTCTTGTCTGGAAAATCCAATGGGCAGAGGAGCCTGGTGGACTGCAGACCATGGTGTCACAAACAGTCAGACACAACTGAGCGGCTGAGCACACACACACACAAGATGTAAGGTAATGGAATTAATCAGAGGCGGTTCTATATCAAAGGTAACTTTATCTGGTGCTCCAGAGGCCAAGTGTCAATGATTCTCTGTTGGTTTCCCTGAAGCCAAGTGACTCCATTCAAGCTCATTGTGAGCTCACTGAGGATAGAAGTAGTATGCTCGAGGTGACAAAGTTACCCCTGAGCAATAGTCACCATTTTCAAGTTGGTTATTATTAACTACCTGAACATTAGTCTTATTCATGGAAACATAACTGAGAGAAGTGGACTTTCTAGAGCTTGTTTATAGGTGGGTGAGACTCAGGAAAGCAGTGAGCTGTGATTGGCAAAGTGGATGGGTAAATGATAGAGTCAAGGGTTCAATCAGGACTGATATGATTTCAGTGCTTACTGTCTTTCACCTCTACTGACTCATGAGTAGAAAAGATTTATAGGGCATCGCTTCCCTGGTGGTTCAGATGGTAAAGAATCTGTCTGCAGTTCAGGAGACCTAGGTTTGATTCCTGGGTAGGGAAGATTCCCTGGAGAAGAAAATTGCAACTCACTCCAGTATTCTTGCCTAGAGAATCCCATGAACAGAAGAGCCTGGAGGGCTGCAGTCCATGGGATCACAAAGAGTTGAACACAACTGAGTGACTAATACACACACACATACACACACACACACACACACACACACACACAGAGATGTTTGGAGGCTTGCCAGGTGGTGCTAGTGGTAAAGAACCCACTTGCCAATGCAGGAGACATAAGAGATGCTGGTTTGACTTGGGTAAGGAATGACACCTGGAGGAGGAACTAGCAACCAACTCCAGTATTCTTGTCTTGAGAATTCCATGGACAGAAGAGCCTGATGATCCATATAGTCACAAAGAGTCGGACATGAATGAGCAACTAACACTTTTACTTTCACAAGAGTTTAGTACTAATATTATAATCATGCTCAACACAGGAGTGCCCAAATGTATTTCCATGAATTGTAGGCATGTTGAAAAAAGGGGAAATTACAGATTTTACTTGCTGCTGCTTTCTCTGTCTTCTTCATGGGACATAATCTCTGCAAATGGGTAAAGCCTTCCTTTGTATACAGCCCATCAGAAGTTACCAAGTTAGTCAGCAAACTAACTGAATGCCTCATACACTGAAGAGGCATTGCTCACGCAAGAATCAGTCATGGTTCAGAGCTGGTTAATCAAATCTAATTAGACAACTCACTAATTGATCCCAGAAGCTATCACCATTTGACCTCTGGTGAAAGGGCCTGATACATTCAAACTCCTCTGGAGACAAGTGAATAGAAATTCTCATTGGATGAAACCACATAATTCAATTAACCTACTTAGTGAACTCAAGGTTTAGTCAAATCATTCAAGTGTGCATTGGGTTTCAGGAAGAGATTGAATTGGAATTTATCTTTTTCTTGTCTTAGGATGAAAACTGTCTGGATTGCAACATCTTAGGGGCCAGTTTCAAGAAATGATAACATAAAATATGGTTGGTCATTGGTGGTAATGATTTTAGTTGTGAAGCGGTGCCCTTCTCTGTGATCACATGGACTAAAGTCTGCCAAATCGTTGGTCACTACTGCTTTGAAATCTCTATTCTTTACTAGTTTCCTTCCTTCCTTTCCTTCTTCTTTTCCTCCCTTCCTTCTTTTTTCCTGTCTTTTTTAATTTTCAAAATCCTGCAAACCTAGATTCTTTGGTAACAGAAAAAACATAGATTAATTCATCAGAGTAGAAGTGATTGGAATCTATAATCATCCAACCTTATAAAATAAAAAGGTAAATTACAAATCACCAAAATACATGACTGATACTAGATTAGTGAATAGGTGAAATCTGTCTTATCAATAAATGAGGATTCATAGATATGTAGTTAGGAAAATGAGTAAAGAGTGTGACTATTCCATTCAAGAAATTGTAATGGCTGCCATCAAAAAGTCTACAAACAATAAATGCTGGAGAAGGTGTGGAGAAAAGGGAACCCTCTTACACTGTTGGTAGGAATGCAAACTAGTACAGCCACTATGGAGAACCGTGTGGAGATTCCTTAAAAAACTGGAAATAGAACTGCCATATGACCCAGCAATCCCACTGCTGGGCATACACATTGAGGAAACCAGAATTGAAAGAGACACATGTACCCCAATGTTCATCGCAGCACTGTTTACAATAGCCAGGACAAGGAAGCAACCTAGATGTCCCTCAGCAGACAAATGGATAAGAAAGCTGTGGCACATATACACAATGGAGTATTACTCAGCCATTAAAAAGAATACATTTGAATCAGTTCTTGTGAGGTGGATGAAACTGGAGCCAATTACACAGAGCGAAGTAAGTCAGAAAAAAAAAACAAAACACCAATACAGTATATTAATGCATATATATGGAATTTAGAAAGATGGTAATGATGATGACCCTATATGTGAGACAGCAAAAGAGACACAGATATAAAGAACAGACTTTTGGACTCTGTGGGAGAAGGCAAGGGTGGGATGATTTGAGAGAATAGCATTGAAACATGTATATTACCATATGTGAAATAGATCACCAGTCCAAGTTTGATGCGTGAAACAGGGCACTCGAAGCCGGAACACTGGGACAACCCTGAGGGATGGGGCAGAGAGGGAGGTGGGAGGAGGTTCAGGATGGGGGACACACATGGCTGATTCATGTCAATGTATGGCAAAAAATTATTTTAAAGTAATTAGCCTCCAATTAAAATAAATTAATTAAAATAATAAAATTAAAGGCAAAAAATAGTAAATGGAAGTAGCCAATGTAAATATGGAAAATATCGTTTTTGAAATCCTCATGAAAGTAATGCAAATTAAAGCACAAATAATACCACACTGACATCAAAGTGCTAATTCACTTTAAGCTTCTAACAAATTACCTTCTAGAAAGATTGTACCATTTACAAAGGCACTGATAATATACACCAAACCCTGTTACAAAGTTAAATATGTTTCTGCATGTAAAGATATTTAATTTTTATCAGTTTTGAAGTACAAAAATTGGGCTACAAATGAGACTATAGAAAACAAATTGCACTTTATGAATTAAAAAAAAAATATATATATATATAGGCTAAAAAGGCTGCAAAAAGCTAATAGTGATTCTTTATAAATGATAGGATTTTGTCACATTTAACTTATTCTATTTATTTGTTTCAATTTACTACAATATTTTAAATGGGTGTTACTTTGGGGCTAAGAAAAGTTATCTGTTTTATTAGGGTATTTAAAGAGGAAATGTCAATGGTAATATTGACTAACATCTCAGGGATTTTATCTGCCATTCTCCCATCACAGCGTCTCATCTGAAGCTCTCACTTTCTTCTTCCTGGACTCTCCAGTTTCCATTCGTTCCTGTATAAGGCCTTTGATTTTTTTTTTTCTTTTTTCCCTACAGATGCTTCCAGATTTTTAAAAGTATAATTTCAGTATAGCGACCTCTCTATAAAAAATCCTAGTCAACCCTATTCTCCCTTCCTTCTCCCCTGTGATCCAGTAAAACTGACTTGGTCTCTCTTTACCAATCAGAGAAGCATCAAATTAAACAACTAGCTGAAAAATATACAAACTGAATGCCAAGAAAGGAAAAAAAATATTTAATTTACTTTTCTGACTCTACAGAGAGATATTTTGCTCTGGTTCTGAGAGTAGAATTTGTATTAAAGAGTAAAAGGTAACTGAGTAAGGTTTGGATTCAATATGAACATTTTCCTCCACAAATTAGTTTCATTAAACTGGAATAAATTGCCTCAAGACATTCAAATTCAATACATACTAGGGTATAAATATATTAGGTGGCTAGTCTCCTGAGCATTTAGGTTTGTAGTCTTATATTTATGCTTTACAGCCAGCTGGTGAATTATGCACTGTCTCCATTCTACTAGTCCAGTTAGTGGTGCTCAAAATCAGGAAGAGATTCATTTAGAGCCACGAGTAAGTGGCATAACTAGAATTTTATGAGGTCCTGAGACTCTGCTTCTTTCCCTTACTTCACGAATAATTCCAAAATACAGTGAGGTATCAGGACAGTAAAAGTGAAGATGATATAAGGCAGAAAAGAAGAATGTAATCCCAAAGAATAAAAACAAGGGGAAAAGGAGTTTTAGAGCAAAAGCAACGAGAGTAGGAGTGACTGGAGGGCTTCGCAGAAGAGAGGTGAGTGTCTGTTCAGTCCCCCCACATCGGTTAGACTGCTGGGGCTGCCGTGAAAAGAGTTACAAACCGGGCGGCCCTAACAGCAGAGTTGCTCACAATTCCGGAGGCTGGAGGTCAAGATCAAGGTGTCAGTAGGGCTGGTCTCTTCTCAAGCTTCTCTCCTTGGCTTATAAACGTCTATCTTCTTACTGTGCCTTCACATGGTTTTCCTTCTATGTACGTCTGTTTCCAAATTTCCTCTTATAAGACACCAGTCATGTTTTATTAGGGTCCACTCAAATGACCAGCTTTTAATTTGTGTGTGTGCATGCTGAGTAGTTGAATCGTGTCCAACCCCTTGCAATCCCATGGACTATAGTCTGCCAGGCTCTTCTGTCCATGGGATTCTCCAGCCAAGAATAGTGGAGTGGGTTGCCACTGACCTCCTCCGGGAGATCTTTCTGACTCAGGGATTGAACCCTCATCTTTTATGTCTCCTGCATTGGCAGGTGGGTTCTTTACCACTAGCGCCACCTGGGTTAATAAGCCCTGCATTTTAACTTAATTATCCCTTTAAGGGACTTATCTCCAAACACAATCACATTCTGAGGTACTGGGTATTAAGGATTCAACACATGAATTTCAGGGGAACACAGTTCACCCAATAACATTCTCCTTCTATGTGGTGCAGGGCTGCTGCTGCTGCTGCTGCTGCTAAGTCGCTTCAGTCGTGTCCGACTCTGTGCAACCCCATAGACAGCAGCCCACCAGTCTCCCCCATCCCTGGGATTCTCCAGGTAAGAACACTGGAGTGGGTTGCCATTTCCTTCTCCAATGCATGAAAGTGAAAAATGAGGAGGAGCTAAGATGGCGGACGAGTAAGACGGGGAGAATACTTTCTCCTCCACAAATCCATTAAAAGAACATTTGAATGCTGAATAAACTCGATAAAACAACTTCTGAATGCCGGCAGAGGACATCAGGCACTTAGAAAGACAGCTCATTGTCTTCAAAACGAGAAAACGAGCCCTGCGGTAACTCCTTTTGCGGAGAACTGGCGCGGACACCAGCATTTGCTATTGGCAAGTGGGGGCTGGGCTAGGAGGAGCGGCGAGGCCTGCATTGCTTTGAGAAAGGATTTGGCCTGGCTATCTCGGGCGCTATCTGAGTGAAATAACCAGACTGTCGGTTATCTACTACATCAAAAGCCAGCCCTAACTTAAGACACCACCAGGACTACCTACGGAACAAAGGGCTGCACAGAGTTGGCCGGCTGCAGGCCGTCCCACTCCCGTGACAGGCAGCCAGGGCCAGAGGCGGGCAATTATAGCCCTAGAGAGACACTGTCTAACGGAACTGTGAGTAGGTTTCTGTGCTGACTCACGCTTCTTGGGGCTCTGGATGGTCAACATCTGCCTGAGAAAGTGCGCTGTGTGTATACCCAGAAAACTGAGTGGCGGAGAGGTGATAAGTCGCAGCACCTGCGCTCGCTGAACATTTCATCACCTGCGCTACTCGGATCTGGGAAGGGCATAAAACGCAGACTCAACCAAGTCTGTGCTTCTGAGGATTATCTGAGTGCCTGAACCTGGCCGGTTTAGATTTGGGTGTTCATCTCCGCCCCCTCTGTAACAAGGCAGAGATCAGATATTGAAAAGACCTGTAAACCGCCTCAATAAAGAGAATTCAACAAACTACCAGAATATAGTAAGGACACTCTAAATTTGGCAATTTTAACAAAATGAAGAGACAAAAGAATATCCAGCAGCTAAAGGAACAGGATAGATCTCCACCAAACCAAACCAAAGAGGAAGAGATAGGGAATCTACCTGATAAAGAATTCCAAATAATGATAGCGAAATTAATTCAAAATCTCGAAATCAAAATAGAATCACAGTTAAAGAGTCTGGAGACAAGGATTGAGAAGATGCAAGAAAGGTTTAACAAGGACCTAGAAGAAATAAAAAAGAGTCAACACATAATGAATAATGTAATAAATGAGATCCAAAACACCCTGGAGGCAACAAATAGTAGAATAACAGAGGCAGAAGATAGGATTAGTGAACTAGAAGATAGAATCCTAGAAATAATGAATCAGACGAGAAAAAAAGAAAAACGTATCCAAAGAAATGAGGACAATTTCAGAAACCTCCAGGATAACATCAAACGCTACAACATTCGAATCATAGGAGTTCCAGAAGAAGAAGATAAAAAGAAAGATCATGAGGAAATACTTGAGGAGATAATAGTTGAAAACTTCCCTAAAATGGAGAAGGAAATAACCACTCAAGTTCAAGAAATCCAGAGAGTCCCTAACAGGATAAACCCAAGGCGAAACACCCCAAGACACATATTAGTCAAATTAACAAAGATTAAATATAAAGAACAAATATTAAAAGCAGCAAGGGAAAAACATCAAATAACTCACAAGGGAATTCCCATAAGGATAACAGCTGATCTTTCAATAGAAACTCTCCAAGCCAGGAGGGAATGGCAAGACGTAATTAAAGTGATGAAGGAAAATAACTTACAGCCTAGATTATTGTATCCAGCAAGGATCTCATTCAAATATGAAGGAGAAATCAAAAGCTTCACAGATAAGCAAAAGTTGAGAGAATTTTGCATCACTAAACCATTTCTCCAACAAAAACTAAAGGACATTCTCTAGAGCAATACAATAATAGTGGGAGACTTTAACACCCCACTCATATAATCTGGCTGTAATAGACAAAGTAAAGAGGAAAACATATTTACTTATGAGCCTCAAAAAATTCAGTTCACTCAGGAGAGTTTAAAAAAAAAAAAAAAAGACTTATTTGCTCACTCTGTAGAGGTTTATCGACTATTTTGTGGGTTTGGTACCACTTTGGGTAGTAGGGAGGAAGAGGTGACAAATGTGATCCTGTCCTAAATAATATATTGTGGTAAAGATAGATTTACCAATACAAAATACCAAGATGTGCCTAAAGATGAGGACACCCAAACTGGACTTTTTGTTTTCTGAACTTTTCATTTCGAGAACAAACCTCCTAATATAAGATGAACTCACCATGATTTTTTTAAGTGTTCTTTGTGATTAAAAACAGAAAGCCATTGGTTAAGAAACTACATATACTCCTCCCCACCATCACTCCCCTTCTTTTTTTCCCATTTCCCTCCCACCCTCATTGATCCTTTCCTTTGTCCATTTTCCCCTGCAAAAATAAAAAAAAAAAAATTAAAAAAAAAAAAAAAAAAAAAATGAAAGTTAAGTCGCTCAGTCGTGTCTGACTCTTAGCGACCCCATGGACTACAGCCTACCAGGCTCCTCAGTCCATGGGATTTTCCAGGCAAGAGTACTGGAGTGGGGTGCCATTGCCTTCTCCAATGTGGTGCAGGGCACACTACTTCTAATATTTCTTCTTTCTAAAGAAATTTTCTAAGACTCAACTCCAGTACACGATAGTCAATCCCTCATCAGCATAAACATTTAATTATGTGTTGTCTTTTGTACAGATCAGTTCACTCTGTATAAGCATTATTTGTTCTCAGTCTTTCTCATCAGAATTTCAGTTCCTTAAAGATATATCCAGTGTGTTATCTTTATTACCTAGAATTAAGTTCAGTTCAGTTCAGTCACCCAGTCGTGTCCAACTCTTTGCAACCCCATGAATCGCAGCACACCAGGCCTCCCTGTCCATCACCAACTCCCAGAGTTCACCCAAACTCATGTCCATCAAGTCAGTGATGCCATCCAGCCATCTATTCCTCTGTCCTCCCCTTCTCCTCCTGCCCCCAATGCCTCCCAGCATCAGGGTCTTTTCCAATAAGTCAACAGTTCACATGAGGTGGCCAAAGTACTGGAGTTTCAGCTTCAGCATTAGTCCTTCCAATGAACACCCAGGACTGATCTCCTTTAGGATGGACTGGTTGGATCTCCTTGCAGTCCAAGGGACTCTCAAGGGTCTTCTCCAACACCACAGTTCAAAAACATCAATTCTTCGGTGCTCAGCTTTCCTCACAGTCCAACTCTCACATCCATACATGACCACTGGAAAAACCATAGCCTTGACTAGATGGACCTTTGTTGACAAAGTAATATCTCTGCTTTTCAATATGCTGTCTAGGTTGGTCATAAATTTCCTCCCAAGGAGTAAGTGTCTTTTAATTTCATGGCTGCTGTCACCATCTGCAGTGATTTTTGAGTCCCCCAAAATAAAGTCTGACACTGTTTCCAATGTTTCCCTATCTATTTCCCATGAAGTGATGGGACCAGATGCCATGATCATAGTTTTCTGAATGTTGAGTTTTAAGTCAGCTTTTTCACTCTCTTCTTTCACTTTCATCAAGAGGCTCTTTTAGTTCCTCTTCACTTTCTGCCATAAAGGTGGTGTCATCTGCATATCCAAGGTTATTGATATTTCTCCCAGTAATCTTGATTGCAGCTTGTGCTTCTTCCAGCCCAGCATTTCTCATGCAGAGTATATGATGTACTCTGCATATAAGTTAAATAAGCAGGGTGACAATATACAGCCTTGACATACTCCTTTTCCTATTTGGAACCAGTCTGTTGTTCCATGTCCCATTCTAACTGTTGCTTCCTGCCCTGCATATAGGTTTCTCAAGAGGCAGGTCCGGTGGTCTGGTATTCCCATCTCTTTCAGAATTTTCCACAGTTTATTGTGATCCACACAGTCAAAGACTTTTGCATAGTCAATAAAGCAGAAGTAGATGTTTTTCTGGAACTCTCTTGCTTTTTCAATGATCCAGCGGATATTAGCAATTACCTAGAATAGTAGAAACTAAAAATTGAACAAATAGGCCCTATATACTGCACACAACTCAAGGACAAAGGACATGTTTACTTTATTAAAAAATAAATATACTCAGAATCTAGTATTTGTCATGGAAAATGACTTGTTGAATCAATATATGAATAAGACAATTAATTAATTAATTAATGAAATGAAAGAAAAACCAGTAAAAGAGAGAAGAAACAATCAGAGAGTGGAAAATTTTCAGGAAGGTGGCACCAAATTGCATCTCCTTTCAATGATCTGTAAATAGTATCTTTGTTGTCACTAAGTTCTTCCAAATAATTCTGATATAAAGCAAAGTCTGAGAGGTCCTGACCAATCCAGATACTCTCTGCAAGTGTTTACAAGGTGATGACTTAATTACCTGAAAGTTTGCCTTGCTTGTCTGTTATTTTATTTTATTTTTGTGTAGACCTGCTCTGGACTCCAGATTTCTAAAACGAGCACCTTGGAGGAGTTCCATGGCAATCTCCCTGGAGACAGAGTTGGGATTATTATATACCTTTGGAAATAACAGCTCTTAGACACTGTAACTCACATTAATGTGCAATATCCAGACCGCTCACTCTGTGGATGGGAATGCAATGTACTCATTCTGGTTTATTATAAAAGCATTAAAATGTGCTCTGTGGGTTAATCATGATGACACTTGCATCTGTTTTGGAGGTTTTGAGTTGTTTTTTGTGGAATTTAATCATACTCTTCTTGAACTTTACCTTCTAGAAATAAATCCAAGAGTTTTGGGGCTGTATCCAAGCAATCCATGTCTTCAGCATATGCTTTTTTTTTTTTTGGCATATTAGAGCCTCAATCAAAACTCCTTTCAGAAGCATGAAATTTTATTTAATCACTGTGTACCTATTTTGTACTAGATAGCAGGGAGATATGTGTAGACCTTGACAGTGTAATCTCTCATGTAAACCTCAAAACAATAGTGTGAGGGGAAGGAAAATTGTAATTCAACAATTTAAAACATGAGAATTTTCAATTCGTCTTAAAAGATAGGAAAACTGAACCTCAGGTAGGTTTATACATCAGTTCAAGTCATTGAACACATTTCCATCATATTTCTACTTTACTCTCTGGACTCTTAAGACAGTTCATGAGATGACTAGAGTCCATGGTTTGAGAAAACTTGGGCTTTTTCTCTCTGTTTCTGTTTATTGATGCTTATGTAATATTGGGTTGGTCAAAAAGTTCATTCTGTTCTTTGTGTTTTTTTAGAAAACCCAAACAAACTTTTTGGCCAACCCAATAATTATTAAGTGAATAATTATGTTAAAGTAAATGGCCAGAGAAAAGTTCAGTTGTGAAACTTAATTCTTTGGACATTGTCACTGAACTATGAAGATATTTGGGAACATGTAGCCTGCCATATGTCCCCTAATATCTCCCCACCACTCCCAGTTACCATGTAAATTTAGAAGTTAGATTTCAATTGCTTTTACATTTTATTTGTTCCTTGGGACTTCATGAGGCTGATGAGATGGACCAAATTCTTCCTGTAAGATTTAGTTGAAGAGCTGAGACTTGCTGCATATTAAGTGATTATTCACGGACACATAGAGAGATCCAGTTTTGTAGTGACTGCACCTTTTCCAGATATAATAATCAGAAAATGTTATTTGAATACCAAAATATAACAGATAATGCTCTAATCGAGGTGGTGGCAAATGTTTTGTGTAAAGAGACAGATGGTGAATACACCAAGGTCTGTGTCACAGTCACCTTGTCATTGTAGTGTGAAAAGTGAAGTCACTCAGTCGTGTTCAACTCTTTGCGACCCCATAGACTGTAGCCTATCAGGCTCCTCCATCCATGGGATTTTCCAGGCAAGAGTGCTGGAGTGGATTGCCATTTCCTTGTCCAGGGGATCTTCCTGACCCAGGAATCGAACCCCGGGTCTCCCACATTGCAGGCAGATGCTTTACTATCTGAGCCGTCATTGTAGTGTAGAAGCAGCCAATTTGTAAATTAATTAATGTGGTTGCATAATAAACAAAAACAACCTCACACACACACACACGTGAACAAGCTTTATTCATGGACAGTGAAAAATTTTCACTTCAGTCCAGTCATTCAGTCACGTCCAACTCTTTGTGACCCCATGGACTGTAGCACGCCAGGCTTCCCTGTCCATTGCCAAGTCTTGGAGCTTGCTCAAACTCATGTCTATCGAGTCAGTGATGCCATCCAACCTTTACCTCCTGCCTTTATCTTTCTCAGCATCAGGATCTTTTCCAAGGAGGACTTGAGCCAGTCCTTCACATCAAGTTGCCAAAGTATTGGAGTTTCAGCTTCAACATCAGCTTCCAATGAATATTCAGGACTGATTTCCTTTAGGATGGACTGGTTGGATCTCCTTTCAGTCCAAGGGACTCTCAAGAGTCTTCTCCAACACCACAGTTCAAAAGCATCAATTCTTTGGTGCTCAGCTTTCTTTAGAGTCCAATTCTCACACCATGTTAGGAATTCTATTGTCAGTTTTCTTTCAAAGTGACTCCAGGCTCTCATTCAAATGGACAGGATGGGTTGAAGATAGTACAACTGTAGGTTTGCCTGTCTCCCAGGAGACAACTACCAGGGGCAGCTAACAGATATTGTGCCATTGCCCAAGCCTTCCCCAGTGGCTCAGTGGTAAAGAATCTGCCTGCAATGTGGAAGACCTGGTTCAGGAAGACCCTGGCTCAGGAAGATCTCCTGGAGAAGGAAAGGGCAACCCACTCCAGTATTCTTGCCTGGGAAACCCCATGGACAGAGGAGTCTGGTGGGCTACAGTCCATGGGGTTGCAAAAGAGTTAGATACAGCTTAGTGAATAAACAACAACAAACCATTGTCTAAGCATTGCCATGTGAACACACAAATGCATGCGCATACACACACACAAGCACACACACACACACATTCCCATCAGGCTGATTAATCATAAAATGTTATCTCTAACAATGGTCAAGAAACACAGGGAATTAGTTAATTAGAAAACATTTCACAACATGTTCAGGGTTTTAGGCTTCACATTTGCATCTGTCAAAGGTGTAATTATGTCAGATAATATACCCGGTGCCGAGATTTTTACATAAACACTTGTGGTCTAGTTCAGAGTTATCTCCCCTGTATGGAGCAGCTGTTGGGAGAAAAATATAAGCTATTAAAAGCAGTTTGAATTAGATGTGGTCTAACTTGCTTAAAATATACAATGCCTAGTCACTTATCAAGCACAGGAGTGAGTTACTGTTTATTTATTCTGCAGAATGTGTGCCTGGATAAGATATACAAATTAAGTGCTCTGTAGAAGAGCATGTTACCAGTGCTGCAAGACGCTTAATAGCAAGTCACTTTAAATATGCATTGCAATTCCAGATAAAGTCTTCATCCACAGGCCCACAAATGAGAAACAAATATTGAAGGCCTATCACCAGGGAATGAAGCAATAGAAATTTCCTCTTTTTTTTTCACAATGGTCTTTTAATTTTACTTGGTGACTCTAAACATGATTGTCCTGCTTCCATGGGTAGTCTTTAGAATATAATGGAAAGGCTATTTTTAAACCTGTCCAGTTAGGGTTTAATCAGGGAAGCAGAAGCCGTGTATGTATTACGGAATAAGAACTTCATATCAGGGATTAGATCTTACATGACTATAGGAGAAGCTGAGGAGGGAAAGTCCTCAGAAGAATCAGAAAATGAGCACATTTTTGTTCTGCTTGGAAGAATGAGCCATCGTTTCTGGGACAATGGGTGCCTGCAATCGCTGGGGTGTAGCCATGAAGAGCAGGTACAGAGTGAGGGTCGGTCCAGGGTCTTCGTGGCTCCTCCCTCTGCAGATTCACAGCTGAGCACCTGGAGATGTTCTGGGGTTGCTGCTGACCAGCAGGGTGGAATTGGGGAAGGATGGCTAGCTGGAGGTAGGCAAGGAAAGAAAAGGATACTTGTTGGTAACTCTTTCTACGAAATCACAACTTTAAAGTGTTTTTTTCTAATTAATAGAACTTATTTTAAAGCAGTTTTAGATTTACAGAAAGAAAATTGAGCAGAAAAATTTTCTGTATATTCTCTTTCTCCACCCCAAGTATCACTTATTTTCATTATCTTTCTTAGTGTGGTACATTTAGTAAATTGATGAACTAATATTTATTATTATTAACCAAAGTCCATATTTATTTCAGAGCTCACTTCTTGTCACCTAGTTCTATGAATCTTGACAAATGTATAATATAATGTAATGCATCCACTATTATAGTGTACAGTATTGTCTCACCACTCTAAAAACCCTCTGTGCTTTCATCTAACATGTGCAAATGTGCTCAGTCCCTCACTCAGTACTGGCCGACTCTTTGCGACTTTATGGACTGTAGCCCGTCAGGCTCCTCTGTCCATGGGGATTTTCCAGGCAAGAGTACTGGAGTGGGTTGCCATGCCATCCTCCAGGGGATTTTCCCAACCCAGGGATAAAATCCAGGTCTCCTGCATTGCAGATGGAATTTTTTTTATCATCTAAGCCACCAGGGAAACCCAAGAATACTGGGGTGGGTAGCCTTATCTCTTCTTCAGGGTATCTTCCCAATCCAGGAACTGAATCAGGGTCTCTTGAATTGCAGGCTGATTCCTTACCAGCTGAGGTACCAGGGAAGCCCAACATATGCTCCTATGCTATGCTCTGCTAAGTCACTTCAGTCGTGTCCGACTCTGTGTGACCCCATAGACGGCAGCCCGCCAGGCTTCCCCATCCCTGGGATTCTCCAGGCAAGAACACTGGAGTGGGTTGCCATTTCCTTCTCCAATGCATGAAAGTGAAAAGAGAAAGTGAAGTCGCTCAGTCATGTCCGACTCTTAGCAACCCCTAAGAGTCTACCAGCCTACCAGGCTCCTCTGTCCGTGGGATTTTCCAGGCAAGAGTACTGGAGTGGGGTGCCATTGCCTTCTCCAACATATGCTACTATCCCTCCCATAAATAAAAACTTGCTAAACCTCTCCATTAAAGAAAACACCAAGTCTCACACATCTTCTTATTCATCTTTGTGTAATATTAATCCCTTTTCAAATCGTGTTATGTTACCTGTTAGATGTCATTTAATGCAACTGACCTAGAGCCAGACATCTTGGAATGTGAAGTCAAATGGGCCTTAGAAAGCATCACTACGAACAAAGCTAGTGGAGGTGATGGAATTCCAGTGGAGCTATTCCAAGTCCTGAATGATGATGCTGTGAAAGTGCTACACTCAATATGCCAGCAAATTTGGAAAACTCAGCAGTGGCCACAAGATTGGAAAAGGTCAGTTTTCATCCCAATCCCAAAGAAAGGCAATGCCAAGGAGTGCTCAAACTACCGAACAATTGCACTCATCTCACACGCTAGTAAAGTAATGCTGAAAATTCTCCAAGCCAGGCTTCAGCAATATGTGAACCGTGAACTTCCTGATGTTCAAGCTGGTTTTAGAAAAGGCAGAGGAACCAGAGATCAAATTGCCAACATCCGCTGGATCATAGAAAAAGCAAGAGAGTTCCAGAAAAACATCTATTTCTGCTTTATTGACTATGCCAAAGCCTTTGACTGTGTAGATCACAATAAACTGTGGAAAATTCTGAAAGACATGGGAATATCAGACCACCTGATCTGCCTCTTAAAAAATCTGTATGCAGGTCAGGAAGCAACAGTTAGAACTGGTCATGGAACAACAGACTGGTTCCAAATAGGAAAAGGAGTACGTCAAGGCTGCATATTGTCACCATGTTTATTTAACTTATATGCAGAGTACATCATGAGAAATGCTGGACTAGAAGAAACAGAAGTTGGAATCAAGATTGCCGGGAGAAATATCAATAACCTCAGATATGCAGATGACACCACTCTTATGGCAGAAAGTGAAGAGGGGCTAAAAAGCCTCTTGATGGAAGTGAAAGTGGAGAGTGAAAAGGTTGGCTTAAAGCTCAACATTCAGAAAACGAAGATCATGGCATCTGGTCCCATCACTGCATGGGAAATAGATGGAGAAACAGTGGAAACAGTGTCAGACTTTGTTTTTCTGGGCTCCAAAATCACTGCAGATGGTGACTGCAGCCATGAAATTAAAAGACGCTTGCTCCTTGGAAGGAAAGTTATGACCAACCTAGATAGCATATTCAAAAGCAGAGACATTACTTTACCAACAAAGGTTCGCCTAGTCAAGGCTATGGTCTTTCCTGTGGTCATGTATGGATGTGAGAGCTGGACTGTGAAGAAGGCTGAGCGCCGAAGAATTGATGCTTTTGAACTGTGGTGTTGGAGAAGACTCTTGAGAGTCCCTTGGACTGCAAGAAGATCCAACCAGTCCATTCTGAAGGAGATCAATCCTGGAATTTCTTTAGAAGGAATGATGCTAAAGCTGAAACTCCAGTATTTCGGCCATCTCATGCGAAGAGTTGACTCATTGGAGAAGACTCTGATGCTGGGAGGGATTGAGGGCAGGAGGAGAAGGGGACGACAGAGGATGAGATGGCTGGATGGCATCACTGACTCGATGGATGCGAGTCTGAGTGATCTCCGGGAGCTGGTGATGGACAGGGAGGCCTGGCGTGCTGCGGTTCATGGGGTCGCAGAGAGTCAGACACGACTGAGCGACTGATCTGATCTGATCTGAGGTATAATGTTAATGGTGATTAACATATCTACAATTAGGGCATAGAAAAGGAAAACAATTTGTTAATATAATCACAAATGTATCCATGTTAAAATTAAACAGAAATACTAATAACTACTACTTATTCCTGTAACTGGTCACATGTTTGTAATTTACAGTTATAATTTCCTTCTATCTCTACTATTCTATATTTCCTTTGCCCTCAGCAAACATACATTAACTGATGTTTAATGTTTCCTTAACTAGTGTTTCCAGATCTTTGTTTCTAAAGACTCAGGGCTATTAGCAGTCTTGTGTATTGGATTGTGTAGAGTTCTACTAACTTTTATCAGAAAATATGAAAATATTGAGACATCCAAGGAGACTTCTTGCATTCCAGATATAACCTTCTCTACCATGATCGTATGTAGGAACCAAATTCTTCCTTATTCTTATTCTGTGTATTGGCTTGGCCAAAAAGTCTGTCTAGATTTTTCCATAGGTACAGAAAAGCCCAAATGAACTTTTGGCCAACCCGGTAGTTAAGACCAGCCAGGACAACAGTTCCCTTTTTTCCTGGGCTTACTGACCTGAGAAGCGCTAAGTGGCCAAATGACCCCTCATGTTCCAGTTCAATAGACTGCTACTGCTGTGTTCCCTGATGAGAGCATTTCTTTTTCTTTGGAACAAAGACCTTCAAACCAGCAGATTCCAGTGTTGTGGAGATAAGAAGAAAATGATCACTACTGAATCTTCAGAGTCAGTAGTGAGAGGATCCACTCTCATTTTCTCTTTTTGATTTTAGACCCATGGGCTAGGGGAGATGTAGCCCCATATATTGCTTGTGGATTTAGGGCACATGTACATCCTAAGGACATTGCATCAGCCTGTAAGTTATTGCCTCTCAGCTGGCACTGTAATTGAGCCTCCAGAAAGGCCATTCAATTTTCTCTCAGGCTTTCTGCTTTCAGGTGATGGGGAACATCAAAAGACAAGTGAATTACATGGGCAAAAGGCCATTGTTGCACTTTATATTCTGTAAAATGAGCTCCTTGGCCATAAAGAATCCTATGTGGACTACAATGATAATAAATAGAGAATTATGTAAGTCCAAAGAAGGTGAGTTGACACAGAATTTGGGGCACAGTCAGTGCCCTGAGTGAGCAGTAGTAAACCATTGCCTGTCCGTAATAGATGTGGTCAGATATAATCAAGCTACCCTGAGGTGACTGCCGGACCACTCTGGAGAGTGATGTTCATCTGTGCTGTAGCCAAATGAGCCTTGGTGGGAGGAAGCTACGTAGCTGAGCTCATACATGTCTTCCACTGCCATTGTCAATTCCATTTGGTCCATAAACCTGTTGCAGAAGAACACATGTGACTGGGAAAGAGGCTGATTGACATGCACAAGATGGATTGATTTACCCAGTGATGAGGAGAATTTTGTCATTTGCTCAATGATGATGAAAATTTTTCTCTTCTGAGATTTTTCTTTGGTAAACATTCATAGGCATATTTTATTCTTTCCAAGTCTTGACATTAAGCCAAACCATTAGTCACTAACTATGAATCAGTGTATATCCACACTTCTGGTCATCTCTCCAAAGAGAAAAAATGAGAAACTTGCTTGCCAGACCTAAAGATTTTAGCTTATCCTAAATATTACAACTTTAGTTGGCTGCCCACTAATTTTTGTCTAGGGACACAAAGATCAATTAGCCAATACCAAAGACCTCTGCTGGCGATTAGTAATCGCCATGTCATGTCACTTCTTCTGCCCATCATAGTGATGATTTCCACCTTTCTCTTGCTGTTGTGTGCTTGGTCAGTCATGTCCAACTCTTTCAACCGCATGAACTGTAGCCTGCCAGACTCCTCTGTCTATGCAATTCTCCAGGCAAGAGAACTGGAGTGGATAGCTAGTCCCTTCTCCAAGGGGATCTTCCCAACCCAGGGATCAAAACTGGGTCTTCTGCATCGCAAGCAGATTCTTTACCATCTGAGCCACCAGGGAAACCCTCTTTTGCTGTTAGGGAGCCACCATTTGACCCCTGGGGAATCTTATCATCACCATTGACCAATGGGGAATTTTATCAAATATAAAATCTTATATTTGTTCAGAAGGTGACACTTCCTACTAGCTTGCTGAAAATACAACTACAACATTCTTCAAAAAATTGTGCTCTCCTCACCAACATGACAAAAAATAAATAAATAAAACAATGCAGATATTTTTATTTTTGGGGTGATTATGTTTTTCTTGGATGCTGTGAAAATAGGGAATGATTCCTTCTCTCCCCAAAACTATTTTATCTTCATTGCAAGGGTGGTAATTCTGGACCCATATGTCTCCTATTTAGTATAAACATTTACTCTCAATCCAAAGGTAATGAAAATTTTCTTATATCCCTCAGAGCTAAATACTTGCACTCTGAAGTAGGGACCTTCCTCTAGTTTCCCCAGAGAGGAATTAATTACATTAAGGGCAAAGTTTTTCCTTTTCTCTAGATGTGAGGAGGGGTACATATGTGGTGGTGGTTTAGTCGCTAAGTCGTGTCCGACTCTTGCGATCCTGTGGACTGTAGTCCTCCAGGCCCCTCTGTCCATGGGATTCTCCAGGCAAGAATACCGAAGTGGGTTCCCATTTCCTTCTCCAGGGGATCTTCCCGACCCAGGAATCAAACACGGGTCTCCTGTACTGCAGGCAGATGATTTACCAACTGAGCTATCAAAGCTCCTATTAAAGCTCCAAGTTTTGTAAGTTTGAGGCTTTTTCCTGTAGTATCAACCACTCTGTACATAGAGGATGACACCTGCCTTCACCACATCACCCCAAAGACGAACTGGGGCATAGAGAAACTACACAAGGTACTGCTGCTGCTGCTGCTGCTGCATCACTTCAGTAGTGTCCGACTCTGTGCAACCCCATGGACTGCAGCCTACCAGGCTTCTCCGTCCATGAGATTCTCCAGGCAAGAACACTGGAGTGGGTTGCCATTTCCTTTTCGAACACAAGGTAAATAAGAGTAATCAAAACATTTAACAAGAAATTCCATATTCTCAGTTACAAAACAAGTCTGAATAAATTTAAACTGATTGAAACTAATGAAGCATTTCTCTGACCACAACTGAAATAAATTAGAAATCAATAAGAAAAAAATCTCCAGAAACGTCCCAAATATTTGGAACTTACATACTCTTATAAATAACCCGTGGATGAAAGGAAAAATCAAAAGAGAAATTAGAAAATGAATTTACTTACTATTGATTAATTTCATCTTAAGAACACCTTCACAGAATATTTAGAATATTTTTGAAAACTATCTGGGAACCATGACCTAGCCAGCTTGACACATAAAATTAAGCGTTGCAGTGTATATTTAACTGATAATCAACTGCCAATTTATTTCCAAGTACTGTTTTAAACAGGCCTTCATAGGAATGTGGAATGTCAGGCCCATGAATCAAGGCAAATTGGAAGTGGTCAAACAAGAGATGGCCAGAGTGAATGTCGACATTCTAGGAATCAGGAGACTGAAATGGACTTGAATGGGTGAATTTAACTCAGATGACTATTATATCTACTACTGCGGGCAGGAATCCCTCAGAAGAAATGGAGTGGCCATCATGGTAAACAAAGGAGTCCAAAATGCGGTACTTGGATACAATCTCAAAAACGACAGAATGATCTTCATTTCCAAGGCAAACCATTCAATATCACAGTAATCCAAGTCTATACCCCAACCAGTAATGCTGAAGAAGCTGAATTCGAACAGTTCTGTGAAGACCTACAAGACCTTTTAGAACTAACACCCCCCAAAAGATGTCCTTTTCATTAAAGGGGACTGGGATGAAAAAGTAGGAAGTCAAAAAACACCTGGAGTAACAGGCAAATTTGGCCTTGGAATACGAAATGAAGTAGAGCAAAGACTATAGAGTTTTGCCAAGAAAACGCACTAGTCATAGCAAACACCCTCTTCCAACAACACAAGAGAAGACTCTACACATGGACATCATCAGATGGTCAACACCGAAATCAGATTGATTATATTCTTTGCAGCCAAAGATGGAGAAGCTCTATATAGTCAGCAAAAACAAGACCAGGAGCTGACTGTGGCTCAGACCATGAACACCTTATTGGCAAATTCAGACTTAAATTGAAGAAAGTAGGGGAAACCACTAGACCATTCAGGTATGACCTAAATCAAATCCCTTATGATTATACAGTGGAAGTGAAAAATAGATTTAAGGGCCTAGATCTGATAGATAGAGTGCCTGATGAACTATGGAATGAGGTTCGTGACATTGTACAGGAGACAGGGATCAAGACCATTCCCATGGAAAAGAAATGCAAAAAAGCAAAATGGCTGTTTGGGGAGGCCGTACAAATAGCTGTGAAAAAGAAGAGAAGCAAAAAGCAAAGGAGAAAAGGAAAGATATAAACATCTGAATTCAGAGTTCCAAAGAATAGCAAGAAGAGATAAGAAAGCCTTCTTCAGTGATCAATGCAAGGAAATAGAGGAAAACAACAGAATGGCAAAGACTAGGGATTTCTTCAAGAAAATCAGAGATACCAAAGGAACATTTCATGCAAAGATGGGCTCAGTAAAGGACAGAAATGGTATGGACCTAACAGAAGCAGAAGAAATTAAGAAGAGATGGCAAGAATACATAGAACTATACAAAAAAGATCTTCATGACCCAGATAATCATGATGGTGTGATCACTGACCTAGAGCCACACATCCTGGAATGTGAAGTCAAGTGGACCTTAGAAAGCATCACTAAGAACAAAGCGATGATGGAATTCCAATTGAGCTATTCCAAATCCTGAAAGATGATGCTGTGAAAGTGCTGCACTCAATATGCCAACAAATTTGGAAAACTCAGCAGTGGCCCCAGGACTGGGAAAGGTCAGTTTTCATTCCAATCCCAAAGAAAGGCAATGCCAAAGAATGCTCAAACTACTGCACAATTGCACTCATCTCACATGCTAGTAAAGTAATGCTCAAAATTCTCCAAGCCAGGCTTCAGCAATATGTGAACCATGAACTTTCTGATGATCAAGCTGGTTTTAGAAAAGGCAGAGGAACCAGAGATCAAATTGCCAACATCCGCTGGATCATGGAAAAAGCAAGAGAGATCCAGAAAAGCATCTATTTCTGCTTTATTGACTATGCCAAAGCCTTTGACTATGTGGATCACAATCAACTGTGGACAATTCTGAAAGAGATGGAATACCAGACCACCTGATCTGCCTCTTGAGAAATATGTATGCAGTTCAGGAAGCAACAGTTAGAACTGGACATGGCACAACAGACTGGTTCCAAATAGGAAAAGGAGTTCAACAAGGCTGTATATTGTCACCTTGTTTATTTAAGTTCTATGGTTTAAAGCTCAACATTCAGAAAATGAAGATCATGGCATCCGGTCCCATCACTTCATGGGAAATAGACGGGGAAACAATGTCAGACTTTATTTTTCTGGACTCCAAAATCACTACAGATGGTGACTGCAGCCATGAAATTAAAAGATGCTTATTCCTTGGAAGGAAAGCTATGACCAACCTAGGTCACATATTCAAAAGCAGAGACATTACTTTGCCAACAAAGGTTCACCTAGTCAAGGCTATGGTTTTTCCTGTGGTCATGTATGGATGTGAGAGCTGGAATGTGAAGAAGGCTGAATGTCAAAGAATTGATGCTTTTGAACTGTGGTGTTGGAGAAGATTCTTGAGAGCCCCTTGGACTGCAAGGAGATCCAGCCAGTCCATTGTGAAGGAGATCAGCCCTGGGATTTCTTTGGAAGGAATGATGCTAAAGCTGAAACTCCAGTACTTTGGCAACCTCTTGCGAAGAGTTGACTCATTGGAGAAGACTCTGATGCTTGGAGGGATTGAGGGCAAGAGGAGAAGGGGATGACAGAGGATGAGATGGCTGGATGGCATCACTGACTCGATGGATGTGATTTTGAGTGACCTCTGGGAGTTGGTGATGGACAGGGAGGCCTGGCATGCTGAATTCATGGGGTCTTGAAGAGTCGGACACGACTGAATGACTGATCTGATCTAATCTGATCTGATGCAGAGTACATCATGAGAAACGCTGGACTGGAAGAAACACAAGCTGGAATCAAGACTGCCAGGAGAAATATCAATAACCTCAGATATGCAGATGACACCACCCTTATGGCAGAAAGTGAAGAGGAACTAAAAAGCCTCTTGATGAAAGTGAAAGTGGAGAGTGAAAATGTTGGCTTAAAGCTCAACATTCAGAAAAAGAAGATCATGGCATCCGGTCCCATCACTTCATGGGAAATAGATGGAGAAACAGTGGAAACAGTGTCAGACTTTATTTTTCTGGGCTCCAAAATCACTGCAGATGGTGACTGCAGCCACAAAATTAAAAGGCACTTACTCCTTGGAAGGAAAGTTATGACCAACCTAGATAGCATATTCAAAAGCAGAGACATTACTTTGCCAACAAAGGTTCGTCTAGTCAAGGCTATGGCTTTTCCTGTGGTCATGTATGGATGTGAGACCTGGACTGTGAAGAAGGATGAGTGCCGAAGAATTGATGCTTTTGAACTGTGGTGTTGGAGAAGACTCTTGAGAGTCCCTTGGACTGCAAGGAGATCCAACCAGTTCATTCTGAAGGAGATCAGCCCTGTGATTACTTTGGAGGGAATGATGCTATGGCTGAAGCTCCAGTACTCTGGCCACCTCATGCGAAGAGTTGACTCATTGGAGAAGACTCTGATGCTGGGAGGGATTGGGGGCAGGAGGAGAAGGGGACGACAGAGGATGAGATGGCTGGATGTCGTCACTGACTCAACGGACGTTAGTCTCAGTGAACTCAGGGAGTTGGTGATGGACAGGGAGGCCTGGCATGCTGCGATTCATGGGGTTGCAGAGAGTCAGACAGGACTGAGCAACTGATTTGATCATAGTATTTGAGAATTCTCGTCCAGTTGTTCCATATCCTTCACTAGCATTCAGTACAGTCATTTTAAAAAAGATATGCATCTAATAGTATCAAGTCATGGCTTTAATTTTCATTTACTTGAGTCGTAATGACTTTGAATTATTCATAGCAGATACACTAGCCATTTGTGTATCACATTGCAAACAATTTTGTTATATTTGTTAGCAATATTTTTATTTGTAGCATTTTTCAACTTAGTAGGGATCAATGTGCCATGGACCACAGCTACTGTTACTCTCACAAAATGTGCTATTTTAGAAATCAACCTACACAAAACTCAACTGTACACCTTGCATCGAGTAAATATATTTTTAAGACAGCGTGACCAGAGTATGCTTATGTACGCAGATGTGTATGTGAAACATGCTGTATCTCTTCCAGAATCCTCTGTTCCTTAACATCCAAGCATGGCCAATTCCCAGGCTCTGATTTCATGGCTGGGATTTATTAGAACTCGTGGTAAGGAGAAAGGAATAATTCTGCTTCAGGTAACTGGTGCATTGGAGTCTGCATGAGTAGCTCTATGGATATATTTTTAAACCAGTAGATGCAATTGATATTTGAAGGGCATATTTTAAAAGAAAGACTCTACTAATGTAGTTTCTGCATTGCACTTTCAAGAAAGCAGTTTATATATAAAAGTAACTTGCTTAGTAATTAACAAAAGACTCTGATGCTGGGAGGGATTAGGGGCAGGAGGAGAAGGGGACAACAGAGGATAAGATGGCTAGATGGCATCACTGACTTGATGGACATGAGTCTGAGTGAACTCCGGAAGTTGGTGATGGACAGGGAGGCCTGGCGTGCTGCAATTCATGGGGTCGCAGAGAGTCGGACACGACTGAGTGACTGAACTGAACTGAACTGAACTGAACACTGTTATGCCATTTGCAGTTAACATATTTCCATATCTATTGTATTACTGTTATTCCTATTTTATACAGGAAAAAGAAAAAAGAACTAGAAAGTTCTAGTGATGTGTAAAAGTAGGTGGTAATTATGTCCACCATTGCATAAATATTTTGAATCATTGGCACGTCTGTGTCTGAGCTAATTAGGAGCAAGACTCCAACAGTGATGGCCATGACGCAGCACATGTCCCTCCCTAGCTCCCAGTTTGCTAAGAGAAAAAAGATAGTGCAGATAGATTTATGGAGTACAAAGGATAGAGACAAAAGGGTAGAGCACACATAAAGCCTTGCTCAGTAGATGTAATTATCCACATTTTGCAGCAAAGAAATCAAGCCTCAACAAGGTTAATGGACTTGCTCACAGTGCATAGCTACCTGGCAATGAAAGGCACAATAGAATTTACCTCTGATTATTAGAAAGAACACTTTCTGTTGATCCTTCCTCTCACTATACACTAAGTTCATTCCTCCTAAATTTCTTGTGTTGTTGGCTCTTGATATGGTAGTGAGCTCTATCTGCACCTTTGTGTTTCAGTTAGATTATACTGTTCTTGGGGTTAAGCACCTTTGTTACATGTGTATTTTGATGTTGCAGACATGAGTCATGCTTCTTCTGCTTCCCCCATGCCCCAGCAAAATCTGAGGGGATGACAGACCACGAGCAGATAGATTTTTGAGAAGCAGCTATGGCATGTGTAGAACAGGCAAGATATACAGGATATATCAGATCAGATCAGATCAGATCAGTTGCTCAGTCGTGTCCGACTCTTTGCCACCCCATGAACCGCAGCACTCCAGGCCTCCCTGTCCATTACCAACTCCTGGAGGTCACTCAGACTCACATCCATCGAGTCAGTGATGCCATCCAGCCATCTCATCCGCTGTTGTCCCCTTCTCCTCCTGCCCCCAATCCCTCCCAGCATCAGTCTTCTCCAATGAGTCAACTCTTTGCATGAGGTGGCCAAAATACTGGAGTTTCAGTTTTAGCATCATTCCTTCCAAAGAAATCCCAGGGCTCATTTCCTTCAGAATGGACTGGTTGGTTCTCCTTGCAGTCCAAGGGACTCTCAAGAGTTTTCTCCAACACCACAGTTCAAAATCATCAATTCTTTGGTGCTCAGCCTTCTTCACATTCCAGCTCTCACATCCATACATGACCACAGGAAAGACCATAGCCTTGACTAGACGAACCTTTGTTGGCAAAGTGATGTCTCTGCTTTTGAATATGCTATCTAGGTTGGTCATAACTTTCCTTCCAAGGAGTAAGCGTCTTTTAATTTCATGGCTGCAGTCACCATCTGCAGTGATTTTGGAGCCCAGAAAAAGAAAGTCTGACACTGTTTCCACTGTTTCTCCATCTATTTCCCATGCAGTGATGGGACCAGATGCCATGATCTTCGTTTTCTGAATGTTGTGCTTTAAGCCAACCTCTTCACTCTCCACTTTCACTTTCATCAAGAGGCTTTTTAGCCCCTCTTCACTTTCTGCCATAAGGGTGGTGTCATCTGCATATCTGAGGTTATTGATATTTCTCCCGGCAATCTTGATTCCAACTTCTGTTTCTTCCAATCCAGCATTTCTCATGATGTACTCTGCATATAAGTTAAGTAAACATGGTGACAATATGCAGCCTTGACGTACTCCTTTTCCTATTTGGAACCAGTCTGTTGTTCCATGTCCAGTTCTAACTGTTGCTTCCTGACCTGCATACAGATTTCTCAAGAGGCAGATCAGGTGGTCTGGTATTCCCATCTCTTTCAGAACTTTCCACAGTTTATTGTGATCTACACAGTCAAAGGCTTTGGCATAGTCAATAAAGCAGAAATAGATGTTTTTCTGGAACTCTCTTGTTTTTTCCATGATCCAGCGGATGTTGGCAATTTGATCTCTGCCTTTTCGAAAACCAGCTTGAACATCAGGAAGTTCACGGTTCACATATTGCTGAAGCCTGGCTTGGAGAATTTTGAGCATTACTTTACTAGTGTGTGAGATGAGTGCAATTGTGTGGTAGTTTGAGCATTCTTTGGCATTGCTTTTCTTTGGGATTGGGATGAAAACTGACTTTTTCCAATCGTGTAGCCACTGCTGAGTTTTCCAGATTTGCTGGCATATTGAGTGCAGCACTTTCACAGCATCATCTTTCAGGATTTGGAATAGCTCCACTGGAATTCCATCACCTCCACTAGCTTTGTTCCTAGTGATGCTTTCTAAGGCCCACTTGACTTCACATAGAATAGGCAAATGAAGAGTTGGACTCCAGACTAATATTCCCTTGGGAACTGCACAGACTCTTTGTAACTTTTTGATTTTTATTTTTTTTTTCTCTCAAGAAATGTAGTTGATACCACTCGAGTCATCATGAAATAAAGTAGGCACTACCCCAACTCATTCTTTCTCCATCACATAGCATCATTTGAAGTCAACCACTTAATTATCATGAGACATTGGTCTTTTTGCATCATCTCTGATCATTTCAATGTCTCCAATGTGTAAAGTGACAAAGAAAAATCTACTGGTCAGGGTTGTTTATAAATTAAGGAACTATTAACAAGGTGACTAGCACCTAGAAAGCATTCAACAAGGTACAACGTCCTCCTTCCACCAACCACCTCTGTAATGTAGTGGCTGGGAAGTTCACATTAAAAAAAAAAATTATAACAAGCCTTTATATCATGTAAAATGCTATCTGGATCATCTCTTTGTTACTTAGAAAAATATCTCAGCTCAGACAACATGGGTTGTCAATAAACTCCTAAAGTTACAGTGTGTAACTGAATCTTGAGTCTTTGAGCCCCACATGGTTCATGCAGCCTGCCTCCCGAGAACAGACTCTCCCAGGAGATTCTGAACACTTCCTTGAATAGCTCTGGACCAAAAATACTTCCGTAACAGTTGGCTCTTCTGAACGTGCTCCCAGTGGGAAGGGGAAGGCAGGAAGCAAATAAACAAAGTGAATGTGAAAGTATCATAAACCTTAAAATATGTCTGTTTGGAAATAACTTTTCCTAGTGTGTGGCAACATGAGCATTCTCTGGCCATTTCAGTCAGACGGCTCATTAACCCTGGGCAAACACCGAGGGGCACCTTGTTTTTTGCTGACAGAAATGACCCCCTAAAATAGAGTCTAAAATCAGTAATAATCTTCTTTATCTTAAAGGCTTGTTGCTTTAATTAGGATTCAAATAATGTACATACATTGTTTCCACTTGTTATATAGCATGTGTGCATGTGTGCTAAGTCGCTTCAGTCATGTCTGAGTCTTTGCGACCCCACGGACTATAGCCCTCCAGGCTCCTCTGTCCATGGGGATTCTCCATGTAAGAACACTGGAGTGGGTTGCCATTTCCTCCTCCAGGGGATCTTCCCGATCCAGGGATTAAACCCACGCCCCCTGCATGGACAGGCAGACTCTACCACTGACCCACCTGGGACGCCTCTCTGCATTGTCTGCAAATCAGTAATTAGATCTAAGGACTTGGTCAATTTTAACCCTTTGAGCAAGACTTTCATCCAGCAGAAGGCGCACCAGGTCTGATTGCCTCTTTTATGGTGACGTCTGCAGTCATTGATAATTATTGGCTATATCCATTCTTTCATTAGGACTTATAAAATAATTGTATTCCAATTTTTTTATTCATTCTTCATTTGGGGGTCTCCATTACTAGTCAATGAGACACAAGACAGTTCTCCTGGGAACAGGAGCAGAGTGGGCTTCTAGGCAAGGCATCCCCTCCTAATTAAGAGCAGTGCCGTGGTGACTGTGCTCCTATTTTGCCACGACAAGCATTGCTTTATGAGGCCCTAATCCCTGGAGCTGTCATACCCATTTTACCATCATGTCTTACAATCTGTTGAGACATTGCCAATAGATTAAGGAGAGAGACTTTTTTTTTTTCAATCAGAAAAGGCTGGAAATTTTACGACTCATTTGAGTAGTGAACCAAATTTCTGAGCTCACTGTTATCTCTTAAAATAACCCATGTTATTTTAAGCCACATTGATTCAGTTATTATCTTACGTGCAACCAGAAGCATGCTGAGCATGTAACCGGTCAGAGGCAGACCAGTTGTAATGTATGGTGCCCTGGTACTCTGGGACACCAACATCCATCCTGGCTGACTACAAGGAGATCCACAGGACAGTATACTCTATTACGGACTTGAGTTACAGGACTGTACTTAGAGGTGAGAAATATCACCAAATGTAATCCTCTAATTATACAGAAGAAGACCAAAAACATAAAATAATTGCACGACTGAGTGTGGGACCAATAACATGATGATAAGAAATGTCTTAATGTGGTGCTATTGATATTTAATCTGTGACTCCTTTTAGATTGATTCTTTGCCAAGACATCTATTTTTACTGAACCTGGTTCCATCTATGCCGTATACTGTCTTGTGACCTCTCATTCAGTTCTTGAAGGACCAAATACTAACTATGCCCTCACCCAGCTGAGATTCTTAGAATCCTTTCTGTGTCTGAGATTGTAAGGTTATATAGGAAAATAACACAGATTCTTTTCAACTAAAAATAAAGAATCTTAATTCAGAGGAGTTTGTAACTTCTTTAGAAAAGTGAAAGTTGCTCAATTGTGTCCGACTCTTTGCTACCCCAAGAATTCTCCAGGCCAGAATACTGAAGTGAGTAGCCTTTTCCTTCTTCAGGAGATCTTCCCAACCCAGAGATTGAACCAAGGCCTCCTGCATTGCAGTCAGATTCTTTACCAGCTGAGCCAACAGGGAACATAATTTGTTTTCCCCCAATTTACTATAGGAAAAGAAGACTTTCTAGGCTTCTTCCTATGTAGGTCTGTCTCTGCCCACTTCTTCACAGGTCACTCCCAGGGAAGAAGAAATGTTTTCCCTCTGTCTGTTTTGGGTGTTTGTACTTAATTTTAATTTTAAAAATTAAATTATAATTAAAGCAAATTTTTTGCCATTTTATCTTTTATCCTGCTTTTCATTCAGAATTAGAGCTGTGAGTGTGGCAATTAAAAGTACAGTCTGCCAAGACTTGAACACATTTTTTTCCAAAGAAGACATACAGATGGTTAATAGGCATATGAAAAGATGCTCAATATCACTAATTATTAGAGACATGCATATTGAAATCATTTTGATTTCAATATGCATGTCTCACAACTGTCTCAAAACTATCTCACAACAATTGCATGTTTCACAATTGCATAGCATCACCTCACATCTGTCAGAATGGCTAGCATCAAAAAGTCAACAAATAACACATACTGGAGAGTGTGTGGAGAAAAGAGAACCCTTGAACACTATTGATGGGAATGTAACTTAGTGCAGCCACTATGAAAAACAGTATGCTATGCTATGCCAAGTCACTTCAGTCGTGTCCGACTCTGTGCGACCCCATAGACGGCAGCCCACCAGGCCTCCCCGTCCCCGGGATCCTCCAGGCAAGAACACTGGAGTGGGTTGCCATTTCCTTCTCCAATGCATGAAAGTGAAAAGAGAAAGTGAAGTCACTCAGTCATGTCCGACTCCTAGCGACCCCATGGACTGCAGCCTACTAGGCTCCTCCATCCATGGGATTTTCCAGGCAAGAGTACTGGAGTGGGGTGCCACTGCCTTCTCTGAGAACTACCATATGATAGCAATTCAAGTACTGGGTAGATATCCAGAAAAAAAAAATGAAAACACTAATTCAAAAAAATAGTGTACCCTAGTGTTCATAGCAGCGCTATTTACAATAGCCAAGAAATGAAAGCTACCCACATACTACCCAAAAGATGGTTGGCTTAAGAACGTGTGGTCTATAAATGCAATGGAATACTGCTGTTGCTGCTGCTGCAAGGAGAAGGTACACTGTATAGCACAGCTGACTTATTTCCATTATCTGTAAAGAAATATAATCTACAAAAATACTGAGTCTCAATATTGCACATATGAAACTAACACAATATTATAAATTAATTATACCTTGATTTTTTTAAAAAGGATATAAGAACATTTGAAAAATATAGCCTGCCCAGCTAAATTTGCATTTTATATACAAAGCAATTTTTAAAGAAAATCTGTGCCCCATCCATTTCTGGGTTCATACTTTTAATTAATTAATTATCTAAAATTCATATTTAGATGTGTGCCTTATGTTTTATTTGGCAATTCTATCCAGAAGAGCAAATTCCAAGGGTGGAGGGAAGGGGTATAATTTTAAGAGTGCCACAGAAACATTGAAGTCCCAGGAACTTAAATTTTGAGTCAAAGTGAGAGTTGAGGAGGCTGAACAGTTACAGCTCAAGACTCGGAATGCCCTCATTTCTTACAAGGGTGGAGAAAACAGAGAGGGTGGCATGAGGACAGCCTGATGGGGGTGCCCTGCATTGCCTCTAAAGCCAGAGAGTATGGATAGGGTAGGGGGCTGAATAGGATCTAGGAAAAGCAAGAGAGGTGTCTGTTTTCTTTAATTTTTTTTATTTTTTAAAAAAATTTATCATTATCCTTGCCAAGATAACGTTACTGTCTTCTCTTTGATGTGAGTAACTTCGGCCAGATAGTGGTTTTACTTCGGAAATGCTTTTGCTGGAAGGTCACACCGGATTGAAAACAACCGGTTGTGTATGTGTTTGCTTGCGTTTTATGTACACTGTGAATATACCCATAAGTGTTAGTGGCTATTTTATTTGAGGGTCCCTGGACACAATTCTAAAATGGGGGTGGTGATTCCCTCATCAACAAGGAGTGATCCTCTGTGACACCAGCTGGGTGGCCTACACCAGCTTAGTGTCACCTCCTCCACTGTGACTGGCTCTCCGCAAGAGATCATCAGATTCCACAGCAAAGAGCTCAAGACGAACCCCTCCCCACTCTCTCTCTTCAGACTTGAGCCACAAGCCTAGGTTGCCGCCAGTACCCCTGACGGAATCAGAGGTTCTCAACCCCGTTTGGGTACAATTAATTGGCCAAAGTGGCTCACAGAACTCCAAGAAACATTTTACTCCCTAGATCACTAGTTTATTGTAAAATGATAGCACTCAGGAACAGCCAGATGGAAAAGAGGCATAGGACATGGAAAGAGGGCAGGAGGCTTCTGCGCCCTCTCCAGGCGCAATGCTCTTCCAGTGCTCCCACGTATTCACCAACCCAGAAGCTCTCTGAATAGTCCTTCTGGGTTTTTGTGGAGGCTTCATTACATAGGCATGATTCATTACATCATTGGCCATCCAGGACTGATTTTACCTCCAGGTCCTCTTCCCTCCGCAGAGGTCAGGTTGTAAGACTGAATAGTCCAATCCTATATGCAGAGTCGGAGAAGGCAATGGCACCCCACTCCAGTACTCTTGCCTGGAAAATCCCATGGATGGAGGAGTCTGGTAGACTAAGTCCATGGGGTTGCTAGGAGTCGGACACGACTGTATAACTTTCAAGTTGACAACCTGAGCAACTTCACTTTCACTTTTCACTTTCCTGCATTGGAGAAGGAAATGGCAACCCACTCCAGTACTGGGGAATCCCAGGGACGGGGGAGCCTGGTGGGCTGCTGTCTCTGGGGTCGCACAGAGTCGGACACGACTGAAGCAACTTAGCAGCAGCAGCAGCATATACAGAGTACATCATGAGAAATGCTGGGCTGGAAGAAGCACAAGCTGGAATCAAGATTGCCAGGAGAAATATTAATAACCTCAGATATGCAGATGACACCACCCTTATGGCAGAAAGTGAAGAGGAGCTAAAGAGACTCTGGATGAAAGTAAAAGAGGAGAGTGAAAAAGTTGGCTTAAAGCTCAACATTCAGAAAACTAAGATCATGGCAACTGGTCCCATCACTTCATGGGAAGTAGATGGGGAAACAGTGGAAACAGTGTCAGACTTTATTTTGGGGGGCACCAAAATCACTGCAGATGGTGATTGCAGCCATGAAATTAAAAGACACTTACTCCTTGGAAGGAAAGTTATGACCAACCTAGATAGCATATTCAAAAGGAGAGACATTACTTTGCCAACAAAGGTCTGTCTAGTCAAGGCTATGGTTTTTTCCAGTGGTTATATATGGATGTGAGAGTTGGAATGTGAAAAAAGCTAAGCACTGAAGAATTGATGCTTTTGAATTGTGGTATTGGAGAAGACTCTTGAGAGTCCCTTGAACTTCAAGGAGACCCAACCAGTCCATTCTAAAGGAGATTAGTCCTGGGTGTTCATTGGAAGGACTGATGCTGAAGCTGAAACTCCAGTACTTTGGCCACCTGATGTGGAGACCTGACTCATTTGAAAAGACCCTGATGCTGGGAAAGATTGAGGGCAGGAGAAGAAGGGGAGGACAGAGGATGAGATGGCTGGATGGCATCACCGACACAATGGGACATGGGTTTGGGTGGACTCCAGGAATTGGTGATGGACAGGGAGGCCTGGCGTGCTGCGATTCATGGGGTTGCAAAGACTGAGTGACTGAACTGAAATGAACTGAATCACAAGGTTGGTTCTCTGGGCAATGAGCCCTCATCTATGCTTGCTGCTGCTGCTGCTGCTGCTGCTGCTGCTAAGTCACTTCAGTTGTGTCCGACTCTGTGCGACCCCATAGACGGCAGCCCACCAGGCTCCCCCGTCCCTGGGATTCTCCAGGCAAGAGTACTGGAGTGGGTTGCCATTTCCTTCTCCAATGCATGAAAGTGAAAAGTGAAAGTGAAGTCGCTCAGTTGTGTCTGACTCTTAGCGACCCCATGGACTGCAGCCCACCAGGCTCCTCCATCCATGGGATTTTCCAGGCAACAGTACTGCAGTGGGGTGCCACTGCCTTGTCCACATCTAAGCTTAGGTGGGTCCAAAAGGTGACATCAAAGAGACACCTTTGTTGCTCTCATCGCAGAGAACATCCCAAAGGTTTAAGAGCTCTGTGCCAGAAACAGGGCTAAGATTTATATTTATTATATTTATTTATATAGCTATATAAATTTATATATTTTGTTATATTATATAATGTATATATTTATATTTATTATAATATTAATCATAGTGTCACCATGGTGAGTAAAGAGAGAATGTGTGTCTGTGTGTCTGTCTGTGGCTGGGATTATGTGTGGTATTTCAGGTGGCAGTGGGAGTTGATGTCTGGGTGTATACATGTGTACGTGAGTGTGTGATGCTGGGTGGAGATATGCAGGTGTGTGTGGGTGTGTAGATGACTGTGTAGCCAGCCCATGTGACAGTATTTCTTTCCATTCGATCTTTAGAAATTATTGAAAACTTGCTTTAAAGAAGTTCACAAGTGATTTTCCCTGGCTCCTGAAGTTTAATTAGAATTTTGTAAAAATACCATTCATACTTCCTCTCTCCTGTCTGGGTTTTGTGGCTTCAGCCTCTTTCCTCTTTTATTGCCCCGTACTATAAGCCAAATGTTAAATGCATAACATCAAGCAGGATAAGGCACTGTTGACAGATTGTATATTTGATCTGAGAGAAAATACGTGTTTCAGACAGCCTCCTTGTCCTAGAAAATATGTGTGTTGTCAGAAGTTTTGTGACTGAGGCAGGAGGCTCCAGAAAGAAAATGTGATATTAAATTGTGGAGTGATTTGGACAAGATTCACAAAGTACCTTCAAGTTTCAAGAACTCAGCAGCCAGCTCCACACATGTCTGCCACAGAACATTAATATTTCAGTAAACACAAACCTTTTATCACACGTTCTATTTTGTTTTCCTCCCCTTTGAAATCTTCACAAATTTGAGTAGGAACAAAAGATACAGCTTGATCTGAAGAACAGCCATAAGTTGAAGGTTTATATCACTTAGAGTGCATAGGACAACAACATCAGCTATTTACAGCATAAAATATAATGTGTTAATATTTTATTTCATGTCAAAAGCCACATGGTATGTAGATGTTATGAGTTTCAGAGGTATTTTAAGGTGGTGTGTGAGATACTCAATGTAAACGGTAAGCATGTATTTTCCTTTAAATACAAAAATATACATAATGCAGAAGAGCTTGAGTCAAATTTATAAGATAAATATAAAGAACAAAATTATTTTCAGATCAGTTCAGTCACTCAGTCATGTCCAACTCTTTGTGACCCCATGAAACGAAGCATGCAAGGGCTCCCTGTCCATCACCAACTCCCTATCAGTGATGCCATTCAGCCATCTCATCCTCTGTCGTCCCCTTCTCCTCCTGCCCTCAATCTTTCCCAGCATCAGGGGCTTTTCAAATGAGTCAGCTCTCCACATCAGGTGGCCAAAGTATTGGAGTTTCAGCCTCAACATCAGTCCCTCCAATGAACACCCAGGACCAATCTCCTTTAGAATGGACTAATTGGATCTCCTTGCAGTCCAAGGGACTCTCAAGAGTCTTCTCCAACACCACAGTTTAAAAGCATCAATTCTTCTATGCTCAGCTTTCTTTATAGTCCAACTCTCACAGCTACTTAATTCATAAGTCTTCTTAGCACGAGATGGGATGATGCACTGTACAAAGCCATGGCAGTGGAGGGACCATCATTAGGACACTCCTGGGAGGAGAGACAGAGACATGCCCCTACTTCCAGATGAAATAGAAACACCAGCTCAGGCCATATTGGTTCTCTATCTGCACTTGAGCAAACTCAGCCTCAGTTCAGTTCAGTCACTCAGTCATGTTCAACTCTTTGTGACCCCATGGACTGCAGCACGCCAGGCTTCCCTGTCCATCACCAACTCCCAGAGTTTACCCAAACTCATGTCCATTGAGTCGGTGATGGCATCCAACCATATCATCCTCTTGTCATTCCCTTTTCTTCCCACCTTCAATCTTTCCTAGCATCAGGGTCTTTTCAAATGAGTCAGCTCTTCATCCAGTGGCCAAAGTAATGGAGTTTCAGCTTCAACATCAGTCCTTCCATGAACACTCAGGACTGATTTCCTTTAGGATGGACCGGTTGGATCTCCTTGCAGTCCAAGAGACTCTCAAGAGTCTTCTCCAACACTACAGTTAAAAAACATCAATTATTTGACGCTCAGCTTTCTTTACAGTCCAACTCTCACATCCATACATGACTACTGGAAAAACCATAGCCTTGACTGGATGGACCTTTGTTGGCAAAGTAATGTCTGCTTTTAAACTCAACCTAGTGAAGTGTTAGTCACTCAGTCGTGTCCGATTCTTTGCTACTCCATGGATTGTAGCCCACCAGGCTCCTCTGTTCATGGAATTTTCCAGGCAAGAATATCGGAGTGGGTTGCCATTTCCTTCTCCAGGGGATATCCCAAACCCAGGGATCAAATCCAGGTGAGATCAAACCCAGGTCTCCTGAATTGCAGGCAGATTCTTTACCATCTGAGCCACCAGGGAAGCCACAGCCTAGTGAAAGGTAGAGAAAATAACAGTGAAGAACTAAATTGTATGCAGGTCAGGAAGCAACAGTTAGAACTGGACATGGAACAACAGACTGGTTCCAAATAGGAAAAGGAGTATGTCAAGGCTGTATATTGTCACCCTGCTTATTTAATTTATATGCAAAGTACATCATGAGAAACACTGGGCTGGAAGAAGCACAAGCTGCAATCAAGATTGCTGGGAGAAATATCAATAACCTCAAATATGCAGATGACACCACCCTTATGGCAGAAAGTGAAGAGGAACTAAAAAGCCTCTTGATGAAGGTGAAAGAGGAGAGTGAAAATGTTGGCTTAAAACTCAACATTCAGTAAACTAAGATCATGGCATCTGGTCCCATCACTTCATGGGAAATAGATGGAGAAATAGTGGAAACAGTGTCAGACTTTATTTTGGGGGGCTCCAAAATCACTGCAGATGGTGACTGCACCCATGAAACTAAAAGACTCTTACTCCTTGGAAGAAAATTTATGACCAACCTAGATAGCATATTGAAAAGCAGAGACATTACTTTGCCAACAAGGTTGGTCTAGTCAAGGCTATGGTTTTTCCGTGGTCATGTATGGATGTGAGAGTTGGACTGTGAAGAAGGCTGAGCACTGAAGAATTGATGCTTTTGAACTGTGGTGTTGGAGAAGACTCTTGAGAGTCCCTTGGGCTGCAAGGAGATCCAACCAGTCCATTCTGAAGGAGATCAGCCCTGGGATTTCTTTGGAAGGAATGATGCTAAAGCTGAAACTCCAGTACTTTGGCCACCTCATGCCAAGAGTTGACTCACTGGAAAAGACTGATGCTGGGAGGGATTGGGGGCAGGAGGAGAAGGGGACGACAGAGGATGAGATGACAGGATGGCATCACTGACTTGATGGACATGAGTCTGAGTGAACTTCGGAAGTTGGTGATGTACAGGGAAACCTGGTGTGCTGCGATTCATGGGGTCGCAAAGAGTCTGACACGACTGACGACTGAACTGAACTGAACTGAAATTGATTTAAAATATGATTCACTGAAGAAAGCAAAAAAAAATCAATATCTGAAATAACAAAGTAAATTAAATTAATTTAAAAGGTATTTCACACAGTATTTGCATAATTCAATTCATATTATTTTACCTTTTTATATATTGCAAAGTACAGAAGTTTCTTGGGAATAATTTCTTATAAAAATAATTTTATATGATTTAGATAAAATGAATATCCCTCTTCTCTTCCACACCTTCATCTACTAAGGGAAGGATGGAGATTTTATGTTATATAATTTGTTTTACTGTCTCTATCCTCACTTTGCTGCTGCTGCTAAGTCGCTTCAGTCGTGTCCGACTCTGTGCGACCCCACAGACGGCAGCCCACCAGGCTCCCCCATCCCTGGGATTCTCTAGGCAAGAACACTGGTGTGGGTTGCTATTTCCTTCTCCAATGCATGAAAGTGAAAAGCGAAAGTGAAGTCGCTCAGTCGTGTCTGACTCTTAGCGACCCCATGGACTGAAGCCCACCAGGCTCCTCCATCCATGGGATTTTCCAGGCAAGAGTACTGGACTGGGTTGCCATTGCCTACTCCAATCCTCACTTTATGTATATATAAGTTATATAAATATGTAAGCAGTTATGCATTTGCTTCATGGATTTATATACTACACTTTAATTGATAATATGATTTTTAAATATGATTTTAAAATCATAAATATAATATGATTTTTTTAAAAAATTGCTTCGAAGTAGCATAAAATTTGAAAATCTTTCTGGTTAGTGTACAGAGCTATAGTCCATTTTCTCTAATTTTTTATGGTATGGATTAATGATCATTTATATTGTAAAAATCTTCCAGACATAATAGAAATATAAAATGATACTTTATCAAATTTCAATCCCAACAGCATCGAGAATATATATATATCAATTCCATCACTTGCTAACAACATATATAATTCAATTAAAAAGAAATAGACAAACCTATTTTGTAAAAAAAAAAAAAGTACCTCATAATTTTACTAATTAGTAGTTAGGTTAAGTAACTTTTTAATTTTTATTTATAATTTGTATTTTCTTTTCTTTGTAAGAATGTTTAAATTGTGAAACTTGTAAAAGTTATATTATTTTCAGATTTATCTGAAGAGGTTCTGTACAAAACTAGGGCAATTTGATATATTGCAGCATATATTTTTCTCAGCGCTTTACTTATCTTTCTGTGTGGTTTATGAGACAGTTTTTCACAGATGTGAAGTTTGACTCAGTTGAATTTTTTTTTCCTGTATTGATTCTGCTTCCTGTGGCTTTTTAGAAACAATTTCTTTATACAAACAATATAACATATTCTCACATAATTTATTTTAAACTTTTTGGAATTCTTTTTTAAGACTGTATTCTTAAATCACTTATTTGTCTAAATGTATGAAGTGTTGATCAGTTTTATTTGTTCTTCAAATGTATGACTTAATGATCCTAAGCCATGTAAAGAACTAGTTTGGTGGTGCTGGTGGTGGTTTAGTTGCTAAGTCGTGTCCGACTCTTGCCACCCCATGGACTGTAGCCCGCCAGGTTCCTCTGTCCATAGGATTCTCCAGACAAGAATACTGGAATGGGTTGCCATTTCCTTCTCCAGGGAATCTTCCTGACCCAGGGATCAAACCCGAGTCTGCTGCATTACAGGCTGACTGAACTATGAGGGAAGCCCAAGAACTAGTTTAAAGGAAAGGAAAGTGAAGTGGCTCAGCCGTGTCCAACTCTTTGTAACCCCATGGACTGTAGCCTACCACGTTTCTCCGTCCAGGGGATTTTCCAGGCAAGTCTACTGGAATGTGTTGCCATTTCCTTCTCCAGGGGATCTTCCTGACCCAGGATCAAACCCGGGTCTCCTGCCTTGTAGGCAGACACTTAACCGTCTGAGCCACTAGGGATATCCCGAAGAACGAGTTTACTCTTTTCCAAAGAACTTTCTTGCAGGACCCTGCAGGTAATGCATGGTCTCCCTCACTAGGGGGCGCCATTCACACAACCCTCAGTAGGAACTCACCCATTAGGGCTGCGTAACAGATGTCTCCCTCTTCAATGTCAAACATTAACTGAATTTCCAAATGCAAGACAATCTATTAATGGACTCTTATCTGCTCTAATGACCAGTCTGTATGCAGTTTAACACACGTCACTATCTTTTAATTACTTAAACTTTAAAATAACTTATTTCTGATCAAATGGCAACATTTGTATTGAAATATTAGCTAGATTATTGTTTCATTGAAGTGTAATTGACGTACAACATTATGTTAGTTTCAGGTGCACAATATAATCACTCGAAGTTTGCATAATTTACAAAATGATCTCCACAATGAATCTAGTTAACAGCTGTTATCATACAGAGTTGCAAGTTTTTTTTTCTTGTGATGAGAATTTTTCAGATTTACTTTCTTAGCAACTTTCAAATTTGAAGTGTAATATTATTGACTATAGTCACCATGCTTTTCATTACATCCTCATGACTTACTTATTTTATAACTGGAACTTTGTACCTCTTGATGCTGCTGCTGCTGCTGCTAAGTCGCTTCAGTCGTGTCCGACTCTGTGCGACCCCATCGACGGCTGCCCACCAGGCTCCCCCGTCCCTGGGATTCTCCAGGGAAGAACACTGGAGTGGGTTGCCATTTCCTTCTCCAATACATGAAAGTGAAGAGTGAAAGTGAAGTCGCTCAGTCGTGCCCGACTCTTCGCGACCCCATGGACTGCAGCCTACCAGGCTCCTCCGTCCATGGGATTTTCCAGGCAAGAGTACTGGAGTGGAGTGCCATCTCCTTCTGCAGTACCTCTTGATAGGCTCTGCTATTCTTACACATTTTCCCTTCCATATGAATGTTAGAACACTTCGTCAAATGCCATGAAAAAACCCTTTTGGGATTCGATTACGATTGCTTTGGATGTAGAAATCAATTTAAGGTCTTTATAATATCGATTCTTATCATCCTTGAACTAACCAGATTTCTTCATTTACTCAAGTATGTGTTTTCACTGTCTACTTAGATGAGACTGTTTTGATTTTCTTTAATAATATTTTAAGGAGATGAAATATATCGGTATATTTTCTAATGTGAAATATTCCTTGCATTTTTGGAACTAGAATGGTTTAATTTAGGCGTGGTCTTTTATTGATTTTTAACATATTGCTGAGTTGTGTTACTAATGCAAGGACACTCATTAGCTAAGTACTCATATTGTGAGGTGGCACTCGAGGTTGCCTAGTAAGAAAAGAAAAGAAAATACTCTACTGACTTGATGAATTATATTAATCCCCACTCAAACATCCCTCTCCATTTAACACTGGGTTTCTATCATTGTTCACATAATAAAATTTTATGTCTAGTGATTGTCAGATATCCTGGTTATGTGATGAATACAGTATGAATATAGACAGGTTGCAAAATGTAATTGTAGATGTCACAGATGTAGACATTTAGGAGTCAATAAAGGATTTGCAGAAAGCCCAAATCATTAGTTCATTCAATGAATATTGATGAATCAACAACTATATATCAAAAATTATTTTATCTGCCAGGATATAATAGTGAACCAAATGGGTAAGATCCCACCACCTCACTGAGATTATACTTTATTGAGTGATAAAAGTAAAAAAAAGTTGGCTCAGTGGTTAAGAATCCACCTGCCAATGCAGGAGAAATGAGAGACACAGGTTTGATCACTGAGTTGGGAAGATCCACTAGAGAAGGAAATGACAACCCACTACAGTATTCTGGCCTGGAAAATTCCATGGGCAGAGAAGCCTTGCAGGCTACAGTCTATGGGGTCGCAAAGAGTTGGAAAGAACTGAGCACATAATTATAATATAAAAATTTGAAGTAAACTTTATATATGTTGAAGCATTGGAAAAGACTCTGATGCTGGGAGGGATTGGGGGCAGGAGGAGAAGGGGACGACAGAGGATGAGATAACTGGATGGCATCACTGACTCAATGGACATGAGTTTGAGTAAACTCCAGGAGTTGGTGATGTACAGGGAGGCCCGGCGTGCTGTAATTCATGGGGTCACAAAGATTCGGACACAACTGAGCGACTGAACTGAACTGAACTGATACTCATCTTGAGTGAGTGCTCTTAACAAATACATGTACCCATATAACCTATCCCTCTCTCAAGATAAAAAACATTTCCATGAAGTCTCTTCCCAGTTAATTCCCACCCCAGCAGAGAGGCAATCACTTTTCTGATTTTTATTCACCATAGGTTAGTTATGCCTCTTCTAAAGCTTAACATTAATGGAATCATAAAGAATGCATTCTTTTGTGTTAGACTTATTTCACACAGGGTAATTCCTATAAATCTCATTCACATAGCTGCTAGTTCACTGGTCTCTCTCTCTAAACATCAGCTGTAATCTCTTCTCAATCCTTCCAGTTTGCAGCTTCTGTTTCTTCACTGGGTCCCTTGACATCTCCCATTGTGATGCATAGTTTAGAGACAGGGATTACATGGGGGATGTTAGCACTTCTGCCTCCCTTTTATTACAGCTGCTCCCTTTTATTTCCACGCTAAACATCCCTCTGTTCTTCCAGTCTCTCTCTCCTTTGATACCACAAACCAATAAGATTGTAACTTTCTACTGTTCCAACAGTGTATGTAGATTGAAGAACAAAAGAAAAGAAAGATAGTTACTCAGTCATGTCCAATTCTCTGGGACCCCATGGACTGTAGGCCACCACGTTCTTTGGTCCATAGAATTCTCCAGTCAAGAATATCGGAGTGGGTTGCCGTTTCCTTCTCCAGGGGATCTTCCCCACCCAGGGATCAAACCCAGGTCTCCTGCATTATAGGCAGACTCTTTCTTGATTGAGCCACCAGGGAAGCCAGCTTGAAGAATAACCTTGTATTTTAAAAAAAAGCTACAGAAGGTTACATCTCTGTTGGCACAGTGGACACCTTTCTCCAATTTCTTCCTACTTTGGTGACTTTCAAAAAGGATGGTGGCGGTGGTTGTTTTAATCTTTTGTCCAGATTTTATAAATGTGACTTGTGGGCACAGTAGTTTCACCAAACCACTTTATCATTACTAGAAGCTGTGTGTACATTGCATTATTTATAAAATCTTCTTTGCGGATAGTAATCTGTAAATGTTTCCTCTCCAAGTATCCATCTCTTTGACTTTTTGTTTTATTTCCCAGAGGCTTTCTTCGAATTTGTCTTTAAACTGTTGAATTGATATTTATTCTTACTTCAAATGATATTGTTCTCGTTTTTATAGAAGCAGCATCTGCTCTAATCTTTCTGGGGACATCAATTATTTTTCAGAAGGTTTATTCTGTATTACGCACAGATATTTCACAAGAGAGGAAGCAGGGAATGGGAAGCTTGGGGATTCAATCTGGACCTATATTTATTTTCACCTCTAAAAATCTATGGGAATTTGGGAAAAGCTGCTGTGTGAATCAGAGTCCAACCAAAGAAGATTAAAATATTTGCTATAAATAATACAGGTGGATTTTGTACAGGGAATTGGATTCACAGGTGATGGGAGAGGTGGAGGGGCCCAAGCAGTGGAGGATGAGGCAGCTAATTAGGAGAGGAAGCTCAAGTTACCTATCGGTGGAACAAAGCAGGGGGTGTTGTTACCAAGGTCTGTGCAATAGACCTGAAAGAAGCAAGTAAGGTGGCCCTGCCTGGAGAGAGAGGAAGCTTCACTTCAAAGGCAGCAGCTGTTAGACATACAGCCTGAGGCAGAAAAGCAAGCGGAGAAATGTCCTTTGCGTGTCTTTTCTCCTTCTGGTCGGTATATTTCTAGTGCCTCCTGTTGGCCAACCCTGGAAGATATGTGATGCAGCTGCTTGGGAAATGTGGCCTAAAGACAGGGACCGGAACAAGGGAAGGGCCAGGAGAGGACCTGAGAGCAAAGAGTGCTGCCAACACCTGCACCTCTCTTTAAAACTTGACTTACTTTGCTTTGAAGTGGGGTCTTCAGGTCTACCATCATGCATCTGAGAGAGTATTATGTAAAATGCTATGCACCACTTCCTGGCTCTAATCTAACAAATGATCAATGCTAGGGAAAAGTTTTTCTTATAAACTGCTTATAGTGGTTTTATTTATTGTAAGAAGAGATCAGCTGTTAATGAAGGCACATTATACATGTATCTGTGGTGTAGACTGCAAAAAAAAAAAATGACTACAAATTCCTCCCATTCCTTTATGTATGTATTATTATATTATACGTTGTATATTTTTATACGTACACTTTATGTATACACTTTTAAAATGTTAATACTGTTTCTTTCCAACTTGATCTAGAGTTTAAAACTTGGCCCAAATAAATGTGAAAAGATGCTCAACACCACAGGTTCTAGGGAATAACACACTGACACAGTGAGATATCATCCCTCATCTACTAAAATGGTTAAAATCTAAACCACTGCCAACACCCAGTGCTGGTGAGGATGTCAAGCAACAGGAACTCTCATTCATTGTTGAGGGGAATGCAGAATGGTAGAGCCATTAGGGAGGATAGTTCAAGTCAATTCATTAAAAAAAAAAATAGATTGCAGTTTGAAAAAAATTTTTTTTATTTTTGCCATGCCTTTCATCAAGTTAAAAATCTTTCTCTTCATCCATGAAATCTGGCCTTGACCATGTGATGTGATCTGCCCAACAGTATGTGAAATCAATGAATGTGAAAAGAGATTAGACTGAGGATTACCTTCTCTCCTACCAGGAACTCTACCATGACCAAGAGAGGAAGTCCAGGCCGGTCTAATAAAGGAGGTGGCATCATAGAACAAAGACAAGCCATCCCAGCTCTGAAACCCTAGGTCAGCCAACCCATTACTGGACCAACACAGCAAAAGTTACTCTAAGCGAGCCCTGCAGGAAAAGCGCTCTGCTGCACTAAACTGATAATCTATAGCATTATGAGTAAATGACATGAGTGTGGTTTAATGCCATTGAATAAGGGGTGATTCGTCACCCAGAAAAAGACAGTGGATACCTCTCCACCAGCAATTTGTAACCCTGAGGAAGCCACCCGGAGGTGTGGGGCCCAGGTTTGTTGACTGTAAAATAAAGTAGCAGAGTAGAGAGCTAGGAGAGGCTGCACTTATTTCTAGTTTTCTTCCAACTCTAAAATTCTGTGATGATGCAGAAGGAAGTTTGATTTTTTTTTCCTTGTTTTTTCTCCTCAAAGTTATTCAAAGATTCCTTTCCTCTTTCCAAATAATCTAGCTTGCAGGATGGTTTATAAATATCTCATTGTGAAAGCACAGATCTGCAGTCAATGAAATGAGCTCCAAATGTCTACATTAAAAAATTTACAAGAAGTTCAAAGAACTCTCAGAGCCGACAGCTACATCAATACTAATGCTGTCTGTTTCCAACACTGTCATCATTACCGCATACTGCAGGAAACGGCCTGGCTTTAAAATCTGAATGATTTAGGTTTGAATACCAGCCCCATGGCTCTGTGATTCTCAGAAAATTACTCAATATATGGTTATTGGCCAGAAGATACATATAAACATATGAGGATATCTTCCTCTGAATTAGTATTCAGGGAAAGACAATAAAGATTGTGAGACATCATTCCTCTGCTATTCAAGTAGTAAAAGTGGAAAGTAAAAATTCCAGGGGTTAGAAAGATTGTGCATCAATAGAGTATCTAAAAATACAAAAAACCATGGAAATTTCTCAAATTCACATTGATGGGAGAATGGAAAAATGATCTAAAGTACATTAAGCATAGTGTTAAGGTTGAAATGGATAGACTATCCCCCCATTCAATAGTGTGAATAAAAGTGAGCAGCATAATTTTCAATCAAAAAATAAATTCCAAAGGATTACATATAACATGAGATCTTATTTTAATGATATTAGAGAAAAATAAAAACCAAATATGCAAATATACTATCATATAGACGTGAAAAAATATTTAAAATGCAAAGCAAGGGAATGATGAATTCAGTATTTGGAAGTATTTACTTGGGTGGGGACATGGGGCTGGAAGGATAGAGGGGAATCAGGCTGAGGGATTTATGGCCTTTTTTGGGCATCAAAATGGGTATAAAACTTTTAGTTGTGCATTTATTATTAACAGAGAGAAGAGAAAAGGGAACCTTGAATGAACCAATGAAAAGAGTGTTATGTATCAAGGATTAAAATTTAATTCATTTTTGTGCACTTGTTGACCTTGAACCCATGAGAAATAAAGAAATAGTTAATAACCTTAAACCAAGTAGACTTCTGATTTTGAGTGGGAAAATGCATCAGATTACATATTCAATAGGACACCGAAGTCATACAGTAGCAAACAGAGGTGGGGGTAGGAGAGGAGACGCGAGGCTCTGGATCATTTCTTCATTTGCCCCCAAACTTTATCTGTGATCTGGTGATAAATGAAAAGGTTTTTGGATGAATGGGGCTGTTGCTTTCTGCTTCCTTACATTTTACCGTCTGTCTTCACATAGTTGAATTAATATTTTTTTCCTCCACCTCTAAATGTCTGGCTCTATAATGGGTGAATAGTAATAGCTAAACTTTATTGAATGCTTATAAATACTTCTTAGTCATTCACTTATTGAATTATCATAAATATTCTTTTTTAACCCTCCTTTAGCAGAGGAGGAAAAAGACTTAGAGAGGCTGAAGAAATTGCCAAAAAAGTAACTGGGAAGGGAAATTAATCTAGGCAGTGTGCTCCAGAGATGGTCTTTTCAATCGCTGCATCTTCCTGCCTCTTGGTACCACATGCCTTTAATACTGAATATATGCATAAAGAAACCCAGAGTCCCCTATGTCCTAATGAACATGGAGTGTTTCTCCTAAAGAGAAGCTGTGTTAGCAGTCCCCTGAATTCTCTAGATAGAATCCAGCTCCTCCGCCAGATGCTCACTGCTGAGGTCTGTCTTGGCATTCTCCATGCCCAGAGTTACATACCATATTATTCCTGACATGCACAAGATACAGTAATGTTTCTGAATACATTGTTTAGGGAGTGAATGGCTCTCTGAATATCTGTTCCCTGGAGCTAGTGTTTGGGGCTACTGCCTTCTGAGTGAGGAGATATTCACAGTCTGTGGTGTAAATGACCTACTTGCTCAAGGATGTCAATAGGCACTGCTCTCTTGGTTCAGCTGACCTGGAGCCATTAGCACCTGATGCTCATGCCAGAGTCTTCCCACCAATAGAAACATCTCTGGCAATCCGTGTTTCCACTTTCAGGAAATATATCCAAGAAGAAATGAACCAGAGGATCTAGCAGTAGACGACATCTATGACCATAAGGTATTATTACAGACATTAGAGAACGCCTCTCTCTCAAACCTCCTGAAGTGAATCTTGGGGTTCTGGATGCTCCCAGCAGGTACAGAAACACGACAGTCTAAGCTACTGAGACCTCGTAAGGCAAAGGCTGTGCGAGGTATAGTGGGCTGGGAGGGGTGTGAGCAGATACTGAATTCCAGCAGCTCAATCTATTGGCAGTTTCTACTTAAGTAAGTTGGATAGCCTTTTGGAGCCTCAGTTGCTTCCCTTGTTAAATGAGAATCTTATACCAAATACGAGGTTTCATGAAAATGAAATGAAATAAATGAAATGAGATGGTTCAGTCTTACTTTCTTCAAAGTAGTTTTAATGAGGTGATCTACCTGTTCACTTACATGCTTAGTAAATATTTGTGGAAAGGCACTGTAGGAAAACTACTATGTTCTCTTTGCAATAAAAGAGAAATCTGAGGCTTAGAGAGCTTAAGTCACCTGTGTGTCATATATGGTTGGAAATGAACCCAGAGACATTACTTTGCCAACAAAGGTCCATCTAGTCAAAGCTATGGTTTTTCCAGTAGTCATATGAATGTGAGAGTTGGGACTATAAATAAAACTGAGCGCCAAAAAATTGATGCTTCTGAACTGCGCTGTTGGAGAAGACTCTTGAGAGTCCCTTGGACTGCAAGAAGATCCAATCAGTCCATCCTAAAGGAAATCAGTCCTGAATTCATTGGAAGGACTGATGGTGAAACTGAAACTCCAATACTTTGGCCACCTGATGTGAAGAACTGACTCATTTGAAAAGACCTGATGCTGGGAAAGATTGAAGGCAGGAGGAGAAGGGGATGACAGAGGATGAGACGGTTGGATAGCATCACAGACTCAATGGACAGGAGTTAGAGTAAACTCCGAAAGTTGCTGATGGACAGGGAAGCCTGGCGTGCTGCAGTCCATGGGGTCGAAAAGAGTTGGACACGGCTGAGTGACTTAACTGACTGAACTGAATGAACCCAGTTGATCATATTATACTATGGACTCTGCTAGAGTTTTTGATCCATGCCATATATTTTCCTGGAGAAGGAAATGGCAACCCATTCTAGTATTCTTGCCTGGGAAATCCCATGGGCAGAGGAACCCGGGGAGCTACAATCCATGGGGTTGCAAAGAGTTGGACATGATTAAGCGTGCATGTGTTTTACAATTTAAAAAATCTCTGGAAGATTCCACATTCTCTGCTTCTCAAGCCAAACCCTTGCCCAGATACCTACAGGGGTGAACTATTCTCATTTTAATCCTTAAACATAGCCCTAGATCTCACCTGAGTTTGAGTCACTCAAACTCAAAGGGAATTCAATTTCTTTGAATTCCTTCTCTTCCCTGGGGATTCCTTTCTTCACATCTCATCTCCACTCCACACTGACACCATATCAACTGCAGTTCCTGAAGCGTGGTTGATTTAGCAGCCTCAGCAGCACAGCCTCCCAGATCCACAGGGCTCTCCTCCTCCTTCCCAGCAGAACTCAGAGTGGGTTTGCACGTTTTGGTATTCTCCCTGTTTGGTTTTCTGCACTGTTCCCGCACCTCCCAGGAGGAATGACTCACCTCTTGGTGTTTCACAGTTCAATCCCATGCCTCTTGTCTCTTATGCTAGGCTAGTGCTCACCCTGCTTCTATGAAACTACATCGGTAGTGACATGTGAGTGCATGCAGTCAGGCTTAACCCTATGCAAAGTGCTCTCATATATATTGTTTAGTCACTCAGTCGTGTCTGACTCTTTTATGACCCCATGAACTGTAGCCTGCTGGGCTCCTCTGTCCTTGGGATTGCCCATGCAAGAGTACTAGAGTGGGTTGCCATTTCCTTCTCCATTCATGTATATTAAATATATATATATATATATATATATATATATATGTATGTATGTATATTGAGCTACTTCACAAGAATAAAATAAAATAAAATATTTGGAAGTATAAATTTAAAAAGACATACAGAATCCCAAAGAAACTTACCAGCATTGTAAATGAGGTTTCTCATTTGATCATTATAGCTGAGGTACTCATGTATTTTGACATCCCATTTAGTTTAAAACCAAATTCTTTTACAGTTCTGCCCTTCACTTACTACATCACTGGGCTGAGTGTCTCTTATCTTCTGTAAGTTTCCATATCCATACAACAAGAAGCATATCAATCTTTCCAGGCTACTGCTAAGTCGCTTCAGTCGTGTCCGACTCTGTGTAACCCCATAGACAGAAGCTCACCAGGCTCCCCCGTCCCTGGGATTCTCCAGGCAAGAACACTGGAGTGGGTTGCCATGTCCTTCTCCAATGCATGACAGAGAAAAGTGAAAGTGAAGTCGCTCAGTCATGTCTGACTCTTAGCGACCCCATGGACTAGAGCCTACCAGGATCCTCTGTCCATGGGATTTTCCAGGCAAAAGTACTGGGGTGGGGGTGCCATTGCCTTCCAGGCTACAGTGACAATTAAATCATTTAAATACGAATAGTCTACTCGTATGTTTTGTACTTCTTTTTTTTTTTCATGGTTAATCCTGTCCAGCTCTGTGACCCTATGGACTGTAGCCCACCAGGCTCCTTTGTCCCTGGTGTTTTTCCAGCAAGAATACTGGAGTGGGTTGCCACTTCCTCCTCTGGGGATCTTTCTGGCCCAGAGATCGAAATTTTCTTGCGGCTCCTGCTTTTGCGGTTCCTGCATTGCCGGTGGATTCTTTACTATTGTGCCACCTGGGAAGCCTTGGCTTTTTTTTGGGGGGTGGGAGGGGGGGATCAAAAATTATTCCCGTTTTATAAACAAGATATCAGAATCACAGAAGATCAGGGCTCTGCAAGTTCATAGGGTGTATTAGCCTTCTTTTCTCCAAAGCAGAGGTCAGCAAACTTTGCCCATGGATCAGATCCCACCTTCAGAAACAACGTTCTGTTGGAACTCCAGCTCCCTTATTTGTAGGTGTGAAGTCGAAGTCTGGCGTTGCTGTCCAGGGTAAACTGAGTAATCCGGGTGTGGAGATCACGAAGCCCGCAGAGCCAGAGCCATTTACCATCTGACACTTTAAGAACAAGTTTCCTGCACCCTGGTTCCCTGCACGCTGACCCTTCCTTGCTTGGCATCACCCGGTGTAGACAGGGAGGTCAGCAGAGAGTCCTGTAACAGTGAAAATAGACAGGACGCTGTTCGGTTTGCTTGGGATTTCTAGGCTGTGCCCTCCTCAGGCCTCAGGACCTCAGAGACACCTAACATTTTCAGTTGCTCCATCTTAGAACTCAAGCAGGAAATCAACTTGGCTGTAGAATTCTGTGTGAAACATCTTATTTTTCTGACTCCAGTTATGACTCAAAGAGGTAAGGCAGTAAGAAAGCTACTTTTATCTTGTGCCAAAAATGAAAACCGATACATTCACAAAAAAAGAGAGAGAAAAAGGAAAACATGAAACGAGACTTTACAAAGGTTTTGTTTTTCTTCCCTCCAGACCTCTCAGGGCTGTCTTTGGCTGGGGGCCACATTTGGACTGCTAAGTCTTCAACACCACAATCCCAACTTCCCAAGTGGCTCAGACAATAAAGAATCTACAATGAGGGAGACTCAGGTTCGATCCCTGGGAAGGGGAGATCCGCTGGAGGAGGAACCCTTGCTTATAAGGGACTTTCTGCTGCTGGCCACCCAGTTCCTACCCCTTTGTGAAGGTTGTGCTTCTCTGCAGACCTTGTGTTCCCTTCCCCAGAGAGTGAGCTGTAGGACCCACTGTGTCCTGAGATCCTTGTTGCCCAAAATGACTGGCAAGTTCCCAGGACCTATCAAAGAAAACTTGTTTGCCAATTTCAAGACACCTGGAGGATATTCTCTGCTGTAAAGCATTTGAAATTCCTTTGAAGACAAACAGCAAAACATACAAATGGAAAAAGAAAGAAAAAAATCAATCTAGTCGCAGAAAGAGTAGTGTCTTTGAACATCGATTTTTTTCACCCAGTCATTTATTGGATAAATACTTACTTCGGAGTTATTTTATAAAACACAGTTATTCTCTGTCTCTGTATTGAGACAGTGAAACATGCTGGTTCTGACTCTTATAGTAAGAATGTTGAGTGGGAACAGATATTTTTAAGTATCAAGAAATAATTGCTTAATTAAACTTGTAATTAAAACTATAGGAAATAAAAGCAGGGTGCTTTGATTTCAAAAAAATCTTGAATTTAAAATATGATTTGGGGTTAAGAACAAAGGATAGATGGTGCATGAAGATCACATGCAAAGTCCTAAGACATGATAAACCAGGCACTTAGAGTAATAGAATCGTAAGTGTAGCAGTGATGAACTTAAATGTAGCAGTGAGGTACTCTGTACACTGTGTTTCCTAAGTGTGTGTGTGTGTGTGTGCGTGTGTTTCCAGATGCACAAAGATGACTGGACCTTTAAAGATTATCTAAATTTACTGTGTTAGTTGCTTGATTCAACTCAAAGCACCGCAGATAAGATGTCATTCCTTTGGTGCTTGAAATCTCCAGTGACACGTTCATTTCCTTAGACAACATTTAACTGCCTTTGGAGAGATTTTCTACTGGAAGCTTCTTCCTTATGTTAGTGTGGGTTTAGGTTGCCCGGGACCTCTTGGCTTTGGTCTTTGTTCTACTTCTACCCAGGAAGTCAAACTCATCTTGCGCATGACCACCATCAGGCCTTCGGAGGGAGCCTTCAAATCCGCCTTCAGGCTAAGAACAACCAATTACTCTATACCAAGAATCTTCTTTTTTCATGTGTTTTAAGTGTGCTTTCTGTACTAGACACTGTGATGTAGGATAGGAAGTTGTTATTGTTGTTGTTTGGCTAAGTTGTGTCCGACTCTTTCATGACACCATGGACTATAGCCCACCAGGCTCCTCTGTCCATGGGATTTTTCAGGCAAGAGTACTTGAGTGGGTTGCTATTTCGTACTCCAGGAGATCTTCTTGACCCAAGGATTGAATCCACATCTTTTGCATTTCCTGCCTTTTCAGGCAGATTCTTTACCACTGAGCCACCAGAGATAGGAAGACAGCTGACAAGTGAAACAGAGTCATACTTGGAGAAGTTCATGCTCTAGGTGGGGCAACTAATATCTAAATCAGTCAATTATTTTACATGACAGTTTGTGCTGCTGAAGAGGTGGGTCATAGGAGCAAACAGCAGTGAGCATCTCATTTCCAGGCACTGGATTCTTTATGAAAAGTCCACATAGAAATGGCCTGAGGAGGTCCTACCTTGAGCTTTGAACCTTCAGATTTAGGTTCAGTGGGAAAGAATGGAAACAAGAACCAAGCTGGAACCATGTTAGCTCCAGGAAGTACACTTGTGCCTGGATTATAGAAATGCTTCTATATTTATCCCTCTTCCATGGACAAGTGAGCTTGTTTGTCTGTGTATGTATGTGTGTATGGGTGCATGAGAGAGAAAGAGACAGAGATTTAAAGGAAGAAATAGAGAGCATGTTAAAGGCATAGAGAAAAAGCTGGAAAAAGAGGAATGGGAAAGAAATATTAGCTGTACTTTTCACCACTTGAGTTCCTTCACAACTGGTCAAAGTACTATATTTGTGAGTGACAGAGGTGCCCACTCCCATCTGTTGGCTCCAATATGTGGAGCCATTCCTGTGGCTGATTTAAAATAAGCTCAGGCTGCAGAGACATATCGTGCATAAGAAATATGTTACGTCGCTTATATAACTTCTCTTTCCCAAATTACCCCATGTGTTGCCAGTCCACAGGCACACAGCACAGGAAGCTGGTCTTGCCCTTCGCAGTGCGGTAGAAAGGGGCAAGGCAGAAGCAGAAGCAGACAGATCTGAGTTTGAATATTCTCTCTGCCATTTATTAGCTCTGTGACCTAGGTCGAATCACTTGACCTCTCTGACCTCCACATTTGTAAAAAGCCTCAGATGTGCACCGAAACTCCCTGGGTGCTATTTTTCACAGAAAATAATGTTGAGATTAGGCATATTGAAATGCAATGTGCTGAAAGATACAGTGTAGAAAGATTTTTTCTGGCAGTCTATCTCAGGGAAGGGCAGGTGCTGCTGGTGGAAAGAGATCATAGGCAAGTTTAAAGTCTGTTTTTCGTTTCCTAAGTGAGAATCTTTCAAGAAAAGGTGAGTTTTCTGACACCACGACACACAGCTGCCTGACTTGCAGCAGGAACACAGAAGCAACTGGAATCAGCTTTGCCTGGAAAAGGCATGGATAGCTTAACAGGGGAGGTTCAGCACTTGGATGGTGAATAAGAGTTTTATAAGTGAGAAAATGATGATGAGGCATTCCATGATGAAGGGAAAGAGAATACTAAGGGGAAAAAAGCACAGAATTATCTGCCTTATGAAGATTGTTGTTGTTTAGTCACTCACTTCAGTTCACTCGCTCAGTCGTGTCCAACTCTTTGCCACCCCATGGACTGTAGCACGCCAGGCCTCCCTGTCCATCATCAACTCCAGGAGTTTACTCAAACTCATGTTCATTGAGTCAGTGATGCCATCCTAGCATCTCATCTTCTGTCGTCCCCTTCTCCTCCCGCCTTCAATCTTTCCCAGCATCAGGGTCTTTTCTAATGAGTCAGTTCTTCACATCAGGTGGCCAAAGTATTGGACTTCAGCTTCAGCATCAGACATTCCAATGAATATTCAAGACTGATTTCCTTTAGGATGGACTGCCCGGATCTCCTTGCAGTCCAAGGGACTCTCAAGAGTCTTCTCCAACACCACAGTTCAAAAGCGTCAGTTCTTCAGTCCTCAGCTTTCTTTATATTCCAACTCTCACATCCTATGTGACTACTGGAAAAACCATAGCTTTGACTAGAGAGACCTTTGTTGGCAAAGTAATGTCTCTGCTTTTTAATATGCTGTCTAGTTGGTAATAACTTTTCCTCCAAGGAGCAAGTGTCTTTAAATCTCATGGCTGCAGTCACCATCTGCAGTGATTTTGGAGCCCCAAAAGATAAAGTTTCCACCATTTCCTCATCTATTTGCTATGAAGTGATGGGACCAGATTCCATGATCTTAGTTTTCTGAATGTTGAGTTTTAAGCCAAGTTATTCACTCTCCTGTTTTACTTTCATCAGGAGGCTTTTTAGTTCTTCTTTACTTTCTGCCATAAAGGTGGTGTCAACTGCATATCTGAGGTTATTGATATTTCTCCCAGCAATCTTGATTACAGCTTGTGCTTCATTCAGCCCAGTGTTTCTCATGATGTACTCTGCATAGAAGTTAAATAAGCAGGGTGGCAGTATTTAGCCTTGACGTACTCCTTTCCCTATTTGGAACCAGTCTGTTGTTCCATGTCCAGTTCTAACTGTTGCTTCCTGACCTGCATACAGATTTCTCAAGAGGCAGGTCAGATGGTCTGGTATTCCCATCTCTTTAAGAATTTTCCACAGTTTGTTGTGATCCACACAGTCAAAGACTTTTGCCTAGTCAATGAAACAGAAGTAGATGTTATTCTGGAACTCTCTTGCTCTTTTGATGATGCAAGAGATGTTGGCAATTTGATCTCTTATTCTGTTCCCTTTTCTAAATCCAGGTTGAATATCTGGAAGGTCATGGTTCATATACTGTTGAAGACTGGTTTGGAGAATTTTGAGCATTACTTTGCTAGTGTGTGAGATGAGTGTAATTGTGTGATAGTTTGAGCATTCTTTGGCATTGCATTTCTTTGGGATTGGAATGAAAACTGACCTTTTCCAGTCTTGTGGCCACTGCTGTTTTCCAAATTTGCTGGCATATTGAGTGCAGCACTTTCACAGCATCATCTTTCAGGATTTGAAAGAACTCAACTGGAATTCCATCACCTCCACTAGCTTTGTTTGTACTGATGCTTTCTAAGGCCCACTTGACTTCACATTCCAGGATGTCTTGCTCTAGGTGAGTGATCACACCATCGTGATTATCTGGGTTGTGAAGAATTTTTTGTACAGTTCTTCTGTGTATTCTTGCCACCTCTTCTTAATATCTTCTGCTTCTGTTAGGTCCATACCATTTCTGTCCTTTATTGTGCCCATCTTTGCATGAAATATTCCCTTGGCATCTCTAATTTTCATAAAGAGATCTCTAGTCTTTCCCATTCTATCATTTTCCTCTATTTCTTTGTTCTGATCACTGAGGAAGGCTTTCTTCTCTTTCCTTGCTATTCTTTGGAACTCTGCATTCAAAGGGTATATCTTTCCTTTTCTATTTTGCCTTTCACTTCTCTTCTTTTCACCACTATTTATTTGTAAGTCCTCCTCAGACAAGCATTTTGCCTTTCTGCATTTCTTTTTCTTGAGGATGGTCTTGAACCTTGCCTCCTATACAATGTCAGGAACCTCTGTCCATAGTTCTTCAGGAGCTCTATCAGAGCTAATCCCTTGAATCTATTTGTTACTTCCACTGTATAATCATAAGGGCTTTGATTTAGGTCATACCTTAATGGTCTAGTGGTTTTCCCTATTTTCTTCAATTTAAGTTTGAATTTGGCAATAAGGAGTTCATGCTCTGAGCCACAGTCAGCTTCCGCTCTTGTTTTTGCTGACTGTAAAGAGTTTCTCCATCTTTGGCTGCAAAGAATATAATCTATCTGATTTCATGTGATGATGTCCACGTCTGGTGATGTCCATATGTAGAGTCTTCTCTTGGAAGACGGTGTTTGCTATGCCCAGTGCATTCTCTTAGCAAAACTCTATTAGCCTGTGCCCTGCTTCATTCTGTACTCCAAGGCCAAATTTGGCTGTTATTCCAGGCATTTCTGAATTCCTACTTCTGCATTCCAGTCCCCTTTTTTTAGATTGTATTCAAGTACTGCATTTTGGACTCTTTTGTTGACTATGATGGCTATTCCATTTCTTATAAGGGATTCTTGTCCGCAGTAGTAGATATAATGGCCATCTGAGTTAAATTCACCCATTCTAGTCCATTTTAGTTTGCTGATTCCTAAAATGTTGACGTTTACTCTTGCCATCTCCTGTTTGATCACTTCTAATTTGCCTTGATTCATGGACCTAACATTCCAGGTTCCTATGCAATATTGCTCTTTACGGCATCAGACTTTACTTCCATTACCAGTCACATCCACAACTGGGTGTTGTTTTTGATTTGGCTCCATCTCTTCATTGTTTCTGGAGTTATTCCCCCACTGTTCTCCAGTAGCATATTGGACACCTACCTACCTGGGGAGGTCATCTCTCAGTATCCTATCTTTTTGCCTTTTCATACTGTTCATGGGGTTCTCAAGGCAAGAAGACTGAAGTAGTTTGCCATTCCCTTCTCCAGTGGACCACGTTTTTTCAGAACTCTCCACCATGACCCATCCATCTTGGGTGGCCCTACACAGCATGGCTCATAGTTTCATTGAGTTAGACAAGGCTGAGGTCCATGTGATCAGATTGGTTAGTTTTCTGTGATTGTGGTTTTCAGTCTGTCTGCCCTCTGATGGAGACGGATAAGAACCTTATGGAAGCTTCCTAATGAGAGAGGCTGACTGAGGGGGAAACTGGGTCTTGTTCTGATGGGCAGGGCCATGCTCAGTACATCTTTAATTCAATTTTCTGTTGAAGGGTGTGGCTATGTTCCCTCCCTGTTAATTGACCTGGGGCCAAACTATGGAGGAGGTAATGAAGATAATGGTGGCCTCCTTCAAAAGGTCTATGAACGCACTGTCCCACTCAGCGCCCCTGACCCCGCAGCACGCCACTGCCAACGCACACATATACCAGAGACTCCCGGATACTCATGGGCAAGTCTGGATCAGTCTCTTGTGGTGTTCCTGCTCATTTCTCCTGGGTCCTGGTGTGCACAAGGTTCTGTTTGTGCCCTCCAAGTGTTTATTTCCCCAGTCCTGTGTAAGTTCTGGCAGCTCTATGGTGGGGTTAATGGCGACCTCCTCCAAGAGGGCTTATGCCATACCCAAGTCTGGTACACCCAGAGAGCCTTCCCTGAGGCAGTTCACTGCTGACCTGTACCTCCACAGGAGACACTCAAACACAGTTCTCTTTCAGTCTCTGTGGGGTCTTTGGGTCCTGGTCCACACAAAGTTTGTTTGAGCAATCATGTCCAAATCTTTGAAACCTCATGGACTGTAGCCCTCCAGGCTTCTCTCTCCATGGGATTCTCCTGGCAAGAATACTAGAGTGGGTCACCATGCCCTCCTGCAGAGGATCTTCCGAACACAGTGATAGAACCTGCTTCTCCTACGTCTCTTTCACTGCAGGCAGATTCTTTACCCATTGAGTCATCAGGGAAGCCCTTTGGTTATCCCATGTTTGTGAAAATAATTAATTTTAATGGTTTTCACACTGTGCTTTCATATTTCACATATGTAGTAATATGGAAGCCATTTACCTGCACACACACAATTGATTACCTTTTCACAGTTTTTCAGAGTATCTTTCATTCTGTAGGTAAAGACATAAGGTAAGAAAGCTTATGTTTTCCCCAATTTTATTGTAATTAGAGCACAGGATGCATGTGGGGGAGAGGGGCCTGGGTGTTCAATATTTCCTGGGAGCTATTCAAGTGCTCTCTCCACCAGACCAGAGAGTTATTTTTACTCTTCATTCAGATATCACTTATATCTCTTATCTCACATTGTAGACCATAGAACCTAGTTTGTTGGTCATTCTGTTGTGTCTGACTCTTTGTGACCCCATGGACTGTAGCCCATCAGGCTTCTCTCTGTCCATGAGATTCTCCCGTCAAGAATACTGGAGTGGTTGCATTTCCTTCTCCAGGGGATATTCCCAACCCAGGGATCAAACCTGGGTCTTTCACATTGCAGGTAGATTCTTTAATGTCTGAGGCACCCAGGGAAACTCTGCAATAAACATAGTTCTATAATAAACAGAGAACCCAGGATGTCATTAATTTCTATACTTGTGATGTTAAAGATGAGAACTCAGATAATTTTCCTAAAGCTTTTTTTTTTTTTTCCATTTGCCATAAAAGACAGAGACAAATGAGAACATTACTCCTTGGGCTTTGGGAGTGGGTGTGATGAGATTTTAGTATTGAGTGGAGAAGTACTCATTTGAGACCATATTGATGGGAGAAATGAAACAATTATCTCAACCATTCTGGATAAGACAGAAGAAGAGGTTAAAGTCAGGGCATAGATCTTGAAAGATTATATCAAACAAGGTAAATTTTGACATGAACAAGATATCTCTAGTGTTCTCTGTACAACTCCACAGGACAAGAATGGGGTTAAGTGTGTAGGAATTCTCAAAAGCACTGTGTTTACATCACATAACTGTACTGCTTTATTTTATAGAGTGTGCTTTGTGGAGAATGATGATTCCATCGTTTAAATAAAAATTATATCAAATCCCTGGCAGAGAAATTGAGGTTTTTCACTCATATGAGAGGAAAAAAAATGAACTGTTTGATAAGTGTTAGTGACGGTGTAGGCAAGTAGGTATGTGTTCACTGCTGGAGGAAATGTAGATTTATATAGCCACATTGAAATTGTTTCAAAAAGTATATTACAATATGAAATTTATAATCAACATGCCCTAAAATGGTCATTTCTGCTGGCTGCTCTAGAGAAAAATGGGAAGTAAGGTACAAGAATGCTCATTAAGGCACTGTTTATAATACACACATCTAAATGTCTAACAATAGAAAAATGGCTAAGTAGACATATGCATTCATCCTTTATAATATGAAGAAACATTTAAATGATATAGCTGCACATGCTGTTATAGAAAGTCATCCAAGATGTATTGTTGATAAACACAAGTGGAGCAATACATACGATGCGATACAGCATATACACACGTTCATATAGTAAACATTCCATATTTTTACAAAGCACATTAATTAATCATTAATTAAAGGTCTGAAAGGGTATGCACCAACCCCAAGTAGAAGAAAGTCTTTGAAGAGGATCTTAGCTCACAATCGATTTTTGCTATTAACTCTGATTCTCTCTCCTCCCTATGTCCATGCCCTGAGACTTTTCTGTTACTCTCACTAATGCACAGAGTATTTGTATCACTACTTGGTGCTGATTGAGCCATGCTTGCTTAGGTGAAGAAAACTGCACCAAGTCTGAATTCAGACCTTGAGACATCTTACATTTTCTGCTTCCCCTCTTGCCTTCTGCTATTACGATGAGAAGAACATTTCTGGGACAGCCCACTGGTCGCAGACAAGGAATGAGAGGAACACGGGTCATTGCTGCTCCACTCAGCCTTCAGACATTCAAAGAGAAGCAGAGCAGAAGCCAGCTGAAACCAGCCGAACCCACCAACCTGCACATGCAGGGGTGATAATAAGACAGCTGTTTTAGTCCCCTGAGCTTTGTGCTGGCTTGTTATACAGCATTATTGTGATCATAGTTGACTAATTCATAGCCTAATTTCTGGTATTTATTGTTCTAGAGAAGGAGAATACAACAAAGCATACTAATACCCTACAGAACAGTAAATATTAAACAAGAAAGTCAGCTAACATTTGTCTACTTGCTTTTTATTGTCTTCAGTTCAGTTCAGTTGTTCAGTCGTATCTGACTCTTCGCGATCCCATGAATCGCAGGGAGGATTCATGGGGTCTCCTTGTCCATCACCAACTCCTGGAGTTCACCCAGACTCATGTCCATCGAGTTGGTAATGTCATCGAGCCATCTCATCCTCTGTTGTCCCCTTCTCCTCCTGCCCCTAATCCCTCCCAGCATCAGAGTCTTTTCCAATGAGTCAACTCTTTGCATGAGGTGGCCAAAGTACTGGAGTTTCAACTTCAGCATCATTTCTTCCAAAGAACACCCAGGACTGATCGCCTTTAGAATGGACTTGTTGGATCTCCTTGCAGTCCAAGGGACTCTCAAGAGTCTTCTCCAACACCACAGTTCAAAAGCATCAATTCTTCAGCCCTCAGCTTTCTTCAGAGTCCAACTCTTACATCCATACGTGACCACTGGAAAAACCATAGCCTTGACTAGAGGACCTTTGCTAGAGGCAAAGTAATGTCTCTGCTTTTGAATATGCTATCTAGGTTGGTCATAACTTTCCTTCCAAGGAGTAAGCGTCTTTTAATTTCATGGCTGCAGTCACCATCTGCAGTGATTTTGGAGCCCAGAAAAATAAAGTCTGACACTGTTTCCACTGCTTACCCATCTATTTCCCATGTGGTTATGGGACCAGATGCCATGATCTTCGTCTTCTGAATGCTGAGCTTTAAGCCAACTTTTTCACTCTCCACTTTCATTTTCATCAAGAGGCTTTTGAGTTCCTCTTCACTTTCTGCCATAAGGGTGGTGTCATCTGCATATCTGAAGTTATTGATATTTCTCCCTGCAACCTTGATTCCAGCTTGTGTTTCTTCCAGCCCAGCGTTTCTGATGATGTACTCTGCATATAAGTTAAATAAACAGGGTGACAATATACAGCCTTGATGTACTCCTTTTCCTATTTGGAACCAGTCTGTTGTTCCATGTCCAGTTCTAACTGTTGCTTCCTGACCTGCGTATAGGTTTCTCAAGAGGCAGGTCAGATGGTCTGGTATTCCCATGTATTTCAGAATTTTCCACAGTTGATTGTGATCTACACAGTCAAAGGCTTTGGCATAGTCAATAAAGCAGAAAATAGATGTTTTTCTGGAATCCTCTTGCTTTTTTGATGATCCAGCGGATGTTGGCAATTTGATCTCTGGTTCCTCTACCTTTTCTAAAACCAGCTTGAAAGAAATCAAAGAGGACACTTATAGATGGAGAAATATACCATGTTCATGGATTGGTAGAATCAATATAGTGAAAATGAGTATACTACCCAAAGCAATTTATAAATTCAATGCAATCCCCATCAAGCTACCAATGGTATTCTTCACAGAGCTAGAACAAATAATTTCTCAATTTGTATGGAAATACAAAAAACCTCGAATAGCCAAAGCTATCTTGAGAAAGAAGAACGGAACTGGAGGAATCAACCTGCCTGACTTCAGGCTCTACTACAAAGCCACAGTCATCAAGACAGTATGGTACTGGCACAAGGACAGAAATATAGATCAATGGAACAAAATAGAAAGCCCAGAGATAAATCCACGCACATATGGTCACCTTATCTTTGACAAAGGAGGCAAAAATATACAATGGATTAAAGACAATCTCTTTAATAAGTGGTGCTGGGAAAACTGGTCAACCACTTGTAAAAGAATGAAACTAGAAAACTTTCTAACACCATACACAAAAATAAACTCAAAATGGATTAAAGAGCTAAATGTAAGACCAGAAACCATAAAACTCCTAGAGGAAAACATAGGCAAAACACTCTCTGACTTACATCACAGCAGGATCCTCCATGACCCACCTCCCAGAATATTAGAAATAAAATAAAAAATGAACAAATGGGACCTAATCAAACTTAAAAGCTTCTGCACAACAAAGGAAACTATAAGCAAGGTGAAAAGACAGCCTTCAGAATGGGAGAAAATAATAGCAAATGAAGCAACTGACAAACAACTAATCTCAAAAATATACAAGCAACTTCTACAGCTCAATTCCAGAAAAATAAATGACCCAATCAAAAAATGGGCCAAAGAACTAAATAGACATTTCTCCAAAGAAGACATACAGATGGCTAACAAACACATGAAAAGATGCTCAACATCACTCATTATCAGAGAAATGCAAATCAAAACCACTATGAGAGACCATTTCACGCCAATCAGAATGGCTGCTATCCAAAAGTCCACAAGCAATAAATGCTGGAGAGGGTACGGAGAGAAGGGAACCCTCTTGCACTGTTGGTGGGAATGCAAACTGGTACAGCCACTATGGAGAACAGTCTGGAGATTCCTCAAAAAACTGGGAATAGAACTGCCTTATGATCCAGCAATCCCACTGCTGGGCATATACACTGAGAAATCCAGAATTGAAAGAGACACGTGTACCCCAATGTTCATAGCAGCACTGTTTGCAATAGCCAGAACGTGGAAGCAACCTAGATGTCCATCCACAGATGAATGGATAAGCAAGCTGTGGTACATATACACAATGGAGTATTACTCAGCCATTAAAAAGAATACATTTGAATCAGTTCTAAGGAGGTGGATGGAACTGGAGCCTATTATACAGAGTGAAGTAAGCCAGAAACAAAAATACAAATACAGTATACTAACGCATATATATGGAATTTAGAAAGATGGTAAAAATAACCCTATTTACGAGACAGCAAAAGAGACACTGATGTATAGACCAGACTTTTGGACTCTGAGACCGGGAGAGGGTGGGATGATTGGGGAGAATAACATTGAAATATGTATAATATTATATCTGAAATGTATTAATTATTCAAACTAAAAAAAAAAAAAAAAAACCAGCTTGAACATCTGAAAGTTCACAGTTCACATATTTATTAGATGTACAAATGGCAGGCTGCCTTTTAAAAGCTGAGGATAGACAGGACATATTGCTGAATAAAATGTGTACAAAAAAATACATATCTATACTTTATCTATGAGCACAAGTAACCTGTGCGACCATGTACAAACCATTTCTCACTATTGGTGCTTCTTTTCTCTTCAGGAAAATGGAGATGAAGGACTGAGATTAGTGATCTACATTCTCTCAGAGGACACGCATCCTAAGACACTGTACCTGCCCAAAGCTTCACTGCGACTTCTTATTTTCCATCCCACAGAAAGGCAATCTCCTGCTTCAAACAAAACAAAAAACTTTGACATAACTGTCTTTCTTTTTACCTTCCCCAAAGGCAACTGTATTGCCAATTTTTTCATGAAAGAGAATTAAAAAAATCTCACGTTTAGTCTTCATTACCATATTAGAAAAAGAAACTAAGAATTTTATATTTATCAAGTTAAACTGTTTATCAGAGTACGGGCAAGACTATTTTTACATAGATTAGAAGCAATGTGACACAGTTAGCACCAGGCCTAGGTCTGAAATTAAAGACTGCTTCTAACTAGTATGGGCCTTTGAAAATCAACTTCTTTGAGGCCTGTGGCTAACTTGTAAAATGAAAATAATATCAATAATAACATATTATTATTATTATTATTTCAATGACTTCAAATACTTCATTTAAGAGCATTAGATGAAATAAATACAAGTTAAGAATTTGGGAGACAGCTAGGGTATAATAGCAGAAAGTCAATGGCTCTATTGTCCAACATTCCCTACAATGAGCCTATGAGGTGAATTTTATTAAACATGCTTTATAGATAAAAATTCTAGAGTTCAAAAAATGTAAATAATTTGTCCAAATTAATATGCTATGGTCAATTCCATGGTTAAATGTCTCAAGGATTGCACATCCAGCCAAGTAACAAGTAGAAAGCCTTCCTTCATGCCATAAATACTGAAAATAACTAGACCAAATAAGTATGAAGGAAAAAAAAAACACTTGTGTGACATGCATGCTCAGTCACTTCAGTCATGTCTGACTCTTTGAGACCCCATTGACTGTAGCCCGTCAGGCTGCTCTGTCCATTGGATTCTCCAGGCAAGAATACTGGAGTGGGTTGCCATGGCATCCTCCAGGGGATTTTCCCAAACCAGGAATTGAACCCATGTCTTCTGCATCTCCTGAATTGCAGATGGATGTTTTGCCCACTGAGCCACCTGGGAAGTCTTACATGGGAAAACTAAATTTTTGTGGATTATATCATAAACCATGGCAAGCCCATGATCCCTAGGGGAAAATATAAGCCATGAGATGAAGTCATCTTCCTGCCCAGAGGGAGGGAATATCTGGAATACAGAGCAAACAGAGTACAAGTTCTCACTGAGATGAACCAGAGATGGGAACTCATGGAGGCCAAGGATGCTGGTATTTGTGGGGCATAAGCATAGATTAGAAGAAGTGGTGTTGAGAAAGAGTTCCAGAAATATACACACATTTTCCTTGTGATGTTGCCTGAATACTAAACTTGTCATAGAGTGAAACTCCTTCAAATCTGGGCAAGTCATATGCTAAGGAGCTGTAAGCTGAACTCCAGAGAGCCACATATTAAGGATAAAGTGGACTTAGATTAAGGCTGCTCTAAGAGGGAAAAGAAAGAACTTAAAAAGAAGCCTTAAAAATTAAGAAATTCTGTGAGTGGCTTAACTAAATTCCAAAACTGGACTCAACACTCTATAAAAAGATAACTAATATTGACATTCAAAACAAAATATTTAAATATGAAATATACAATTGAAAAGGAAAAAAAAAGGAAAGTGAAATTCGCTCAGTCGTTTCTGACTCTTTGCAACTCCATGGACTATAGAGTCTGTGGAATTCTCCAGGCCAGAATACTGGAGTGGGTAGCCTTTCCCTTCTCTAGGGGTCTTCCCAACCCAGGGATCACACCCAGGTCTACCTCTTTGCAGGTAGATTCTTTACCAGCTGAGCCAGACACTAAAATAATTCAATAAATATGGATTCAGAAGTGACAGAAGTGATGGAATTAGCAAATAAAGTATGTATAAAAACAATACAAATGCTTTAAAGTGTGTTAGTCACTCATTTGTGTCTGACTCTTTGTGACCCCATGGACTGTAGCCTGCCAGGCTCTTTTGTCCATGGAATTCTCTAGGCAGTAATGCTGGAGTGGGTTGCCATGCCCTTCTCCAGGTGATCTTCACAAACCAGGGATCGAACCCAGTTCTCCTGCATTGCAGGCAGATTGTTTACCATTTGAGCTAGCCAGGAAGCCCCTACAAATGCTTTGGGTGAATTTAAAGGAAAATATGAACACAGAAAATAGATAAAAGGAAGATGTAAAAAAGAATAAATTGAACTTCTCAAGCTGAAGAAAGAATACTGTACCATTAGCAATGAAAAATCTTGACAGATGATATTAATAATAGAGTAGGTAATAGCAAGAACCAGGAAACCTGAAGACCTAGGAAAAGAAAGTATACAAGCTGAAGCACAAGGAGGAAAGATAAATTAAAAAGAATTGGAAAGAATCAGTGATCTCTGGAAATATATTGTGTAGTAATTGAAATTTTTAGATGAATACGATAAATCATGTACAAAGGAATATAGCAAAAGCCTCACTGACTTCTCACCAGAAACAATGCAATTCAGAAGACCAAAATGTTGCATAAATTAATAAATGAACTAAGAAATAATAATATAATAATATTAGAAATTATACTGAACCTAGTTAGTTTCATACATGATGAAAACATAATTTCAAACAAAGAAAGGCTCTGAGAATTTATCATCATGTGACATGTACTCCAGAAGATACTGAAAGAATTTCTTCAGGCAGAAGTGATACCAAATGTAACTCAGGTCTATATAACTGAATGAAGAATGCTATGAATAGGGTAATAGATGGTAACTAGATCATGGTGATCATTTTGTAATATAAAGAAATATCAAATCAGTATTTCATGCACCTGAAAATAACATAGTGTGGATCAATTATACTTCAAAAATTAAAAAATAAATAGAAATATAATGCAAGAAAACTTTTAAAAAATCATAAATAGCAAGCATGTAGATCAATATAAACCAACTTTTACCCATAAGTTTCTAATCAGCTGTTTAAAGCAAAAATAATGATATGTTTAGAGAGGTCTTACATATGTAGAAGTGAGTACTTGTAATAGTAAAAAAAAAAAAAGAAAGGGGAAATAGAATTTTGTCACATTTCATATATAAAACATAATTTTATTATTTGAAGGTAGACTTGAAGACTTAAAGATGCATATTAAAGCTCAAGAGAATAATTAAATGATTAAAAAACAGATACATACCTATTATGTGAGGAAACACCATAACATAAAATAAAATATTAAAAAATTTAATGCCAAAAAGTTTTTGGAAATGATTAAAATGGTAATCAAGGTGGGCCTTCTTTTGGGAAAACTGGGAGATTTGAATATGGATTAAATATTAAGTGATATACATGGATTTTGTTATTTTTTTCAGGGGTTACAAGAGTAATGGGTTACCTAGAATATCACTTTTATCTCTAGAAAAGGTGTGATTAAACACTGAAAGCTAAAATACTATGATGTTTGAAACTAATTTTCAAATCGTTCAGCAAAATGTGTGCAAGTGTGTGTGTTTCCACGTGAGTAACAGCTCAATTCATTGTTAACATGTGTTTTCAACTTCTTTTTTTTTTTTTTTGTATGTTTGAGAAATTTTGCAATAGCTAAAAAAAATCATGAAAACTGATTTTGTATAATGAAGCTACATTTTCATGGGACACTAAAATGTGTAACATAAAAGTTTCATTAAGTAACTTTAGGGTCTACAGAACTGATCCTCTCTATCTAGAGCTAGAGAACAAAGACAGCTCTCAACCAGCCCCCTGACATGTTATATCTTCTCTGACTTTCATCATCACTGTGGATCCAAGGCTCTAATGAAGGGCTATCCAGGAGAAGTTATATAATCTGAGGGCTCTAGTGCAAAATGAAGATGCAGGATCCCTTGTTGCATAATTACTACCCATTTCAAGACAGAACAGTAGAGCATGAAACCAATGAGAAGCTCCTCGAAGCCCAGGGCCCCATGTCATGACCCAGGCAGCAAGCCCATGGCCATGGCCCTGTATCCCTCTTGTCTTATCTGCAACCCTCCCATGTATGAGCTAATACGTTTCAAGCTGACTTAAATGCTTAGTTAAAATGCCACTAGAAGACAGTACAGTCCTCCTTATGGGCAAACATCCTGTATTATTTTCTCTTTCTTGCAGCATACCTAGCATTATGCTTTACACTTTATAAGCCCTTAAAGAGAGGGAGATGGAGTGATTAGTGAATTTACAAGGAGAAGATGTGGTCAAGGGCCATGACTTAGTAGATTTGTTTCTGACCAAATCTCTTAAACTCCTCATAAAATTGAATAAAATCCCTATCTAATAGCGATCTTGCATGAGAAAGTATGAGCTTATTTAGCTGTATTGTCTTACTGCTAGAACACTTTATGATTCTTGGTGCATGGATGGTCTGATTGACATACATGTAATGGATGTCTACACTGTGTGGAATAAGGGGTGGGGAGTGTAGCAGACTGACTTCCCTGTGATGGTGCCCATAGCCAAGTCCATAACACATGTCCTGTGATTCCCTTCCATCAGGGTCAGCAGGAAATCATAGCCAAACCCAATCTGAAAGTGAGCATAACCACAGAGAGCACTGCACAGAGGGACTGCTGAGTGCCAGTCTCACCATTACACTGATGCCATGTAGTTGATCTAACAACCACAATAACAATATCATCACAGCTTTTATGAATGAATTGCAAACAATAGCCTATTAAGCACTGGATCCTATTAATCATCTCAGAGAGTCAAACTATCCTTTTGCTTTCATGTTTTCTTTCATTCTTTGAATTTCTCGTAAAACAGTTTAACTCAACATTATTAAAATATACTTCTGGCTTTCTCTTATTAGGGCTTGTGTTATCCTGTTGGTCTTTTAAGAGCTGAAATTCCTGGATCTTACCCATGATTTCACTAGTCAATGCCTTGATAGAATTCTTGTTAATGTCAGACCTAATCTAGCTCAGTAGTTTTATAGTGCAGATGGTGATTATGGTGGCATTTTCTATGTTACAAAACTTAAGCACATTATTTTACACTTTTAAAAGTATCATTTTAAAATTAGAGGTCACTTTACCCATTACGGTCTTAATGTGTAAAGGGTACTCTCAGTATGGTACACTGGCAAATTTTTTTTCAATTTATTCAGGAGAGAAGACCGCATTTTCAAAATGTAGAGTCTAACTTCCATAGAGAATTATTCAGAGATAAACATTTTCTTTCATTCATGTATACATTCAGTCTACTCAATCATTTATTCTTGATTAATTCAACAAAGGTCTATAGACTATTTCCAGCACTGTTTCAGGTGTTATTCAGAGAAACAAGATGAAAATACTAGAGTTTTTCTATAAATGATTTCAGTGTCTAGCACAATGTGATCTGAGTTCTAGTTAAGCCTTTCACAAATGCATAGAGATCCAGAAGGAGGGATGCCTAGGTCTACTTGAAGGCAATAGGACCTCAGAAGGTCCTATTGAAGACTGAAGGTTAGAGAAGGCAGACTAGAGGATGATCATTCCAGGCAGAAGGCAGCATGAGAAAAGATATTCTTAACTTGTATCAGTTAGGTCTGCATCAGTTCAGTTCAGTTCAGTCACTCAGTCATGTCCGACTCTTTGCGACCCCATGAATCGCAGCACGCCAGGCCTCCCTCTCCATCACCAACTCCTGGAGTTCACTCAGACTCACGTCCATCGAGTCAGTGATGCCATCCAGCCATCTCATCCTCTGTCGTCCCCTTCTCCTCTTGCCCCAATCCTTCCCAGCATCAGAGTCTTTTCCAATGAGTCAACTCTTCGCATGAGGTGGCCAAAGTATTGGAGTTTCAGCTTTAGCATCATTCTTTCCAAATAAATCCCAGGGCTGATCTCCTTCAGAATGGACTGGTTGGATCTCCTTGCAGTCCAAGGGACTCTCAAGAGTCTTCTCCAACACCACAGTTCAAAAGCATCAAGTCTTCAGCACTCAGCTTTCTTCACAGTCCAATTCTCACATCCATACATGACCACTGGAAAAACCATAGCCTTGACTAGATGGAGCTTTGTTGGCAAAGTGATGTCTCTGCTTTTGAATATGCTATCTAGGTTGGTCATAACTTTTCTTCCAAGGAGTAAACGTCTTTTAATTTCATGGCTGCAGTCACTATCTGCAGTGATTTTGGAGCTCCAAAAATAAAGTTTGACATTGTTTCCACTGTTTCCCCATCTATTTCCCATGAAGTGATGGGACCAGATGCCATGATCTTTGTCTTCTGAATGTTGAGCTTTAAGCCAAGTTTTTCACTCTCCACTTTCACTTTCATCAGGAGGCTTTTGAGTTCCTCTTCACTTTCTGCCATAAGGGTGGTGTCATCTGCATATCTGAGGTTATTGATATTTCTCCCGGCAATCTTGATTGCAGCTTGTGCTTCTTCCAGCCCAGCACTTCTCATGGTGTACTCTGCATAAGAGTTAAATAAGCAGGGTGACAATATACAGCCTTGACGGACTCCTTTTCCTATTTGGAACCAGTCTGTTCCATGTCCAGTTCTAACTGTTGCTTCCTGCCCTGCTTATAGGTTTCTCAAGAGGCAGGTCAGGTGGTCTGGTATTCCCATGTCTTTCAGAATTTTCCACAGTTTCTTGTGATCCACACAGTCAAAGGCTTTGGCATAGTCAATAAGGCAGAAATAGATTTTTTTTCTGGAACTCTCTTGCTTTTTCCATGATCCAGCGGATGTTGGCAATTTGATCTCTGCTTCCTCTTCCTTTTCTAAAACCAGCTTGAACATCTGGAAGTTCACAGTTCACATACTGCTGAAGCCTGGCTTGGAGAATTTTGAGCATTACTTTACTAACGTGTGAGATGAGTGCAATTGTGTGGTAGTTTGAGGTCTGCATAGGTGGTTAAAAAAAAAAAAAAAAAAACCACCTCATGAAGTAATGGACATCCTCCGTGTAGAGATGTTTAAACAATAAATCCAGCTACCCAGTAGACATATTGTAAAAGATAATGTGTTGGTCTATACGTCTCCATAATCACCTTAAATCCTGAGATTTTAGGTAGAATTGTAGTGGCAAGCAATTATTCCAAATAATTATTGGGAACAAAGTGAAAGTTGCTCAGTCGTGTCTGACTCTTTGCAACCCCATGGACTGTAGCCCACCAGGCTCCTCTGTTCATGATATTTTCTAGGCAAGAGTACTGGAATGGATGGCCATTCCCTTCTCCAGGATCTTCCCAACCCAGGGATTGAACCTAGGTCTCCTGCATTGTAGGAGGATTCTTTATGGTCTGAGTTACCAGGGAAGCCCCACTGGGAACAAAGATAAGCAGTGAAATTTTTTTAAAAGACTTTTTCACTTTTATTTATTTATTATTAATTTCTGTGACTCCAGTTTTCTAATTTTCATTTTCCCTTCATTCTTCTTTAAAAATGACATGCTGGGCCCACTCATCTAGTGGATTCAGTTATCTATATTTTTTTATTTATTAATATTTTAAATAAAATTTTCATGTAGTTCAGACAATATCACCTGAATTTTATGGCAGACAATTTCATTCATTTATGAATTGGCTAATTTACTGTCATGGAGGCTAAAGTTCAACCAAAGAAAGATCAGATCAGATCAGATCAGTCGCTCAGTCGTGTCCGACTCTTTGCGACCCCATGAACCGCAGCACGCCAGGCCTCCCTATCCATCACCAGCTCCCGGAGGTCACCCAGACTCACATTCATCGAGTCAGTGATGCCATCCAGCCATCTCATCCTCTGTCGTCCCCTTCTCCTCCTGCCCTCAATCCCTCCCAGCATCAGAGTCTTCTCCAATGAGTCAACTCTTCGCATGAGGTGGCCAAAATACTGGAGTTTCAGCTTTAGCATCATTCCTTCCAAAGAAATCCCAGGGCTCATCTCTTTCAGAATGGACTGGTTGGATCTCCTTGCAGTCCAAGGGACTCTCAAGAGTCTTCTCCAACACCACAGTTCAAAAGCATCAATTCTTCGGCGCTCAGCCTTCTTCACAGTCCAGCTCTCACATCCATACATGACCACAGGAAAGACCATAGCCTTGACTAGGTGAACCTTTGTTGGCAAAGTGATGTCTCTGCTTTTGAGTATGCTATCTAGGTTGGCCATAACCTTCCTTCCAAGGAGTAAGCGTCTTTTAATTTCATGGCTGCAGTCACCATCTGCAGTGATTTTGGAGCCAAGAAAAATAAAGTCTGACACTGTTTCCACTGTTTCTCCATCTATTTCCCATGTAGTGATGGGACCAGATGCCATGATCTTCGTTTTCTGAATGTTGAGCTTTAAGCCAACCTTTTCACTCTCCACTTTCACTTTCATCAAGAGGCTTTTTAGTTCCTCTTCACTTTCTGCCATAAGGGTGGTATCATCTGCATATCTGAGGTGATTGATATTTCTCCCAGCAATCTTGATTCCAGCTTGTGTTTCCTCCAGTCCAGCATTTCTCATGATGTACTCTGCATATAAGTTAAATAAACATGGTGACAATATACAGCCTTGACGTACTCCTTTTCCTATTTGGAACCAGTCTGTTGTTCCATGACCAGTTCTAACTGTTGCTTCCTGACCTGCATACAGATTTCTCAAGAGGCAGATCAGGTGGTCTGGTATTCCCATCTCTCTTAGAATTTTCCACAGTTTATTGTGATCTACACAGTCAAAGGCTTTGGCATAGTCAATAAAGCAGAAATAGATGTTTTTCTGGAACTCTCTTGCTTTTTCCATGATCCAGCGGATGTTGGCAATTTGATCTCTGGTTCCTCTGCCTTTTCTAAATCCAGCTTGAACATCAGGAAGTTCACGCTTCACATATTGCTGAAGCCTGGCTTGGAGAATTTTGAGCATTACTTTACTAGCGTGTGAGATGAGTGCAATTGTGTGGTAGTTTGAGCCCTCTTTGGCATTGCCTTTCTTTGGGATTGGGATGAAAACTGACCTTTTCCAATCTTGTGGCCACTGCTGAGTTTTCCAAATTTGCTGGCATATTGAGTGTAGCACTTTCACAGCATCATCTTTCAGGATTTGGAACAGCTCCACTGGAATTCCATCACCTCCACTAGCTTTGTTCCTAGTGATGCTTTCTAAGGCCCACTTGACTTCACATTCCAGGATGTCTGGCTCTAGGTCAGTGATCACACCATCATGATTATCTGGGTCGTGAAGCTCTTTTTTGTACAGTTCTTCTGTGTATTCTTGCCACCTCTTCTTAATATCTTCTGCTTCCGTTATTCTGTTGTTTTCCTCTATTTCTTTGCATTGATCGCTGAAGAAGGCTTTCTTATTTCTTCTTGCTATTCTTTCAACCAAAGAAAAGATGCGTTTAATTTGGGAAGAAGAGATTTTGGGTTGGAAGGCAGGGTGTGCATGCTTAATAACAAGTCCCTGAAAGACTCTTGCCACTAGCTACAATTTCAGGAGCACTGATGTTAAGCACTTCCATTGCAATATATCATTTTCTTCTATACTCAGTGAGCAATAAACCATCCCAACCCGAAGAAGAGGATGCAAAGATACAGAGGTTAAGTAACTCCGACAAGTCCACACAATGGGAAAGTTTAGGTTTGAACTCAAATACATTCTTCCAAGTTACAGAGTCTTCATCACTAAGCTGTCTGCTAATGAGTAAAACTTGAACCAACCGTTTTCAGAAGCTGTCTTTGCTGGCCCTCGGGAATATGAGAAAAGAGAAGTTATCTATCTTAATGAATATTACTGGATTTTATTCAGCAAAAGCATTTCATTTTGAAAACATACAGACAGGTTTTGGAGAAACTGTTACTGATTCTTTCCAATTATGGAAATGAAATTTCATATAATGATGTATACTGAGAGTTATCAGAGTACTAAATAAAATTATATTTAATTAGAAGAATTAATTTAAACTAGAAGAAATTCACCAAATTAGAAAAATTCTAAAAACCTAAATGTGTTTTAAAAATATTTATGATGACAAAATATGGTTTGGAACTTTTGAATGATTGCTTGGTCAAACAAAATGGAGAATGCAAAGCTGGATTCACCTGTGGATGACAACAAAAACCCAGTGGACGCATAAGAAAAGTATTGTGACTCCTTTCTGCATGGGGCGCTCCACAGCATTAGTAACTGAGTTGTTGCTGGTAAACTGTTGAAAGCATTATCAGAAGAGAAATACAAACAGATAGCAACTCAGTGAGCTGCAGGGACCTGAGTGGGCACAGACATTCCCTGACATTCTGATTCATCTGAAGCCTCAGTTTCTTAATATTCAAAATATATACCATAAATGGAAAGGAAGTTTAAAAGAGGGGATATATATGTATATCTATGACTGATTCATTGTGCTGTACAATAGGAACTAACACAGCACTGTAAAGCAACTATTCTCCAATATGAGTTGGTTTAAAAAATAAAAAGCTTCCCCAGTGAATGTAACAGGTAAAAATAAATGAATGAATGAATAAAATAAGATAGGTCCCATGAAACATGTAGCTCTATGATGCTCCTTCAAGCCCAAACATATATACCGGGAGGGTAGAATTTCATGTGAAAATATATTTCAGTGGCTTCCAAGAAAGATCGTGTGTGGTGGTCGTGAAATTACTAAAAGAGATCCTGGAATTATTTTCAATAATTTAAACAACCAAATATAACAGCATATTTAATCTTAAAAAAAAAAAAATCTCCCTAAGTGAAATACCAAGTTATTTCATCTTGGGTGCAATTATCACAATTTGGTGTGGTAACCTCAATTCTCCCCTCTGACCAAGAAATCTAATAAATAGCATGTATATCTGATTAACAGTAAAAATATAGAATCAAAACACCATAAACTATTTAAAAGGGCTTAGTGTTTGTATTTGGGGAAGGCAATGGCACCCCACCCTAGTACTCTTGCCTGGAAAATCCCATGGATGGAGGAGCCTGGTGGGCTCCAGTCCATGGGGTCGCTAAGAGTCGGACACGACTGAGCGACTTCACTTTCACTTTTCACTTTCATGCATTGGAGAAGGAAATGGCAACCCACTCCAGTGTTCTTGCCCAGAGAATCCCAGGGACGGGGGAGCCTGGTGAGCTTCTGTCTATGGGGTCGCACAGAGTCGGACACGACTGAAGCGATTTAGCAGCAGCAGCAGCAGCAGTGTTTGTATTGGGTGTATTTGCTTTTAATAAATGGAGAATCCGGTTCTGGTATATGTAGAGTGAGCCTGCTACTGTTACTGTACATTTCTTCCAGAAAATTATTTTATATTTTAAAAATCATACCTATATTTGCTTCAGCATTCTATCCCTGAGGACCTAGGTATAGAAAATAACATGAAAGGGAAAGCTACACACATGGGAACGCCCACTTTCTCTGGAACATTATACATGAAGGAGAACATAAATGACGAAGTGGGAACTGGTTAAACTAATGCTGTGTAAGCATTCCTTGCAATGTTGTGCAGGAATTGCAAATGTTAATTAGAAGTAGCATATAGAAAACTAGAAAATATTTTTTATATAATGTTTAAAAAGTAGATAAAATTATATATGCATTCCTTATAACTATGAAAAATACACATAGAGAATAGACTGGAAGGGAAAACTAAACATAAAATAATTTTTAAAAATAAGCGTAGATTCAAAAATATGCACATAGAGTGTGCATATTCATATAGAACGGCTGGAGTGGAAAATTCAGATCTGGAACTAATTTTTTATGGCGTGGATCCATGGGGTCACAAAGAGTCGGACATGACTGAGTGACTAACACACACACACATTAGTAATAGTATTGTCTCTTTTGAATTAGTGTGAGGATCAGTGTGGTTCTTTTTTAAATTAGTGCGGATATTATTTATCAGTGTATGTATTTCTCTTACTGTTTTCAAATGCTTGTGATGCCTTTACATTAGTTTCATAAGTAAAATATGAAAGTAAAATTGGAAATTGTTCATTTGCATATACATATTTTGGTTAGCAAAAGATTGTAAAATATGGGGATGGTTTGAAGGATTATTGTATAATGTATGATGTAGGAAAAATGGACAAAGTGTTTACATTTTCTTTGTCCTGAGACTTATTATTGACTTTGTATTTGGCAAGAAGTTTTTGCCTCCAGATTCCCACACCGTGTCTGGCTCAGAGATAGGGCTCAATATTTGCTAAATGAGCAATATCAGCTTCTAAACCCCTCACCATTCGAGATTCAAATTACAGGAGTGAAAGACGTGCCTGGACGCACAGCGGGCATCACAGTGGCTGTAGGAGAACGAAGCCCAGGTTTCCCACATTCTTCCGCAGTGATGGATTCATTGCACTAAACCCATGCCTTCCACAAAGGTCATTTTCCCTGTAGTGACATTATCATCAGGAAATTTTCATCTATTCTGGAAAAAGACCTTCATTAAAATTTAATACTCTCCTCCAGGTGAGAATACTTGGCACTTCAAACCTCATGATGGTTTCTAGCTAAAAAGATGAGCCACCTTTCAAATTATGCCAGCAAAAATTGACTTTATGTGTATCAAAGTTTATTACCAACTCCTAAATTCAATAGTAGTCATCAGGAGTCCGGTTCTTTCAATGGGAATCTGGGATTCTAAGTTCCCATATAACGTGGCATAGGACAGGAAAAAAAAAAAAACAAAACAAGTCACCCTTCAAGTCTGGTCATCTCACATAAAGGGGGTGAGAAAACTCAGATATCATACCCTTTCTGTATAAATAGGTGTTCTTTTATATCATAATCCCAAAGGTCATATGTAGTTCATTGCCTTTACGTCAACTGCCAATCATCTTCAAATAAATCACAATGAAATTAACAATTTATGTAAATCATAGAGTTGAATGCCTAAAAGAAGACAGATTTTTAAAGTCTCATTGATTAACTTTTTGTAATAATACTCTACAATTGTATAATGCATTGCCATTTACACAATGTCTTCACATGCATGCTTTCATTAAATTCTTCTAATAATCCTATGAAGTACAAATTTTAAATCTTATTACTTTACAAATGAAAAATGTTCAGGTCTCTAAGACATGTTTGAGAAAATTACTATAGAGTCCCAAGAAAAGAAATTAATTTTAACAGTAATTCTTACAATATTTTAAATGGGATTAGAGATAAATGTCTATGGTATTTTCCAAATATGTGCCAGGCATTGTGCACTGGGGATTATACCTTAAATAAAACACATATAGACAATGTGTGTCATATATGTCTTCATGTATTTTGCAAGTCAACAGGGAGACAGTAGGGGGGAAAGATACAGATTAAAATTCCCTAAATTTAACTATTTTAAACTATGATAAAGCATAAATACAGGGTACTATGGCAGTGAATTTTAAGGGATTGACCTGATCTGGGGTGAACAACAAAGATTTCCTTAATATAATTACTGAGGTTTGAAAGATACATGAAAATTTGCCAGGTGACTATGCAGAGCAGTGTACTAAGAATATATCTTCAGTTGATGGAATGACACGTGGAAAGTTTCTCAGAGAGGAGCATGGTGCATGGGAAAAGGGGAATGAACACAATACAGTCCTGGGCAGTCAGTGATAGGGAGCGTGGGATTGGTCGATGGTGGGGAGGAAAGCGGGACCCCAGTGGAGCCTCCTTTACAGGCCAAGTTAGGATATCAGCTTTTTCCTTAAAGTGATGGGAGATCATTTTGAGCAAGGGAATGACATGATTAACTTTGCATTTTTAAAGAGCTCATTCTTACTTGTTGTGTAGAAACCAAGAGAAGCAAAAATTAACTCATGAAGACAGGTCTGGAGACCAGGCACAGGGGAACAGGCCCTTACCATGAGGAAAACATATTTAAACCTAGCGGCCAACCTCACCCGAAACAGTGAGTACTAACTCTGTTGCCAGAAGCCAAGCGAGGATTCTGACAGGAGTCATCTCACAAGGAGGGATGAAGAACAAGAGAGGAAGCAACTCTTCTAAGATTCTTAGATACCCTGGCTTACGCCCACAGTGATGGCTGTTTTCCTTGATTTTCTCCTTTATTTCTGGACATACTTGAGGAAAGATGTGTATTAATCATGCTTTTTGATTATCTATTTCTGATGCTTTAACATCTGGTGCCTTCCTGACCTCGGAGAGGTTGCTCCTCTCAAGGTCCATCAATTTCTAGAGATATTACAGGACATGCCTGCGAGTGCACCTTTCATTTGTAAACCAACCACATCCCGAGTGTCTTCTTTATGGGGCTCTTACACTTTGGGCCACTATTCATCTGTCTTAATCACTCAGGGCCAGGCGCCAGATAGTAGTAACCAGATTCAGCCTCTACTCCCCAGAGTCTTCTGAAACGATTCAGATTAACCCATCATAAACCGACTTACACTGCGTCCACAGTAAAGGCTCCTGCCCAGCTTCTCTCTCTCCTCCCTCAGCTCCTGGACTGACCCTGGTGCTCCCAGCCCCACCCTGTTTGTGGTCCCCTGTGCGGTGTGAGCCCCTTCCCTTGAGACTCTGAGTAGTGAACTGTCTTTTTAAAGGCAGTTGTCTTCTCTGTTGGCTCCACCCTACCTGACTATGATTAAAACCTGCACTTTCACAAACTTTACATAAATCTTTCAAGTGAAGCTCCACTTTCTGGCAAATAGTGTCCAGCATTCGCAGAGGGTGTGCTAAGTGTTAGGCATTGTTCTACACACTTGGCCCGCATTAACTCAGCTAATCCTCACAAAACCATGTTATTACTACTTAAGGGGTCTATCCTTACCCCATTTTACAGATGGCAAAGTTAAGGCACAGTGAAGTGAAGTGAGGACTTCCCAGGTGGCTCAGTGGTAAAGAATCCGCCTCCCAAAGCAGGACACTTGGGTTCGATCCCTGGGTCTGGAAGATCCTCTGGAGGAGGAAATGGCAACCCACTTCAGTATTCTTGCTGGGATATCCCCATGAATGGAGTATCCTGGTGGGAGTCCAGGGGGTCACAAAAGAATTGGACATGACTGAATGCCTGAGCATGCACACAGGAGGTGAAGTGACTCTACACCACACAGCTTGGAAGTGGAAAGCTGGGCTCCAAGCCCATTTCTGTCTGATTTCAAAGCCCTCTCTACTGACATGACAACTGATTCTTCTGAGGAATGTGGGGGAAAGAGTACAGAACCTTCTTCAGAGAATAAAGTGCATGAGAGAGGGAGAGAGTGCAGCTCTAGGAGTTGTCTATTCATGGGGCCATGGATGATAAAACGGGAAAGCAGGAGTCATAAGGGCAGTTGCACACATACTCAGACAGGAAAACTGCACCTTGGCAATGGAGACATAGAGGAATTTTCCTTAAATGAGCATCAGGGCCAATATGGTCACTCTCAGAGGCCACATTTGCCTCTTGGCCAGTTCTAATTATCAGCATCGATGCTTTCTATAGGCAATTATCCAGGCTCAGGGAGCTGCCTCAGTAAATAATTGGAGTACAGGGGGCCCCGGAAGGTTATTCACACAGGCACACTGGCCTTGCTCCCCAGCTCTGACTTGCAGTCAGCATGGCCTGAGTGGGAGCAATAAGGCCTCTGCAAATCTGGCCCAGGGCTGTTGAGCAAACTGCAAAGCTGATCTCCCTGCATTAAGAGAAGCCCATTAGCACAACGGAGCTATTGTAGCTGTCAGATCACTGGGTGCCTGGCTGAACCTGCCTGCTCTTCCTCTGAGGAGCCTGGCTCTCAGGGGATCTAGGCATGTCTTTGAGATGATCAAAAGGAAGTTGTTCTCCACTCACTCTGACTTCTCAGTGAAGGAGGACTTACCCAGTAAATTAAAACACTGGTTTTCCTCCTCTCACATCAAATGCATGGGGTTTTTCCCCCTCCCTTGAAACAGTTCTGACATTAACTGTGCAGAGTTAGCACAGACCCCAGAAGTTAAGGGCTTTGTCCCACAGGACTGCCCTCACTTCAGATGGAGGATCACATACCTGTGCTCCTGGCTGATAGGGTATAATTTGGGGGTTCCTATAATCTTCTCCCCCACCCCAAGCTTGATGGTTTGCTAGAATGGCTCACAAAAGCCAGGGAAATACTTTACTTGGTATCACTGACAAATTCCCAGGTGGCACAATGGTAAAGAACCCTTCTGCCAGTGTAGGAGATACAAAAGACGTAGGTTCAATCCCTGGTCAGGGAAGATTCCTCCAGAGTAGGAAGTGGCAACCCACTCCAGAATTCCTGCCTGAGAAACCCCATGGACAGAGGACCGTGATGGGCTACCGTCCATGTGGTCACACAGAGTCAGACACGACTAAGCAACTGAACACATACTGATTTGTTACAAAGGATACAACTCAGGAAAAGACCCTGATGCTGGGAAATATTGAAGGCAGAAGGAAAAGAGGGCAATAGAAGATGAGATGGTTGGGTGGCATCTCCAGTTCAATGGACATGAACCTGGGCAAACTTTAAGAGATGGTGAGGGACAGGGAAGCCTGGTATGCTGCAGTCCATGGAGATGTGAAGGGTGACACAGGACTTGGTGACTGAACAACAGCCACAACAACTCAGGAACAGCCACGTGGGAGAGATGCACAGGGCAAGGCTGTGGACAGGGGCAGAGAGATCCTGTGTCCTCCCCAGATACGTCCTCTCCTGAAACCTTGACGTGTTCACCAACTCAGAAGCTCTCCAGGTGCCTTTGGTAAGGGTTCTTACGGAGGCTTCTTTACCCAGCACAGTTGATTTAGGTGCTAATTGTTGATGAATAATTCAACCCTTGGCTCATCTCCCTTCCTTGGGTGGCGGGGGAGGGGGGATGGCCCTGAAAGTCCCAAGCTTTTAATCATCTATAATCAAGTGGTAACCAACCCCTCATCTTTGGGTGCTTTCCAAAAGTCACCTCACTTAACATAAACTCAGACGTGGATGAAAGGGGTTGTTACAGGTAACAAAAGACACTTCTTTCACCTTTATCACTCCAGAGCATCTCAGAAGCCAGGCAGGAAGACCAAGTGTACATTTTTAATTATTTCACAATATAACATGGGATCAGAGGCACAGAATAGGAATAATTCTATTTCTTTTTAACACTTTTTGGGTGAGCTATTCTGTTGTCCCAGAAAATGTACCAAACAGGAGAAATGAACATACTAAAATCAGGATGTCTCTGGGTATTGGCCAGTCATGGTTGGTGTGGTCCCTGAACAACTAGTGAAGTTGCCCTGCAGTCAGGACAGGGGAGAAGGCCTGAGAGACCTGTGTATGTAACAGCCTGACCTGGTATCACATGGTCAGTGGTAAGATAAAGAGTGTGATCCTTAGCCCAATCTGCTTCCTGTTTCTCAGACTTGTGTCCATACTGAGTCTTTACAATGTGGGAACTTAGGCTGTGTTTCCCTAGTACACCTTCTAGAATAAGCTTCAAATGTCCTCTGCTTCCATCAGCACCTTCCCACAAAACAGCTTGACTTCCCACTCTAAGACCAGGAAAATAAGGGAACTCTCTGAGGATCCAGTGCTTAGTCTAAGTGTGTCGGTCACTCAGTCGTGTCTGACTCTTTGTGACCCCGTGGACAGTAGCCCACCAGGCTCCTCTGTCCATGGGATTCTCCAGACAAAAACACTGGAGTGCACTGCCATTCCCTCCTCCAGGGGACCTCCCTGACCCGGGGATAGAATTCAGGTCTCCTGCACTGCAGGCAGATTCTTTACCGTCTGAGCTTTCACTTCCTGGGCCCAGGTTCAATCCCTGATCAGGGAACTAAGATCCCACAGGCCACAGGGTCTGTCCAAAAGAATATAAAGTAAAATGAGAAAAATGAACCATCTTATCCAACATATTGCCTCTGCATCTGACCCTTCTCCCACTTACTTTAATATCCATTTTTCTGAGCACGATTATTCTGGATATGGGAAACTTTTCTTTGCCTGTTTTTCATGGTGGAGAAACATCTCGAAGTCACCAACAATTTCTCTTTGTCTCTTTCTTTGCTTCTCAATGCTGTTTCTATTCTCATCATCCCTCCCACTTGGCTGTAATAAGACACTTCCCAAGAAACCAGAATCGTTCTTCCTTCTGCCGTCTCCTCACGTCCTATTCATCTGCTGGTTCGCCTCTCTTCTCTCCACAAGCTGTGTCTCCGTTGAATAAAGATGCTACATTTTCAGCAACACTGAAATAGACACTGTTTCTGAAGCTTTTGAAAAGACAAGGTGGGTTGGCACCCAAACATTCCCCAGGCTTTGTGACTAGGAAAGCCGCATCTTTTTTCCTACTCAGCCAAGCCAAACACACTTTCTGTTTGCCTTTTAATTTACATCCTTCAGAAAGATAAATTGTAGTACACAATTCCTGAAAAGTGGGTGAAGAGTGATATTTTAATAAAATAAGATTGTGGGAGTGAATCACGGACTGACAGGCGGGATGGAAGGAAAATGATTCTCTGATGTACAATTTAATTGCATGTTTCCTGGTTTTCCAGCATTTCCCAACTCTAGCATCCTGGGAACTTGTGCCTGAACCCAGCACAAATTTACCCACCTTTCCATTCTTACCTATAACCCCTGAGAAACATCTGTTATATAAATAGAGTGACACTGGTATTTAACAAACATACAGTAACATTCATTTTGTTTCTTCAAATTATTTTCTGACAAAGACTATTTCACTCAAACCACAATGGACTGTTGTCTTTTTAGGAACTGTATCCTAAAAGATCCAGGGTTTCCATCCCATTGCTTCTTGCCAGCATTAGCTACTTAAACTGTATCTCAGTTAATGAATTCAGAGCCAAGTCCTGCATCTCATAGGAAGTATAGTTTCATCATTTTGTAGTTATGTGTTTAATTCCCATGATGTTTTCAAGTATAATAAGATCATTTTATTCTCAAGATCGAGCTCTATCAACTTTTTCTTAACTACACATACTCTTTCAAAGCTTGGAAGATTGAAGATATCACTGGTGAAATTAAAAAGAAAATGCTGAGGAATGTTGAAACATTTGGGGGATAACAGTAGAGCTTTGAAGAAGACAATTTAAGTGAGATGTCCAACTTTGAGTTGGTAATTCCTTGAATGTTTGATTTGAAGATGCCAACCATCATACCCACAAAATTACTACAGGTATTGAAAGTAGACAGTCCTAGGGATTGAGCCTATCTATGACCTTGAAAAACTGCATGGAATAGTTTATCTGAGCCTTGGTTTTCCAAAGTATAAAGTGGGAGTAATTGTGTACAGAGGGTAAAGTTATTGTGAGAACAGAGACATGAATGAACCCAGATCAGAGTTCAATCAGGAGAATAAAACCACAATAAGTTTCTGAAGTAGAGGGGACCAAGGACACATGATTGGCTGCCCAGGCACTGGGAAGCTGAGAGAGCAAATTAAAACTAGTAACTGCAAGTCAGTGTCTTCCCATGAAGTCGAGGGAAGAGAATTGATGAGGGATAGTACCAGAAACCTGAGCCTATCGGGGAGTAGAACGTTCTGAGCTTCAAACGCCGGATTTCATTTCCCAAAGGACTGATAGGAGGAGGGGCATGGAATGTTCTTAAAACGGTAAACAGTTGGACCCTTGGACCAGGCTGTCTGGGTTCAGATCCAGCTCCAGCATTTAACTTGTTCTGTGTCTTGAACAAACCATGTAACCTCTTGATTCTTTAATATGCACATTGGTGAAATGGGGACAAAAATACCACCCATCTCAGAACGACTCAGTGAAACAAAATATGCACCAGATATAATACATATAAAGTCTGACATGTGGTCAGTGCAATATTCAGTCAGTTCAGTTCAGTTGCTCAGTCGTGTCCGACTCTTTGCAACCCCATGAATCGCAGCACGCCAGGCCTCCCTCTCCATCACCAGCTCCCGGAGTTCACTCAGACTCATGTCTATCGAGTCAGTGATGCCATCCAGCCATCTCATCCTCTGTCGTCCCCTTCTCCTCCTGCCCTCAATCCCTCCCAGCATCAGAGTCTTTTCCAATGAGTCAACTCTTCGCATGAGGTGGCCAAAGTACTGGAGTTTCAGCTTTAGCATCATTCCTTCCAAAGAAATCCCAGGGCTCATCTTCTTCAGAATGGACTGGTTGGATCTCCTTGCAGTCCAAGGGACTCTCAAGAGTCTTCTCCAACACCACAGTTCAAAAGCATCAATTCTTGGGCACTCAGCCTTCTTCACAGTCCAGCTCTCACATCCATACATGACCACAGTAAACACCATAGCCTTGACTAGACGAACCTTTGTTGGCAAAGTAATGTCTCTGCTTTTGAATATGTGATCTAGGTTGGTCATAACTTTCCTTCCAAGGAGTAAGCATCTTTTAATTTCATGGCTGCAGTCACCATCTGTAATGATTTTGGAGCCCAGAAAAATAAAGTCTGACACTGTTTCCCCATCGATTTCCCATGAAGTGATGGGACCAGATGCCATGATCTTCATTTTCTGAATGTTGAGCTTTAAGCCAAGTTTTTCACTCTCTTTCACTTTCATTAAGAGGTTTTTTAGTTCCTCTTCACTTTCTGCCATAAGGGTGGTGTCATCTGCATATCTGAGGTTATTGATATTTCTCCCGGCAATCTCGATTCCAGCTCGTGTTTCTTCCAGTCCAGCGTTTCTCATGATGTACTCTACATAGAAGTTAAATAAGCAGGGTGACAATATACAGCCTTGACGTACTCCTTTTCCTATTGGGAACCAGTCTGTTTTTCCATGTCCAGTTCTAACTGTTGCTTCCTGACCTGCATACAAATTTCTCAAGAGGCAGATCAGGTGGTCTGGTATTCCCATCTCTTTCAGAATTGTCCACAGTTTATTGTGATCCACACAGTCAAAGGCTTTGGAATAGTCATTAAAGCAGAAATAGATGTTTTTCTGGAACTCTCTTGCTTTTTCCATGATCCAGCTAATGTTGGCAATTTGATCTCTGGTTCCTCTGCCTTTTCTAAAACCAGCTTGAACATCAGGAAGTTCATGGTTCACATATTGCTGAAGCCTGGCTTGGAGAATTTTGAGCATTACTTTACTAGCGTGTCAGATGAGTGCAATTGTGTGGTAGTTTGAGCCTTCTTTGACATTGCCTTTCTTTGGGATTGGGATGAAAACTGACCTTTTCCAGTCCTGTGGCCACTTCTGAGTTTTCCAAATTTGCTGACATATTGAGTGCAGCACTTTCACAGCATCATCTTTCAGGATTTGCAATAGCTCAACTGGAATTCTATCACCTCCACTGGTTTTGTTCATAGTGATGCTTTCTAAGTTCCACTTGACTTCACATTCCAGGTCAGTGATCACCACCATCGTGATTATCTGGGTCGTAAAGGTCTTTTTTGTACAGTTCTTCTGTGTATTCTTACCATCTTTTCTTAATATCTTCTGCTTCTGTTAGATCCATTCCATTTCTGTCCTTTACTGAGCCCATCTTTGCATGAAATATTCCCTTGGTATCTCTAATTTTCTTGAAGAGATCTCTAGTCTTTCCCATTCTGTTGTTTTCCTCGATTCCTTTGCATTGATCACTGAAGAAGGCTTTCTTATCTCTTCTTGCTATTCTTTGGAACTCTGCATTCAGATGTTTATATCTTTCTTTTTCTCCTTTGCTCTTTGCTTCTCTTCTTTTCACAGCTATTTGGAAGGCCTCCCCAGACAGCCATTTTGCTTTTTTGCATTTCTTTTCCATAGGGATGGTCTTGATCCCTGTCTCCTGTACAATGTCACGAACTTCATTCCATAGTTCATCAGGCACTCTGTCTATCAGATCTAGGCCCTTAAATCTATTTCTCACTTCCACTGTATAATCATCATAAGGGATTTGATTTAGGTCATACCTGAATGGTCTAGTGGTTTTCCCTACTTTCTCCAATTTCAGTCTGAATTTGGCAATAAGGAGCTCATGATCTGAGCCACAGTCAGATCCTGGTCTTGTTTTTGCTGACTGTATAGAGCTTCTCCATCTTTGGCTGCAAAGAATATAATCAATCTGATTTCGGTGTTGACCATCTGATGATGTCCATATGTAGAATCTTCTGTTGTGTTGTTGGAAGAGGGTGTTTGTTATGACCAGTGCATTTTCTTGGCAAAACTCTATTAGTCTTTGCCCTGCTTCATTCCGTATTCCAAGGCCAAATTTGCCTGTTACTCCAGGTGTTTCTTGACTTCCTACTTTTGCAATCCCGTCCCCTATAATGAAAAGGACATGTTTTTTGGGTGTTGGTTGTAAAAGGTCTTGTAGGTCTTCATAGAACCGTTCAACTTCAGCTTCTTCAGCGTTACTGGTTGGGGCATAGACTTGGATTACTGTGATACTGCATGGTTTGACTTGGAAATGAACAGAGATCATTCTGTCGTTTTTGAGATTGCATCCAAGTACTGCATTTTGGACTCTTTTGTTGACCATGATGGCCACTCCATTTCTTCTGAGGGATTCCTGCCTGCAGTAGTAGATATGATGGCCATCTAGTTAAATTCACCCATTCCAGTCCTTTTGAGTTCGCTGATTCCTAGAATGTTGATATTAGTTCCTTGCTAATATTGTTAGGAATATTATTTTATTGTCATTATCACTCATCTTTTAATCTTTTGGCAAAAGCCCCTTTTACACATGGAAACTGGAAGAATATAAAGTAAATATTGTCTCCACTGAGTGGGCCTGTCCTTTCTGATCAGCTGTCCACCACTTGCTCATAAGCTCATGAAAGTGAGAATTATTTCTTTTTTGTTGCAAAGTTTTCTACGATTGATAACACTGTTCCTGGTATAAGAGAGGGATGCATTGAGCATTTATAGGCTGAATGAAAGAGATGGAAACTCCTGATTTCTGATTTGGGCACCTGGGTAAATGGTGGTATCATTCCTTTATTTAAGGCCATATTGAGAGAGATCAGGAAAAATTCAATAAATAGATGGAAGAGTACATAGATCAGGAAAAGTTCAATATATGTAGAACTGGACAGTGTTGCCCAAAGAAAACATATGAAAGAGGAAAGAGTGTGTGTGCATATATATAAATATGCATATGTGTCGGAGAAGGCAATGCCAACCCACTCCAGTGTTCTTGCCTGGAGAATCCCTTGGACAGCGGAGCCTGGTAGGCTGCTGGCTGCCGTCTATGGGGTCGCACAGAGTCGGACATGACTGACATGACTTAGCAGCTATAGCAGCAGCATGCATATATGTATATATATGCCTTTACTGTATGCTAGGCACTGTTTTAAACACTAAAACAATTTTGAAATAGAAGTAGGTAAAATTCTCACTGTCACCAAGCTATGTGGGGCATTCTGATGACGAATGTGATAAGAGAGTGAGTTACCTGGAGTGTTTAGAATTAAGTAAGTGCCATGGTAGAGGTTGAAATTTTATTTATTTTTTAATTAAAGTATGGTATATTTACAATATTAGTTTCAGGTGTACAGCATAGTGATTTAGTATCTTTTTAGATTATATTCCACTAAAAATTATTATAAGATCATGGCTGTAATCCCTTGTGCTGTACAATAATCCTTGTTACTCATCTATTTCATACACACTGGTTTGTATTTCTTACTCCCGTATCCCTAATGCACTCCTCCCCACTTCCTGCTCCCCACTGGTTACCACTTGTTTGTTTTCTGGATCTGCGAGTCTGTTGCTGTTTTGCATATATGTTCATTTGTATTAATTTTTAGATTCATCATATGATGATATCATGTAGAGGTTGAAACTTTGAATGTGTTGATCAGTTGAGGCTTAAGTGAAGACATTTGCGCAGACTTAGAAGAAGTGAGGCAGTGGACTACAGGGACGTCTGAAAGAAGATGAAATGACAAGTGTGAGCCCCCTGACACAGAAGCATGTCTCATTTGCTCTAGGATGAAGAAGAAGCCTCTGTGGACACCACAGAGCAAGCAGGAGGCCAGTGGAAGATGAGTCGGCAAAGTGGAGAAAGAGCAGATGGCCAGGGCAGCCGAAGCCCCTCTGAGGGTGTGGCTTCGTTCTGATGAGGTGAGGGGTGAGAAGGCTGAGTTGGGGCCTGAAGCGGACTCACATTTGAAAGGATCCTCTAGCCCACTGGTTCACGATTGCGCTGTACGCAAGTGTAGCTGCAGGAAGAGCAGGTAGAAAGTAGCCGCGACGATTCTTGCAAGAGACAAAGGCTGGCTTGGATGCTAGTAGTAGCAGAGGAGTCAGAAATAGGTCAGATGTGGGTAAATATGAAAGCCAAGTCAAGTCAACAGGATTTACTCAAGGATTGGATGTGGATTATTAAAAAGAAAAAAAAAAGGATGTCAAGCGTATCTCAGAAGTTTCTGACCCCCAGTGCTAAAAGAATAGAGTTGCCTTTCATTGTGTGAAGAGCAGAACTGTGTGAAAAACTAGAATTTTCCCAGCTGTAAAACACATTGATATTTAAGGAAGGAAAAAGAAGAAAAACCAATAAAGGCCCTGAATGGGAGAAGCCAGAAAAGGCAAAATAATATTGAACTATATTTCTAAAGAGAACAAGAAAGTCAATGACGGCTTAGTTCTTAAGAGGGAATATGGAATAGCATCAGCATTTTTCCAGGTTATCCCATTTAACCTGGGTTGTAGACATTGAATTTATCTCAACTAATGCAGAATAAGGTTTCCTTATAGAGAAGAGCCAAGGATTGGTGAGTGGATAGGTCAGCCTTGAAACTGACCCAAGGAAGAAAACATGACAAGTGAGGGGAGAAAGAGCTTAAAACTTTATCACCCCAGGATTGTAGGGTGGTAATGAGGTCACCACTGAAGTGTGCTTTGCCTTCTGCACCTTATGGTGGGAAATAATAAAATGTATACATAATGAAAATCTTTACAGGAAAAAAAAAAAAGGCTTGGGACAAATTCACTGGTTTTCTATAACTCCTGAAACAAATTACCATAAACCAATTATCAAAGCAGCACAGATCTGTAATTACAGAGTCCTGGAGGTCAGGAATCCAAACTTGGTTTCACTGGGCTGAACTCGTGTCAGCAGGGCTGCGTCATTCTGGAAGCCCTTGAGGAGGATTGTTTCCTGCCTTTTCCAACTTGTAGAGGCTCCCTGGTTCATTCATTCTTTGGCTCATGGCTTTTTCCCTCCAGTTCCAAGAGAGCTTCATAGCATCTTCTCATCTCCTCTGTCTTTTACCCCTGCTTTCTTTTCAACAGTCCCCTTCTGTCCTACAATGGGTCTCCATGAAGAAGGAATTCATAAGGGCTGGATTCCATCTTGGCCTGTTCATGCTGATCATGCTCAGCCACCTTTCCAATGGACTCTGAACTCTGTGTTTGCTGCTGCTTCTGCTAAGTCGCTTCAGTCGTGTCCGACTCTATGCGACCCCATAGACGGCAGCCCACCAGGCTCCCCTGTCCCTGGGATTCTCCAGGCAAGAACACTGGAGTGGGTTTCCATTTCCTTCTCCAATGCATGAAAGTGAAAAGTGAAAGTGAAGTAGCTCAGTTGTGTCCGACTTTTAGCGACTCCATGGACTGCAGCGTACCAGGCTCCTACGTCCACGGGATTTTCCAGGCAAGAGTACTGGAGTGGGGTGCCGTTGCCTTCTCCAGAACTCTGTGTTTAGTATCTATAAAAACAACAACAGAAGGATAAGACCCCCTCCAGACAGGGGAACCTTGAAGATCATATCTAGGTAACTCATCGCCTAAGAGAAAACATACACTAATCACCCCTTCCTCCAGACAGGCCACACATTTTTCTGTATCTATTGGAGTGTAACCTCGGGTTTATTGATTTTTGGCTAATTGTTTGACTGTTTGAGCACATGAGCACATGGCACATGAATGATGGGGTTATTGGGATTGTATTTTCCTTGGTTTATGTAAGTCTCAAGGAATTAGGAGTGGTGGGTTCAGACACGTAAACATGGGGTATAAACGATTTTCACAAATGCTGGTTGGGGTCCTTGGCTAAAAGGAGACTCTGCCTTGGGCCCACCGGTGTAACGAACTGCTCTCCACTAACTGCATTGTCCTTCTGAGTGAGTTTGTTTCCCGGAATGCATGGCTACAACATCCAGACTTCATGCTGCTGCTAAGCTGCTTCAGTCGTGTCTGACTCTGTGCGACCCCATAGACAGCAGCCCACCAGGCTCCCCCTCCCTGGGATTCTCCAGGCAAGAACACTGGAGTGGGTTGCCATCTCCTTCTCCAATGCATGAAAGTGAAAAGTGAAAGTAAACTCACTCAGTCGTGTCTGACTCCTAGCGACCCCATGGACTACAGCCTACCAGGTTCCTCCGTCCATGGGATTTTCCAGGCAAGAGTACTGGAGTGGGGTGCCATTGCCTTCTCCGGACTTCATGCAGAATATCACAATGAGACCAAGACCAGCCATCAGCAGTGAGCATGGGGTTTTCTTCATAAAAGTCATCGGAGACAGAAGTTGTCCTAATTCTCTGTCCAGCTGGGTCTTGGGCTCTTTGAGAAGCAGGGTTGAGTAGCCTGGTAGGGGTTGGGTTACTGGCATGTAAGCCACTGTTTCAGAACCAACAGCCTCCAGGAACTGCAGGGATGCAGTGGTGCCCAGAGGGGTTGTCAAGGAGGAAGAAATTTTCCTCCACCCTTTTAGGTTCTTCTGGCTGGTCTATGAAATTGGCATGAGGCAGATTACTAGGAGAAAACCAAACAGAGGCTCAATAACACACATACATGGGAGACACCCAGGAAAACAGTAGCTCACCAAATGGCCAAAACCTTCCCCTTAAATACCATCTTCAGCTAAAGACAAAAGAGAATATTGGGGGTGATGGTTCTGGACCTCAACGAGCAGGACGGCAATTGACATGGAAAAAGAAAATGTTTGGTAAATAAATGTTTGCTGGGCTGGGCTGAGACAATGGACACTGAGACGAATTTTAACAAAAGACAATTTGCTAGGTTCCTCCCTGTTTACAGGACTTCTCTGAAAGCTCAGTTGGTAAAGAATCTGCCTGCAATGCAGGAGATCCTGGTTCAATTCCTGGGTTGGAAAGATCTGCTGTAGAAAAGATAGGCTACCCACACTCCAGTATTCTTGGGCTTCCCTGGTGGCTCAGCTGGTAAAGAATCCACCTGCAATGTGGGAGACCTGGGTTCGATCCCTGGGTTGGGAAGATCCCCTGGAGAAGGGAAAGGCTACCCACTCCAATACTCTGGCCTGGAATATTCCATGGACTGTATGGGCTGTAAAAGAGTCAGACACGACTGAGCGATTTGACTTTCACTTTCCCTGTCTACACCTAGGTCACACGGGTGTTACCTCTGGTAACAACACCCTTCCTGGAACAGTCATTCACTCTTTGCAACCCCAAGGAGGCAACAATACTGTAGTGAGTTGCCATTCCCTCCTCCAGGGGATCTTCCCAACACAGGGATCAACCTGCATTATAGGCAGGTTTTTTACCATCTGAGTCACTAGGGAAGATCCCAGTAGGGGAGAGGGTCAAAAATTCTTTCTGTCCTTTGGGTCTGGGTCATTTTCAGCTCGAAATAATTTGCATACCCAGGATGTATTTGGGGGTGGTGAATTTTGCTTCTCTCTGGGATATTTAGTAACTAAGGTGAAGAAATGAGGAAGGCTGAAGCAGTGAACAAAAAAAAAAAAAAATCATTCTGTTTACCACTCCTATATGTGGCACTGAATGTGTGAAAACTGATAGACCAGAGCAAAGGAATATTGCTACTGCTGCTAAGTCGCTTCAGTCGTGTCCGACTCTGTGCGACCCCATAGAAGGAAGCCCACCAGGCTCCCCTGTCCCTGGGATTCTCCAGGCAAGAACACTGGAGTGGGTTGCCATTTCCTTCCCCAATGCATGAAAGTGAAAAATGAAAGTGAAGTCGCTCAGTCGTGTCCGACTCTTAGCGACCCCATGGACTGGAGCCTACCAGGATCCTCTGTCCATGGGATTTTCCAGGCAAAAGTACTGGGGTGCGGTGCCATCGCCTTCCCCGAAAGGAATATTAGGAACAAATTACCAAGAACCTTGGGTAAAAACAGTGAGATTGACATGCACACAGCTATATAAAATAGATGATTAATAAGGACCTACTGTATAGCACAGGGAGCTCTACTCAATACCCTGTAGTGACATATATGAGTGCTGCTGCTGCTGCTGCTAAGTCTCTCCAGTCGTTTCCGACTCTGTGCGACCCCATAGACGGCAGCCCACAAGGCTCCTCCGTCCCCGGGATTCTCCAGGCAAGAACACTGGAGTGGGTTGCCATTTCCTTCTCCAATGCATGAAAGTGAAAAGTGAAAGTGAAGTCTCTCAGTCATGTCTGACTCCCAGCAACCCCATGGACTGCAGCCTAACAGGCTCCTCCGTCCATGGGATTCTCCAGGCAAAAGTACTGGAGTGGGGTGCCATTGCCTTCTCCGACATATATGGAAAGAGAGTCTAAAAAAGAGGGGATGTATATGTATATGTATAACTGATTCACTTCACTGTACAGCAGAATATAACACAACATTGTACATCATCCATACTCCAATACAAATTAATTTAAAAAACAAACAAATAACCAGCTAGAGTCCTGGTCAGACCTCTGCAGCAGAGAAACCCCTTCTCGGCTGAACAAAACTAAACATCATAATTAAAGTGAGTTCAGTGTGCGGAGTCAGAATCCATCATGAAATTAGAGCCCACAAAAGCAAATTCCACCCAAATATTGCAGGTAACTTAGAGGCACAGTATGCTTGCCTTTACCCAGGCAACTTGCACCTAAGGACAGAGAAAACTTCATCACTCCAAGGACAATGTACAGAATATCCTATTCATTCATTTTTAATTCACTGTTCTACCCACAAAAGCTGTTAAGTGTAAGCAGGTGATGAGCCACAGAAATCTATGACAAAACCCAGATCTTGGGGCTCAGAGCTTGTCTGGTTGCTCAGAAATGTGACCCAGTTCCTAAAACATTCCTGAGTCCTGGGAGTCTGCAGCTCAGAAGCGGAAGTGAAGGTGTGACTGAACTAAAGCAGGAGGCGGAGGTGTGAGAGGGACCAGCTCATCTCACTGTGTCTGCAAACCCCATCACTCTGCAGGTGCTCTTATGGGAAAGCCCCTAACAGCCCTCCAGATACATGACCAAAAATGCTAAGTCACCTGCCTCTATTCTTACCTAGCTCTGTCTCGGAAAACAAGTTCATGGGGTTCTCAAGGCAAGAACACTGAAGTGGTTTGCCATTCCCTTATCCAGTGGACCACTTTTTGTCAGAACTCTCCACCATGACTCATTCATCTTGGGTAGCCCTATATGGCCTGACTCAGTTTCATTGAGTTAGACAAGGCTGGGGTCCATGTGATCAGATTGATTAGTTTTCTGTGTTTGTGGTTTTCAGTCTGGCTTCCCTCTGATGGAGAAAGATAAGAGGCTTATGGAAGCTTCCTGATGGGAGAGACTGACTGAGGGGAAAACTGGGTTTTGTTCTGATGGGTGAGACCGTGCTCAGTAAATCTTTAATCCAATTTTCTTTCGATGGGTGGAGCTGTATTCCCTCCCACTATGAACAAAGCTAGTGGAGGTGATAGAATTCCAGTTGAGCTATTGCAAATCCTGAAAGATGACACTGTGAAAGTGCTGCACTCAATATGCCAGCAAATTTGGAAAACTCAGCAATGGCCACAGAACTGGAAAAGGTCAGTTTTCATTCCAATCCCAAAGAAAGGCAATGCCAAAGAAGGCTCAAACTACCACACAATTGCACTCATCTCACATGCTAGTAAAGTAATGCTCATAATTCTCCAAGCCAGGCTTCAGCAACATGTGAACTGTGAACTTCCTGATGTTCAAGCTGGTTTTAGAAAAGGCAGAGGAACCAGAGATCAAATTGCCAACACTAGCTGGATCATGGAAAAAGCAAGAGAGTTCCAGAAAAGCATCTATTTCGGCTTTATTGACTATGTCAAAGCCTTTGACTGTGTGGATCACAATCAACTGTGGAAAATTCTGAAAGAGATGGGAATACCAGACCACCTGATCTGCCTCTTGAGAAATCTGTATGCAGGTCAGGAAGCAACAGTTAGAACTGGACATGGAACAACAGACTGGTTCCAAATAGGAAAAGGAGTACGTCAAGGCTGTATATTGTCACCCTGTTTATTTAACTTATATGCAGAGTACATCGTGAGAAATGCTGGACTGGAAGAAACACGAGCTGGAATCGAGATTGCCGGGAGAAATATCAATAACCTCAGATATGCAGATGACACCACCCTTATGGCAGAAAGTGAAGAGGAACTAAAAAGCTTCTTGATGAAAGTGAAAGTGGAGAGTGAAAAACTTGGCTTAAAGCTCAACATTCAGAAAACGAAGATCATGGCATCCGGTCCTATCACTTCATGAGAAATCGATGGGGAAACAGTGGAAACAGTGTCAGACTTTATTTTTCTGGGCTCCAAAATCACTACAGATGGTGACTGCAGCCATGAAATTAAAAGACACTTACTCCTTGAAGGAAAGTTATGACCAACCTAGATAGCATATTTAAAAGCAGAGACATTACCAAAAAAGGTCTGTCTAGTCAAGGCTATGGTCTTTCCTGTGGTCATGTATGGATGTGAGAGCTGGACTGTGAAGAAGGCTGAGTGCCGAAGAATTGATGCTTTTGAACTGTGGTGTTGGAGAAGACTCTTGAGAGTCCCTTGGACTGCAAGGAGATCCAACCAGTCCATTCTGAAGAAGATGAGCCCTGGGATTTCTTTGGAAGGAATGATGCTAAAGCTGAAACTCCAGTACTTTGGCCCCCTCATGGGAAGAGTTGACTCATTGGAAAAGACTCCGATGCTGGGAGGGATTGAGGGCAAGAAGACAAGGGGACAACAGAGGATGAGATGGCTGGATGGCATCACTGACTCGATAGACATGAGTCTGAGTGACCTCCAGGAGCCTGTGATGGAGAGGGAGGCCTGGTGTGCTGTGATTCATGGGGTCACAAAGAGTCGGACACGACTGAGCAACTGATCTGATCTGATCTGAAACTATGACGGAGATAATGAAGATAATGGTGGCCTCCTTCAAAAGGTCCGATGCATGTACTGCTAGACTCGCTGCACCTAACCCTGCACCAGGCCACCACTGACCCACGCCTTCACTGGAGACTCATGGACACTTCCGGGCAAGTCCAGGTCAGTCTTTTGTGGGGTCACTGCTCCTTTCTACTGAGTCCTGGTGCACACAAAGTTCTGTTTGTGCCCACCAAGAGTCTATTTCCTACTCCTGTGTAAGTTCTGGCAGCTCTACGGTGGGGTTAATGGTGACCTCCTCCAAGAGGGCTTATGCAGCAGCTTATGTCTGCTGCACCCGGAGCCCCTGCCCCTCTGGCAGTCCACTGCTGACCCGTACCTCCACACGAGATGGTCAAACACAGCTCTGTCTCAGTCTCTGTAGGGTCTCTGAAAAGGCAGAGGAATCAGAGATCAAATTGCCAATACCCATTGGATCATCAAAAAAGCCAGAGAGTTCCAGAAAAAAAAAATCTATTTCCGCTTTATTGACTATGCCAAAGGCTTTGACTGTATGGATCACAACAAACTGTGGGAAATTCTTAAAGCTATGGGAATACCAGACCACATGACCTGCATCTTGAGAAATCTGTATGCAGGTCAGGAAGCAACAGTTAGAACTGGACATGAAAAAACAGACTGGTTCCAAACAGGGAAAGAAGTATGTCAAGGCTATATATTGTCACCCTGCTTATTTAACTTATATTTAGAGTACATCATGAGAAATGCTGGGCTGGATGAAGCACAAGCTGGAATCAATTTTGCGGGGAGAAATATCAATAATCTCTGATATGCAGATGACACTACCCTTGTGGCAGAAAGCAAAAGAGAACTAAAAAGCCTCTTGATGAAAGTGAAAGAGGAGAATGAAAAATTTGGCTTAAAACTCAACATTCAGAAAGCTAAAATCGTGGCATCTGGTCCCATCACTTCATGGCAAATAGATGGGGAAGCAGTGGAAATAGTGACTGACTTTATTGTTTTGGGCTCCAAAATCACTGCAGATGGTGACTGTAGCCACGAAATTAAAAGACACTTACTCCTTGGAAGACAAGTTATGACCAATCTAGACAGTATATTAAAAAGCAGAGACATTACTTTGCCAGTCTAGTAGTCTAGTATAAGTCTGTCTAGTCAAAGCTATACATTTTGCAGTAGTCACGTATGGATGTGAGACTTAGACTGTAAACAAAGTTGAGCACCAAAGAATTGATGCTTTTGAATTGTGGTGTTGGAAAACTCTTGAGAGTCCCTTGGACTGCAAGGAGATCCAACCAGTCCATCTTAAAGGAAATCGGTCCTGAATGTTCATTGCAAGGACTGATGCTGAAGCTGAAACTCCAATACTTTGGCCACCTGATTCGAAGAGCTGACTCATTTGAAAAGACCCCGATGCTGGGAAAGATTGAAGGCAGGAGGAAAAGGGGATGACAGAGGATGAGATGGTTGGATGGCATCACTGACTCAATGGACAGGTGTTTGAGTAAACTCCGGGAGTTGGTGATGGACAGGGAGGCCTGGTGTGCTGCAGTCCGTGGGGTCACAAAGAGTTGGATATGACTGAGCCACTGAACTGAACTACTGAAAACAAACAAACAAAAACCAAATAAATCAATCACAAATAACTCACCTTCAATCATCTCCGTCCTCCTCTCTCAGAAGCCTCCCTGAATTTGGTCAAAGTCACTGCAGCAGAGGAGGTGAGGAAATCTCTAAGTGTTATGAGTAACAAGGGGGATAACTAACAACATTAATGTTCTAAGGTATTCTAAAAGCTGTGTATATAGCACATTTAGTTCAATTCCATCAATATGCAATCAATGAGGAAACTAGTATTATTACCTCATTGCATGGCATGGCTGTTTTGGACCTTGAATCCAAACCAGTCTAAAAACATTTAAGAAGCGCATATAAGATCAGCATTTATCTTGCTATTGCCTGGCTCTGCTTCTTACAAAAGAGAACTAAAGAGACATAGTTCTAAATAAGAAGGCATGATTTTGGCTTTGCATAATTGACATCGTTATCTGTCAGGTGGCTTGACTCAGCCCAGGGGCCATTATAAGATCATTAGGAAAGGCGAGCCCTAGGTCCCGAAGGCCAATCGCTGGTGCTCTAATCTCAGGAGAAGCAGCGTCCCTGACAGGGACCTCGGGGAGAAATGTATTGAAGCAGAGAGAAGAGTGTAATGAGTGAATCAAGGTGGGAAAATCGCTGCCTGCGCACCAGTGAACAGGATCATTTCCGTGAAGATGCAGATGAGCTCCAGGGCAGCCTCCCCTCCACCCTTCTCTTCTTATCCCTGGTCCCACAGCAGCAGCTGTCGGAGATGTCAGAGAGATGTCAGAGAGCTGAACAAGGACAAGGTTAGAGAAAGGGAAGGCATCCCTGACATCAACAGGCAGGCTCAAATCAGCAGATGCCAGCCTAGCCCAGAGTCCCTCCCACCACTAACACGGCGACCGTTAGGGTCAGAGTCTCGTGTGTTTGTTTCATGAACACAAACTTTGCTTAGAATAGGAAGGGGACTTGAGGAAGAGAATGAGAACACAGCCTCCTAATTGCAGCGGAATCTAATTTTAAAATCTCCTTTTCAGTAGGCATCTGGATGTTCTGTTTTAATGCAACCAATTACCTGGGGTCTATTTCCTGCCCAGCAGCCTATGGAGAGAAGTACTGGAGGAGAAAATGATGTAATGAGAAGCAGGCTTAGGACAAGCCTAAGTGCCTTGCACAAAAGCATAGTGGCTGCAACAAGGGGCTCCTGATTACCACACATCTCAGAAACCTTGGCACTGGGCTGATCCAAATTAGATGCCAGCATCGGGGAACATTTGTTTTCCATGCATTTTTTTTCTTTCCTCTTCAGAGTGATTAGATGTTGAACGGCAAAAAGAAAATTTTTAGTAGTGTTACATTTTGTAAAGAACACATTGAAATCACCGTGGCTGGATAAGCCTGGTTCACCCCTGTTCTAATGTTTCCCAAACTATCTTTTACCAGAATGGTGAACATCTTGCAGTGCCTGGTCTATGAGATAGATTGTTTCAACGATGTTTTGCAGTATTATCATACTCAGCATGCCAAGGCACACAGAAGTTAGGGAATTCACTACAAAACAGTTTGTAATCAAAGTTTACCTTTATTAAGGTGCACTGTGCACATTGTGCACATGCATGGGGATAGTCACTCTGCAGAGATGGTGCTGCTGAAACCCACCAACAACCTCTTGAAGGGGGTAACATTATCCTTTTTTTATAGATAAGGAATCATAGACTAAGATGGGTTAAATAGCTTGTTTAAACTCATACAGGGGCTTCCCTGATGGCTAAGCGGGTAAAGAATCTACTTGCAATGTAGCAGACACAGGAAATGTGTTCAATCCCTGAGTCGGGAAGATCCCTGGGAGAAGAAAACCCACTCTAGTATTCTTGCCTGGGAAATCTCATGGACAGAGGAGCCTGGTCAGCTACAGCCCATGGGGTCGCAAAATGATCAGAGACAACTGAGTGACTGAGCACTCAAGCCACACAAACTCATACAAATAGAAAGGGACTTAGGACAGGAGTGTGGGCAATATAACTATAGGGCTCCTTCTAAAGTCCATGCTGGACTGCTGCTGCTGCTGCTTAGTTGCTTCAGTCGTGTCCGATTCTGTGCGACCCCAGAGATGGCAGCCCACCAGGCTCCCCCGTCCCTGGGATTCTCCAGGCAAGAACACTGGAGTGGGTTGCCATTGCCTTCTCCCAATGCCAGACTACTGGTTCACAAAGACCAGGATGGAACCTGGTGCCTCTGCATTGAGATATGTTCCCATGATATGCAATAATTTCCTTAAATCTGTGATCCACACCATGATGTAAACAGAGCTGGCACCACTGCCTTCATTGTACTGGAAGGAACTTGAGATGGAGAATCACTGAGTTGTTAATTACAAGGTCATGTTTATGCAACTTTAGAGTCTCCAACATTTAATTCTCAAAGCCCTGAGAAGCAGGAGGTTCATTATTATCCCAACTTCATAGATGTGGAAACAGGGCTCTGAGAGGTCAAGTAAAATGCCAGGGTTCAGACACACAGGTGTAGGGATGCCAGGATTGAAATTCTTCTCTCCTCACTCCATCTCTTTTCCCTCTCTCCTCTGAGGGCAGCACCTGGAGTATTAGAAGTTCAGTGGGCAGCTGCTAACTAAATGCATAATAAATAACTTATATTCTCTTGCACTGTTTAGAACGGGGCAAAGACATTTGGCTTAATGTATCTAAAACACATCCTTACTTATTTATTAAAAATCATAATAAATTTGTAAAGGAAGCATAAATTTTCCTCTCCTTAACCTATCAACATACATTTTGGCTGATTATGCTATAAATCTCTTTTCTATCTGGAAGAACCATGCAACCATTCCACAAAGGTAACAAACATATCCACTGCTGGCCAGATGTTTGTCCTTCAGCCCCACACTGGGCTTTAATTTGAAGACAGCAGGCTCCAAAATCATCCTGCAGACAGATAGTTCAGCATTTTGTTTCACAAGAGCAGACCTATAAGGAGGTCCTGAGGGCAACCTGTGTTACCCTTCTCATTAAATTGCTCAAGCCATTGGTGGTGCTTGTGATGACTTCAGACCTCTGCCAAGCTGTGTTTTGCAGTTCAGTTCTGTGCAGAAATAAAATTGATTGAGCGCACACACGACGTACCATATCATGCTAGGTTTGGGTTGGGGTGAAAAATAAATAAGATATGGGCACTGTTGAATAGAGTCTTCCCATCTGAGTGATCACAGGGAAAGTTCCAAGAGATACTCAGGAGACACATGACAAGACAAGTAAGCAGTGAGAGTCTGCAAGGTATAAACTCTAGTGGGAGGCTAGAGGGAAAAGATCATTATGTGGTGAGGTGAGGTTATATTCTTTGAAATGAATAAGCTGCCCAGAGAAGAGGTAAGGAAGACGTCACAGTGGCACAGCTGAATCAGCAAGGCCATTTATTGTCCTTCAGTTGTTCAGTCCTGTCCAACTCTTTGCAACCCCATGGCCTGCAGCACACCAGGCTTCCCTGTCCTTTGCTGCTCCAAAAGTTTGTTCAAACTCATATCCATTGAGTTGATGATGCTGTCTAACCATCTCATCCTCTGACGTTTCTCCTCATGCCCTCAATTTTTCCCAGAATCGGGGTCTTTTCCAATGAGTCAGCTCTTCATATCCGGTGGCCAAAGTATTGAGCTTCAGCTTAAGCATCAGTCCTTCCAATGACTATTCAGAGGTGATTTCCTTTAAGACTGAAGGCAGGAAGAGAAGGGGAAGACAGAGGAGAAGATAGTTGGATGGCATCACTGACTCAACAGACATGAGTTTGAGCAAGCTCTGGGAGATAGTGAAGGACAGAGAAGCCTGGCATGCTGCAGTCCATGGGGTCACAAAGAGTCAGACACAGCTGAGAGACTGAACAACAACAACAACAGGATTGACTGGTTTGATCTCCTAGCTGTCCAAGGGACTCTCAAGAGTCTTTTCCAGCACTATAGCTCCAAAGTATCAATTCTTCAGTGCTCAGCTTTCTCTGTGCAATGCCATGGAGTCAAAGCATGTAGATGTGGTGAAGGATAGGAGTGCCAGGTGGCTGTAGCATGAGTATGTACAGGTAACACACTGGGCAAATTGGGAAACCAAGTCAAGGATGTTACAGAGCCGTGAATATCATGCTAAGGAGTGAGTCTTGTATAAACATCTCACAGTCTTACATAGGCAACTACTGATTCCTGGGTCTCTCATTCCCAACAGGAAGCTTTATCCTCTGCACAAGTATTTTCCATTCCACTTCACATATCCATTTTCAGTCCTTCTCTGCCCTGCACTATGCTCCCTCAAGCTGATCTTTAGAGACTGAGTCATCCAGACTCTCTTACATTTGAGCTTCCCATTGGGTGTGGCTAAGTCATGGACTGAGGATCAAGGGCAGAAGGGGGGATAGGAGGATGTACCCCCTGCCAGCTCTCACCCATGCTGGGCTGTGGTCAGCACTGATTACAGCCCTCTGCATAAGATCACAGCTAAGCTCACTCAGCACTGGCTTACTCTGCATAAGATCACAGCTAAGCTCACTCAGCACTGGCTTCCTCAAGACTGAGAGGTTTCTCCAGACTTGCCATAGAAATCTGGGAAAGTCCCGAGCTAAGCAGGGTAAGTCCGTTGCCCTGGCCAACTCCTGTCTGGTGGCCTCTCTCCTGTAGATGCATCTATTACTGCATCCTGAAGAGTGTCCCTGGGCTCTGACCATTCCAGTAGCTTTCCTCAGTGCTAGTGTCCAGACACTTCTCTGACCCTCATCAGTTCCCATCACTTTGCCCACTTCATGAACAGTCCCTCTATCTCCCTCTTTTTCAATGAACTCAATTCCTCCTTTGAATGTGATGTCTACTCCCTGCTAGACTTTGACTGATATGCTTAGAATTTTCCACAATCCATATTATACTTAACTGAATCCACTTTCTTTAAAAGTCTCTACCTTCAAGAGGGATTCTTCCACCTGACTCCTGGAAAAGCAGTGTTGTGTTTATTCAGTTGCTAATTTGTGTCCAACTCTTTGCAATATGGACTCCAGCACACCAGGCCTCCCAGTCCTTCACTATCATGTCTTCCAGAGTTTGCCCAAGTCCATGTCCATTGAATCAGTGATGCTATCTAACCATCTCATCCTCTGCCACCCTCTTGTCCTTTTGCCTTGTAGTAGGTGGTGAAGCAAAATCTGAGCTCCCAATTTATATGGTGAGTGAGAATAAGCTTTTCTATCCCTACGGGTTCTTTGTCTATAAGATGAGAATCATCACATTCATCTGATGTACTTAGTATGGGATTTAAAAAGCAGAATGAACATAAAGTATGTAGGTCCATGCTTTAGCTCCTGTTATAAAGCACATTTAACAAGATTCTTGGATTGGGAAGACAGCTAACACTTATGGATATGTAGGCATATTTAGTTGGAAAAGACCCTGATGCTGGAAGGGATTGCGGGCAGGAGGAGAAGGGGATGACAGAGGATGAGATGGCTGGATGGCATCACTGACTTGATGGACATGAGTCTGAGTGAACTCCAGGAGTTGGTGATGGACAGGGAGGCCTGGCGTGCTGCAATTCATGGGGTCACAAAGAGTCGGACACGACTGAGCAACTGAACGGAACGGAGGCATATTTAGATTGTTGGGGGTGGGGGGGTACAAATGTATCCATACAAGAAATATTTGCTGCAGGTTTACTCTGCCCAGGTGTTGTCTAAGGTGCTAGTTCTTTTCATGTCTGTTGAGAGCCCACCACATGTCACACACCAACCATCCCGCCCTCTCTTTTCATCATGCCTGCCCAGCACGTGCCTGTCTTTAGCAAATGTACTTGCGGCTTCCTGTTTTGAATATTCTCCCTCCAGATGTTCAAGGGCTACGTCTTTCTCTTCATTCAGGTCTTCACTCCAATGAGAACACCAGGGAGAGAGTCCCATAAGTCCCAGAGAAAATAAATCCCCATTCTCCATGTCAGTGCTATCGCCTGGCCTCATAGCACTAGCACTTATCATTGCCCATTAAATTATCTGTTTATTTCCTTGTTTATTGCCTATCTCTCTCCCTAGAACTCAGGGGTACAGAGATGAATAAGATATGCCCTGAGTCATTACAATTCTAGAGACCTGGAACAGAATATGAGTTAGAGGCAGATACATGCCCGAGGAAAGGGACTAACTGAACAATTTTGCAAGCCCTGCTAAGAGCTTTTGACATTCAGGAGACATGAGTTTCTTAAATATCTCTTTTCTTATCAAATGAAGAAGGCAGACTTGAATATGGAAGATTCAATTAAGCCCGGCAAATTTATCTTTCATTGATTGTCTCCTGACTGAGGGAGCCCTAGTTGTAGCCAAAGGAACAACAGTGGCATGGGATTGTGAAGCTGACTTATGGTTAATTGATGCTTCTGCACAGGGAAGCAAATGAATATTTGAAGAACACCAGAATGTAAGCTTGCACAGGATGTGGTGCTCTTGTTGGCTCTCTGCATGTATCCAATTTACACTCTCAAAAGCTCATCCTGCCTGTTTTAGAAAAGGCAATTCAGAGAGGCTCTTTCATCTCTTTGACCCTAGCTTCATTTACAGTGAGACATAAACTGTGTTCTGCGTTGTGTCCCCCTTATTCTTATCTGCCATAGTCCATCAACGTTTTTGCATGGATGATGGCAATAATAGCATTGTGTCATGGAACCTGACCAAAAGTCCTGGAGCCATGTTTGGCTCCAGCAAGTACCAGCTGTGTGAGGGAGGAAAAGACGCTTCACACTTCTGTTTTTTCACTGCTACACAGAGATGTAAATTTCACAGGAATTTTTTTTTAACTCATTTTGTAATGTGTAAAATAGTTTTAAACCATAGTTTATAAATTCCAAGTCAATGGAATATTCCATATGGAATGTTTATGCTTTGTGGGTATAGAAAAATGTGCATTCAAATGAAGTATATCGCTTGTAATTAATTAAGTGCATTTTTTCTGGATTCTGTCTCCACACAGGCTCTAAAGCTTTTACTAGATTCTCAAAGCTATCCTGATGCAAAAGAATGAAGCCTTCCCTCTGTAAAATGGTATAAGATGTGGGGACGATGGGACAACTGTAGCAGGGTCATTTATTAAGAGTCAAAATACTCAGAATTAATACTTTTCCTTTTTGGCTGCTCAAAAAGGAAAAGCCAGTTTATACAGATTAGTCTTTAGAATTCTTTGGATTTTTTGACAAGTATTCTCTACTTGCTTTGTACTCAAAATTCATGCACAGAAAATTGATTGGGAGAATGATTAATTAGAAAGGTAAGGTAAGGTCTAATTTTGACAACTCAGTGTACTATATGAACCGTGTTACCAACTAAAGCAGCCACAGAAACACCTAAATTTCACCTTTTTCTTTTATTTGTTTCTGCTCATATTTTTTTGTATTCAATGGCACGCATAATTTCTTATATTAGTTGCAATATTTTCAATATGTCATCTTAAGTATTACACTAAGAGCTTTTTAGGTTAATCATCTTGTAAGGGTGAACTAGTCAATTCAGCAAAAACAAGTTGGACTATTTATGTATGTCCCTAAAATAAATGAGCCAGTCTTAAGGTCCTTAGATGAGTTGCTAAATTCCAGTGACTCTCAAGCATACTCATCTATGAAATAGGATGTTCGGATGAGATTCCGGTTTTTATCCATTCTCGAGCAATAGATCGTCTTCTACCAACTTTCCACACCTTCTGCCATCTGAGCTGAGTTTGTGTTCTCCTCACATTTGTCCATCGTGCTTTCTCTTGCTGGATCACAGGTCTATCTTTTTCACCTACTGAAAACTGAATCCTAAAATCTTAAGTCAAATGTTTCTCAGGTTTTTCTATTCACACTTTATTCTTTTGCCAATCTTCTTCACATGTAAATTTCACCTCTATTTGGGACAGTCCATTACACAGGAAATGCTCAGTATATACTGATGGACGGATATACCTTAATGTACAAAAGGAATTCAACCGAGACAGCCCTCTGTCCCAAGATGCAGAGGCCTATAGCACCCAATGATTCACATTCGTTAGAAGCCATGTCTGCTGGTTTTAGTGTGTCGCATCAGTAGAGAGAAAAATACTGTGACCTAGTAACTAAGTAGGGAGAAGGCAATGGCACCCCACTCCAGTACTCTTGCCTGGAAAATCCCGTGGACGTAGGAGCCTGGTGGGCTGCAGTCCATGGGGTCACTAAGAGTTGGACACGACTGAGCGACTTCCCTTTCACCTTTCACTTTCATGCATTGGAGAAGGAAACGGCAACCCACTCCAGTGTTCTTGCCTGGAGAATCCCAGGGACGGGGAGCCTGGTGGGCTGCCGTCTCTGGGGTTGCACAGAGTCGGACACGACTGAAGCGACTTAGCAGCAGCAGCAGCAGTAACTAAGTAGAGAGAAGAAAGTGCAGAACTGGACTAAGAGGAGTTTGGAATTTGGGAAATTAACCTGTGTTAACAGAAACCTATGTATCTATGTCTCCTTTAAGTGGGCGCCCTGGGGATAAGGTCTCAGTACAAATGGGGAAGTGAAATGCATAGAAGAGAAAAATAGCAAGCCAATGGAGGTATCATTCAGGGGAGAAGAAACTGACCTCTATGAACTGGGTCGGCTGGGTGAGAAAGAAGAGAATGCAGACACGTAAAGCACTCCCAGAGGAAAACCAGAGGCCATGGTTTGGGTCCAAGCTGTTTCCTTTCTGGGTCATGTGATCAAGAGCACATGGCTTCATATTTTGGAGCCTCAGTTGTCTTGTCTATAAAGCACAGATAGACTTACACTCAGCATTTTGTTTTGTGAATTAATATAGTAAATGTAGCTGGATAGCCCAATGTCTTACACTATTCATTTTTTTAATTTTAGTCATCCTTTGAGTAATGCATTCAAGGAATATGGCCAATAGCATTTACTTCTGATTGGTACCAGATGGTGAGTGAGTGGCTGGCAATTTCCCATCCAGGTTAAACTTTACCCATGGGCTGGAATGAACCTGGAGGGCACAAGGGTGCAGGATTGGCCCATGATTATATACAGCTGACAGGCAGTGGTCACTGTGATGGTCAGAGAGAGATGTTGGGGCCTGTTCCAGCCTTGGGCTTGTTCCACTCTATCATGCCAATCGTGCTGCCAGCCCTTGATCTCCATAGTAACCTCTCCTCTACATACACACATACCAAACATCTAGGATTCTTATTTTAAGCAATAGCTATCCCCCCTTTTTTCAGTCACTTCCCCAGAGTTATAAACTTCTGTAATGCATGATGGGGCTTCCCAGGGGGTTCAGCAGTAAAGAATCCACCTGCAAATGCAGGAGACACAGGAGATGTAGGTTGTATCCCTTGGGTTGATACGATCCCTTGGAGGAGGGGCATGGCAACCCACTCCAGTATTCTTGCCTAGGGACAGAGGAGCCTGGTGGGCTACAGTCCATGGGGTCGCAGAGAGTCAGACACAACCGAGTGACTAAGCCCAGCACAGCATTGCACAAGGCGTGATAAGCTGCATCTGCCTAATACCATCGACAGACTATTCTGCCAGGAAAAGAGATGCCCAGTGAAAGCAAATCAATGGGCCATGGAAACAACTCTTCCCAGAAGTGACCTAACCTGCCTGCTTCAAAAGAAGGTGAGGAAACAATAATTCAGTTGCAGGATGGGATTACTGGAAGCAGTCATTTTATGTGCAGCAGCGTCCTCATGTTCCTGTTATAGAGGCTACAAAGACAAGCTAGGTGATAGAGAGATTGCAGTGAGCCTTAGTGCTGGCCCTGAGGCTTACCTGTAGAATTAATCTGCTAAATCATGTCCCTAAGCCTCAATTTCCTCATCTGTGAAATGGTAAGGGTGAAATAGCTACCCAATCAACCTCTTCAGGCTTTGATTGCTTTTAAGGTATGGTAGCTAAAAATGTTAGGGCTTCCCAGGTGGCTTAGTGGCAAAGAATCCGCCTGTAATTCAGGAGCCACAGGAGGTGCAGGTTTGATCCTTGGGTTAGGAAGATCTCCTGGAGGAGGAAATGGCAACCCACTTCAGAGTTCTGCCAGGATAACCTCATGGACAGAGGAGCCTGGTGAGTTACAGTTCATGGGGTCGCAAAGAGTCAGACATGACTGAATACACTCGTAGCCAAAAATGTTGTACACCTCTGTTACTATAGAAACATCAAGTTTTTTGTTGTTCACCACTCTTTGATGATGCTTTAATTTTTAGTAGGAGTCTAAAGCTAAGTCTTCTCTGGCTTCCTCTCTTAAGCTGAGAGAACTACCAAGTAGGGAAAAGTATTAAGTACACTGAAGGTGGGGATTTTATTCGGTTTTGTTTTTTCCCATATGACCAGCCTCAGAACAGGAGTTAACGTGTGTGTGTGTTAGTGTATGTTAGTTGCTCAGTCGTGTTCGACTCTTTGTGACCCCATGGACTGTAGCACCCCAGGCTCCTCTGTCCATGGGATTTCCTAGGCAAGAATACTGGACTGGGTTGCCATTTCCTGCTCCAGGGGATCTTCCCGATTTGGGGATCAAAACCATGTCTCTTGCACTGGCAGGTAGATTCTTTGTCATCTGAGTCACCAGGGAAGCCCAACTTGCGTAGGCATGTGGTAAATTTGCTGTGTGGATGTACTTCCGTCCTGGTTTGGGGTCTGTAGGAGCAGACTGTAGGCGAGGATCTGAGCGTCAGTAGTTCACCTGGGAAGTGGTCTCAGGAAACAGCCGTGGGGGAATGAGGAGGTGAGTTTAGAAGGAGTCAAGGGAAGCAGCCATCGAAAGGGTATTAATAAGGAAGTAATGGCCACAGCTGGCAACTAGAGCTTAATCCTGCTAGAGAACAGGAGAGCCAATGTAGGACATACCAGAGTCATCCTATCCAAGGCACAATGGAGCTGGTGTACTGAACCAACCCCTCCAGTTAGCCGATGGGTTAAGGCCTCACCCAGGAAGCACTAGGGCCCCGACACTTCTTGCCCATCCTTCACAAGGACAGAGAGAGGGTCTGCAAGCCAGGGAATGACCCCAGGGGAAGAATTGTGGGTGCTGGCAGTTGAAGTTGGGCCAGCATCACAAAAATACTTAGGGACTATAGGCAGCCACCAATAGCATCAGTTTCAATTGTGTATCAGGAAATTCATGTAAATCATCTTAATTTCTGTGACCCAGGTAGAGTTGTCTGTTGCTCTGTAGGTCTAAAATGTGTGATCTATGATTTGATGTTATTCATGTTGGACGTAGAGAGAACACAAGCTGAAGAAGCAGTGTCTAGATGGCTATGATACTGGACCATCCTGTGTTTGTGTGTGTATGTGTGTGTGTTTAATAAAAGCTGCTGTCTGTTGTGACTAAAGAGCAAAGTGTTTTGGTGAAAAAAAAAAAAAAATAGAAAACCTTAAAAAGGGCACTGGATTGGGTTTGAGTGCTTTCCTAGTCAGCAACTGATAGGCAATCACAAACAATTCACTGCTCCTCAATTGCAAAACTAGAGTCTTGCACAGAACAGGGATTAAAAACTGTACTTTAAGGCCTGTGGTGCCTCCATTCCATTAGGGGTGTCTGCCTCGAGTGCTCTGTTGAGAAATATGAGACCATGTTTAGGCTTGTAGCAGGCAAGCCTCTTCACTGTCTGCTAATGTCAACAAGGAGCTGTGAAGGGTCGTGTCTCCGCCCCCAGGTTCTAGATGGTTGCTATGGTCACTGTCAACTTCTTTCACCCATCCTGCCCTGTCTTTGTTCTGTAATCATCAACTTAATAGAAAATTTCCACTTATGAGAGACATAGACTAGGATTTTTTTTTTTTAATTCTCAAATGTAAAACCAAAATGCACTTATGAACACCCACTGTAACTACTTGTATCAGACTCTCTTCCCCTCGGGGTTCAGAAGACACATCTGAACTGATAATACTCAGGGTCACTAATGTGGACAGAAAATGCCACTGCTGTGAGGTTCTGAATAAGACTGGGTTAATACTGATTTCTATTTCCTGACAAGTAAATGAGCTGTTATCACACATGGGTTCAAAGGACAGAATTGAACAGGAATATAGATAACAGCATATTGTATCTATATACAATGAAATACAAAAATGAAACAGAGGTCATGAAACCCTGGGGAACATGATCCTATATCTTGAACAGTCACTTAATAATTACAAGTATTTATACTTTTAAATAGGCATTCATGTATATTTTCATAAATGGTTCTCAAAATAAACACTAAGACAAATCATGGCATGTAAGCCCAGGGATGCAGTACTCATATATCCTTTGTTCAATATTATATCACCATTATCTAGACAAATTTTCAATAAATATTTGTTGAATTAATGTGCTGTTTCCCTTTTTATAGACAAGATGAAGCAGTTTTTTATATCTTATGCAGCTGGTAAACAAAACAACCATTGCTTTAACACAGGTTTTCAATGTATGCACCAGAGGTTGCACCTATATATAATCATAGTTAATGTTCAGTACTCTCTTAAATCATGTCATTTATTGCTTACTCCTTGATAAGAGTCTAAGCTCTTATCTATCTCTCTCACACCTGGGACCCTAGTACCTAGCCTAGAGCCTTAGATATAGCAACTGATCAAAACTCAATTGCTGTAAGGATTTCCATTTTAATGATAACTCAGAAAAAAAATAAGAAAGTAGATCAAAGTCATTTAGACAATGAATGACAGAGGTTTGTCTAGAATCCAATTCTTTTTCTTAAGTCCTGATAGAAGTATAATAACAAACGCAGCACAATTTTAGCCACCAGTTCAAGTTCTGTCTGATTTGGATATAAAGGAAGGAATAGTCCCCCAAATACCAGTTGCAAATTAGTTGGTAGAACATTTTTGTTTTAAGTTGCCCAAACAGTCACCATGAGTCAAAATACTCTCAATTTGGGGTGATATATGTTGCCTTTTAAGGTAATCTCTGGCCTTATTGAGCCTAATGAATAGTGACTCCAAATGTCAGATTTTCCTCTTTTCCATTTGACCCTTAAGTTTTAGAGTGAATCACATTTATCACAGAAAGGTCAGCAGAATCTTTGAAGTGAAATATGTGCAGAGAAAGAGGGAAATTTAATGGTTAATAGGAAGTGGCTTTTCAGGATCCTTGCCAATGGGAAGCATGTGGTCAACCCTCCAGCTTTAGGAGAGGGAGATGCAGCTAACACGAGCCTACACACTATGGGGGCAAGCGCAGTCCTCGAAAGCACAGCCCGGAAAGAGGGCAAGTGAGGGCATGCCTGTCCTTAGCCTTAATGGACAAATGTTACAAACTGTCCATGTGTGTGTGTGTGTGCACGCATGCACATGCATGTTCAGCTACTAGGACAGGGTACATAGCAAACTTCCAGGAACAATTTTTAAAATGTTGACTTAATGGCTACCATATACACTAAGTCTTGAATTTACAAAGATGACTGAAGATAGCCCCTGAATTATTAGGGCCCAGGATTCAAAAAATGATAGATGTCCAGAAGTAGATTTCCCTTTGGCTTTCCTTGTGGCTCAGCTGGTAAAGAAGCCACCTGCAATGCGGGAGACCTGGGTTCGATCCCTGGGTTGGGAAGATCCCCTGGAGAAGGGAAAGGCTACCCACTCCAGTATTCTAGCCTGGAGAAGTCCACTCACTGTATAGTTCATGGGGTCTCAAAGAGTCGGACACGACTGAGTGACTTTCACTTTCACTTCACTTTCTGTTATCTTGGGAAACTATTGCTGTTTCAAAACTCATGTCAGAAGTCAGTTCTCTCAAAAAACTTTCTGACTTCCTTCAGAATCTCCCTTTACAGATGTCCTTATCATTTATTTAATACATGTACTTATATCTGTCCCCTTGTTAAAAGGTGAGCCACTTGGGGGCAAAGACTTGTGAGTCCAAACCTCACATCCATACATGACTACTGCTAAAATCATAGCTTTGACCAGACAAACGCTTGTTGGCAAAATAACATCTCTGCTTTTTAATATGTTGTGTAGGTTGGTCATAGCTTTTCTTCCAAGGAGCAAGCAAGGATTCTCTAAAGAGGTTTGATTTAAGGACTCAGCTTATATATCCTTGAAACATTTAGCAAATGGTCTTGTCCAGCTCTGCATCTCCCTTCCTTCCTTCCTTCTTGCCTTCACCGTTCCTTCCTGCTTCCCTCTCTCCTTCCTTTAGTTAAACAAGTTCTTCCTATTGCTACTCCTGTAGGCAACTTCTGCATCTTTGCAATTCTATGAATGAGTAATATCTCCAGTCCTCTAAATACAAATGGATATCCAATCGCCTTGAAAAACAGTGGGTCAAATTTCTGACGACTGTATCTTGGGCACTCTTACAACTCACTATTCCTGTGGAATTGATTTTGGTGCCTGCCATTTTCAGGATAAGCCAACTCTCAAAGAAGATAGTAGCTAATGGCAACCACAAAGGAGATGATAACAGGTTGATTACCAAATGCTGCTATGAAATAAGAGAAGAAAAAGAACAAATAGCTGGCCCCTAGGCTGGTGAGGTAGCTGCAGTTGTATGGCCCGATAGCAGGCATTTTCTGTTTTCTCTCCAATCTGGAAACCTCAATATCATCTTGTCCCTGGTCCGAAGTTTCTGGCACTACTGCTCCCCTCTTGCACACTGCCATTCTCACTCCAAATCAATGCATGTAATCAAACACCCAGGCAAACTGCCTGGCTCATTGAACACTTGATGTGCACCTACAGCCAATTTTTTTTTTCCATTCTAATGTTGTCACTCATTAATCATGGCTGTAAAATGTAAGGGTAAGATCACACTGCTGGTCAGCAGTTGCATGTTTTCGTCATGAGCTGGCTGTGGACCATTTTCTTTAGGAATGAAGGAAGTCATCCTGAACACATATTCATTTCTAGTAATTGCTTTTTCCTTTATATCACAATATGCCAGAGGATGCGGTTTTTTGCGAATTTTGCTTTCCTGTGGGTTCCATTGCTTATTAACAGGTTTTGAGTTCTGTGTCTTCAGGTTTATTTCCTGATTTGAGGTAGGGACTTTTGTAGAGAGCACTGCTAGGCTTCACTGAGAAGATCTTGAGGGCAGATGGAGATAGAACACTTGGTCAGATACCTGGTCAGAAAACAAGAGAAGAGTTGAACTTTGCAAAATGTCTCCATAGATAATATCCACTGTTCTTGTCTCAAAACCTCTGTACAACTGGAAGATCAGGTTTTATTATACTGTGTTTACCAAGTCAATGGACATGAGTTGGAGCAAACTCCAGGAGATAGTGAGGGACAGGGGAGCCCTGTATGCTGCAGTCCATGGGGTCAAAAAGAATCTGACACAACTTAGCAACTGAACAACAACAACAACAAGATTAAGAATGAACTCTGGGAGGCAGAAGTGACAGCCAAAGTGATTCACATGAAGAGGGGTGGACCTTTCTTATATCAAAATCAAGTCCTGACTCCTGTGGCTTCTTTATTAAATAGATCAATATAAAAGTAACAATAATGCAAACAGACCAGCTATAATTAACTAGATTTTTGCTTTATTCCAGAGGTCTACTGTGGCACCACCAGCTTTCATCTTTGTAACCTAAAAGACAGGCACTTTCCATCACAAATTGAAGAACCCAAGGGAAGAGCTCTGATGGACGAGCTTAATGAAAAGCACAGCCCTGAGACAAGAAGAATGAATGACTGGCAGCCTCTGGGTTACACGCTGAACCTGGGGTCAGAGGATAAAGTCCTACGATTGGTCACCACATGAATCATATTATGGCATAAGAGACAAGACGGTGCCCAAGAAAGTGTGGTGCTAGATGGAGAAAAATATCTTCTGTGTGCTACAGAAAAGTTCTAGTGCAGTAATTGATGGGTGACAAGAAATGGAAATAATATAGGATGGAAAAGAAAACTGGTCTGGGAAATCAAGTAATCTGGATTCTATTCTATCACTTCCTAGACATGAACAATCATTTTTTTCACTTCTCTGGGCTTCAATTTAGCCATCTGTAACATGAGGAATCCCCAAACTGGCTGCATAGGAGAATAATTTTGGAGACTTTAAAACATATACTGTATTACTTAAAAGTCCAAACATGAGAAAATTATACACAGCTAATGATGAAACTTAGAAAAATAATTATTTCTTGGTCAGGAATCAAGGACCTCTACACTAAGTGACCTCTCTGGACATTTCTTATCTAAATATTTTATGATTATTTGAGATAGAGAGAAATGCGGGAGAGAAGCACAGAGAGAGAAAGAGAGAGACAGGATGAGGAATAAGAACAGAGTTTCATGGCTGACCCAAGCTAGCTGTGCCATGGGCCACTCCATACTCCCAATATGGTCTCTGCTGATAAACAGTGAAACCCTGCCACATGCTTTCAAGCAAAGAAGATTCTCAAGACTTTCCAAATAAAGATCAATGGACTCATTCTGCATGCAGACAATTTCATCAACAGAAACACACCGTAGAAATAGACTACTCCCCGTGGTTTCCTGCCCTCCAGCTTTCGTACAGTCGTAGCAGATGCTCGACAGCCTTATGGAGTCCCAGACTGCCAGCAGCTGTGCCTTGACTCCTGCTAATTAAGCCACCTATCACCTGACCAACAGTGCATTCCACGTTAGGATTGCTTTAGCTGGGGCAACAGTTACACTAATCATTCACCTTGAGTGGAGAAGGTTTCAGACACAAAACAAGCCTCTTCCAACACTGTCTGCTTCTACAGGGAAGGCCAAAGCTCCACTCTGAAAGCAAGAACACAGTTTGCTAGGGATTAATGACATAGCTAGTGTTGAGTGTAAAAATAAATAGCTCAGAGATCATTTGGAGAAGGCAATGGTGACCCACTCCAGTACTCTTGCCTGGAAAATCCCATGGATGGAGGAGCCTGGTAGGCTGTAGTCCGTGGGGTTGCTAAGAGTCAGACACAACTGAGCGACTTCACTTTCACTTTTCACTTGCATGCATTGGAGAAGGAAATGGCAACCCACTCCAGTGTTCTTGCCTGGAGAATCCCAGGGATGGGGGAGCCTGGTGGGCTGCCGTCTGTGGGGTTGCACAGAGTCGGACACGACTGAAGTGACTTAGCAGCAGCAGCAGAGATCATTTAGTCAAGGAGTTCTCTACCAAAGTTTATGTTTGAATTACTTGGGGATTAGGGGTGACAGATCCCTGGACCCCAGCCTGTCTGTATCAGAATCTCATGGGGGTGGGACTTCCCTGGTGATCCAGTGGTTAAAAATCCGCCTGCCTATGCAAGGGACATGGGTTTGATCCCTGGTCTGGGAAGATTCCACATGCCACGGGCAACTAAACCCATGCACCCTGCACTCTAGAGCCTGAGAGCTGCAACTCCTGAAGCCCGCACACCCTAGACCTTGTGCTCCACAAGAGAAGCCCAAGCACCATAACTAGAGAGTGGTCCCTACTCGCTGAAGACCTAGAACAACTGAAAAAAAAAAAAAAATCCCGTGGGGGTGGTCACATGTGTAGACTTAGGAAAACCCTTGGTTTACTCTGATGTGGTTACAATTGACAACAGAATCCCCAGCTCTGTAACCAATATGGATACTGAGATCTAGCCTCATAAGGGGTTAACTTGAGAGTCGAACTCTGACTTTTAGAAAATAAAAATAAATAAATAAATACAAGGTGAAGATTTGAGGTTTGAATCTATTGTGCAGTGTTTTGGGTTTTGTTTTTGTTTTTTTCCTTTTTTTTTTCTTTAAAAGCTAATTTAGACTTCCCGGGTTTTCCAGTTGCTAAGACTCCATGCTCCCCATGCAGGGGCCCTGGGTTCAATATGTGGTCAGGGAACTAGATCCCTCATTGCTGCGAATACGAGTTTGCATGTGGCGACTAAGACCAGGCACAGACAAATAAGTAAATAATTAATAAAAAACTAATTTTAAAATATATATTTTTGTAACAGACAAGGTAGGAATGCAGCAATGATAATAAGCCTCAATTCCGGGTCTCCTAACTGGCTTCTATTCTGCACATCTATATATACTTGGAACAACATTATGAACGCACACACACAACTAGTCAATAGCGTTTATCTTTAAAAAAATGATGTTACTTCCTAGATTTGAATTTCAACCCCATCACTTCCTGTGAAACCTTATGCAAATTCATTAACCTCAGAGTCCTCAAGTATGAAATTGGGATAATGGTAATGCCTACTTCACAGAATTGTTGTGAGATTTGATTTTTTTTCAAAGTCATAGATGTAGAACACTTTGTTCAATGCTTGGCCTGTAAATGCTTGGAAAATGTGATCTAGGATTATGATTCAAAGCCTGAGAAACATGTTTCCACTTACAGTAGACACCAAAGTCTAGGCCACCTGGGCTTAAATCCTGACCATGCTGTTTACTAAGAGCCATGATCCACTTGTCAGCGCTGGTCAGAGTAGGGTCTGGACCAATGTGAGTCTGAAGGAGGCTAACAGGGTGGGAAGGAGAAGCTGGAGCCAGCAGCCCTAACACTTTCTACTCAAAGTGTGGACCATGGGGGCATTGTGACATCCAGATCACCTGGGAGCTTGTTAAAAAAGCAAGAATCTCGAGCCTCACCCCAGACACACTGAATCTAAATATGCATTTTAACAAGATCCCTAGGTGATTCATACATATTATACTAAATTTTGAGACATACTACTTTCATGGGCCCAGTCAAGGTAAGGAAGATGCTGAAACAACAGCATAACTCAGTGCAAAAAAAAAAAAAAAAAATGACAAAACAAAAATAGAATTTTCCAACAGTGGGTAAAGACAGTCGCAGAGTAAACCCACTGACAGGTAACTGACAGGTAATTTTACAGGGACAGAACCTGTAAATGGAATTCTGGATTAGAAGGTTTTGCTATCTGGGACTATTCTTTAGGGTCAGTTCACTTAAAAGGGTCTATAATCCTGATCAGAGAGGTCAAAATATGGAGTGAAATACAAAAAAAAACCCCACTGTTTCTGATTTCATGCCTCAGAGGCAAAATGAGAAGCTGAAGCAAAATTTCTGAGCTGGAGAAGCATCTGGGGCAAGAGAAAAGCTGAGCAGTCAGAGCAGGAAGAAATGGAATGGACTGCGGGAGTGGGGAGAGGTTGGCCCAAGAGTAAGGCGTTTCGGAGGAGTCGAGGGCACCCCGTCTCTCTCTCATACATGAGCAGTGAGGCACATACAACGTGGAGAACGTGATCATCAAGCAGTGGTCGTTTGGGGAAAAGCAAGAATCATGAGACACGCGAGAGATTCAGGGCTCCTCTAGCCTGGCAGCACATGACCATAGTCAGGGAGAGCCTCAGAGGGAAGAGTCTGCCCCGGAACACTGCTCGACTATCAGGGGCAAGACGCTGACATTTCCAATTTCCCTAGCGGTCCCCACATGATGCCACAGTGAGAAAGTGTCCTGGGGAGAAGGAGGAACACACTCCAAGGCACCCTCACAGTGAGTCATCACCAGAGATGAGTGAGGGAGACGCTGATCGCATGAGGGAGTGGGTTCAGAGTGAGCCAGAGACAGGCCAAGGAGAGGCCACTGATCAATCCGTCGTGTCTTCTTTCCTGGACTTAAAAATAACAGTAGCAATTGTGTGTGTGTGTGTGTGTGTGTGTGTGTGAGGTGAGGGTGGGGAGAGTGGGTGGCATTCAAACCCTAAGCCAATCATGAAAGAAAAAAGTATGAAAGTGAAAGCCACTCAGTCATGTCTGACCATTTGTGACCCCATGAACTGTAGCCTGCCAGGCCCCTCTGTCCATGGCATTCTCCAAGCCAGAAAACTGGAGTGGGTTGTCATGCCTTCCTTCAGGGGATCTTCCCAACCCAGGGATCGAACCCAGGTCTCTCTCATTGCAGGCAGACTCTTTAGCAGCTGAGCCACCAGGGAAGCCCAAGCCAGTCATAGCTGTCCTTTATTGAGCTTTTATTTTTTTTTTTTTATTTTTAATTTTATTTTATTTTTTAACTTTACAATATTGTATTGGTTTTGCCATATATCAAAATGAATCCACCACAGGTATACATGTGTTCGTCATCCTGAACCCTCCTCCCTCCTCCCTCCCCATACCATCCCTCTGGGTCGTCCCAGCGCACCAGCCCCAAGCATCCAGTATCATGCATTGAACCTGGACTGGCGACTCGTTTCATATATGATATCATACATGTTTCAATGCCATTCTCCCAAATCATCCCACCCTCTCCCTCTCCCACCGAGTCCAAAAGACTGTTCTATACATCAGTGTCTCTTTTGCTGTCTCGTATACTGGGTTATCATTACCATCTTTCTAAATTCCATATATATGCGTTAGTATACTGTATTGGTGTTTTTCTTTCTGGCTTACTTCACTCTGTATAATAGGCTACAGTTTGATCCACCTCATTCTGATTCAAGTGTATTCTTTTTAATGGCTGAGTAATACTCCATTGTGTATACGTACCACAGCTTTCATCTTGCATGTTGTTCTAAGTATCTCATATACGTTATCTCAGATCATCCTTTAGAACCACCTATAAAGTGAGTACTATTATTATTTTCATCTTATTGATACAATATAGAAGCACAGAAAGATTAAATATACTTTATGGGTCCACAACTCTGAACCTGCAGAGCTAAAACTCAGCAAATTAAGGGCTCAGTGATCTGTGCTTTGAAGCTCCATGCCACTTGCCATCTCTCAGTTGGTGGACTGTTTCCTTTGCTTTCCAGTCAGGCAGTACCATGACCTTGTAGTGGTGCAGAACTCTGGGAAAGATCCCTCCAATGATCCCAATAAGCCTATGGTGTCCGGTGACAGATGGCATTGTAGGAGTGAAGCCAACATACACAGGAAGCTCCGTGTTCGCTCTCCTCTGATTTCCTGTGGCGGATCAGTTCATGATAGGATATTAAGGACGACTCTTCCTATGGTCTCAGATTCTGCAGAAGACACAGATGCTGACAATGGAATTAACTGAGTCTAAGCACACCGTTGCATGCAGGTCTTGCAAACGTGATGGCCCTGTTGCTGTTCAGTTATTCAGCTGTGTTCAACTCTCTGAGACCCCATGAATTGCACCATAGCAGGCTTTCTTATCCTTCACCATCTCCTAGAGTTTGCTTAAACTCATGTCCATTGAGTCGGTGATGCCATCCAATTGTCTTATCCTCTGTCACCACCTTCTTCTCCTGTGTTCAATCTTTCTCAACATCAGGGTCTTTTCCAATGAATCAGTTCTTCGCATCAGGTAGCCTAAGTATTGGAGCTTCCGCTTCAGCATCAATCCTTCCAGTGGATATTCAGGACTGATTTTCTTTAGGATTGTCTAGGTTTGATCTCCTTGTTGTCCAAGGGACTTTCAAGAGTAAGTCCCCAGCACTGCAGTTCAAAAGCATCAACTTTTTGACCCATAGCTGGTGGCTATATCAGAACTAGTCCATCTTATAAGTAGAGGAGGTCAGAGGTCGAAGACTTGTAGTGTAAACGCTGACCATTATTTTCTTGTTGTTATTTATTTGTTTTTTTCCTTTTCCTTTCTTTGGTAATTGAAGTGCCTGACTTACCAAAGGCATCCATATCAAGGAGGCATCATTTAAATGAGGTGTCTTGAATAAACACAACCACAGCCTAGACAGAGTGCCAGATGCACCCTCTCTGAGGTTTCCTTCCATTTCAGTTACTGACCATTTGCATTAATTTTTTTTCTCTTCCCATGATTTAAATTCTCACTGTTACGTTTTAATTCACCAATAGAGAATGAGCCCAAAAGATGCTAGGTCTCAACCCTTGACTCCAATGAGAGGAAAATCCAGGCATGCTCTTCCTTCCCCTGACCCCCACCCCGCCCCCTCCCCCACTGCACCTCTCTATGCGGTCCAGTGGACTTTCTGTGTAATTCCAGGTCTTGCAAGTAATAAGCTTCCATTTTTTTCAAAGTTTCTGATGGTTATTTCTTGAAGGCGATCATAATAAGAACCACAAGGACTCATCCAACCATGACATTGGTTTTTGACAGGCTAAGCATAGCTGGAAAAGGCTGGAAGACCTACTCTGACCAGGATTGTAGGTCTGTAAATTCTTGCTTACCATGGGGAGAAGAGGGCTTTCTGCACTTTCACCATAAAGCTAAGGGCGTCAAGGGAATCAGAGAACTGGTTGTGTGTTCCTTGAAATCCAGGGGACTTAAGGATTGATGCCTGATTCAAACAGAAGTCTAAAGACAAAAGGTATTTGTGGTGTGATGAGGATAACCACTGGAAGTGAAGAATAAGATAGAAGCAGGGACAGCAGCTGGGGCAGACCACCCTTGCCTAGGGGCTGACCCAGACCTTCTTGCTTGGGGAAGTTCCACTTTGAACCACCTGGGGAGGTGCCAAGAAGGACTAATTCCCACTGAACATCTGCAAATCACAATGCTGCTGGCCACGAAACAGCATTTCCACCTTCCCGCTACCACTCCTCTCCCTCTGCTCTGTCCTTGGAAGATCAAAGGCAGTACAGGAGAGTGAGGAGGAGACAAAGAAAAATAGAATGTATGGGTGAAGATACCTTTCTTAGCCTCTTCCCGAATGTTTCCTAGTCTGAGACAGAACCAGCCAAGGGGAAGAGAAAGGCTTTAAAGTGGATGAGTGATCACGTGGGTGGAACTGGACATTTTAACACCTGAAAGTTCCCAGAAACATTATAAGATACAGTCCAGATCTCACCCGCAAACTACAAAAAGCTTCATCAGAACTTTGCAGACACAATGTGACACAGCTGGTCTGCCTGCCCCCTGGCAAGTCCAGCTCCCCCCTTTGTTACCTTGAGGATTTCGTTGGATCCAAGCTCAGTCCCTGGCTCTGCATCTTTTAAAGCCCTCTGCAAACCTCCAACTTCATGCCAGTCCTTGCATGCCCTTACCCAGTGCTTTCAGATGGCACATCACGGCACACGCCTCTATTCTGGGTTTTCTCATATTTTCCAGGTTATTACGGGAAGAGATGGTAAAAGACTGGAAATAAGGCAGCAATGTCCTGTTATTATATCTGAAGCTCCATTTGAAGGCATGTAAACACGCACGAGTGTTCTGTATAATCACACATTTGTATGTATTATCATTTGCTATTAGCTTTATTTCTCTTGTTTTAAACGTTATTATCTAAACAAGCTGGGCACAAGCTTTCTGTACTTGTTCCACCATAAATAAACAAAAACACCTAAACACAATTTGTAATATGTCATCTCCAGACCACAGCTAGGATGCTGCATAAGTAGAAAACCAAAATTAAATCAAACTGGGCATCATGCCCAGACCACTGGCTTCCGGCAAACAGACACAGAGGGAGAAAGAAAGAAAAGACTAAATTGTAAAAAACCAGTAAAATAGCAGGGAAACCATGGTAATTAACCCTAGGACTGATTTGTCTTTTCTGGAGCCCACCTTCTAGTTACCTCTGGAAACTTGAAATGTTGAAAATTACCTATTTTTGTTTGAAGTAAATCTCCATTATTGGCATTTCCCAATTTCCTGATGGGAAAGCTAGAGAAAAGGCACGTTCTTTGTTATTCTGCAGGTGCAGGTCATTTTCTTTAGCCATCTAATACTTTCTTAAAAAGTAAAATAATAGTAAAAGTAGGGTCAATAATAGTAATCACAATGACAAAATCAGTAGCAGTGGCAACTATAGTAGCAAGACCTGCTCCCCTTACCTGGTGAATTTAGCAGATGCCAGGGTTATGGTTAAGGGTTAAGGTTAGGGTTAAGGGTTAAGGATTAAGGGTTAGGGTTAAGGGTTAAGTAAGGTTAAGGGTTAGGGTTAAGGTTAAGGGTTAAGGTTAGGGTTGAGGGTTAGGGCTGCCTCACTCACACCCCTCAGCGCATCTGAGTCTTCCTAGACCTGGCAGGTGGGCAGCTCCCAGCCTCAAACATATGGTCCTTTCCCTTCTATCCTCTGCCTAAGGGCTTACCCAGGACCATGAGTGCTGGAACATGTTCCACCAGAGGCAGTCACAGATCGTGGGCAGAAGGAATAGACAACCTGGCACCAACAATTAATCAACTCAGGATGGCAGTCCCTGGGTTAAAACTCCAGAACTTCTGGTCTGTTTTTGGACAATTTAAAGTTTCTTTAGCAGACCTTGGGGGGCTCGCACCCGAGGCCCACTGTGGAATCCCGCCCACGAGTGTGCCTTGGCTTTTATCTCCCCTCTGTATCATTTTCTCTCCTTGTAGGATCACCTCCGCATAAAAGTGGTTTAAATGGTAGAGCCCTTGAAGGCAAAGACAAGAGCGAAGCCCTGGTCATACATTATCCTTTGACTTCTAATAACAGTGCAATAAAAGAGGCATTATTAGTATTTTTAATATTTTACATATGAGACTAACACTCAGAGTTAGCAACTTATTCTGTGAAACTACTTGAGAGGCAGAGCTATCCATCTAGAAAATAGAAGAGTGGACAGAAACAAAAGCTATTACCATAGTTAATGCCAGGAACTGACTAGCTCCAGACTTCATTTAAATGGATATTATAAACCCCTATTTGTTTAAACCATTTTTAGTCACGATTTTTGGTTACTTGCAACTGAAACCACCAATTGAGAGTAATTGCATATTTACTGTAAATTAAAATCTAATATGCCCTTTAAAAATCTCCCTTTCAGCATAAGGCATTTGCAAAGAAGATCATATGCATTTCCCAGTATCATCTTATGATTTGTATGACTTTTAGTGGAAAATAATAAAGTACAATGAGCAAGCTTGCCTACTAATTTGCTTTTGCCCCGTAAAACAACATTCTCCATACAAAATGCCCCCTTAGAGTTATAGCTTCCAGAAGTGAGAAAGTAGAATAGAGACCACCTTGTTGTAACCACCACCTGATATGAGCATCCCTGCATTTGGGCGTACTTGTCTCTTGTCTACCTGAACATGAACTAACCACTGTATGTATTTAGTCGCTCAGTTGTGTCCGACTCTGCAACCCTGTGGACTGTAGCCTGCCAGGCTCCTCTGTCCATGGAATTCTCCAGGCAAGAATACTGGATTGGGTTGCCATGCCCTCCTCCAGGAGATCTTCCCAACCCAAGGATCAAACCCATGTCTCCTGCCTCTTGGGCATTGCAGGCAGATGTTTTACTGCTGAGCCATCCGTTATACCGGACAGCCTATTTCTTTGATACGGATATATAATACTTTATAAAGTTCTTTCCCTTTGAAGGATTAAAGTCTATTACCTCTCTAGAATCTCATTCGTCAAGCCTGTTTCTGACCCCTAGGGCTAAACATAAGTTTTTTAATTCTCCTATATTTTACAAAGATAACTATCTTGCCTTTTCACCACTAAAAATCAACATACCCTTTCATTCACTCAATAAATATTTGTCATCTATTATGTATCAGGTACTGTTTTAGATATCAAGAATAGAATAGTGAATAAACTGGGCAATGTGCCTGCTTTCTTGGAACGAAATTCTAGCAGAGAGGAGCAGATGATAAATGAATAAACAAGATAGAAGCGTCTGTTACAAAGACTGAAATCAAAAAGAGAGGAATGTTGTAATATGCAGAGGTTTCCAGGGGAACGTCTTTAGATGAGTTAGGCGAAGAAGTCTGATCCCAAAAGGTAACATAGAACCTGAACTCTGAGCGCTAAGAAGTAGCGAGTCATAAGAAGATGTAGAGGCAAAAGCAATACAATATTGTAAAGTTAAGCAAAATAAAATTTAATTAAAAAAAGAAGATGTAGAGGAAGAATTTTTCAGGAAGAGAAAAAATAAAATGTAAATCCCTTTGTGTGTGTGTGTGTGTGTGTGTGTGTGTGTGTGTGATCCAAGATTGCTTTAACAATTTAGGATCTTTTTGTCATTCTACACACATTTTAGGATTTTTTTTTCTATTTCTGTGAAAAATATTCACAGGATTTTGATAAGAATTACACTGAAACTGTAGCTTGCTCTAGGCAATACAGTCATTTTAACAACGTTAATTCTTCTAATCCATGAGTGTGGAATATCTTTCCATTTCTTTGTGTCTTCTTCAATTTCTTTTTTTATGGTTGCACTAATTTTTAAATTGTATTTTACTTCTGGCTGTGTTGGGTCTCGGTTGCTGTTCAGGCTTTTCTCTAGCTGCAGTGAGCAGGGTCTGCCCTCTGGGTGTGCTGCCAGGGGCTTCTCGCTGCAGTGGCTCCTCCTTCTGTGGAGGGCGGGCTCCAGGGCCTGCTGGCTGCTGTGGTTGCAGCCTGTGGGCTCCTTGGCTCTACAGCACAGGCTTAGTAATTGTGGTGCAAGGGCTTACATGCCTGGCTGCATGTGGCATCGTCCAGGATGAGGGACTGAACCCATGTCTCCTGCGTTGGCAGCTGGACTCTTTACGACAAAGCAACCAAGGAAGCCCTCATCTTCAATTTCTTTCAACCACGTCTTATAGTTAACAGGTCTTTCACCTCTCTGATTAAATTTATGCCTAGATATTCTTTCTGTTGTGATTATAAATGAGATTATTTTCTTAGTTTTCCTTTCTGCTAGATTATTGTTAGTAGAGAGAAACGAGGTAGATTTTTGTGTAATGGTTTTGTACTCTGTAATTGTACTGCACTCATATATTATTTCTAATAGCTATTTGGTGGAGCTTTTAGAGTTTTCTGTATATGAAATCATGTCATCTGCATATAGTGAGTTTTACTTTTTCCTTTCCAAATTGTTTGACTCTTATTTCTTTTTCTTGCTTAATTGTTGGATCAGTGGCAAGAATGGGCATTCTCAGCTCACTTCTGATCTCAGAGGAACCTCTTCCAGTTTCTCACCTTGATAATTGAGTGTGATGTCAGCTGTGGGTGTGTCATATATGGCTTTCATTATGCTGAGGTACAGTTCTTCTATAACAATTTTACATGTTTTATGAAAAATTATAAATTCTATGAAAAATGTTTTACATAAATGGGGTTGAATCTTGTCAAGTGAAGAAAGCTGGAAGTATCACACTCCCTGATTTCAAATTATGCTGCAAAGCTCTGGTAATGAAAACAACATGATTCTGGCAGAAAAGCAGACATATAGACCAATGGAATAGAACTGAGAGCCCAGGAATGAACTCACAGATATATGGACAGTTAGTTTTCAACAAAGGAGCAAAGAACACATAATAGATATAGGATAGTTTCTTTAATAAACGATGTTGGGAAAACTGGACAGCCACAATCAAAAAGCAAAATGAAATTAGATCATGATCTCTCACCATATACAAAATCAGCTCAAGATGGATTTAAAACTTGAATGAAAGACTAAAAATCATAAAACTCCTAGAAGAAAACAGGCCTGTTTTGGATTCGATTCAGTTAAGTTCAGTTCAGTTGCTCAGTCGTGTCCAACTCTTTGCGACCCCATGAATTGCAGCTCGCCAGGCCTCCCTGTCCATCACCAACTCCTGGAGTTCACTCAGACTCACGTCCATTGAGTAGGTGATGCCATCCAGCCATCTCATCCTCTGTCGTCCCCTTCTCCTCCTGTCCCTAATCCCTCCCAGCATTAGAATCTTTTCCAATGAGTCAGCTCTTCGCATGAGGTGGCCAAAGTACTGGAGTTTCAGCCTTAGCATCAGTCCTTCCAAAGAACACCCAGGACTGATCTCCTTTAGAATGGACTGGTTGGATCTCCTTGCAGTCCAAAGGACTCTCAAGAGTTTTCTCCAAAACTACATTTCAAAAGCATCAATTCTTCAGCGCTCAGTTTTCTTTATAGTCCAAGTCTCACATGCATACATGACCACTGGAAAAACCATAGCCTTGACTAGACGGACCTTTGTTGGCAAAATAATGGCTCTGCTTTTGAATACGCTGTCTAGGTTGGTCATAACTTTCCTTCCAAGAAGTAAGCGTCTTTTAATTTCATGGCTGCAATCACCATCTGCAGTGATTTTGGAGTCCAAAAAAATAAAGTCGGCCACTGTTTCCACTGTTTCCCCATCTATTTGCCATGAAGTAATGGGACCAGATGCCATGATCTTGTTTTCTGAATATTGAGCTTTAAGCCAACTTTTTCACTCTTCTCGATTAATATGCATCATTAATGCATATTAATGATAATTACATCATCTAACAACTAACTAATACCAGATTTTCCAATACTTGTCTCAAGACATTGACTTTCCTAAACTTCCTAAGAGTGTCACCTTACAGATACTACCAAGCTTTAGGTTCAGATTTCTCATCTGTAAAAATAGAAGACCTGATTAGACTACAAATTCTTTTGAAGAGGAAATGAGGACATAGTGATATATAAATGCTTTGTAAATTTCAGAATGTTATTTACATGGGTACAGTTTCCAGTGTTGCATTTTTCCTTCTCTAAACTAAATGTTCTCAATTCATTCTCTCTTCCTTATATTGCATATTCCATAGCTCCCAGTTTCCTCTTTATCCTGGTCCCCCACTTCAATGCTTAATATACAATATTTATAACAACTGTGTAATTCCAAGCATCAGTTTTCTTTCTGTTGGTTCAAATTTGTCTCGAACTTTTACGAAGAGCATAGCAGGACAGCCTACAGTGTCTGAGAGTAAGAACAGAGACAGAAATTAAGGCCACTGGATTCTATACTGGGGAGCAACATAACCTCTTAGCAGGACCTGACACATTCTCACTGATCTTGTGGTGAGTTTATCCACTTCTGTGCTGGGCATAACAGCTATCAGGATTAATTGGATGAAATGAATGTGAGAAGAAGTCCTGAACTCGAGGGACACAGGTAATGCCAATATTATCCCTGATCCATCCTCTTATGGAATTAGCAAATTGTCTCTTAATGGATCTGAAGGTACTGCAATGCCATAGTGTACCCTTAGCAGTAATTTGTTCAGTGAAACCTGGTACAGTGGCTGTGACATTTGAGTGAAGCACCTGGCACACAGCAAGGCATTCTCTTTCCTTCATAGTGATCTCAGTAACATGGGCTGAGGAAAATGAAAGCAAAAACTCCAAATATACATTTGCCTTACAAAAAAGAGCTTATCCTCTGATGGCCTTTTCTCTAAGCAAAGCACACTTATGAATGAAAGTACTGTGAACAATTATATATTTATAATTACAAGTATATACATTGTATGCAAATTATGCATATATATATATATATGTATATGCTGTTGTATCAGCCTGTATCTATCATCTGTTTATCTACCTGCATATCTATAGAATGGCATTTATATATATTCTTCCTAATTCTCAAAACAAATTCATGAGGTAGACCATATTATCAACATTCCTCATTTCATAAGTCAGACGGAAAAAGAGAAATGCCCTATGACATTGCTTACATGTGGAATCTAAAAAATACAACAAACTAGTAAATATAACATAACATAAGCAGACTCACAGATATAGACAACAGTTTAATGGTTACCAGTGAGAAGGGGACGGGCAATATAGGGGTGGAGGAGTGGGAGGCATAAACTGTCGGGTGTGAGATGGGCTCAAGGATGTGCTGTACACATATATAGCCAATATTTTGTAATAACTGTAAGTGGAAAGTAACATTTAAAAATTGTGCAAAATTTAAAAAAATCCTCATTTCAGAGATAAAAATACAGAGGATTAGAAGTTTTACACAGTCAAGTTACTTAGCTAAAATTGAGGTCTTAAGATTTCAGCCTGATTTTGTTTGGTTTTAATGTCTGTACTTATTTCATTGCCAAACACTTGTTTGCTTTTACCCTACTTCTCTCCTAATAAAACTCTCATCAGTATCTCCACCATCATCATCATCATTATTTTTAGCATATGCCTTTTGTTGAGTGTCTGCCATGAACCTCATTTCACTTCCCCGCAAACACTCTGAAACGGCTACTATTATACAGAACAAAGGGATGAATCCTAGAAAGATTCATTTTCTTCTTTCAGATTAATATCCAACAAATGTAGCTCTTTGGTACAAACGAATCCCCATCCATCACAAACATTTGTGCATTGACTAAAGAAAAGATTTTTTTAAAAAAACTTTGAAAATAGAGACTACTAGATATGTGATAAATTAAATTTTAGGCCTTTGAAATAAAGAAGAAATATATATATATATGAAACCATTCCTCTTAGTCTCAATCAAATTATGTAAAATGAGCCCTCAGCCAGCTAAGATCAGACTGGACATGAAGTATAGAGAGTATATAAGCTTAAAAAAGCATAATTTTCCAAGAGGAGCTAAAAAATATTAATAGAAGACTAAGGAAAAAACATGATGAATTTAGGAGATTGCAAATAGTTATGCCAATCTAGATGAAATAAAAGAAAACTTAGAGTTTAAATCCTAGAACACTTGGCAATAGGTTTTCAATGTGGCCTGTGAGCGATGGTTTTTATTCCATCCTCTTCCTTTTCTCTTTTTAAAAGTATTTTGCAGAGAAACAAGCAAAGATTATAACATATTTTAAACCTAGTATCAGAATTTATCTTATGAATAAGATTGCATTTTGTTTAGCAAGACATTCTGACAGATCTTTTTAACTATGAAAAATAGGTTTCAGATTATGTCCCAATAAGGTGGAAAGTAAGCTAAGAAAATAAAACAAAAAAAGAATGCATTGTATACTAATAGATATTAATGGTAAATTAGTTAGCTCTTACTGTAAACTACAAGTATTTGTAGACACATTATCTGCTTATATGCAATAAAATTCCTTTAATTTTTGTAATCATATGAAGTAGGTTGTACCCAGCTGGTGCTGGTGGTCAAGAACCTGCTTGCCAATGCAGGAGACTTCCATCCCTGAGTTGGGAAGATCCCTGGAGGAGGAAATGGCAACCAACTCCAGTGTTGTTGCCTGGTAAATTCCATGGACAGAGGAGTCTGGCAGGCTACAGTCAAAGGGATTGAAAAAGTGTTGGACATGACTGAGTGACTGAGCATGCATGCACGTGCTATACCATAGGACCACAGGAGTGTCAATGTTGGGGGCTTGAAAACACAAGAGAAGAAGTCATCAAGGGGATGTAAAGATCTATATCCTTAGATCTTTGAGTGTTGCCCAGGATGAATCTCAGAAAAGATATTGGGACCTTTGTGCCCATACATTTAAATAGCATCTAAATCTTTTAATCTAAACAAGGTTCTCTAATGCTCCAGTTAGATGAATAGATAGACAATAGAATATTTTAATTAAAAATAAAGCATTAATCATTATCTCTTGATAAATTTAAAATGTTTCCTCCTTTATTTCAATTGTTATTTGTTTTTCCCCATTTTTATTTCTAACATAATATGATATGCAAAACAAATGTCAAAAACCAACATGACTACACATTCCTGAATGGTTGGATCACTGAGTTAAAATTTTTCCCAGCAAGCAATATTGGCATGTTCCAAAAAAAATCTTGGCAATTAGGTAATTTTATTCGTTTATTCATCACTTCATGGTAAATAAATGGGGAAACAATGGAAACAGTGACAGACTTTATCTATTTGGGCTCCAAAATCATTGCAGATGGTGATTGCAGCAATGAAATTAAAAGACGCTTGTTCCTTGGAAGAAAAGTTATGACCAACCTAGACAGCATATTAAAAAGCAGAGACATTACTTTGCCAACAAACGCCTGTCTGGTCAAAGCTATGGTTTTTCCAATAGTCATGTATGGATATGAGAGTTGGACTATAAAGAAAGCTGAGTGCTGAAGAATAGATGCTTTTGAACTCTGGTGCTGGAGAAGACTCTTGAGAGTCCCTTGGACTGCAAGGAGATCAAACCAGTCCATCCTAAAGGAAATCAGTCCTGAATATTCATTAGAAGGACTGATGCTGAAGCTGAAACTCCAATCCTTTGGCCACCTGTGATGCAAAGAACTGATTCATTTGAAAAGACCCTGATGCTGGGAAATACTGAAGGTGGGAGGAGAAGGGGACAACAGAGGATGAGATGGTTGGATGGGCTCAGTGGACACGAGTTTGAGTAAACTCCAGGAGTTGGCGATGGACAGAGAGGCTTGGCGTGCTGCAGTCCATGGGGTTGCAAAGAGTCAGATACAACTGAGCAACTGAAGTGATTCATTTATTCACTTATTCACCACTGCATGAACATTTCTTCAACACGTTTTCCCAAAAGATATACTAGGCAATAGAGAGGTCAATATTCAATGGAAGCCTGGTAATATGTTATGGTGCTACTTGTCCTAACGGAAGATGATGTGAGTAACGAGATGGAATGTGATTTAAACAGTACTCTATTGGTATTCTGGCCAGGAATTTAGAAACAACCTGGTTTTTTCCTGGATGTACCACTTCTGTTACTGGAAAGGAAATGCACACAGGGCCTGGGAAATTCACCCTCACTTATTGTGCTATGTTCCTGTCTCAAGCCCCAGGTAGGAATCAGTAAACTCAACTAAGCCATTTGGTGGCCTTGCTGTGTCTGTACCAAGAAGGCCTAATTTGGCTGAACAGAAGCTATTCATAAGGCAAGTTAAGGTATTTTTCCTGCTAAAACCTCAGGTCTCACTACTATTCTGATGCAAAAAAAAAAAAAAGAGACAAAACCGAAGAACATCTGCTGCTCCTGACTTCCTTGCAGGTGCAAGGCAGCCAGAGAATAAATATATCTTGGGGCTGCAGATGAAGATGGAGCCGCTGTCTGCTCCACTGTTCTTCTGGACGAGACAGCAGATTCGCACTCAGCGGCAAGTTTTCAAGGATAGACACCAAGGGAATGACAGAGTGCACACTAATGAGAAAGCCTGAATCAGTTCAGCAAACCTAAGGGTCTTGATCTCTCAATGTGTGTATAAAAGCAACACAGCAGGGCAGAAGAGGAGAACTAGCCATGCCTAGTCCAGACCACAGAACATTCACTAACCTAACTTGTTGTTGCTGTTCAGCTTAATCTGGACCACAGAACATTCACTAACCTAACTTGTTGCTGTTCAGTGGCTAGGTCGTGTCCCACTCTACCAACCTAAAGACACCCCTGAAGTGCTACTGCCAGTCCCTGCTCTGGGGTCTGCCCCTTAGAGGTGAGAAGAAGAGGCTTGATTTCTATGGAGGCCACAGGAATACATACAAACAACACTGGGCTGGAAGATTAAGAGAGACCTACGTGCCCATATCACAGCACAGGGAGAGTCAAAAGGAGCAGAAGTAAGAAGCAGGGGCTCACAGCCAGGACATGGAAGCAACCTAGATGTCCCTCAGCAGTCGAATGGGTAAGAAAGCTGTGGTACATATATACAAAGGAGTATATCTGATCACTCATCCATTAAAAAGAATACATTTGAATCAGTTCTAATGAGGTGGATGAAACTGGAGCTATTATACAGAGTGAGGTAAGTCAGAAAGAAAAACACCAATACAGTATCAGATCAGATCAGTCACTCAGTCGTCTCCAATTCTTTGCGACCCCATGAATCGCAGCACGCCAGGCCTCCCTGTCCATCACCAACTCCCAGAGTTCACTCAAACTCACGTCCATCGAGTCAGTGATGCCATCCAGCCATCTCATCCTCTGTCGTCCCCTTCTCCTGCCCTCAATCCCTCCCAGCATCAGAGTCTTCTCCAATGAGTCAACTCTTCCCATGAGGTGGCCAAAGTACTGGAGTTTCAGCTTTAGCATCATTCCTTCCAAAGAAATCCCAGGGATCTCAGGGCTGATCTCCTTCACAATGGAATGGTTGAATCTCCTTGCAGTCCAAGGGACTCTCAAGAGTCTTCTCCAACATCACAGTTCAAAAGCATCAATTCTTTGGTGCTCAGCCTTCTTCACAGTCCAGCTCTCACATCCATACATGACCACAGGAAAGACCATAGCCTTGACTAGGCAAAGCTTTGTTGGCAAAGTAATGTCTCTGCTTTTGAATATATGATCTAGGTTGGTCATAACTTTCCTTCCAAGGAGTAAGCGTCTTTTAATTTCATGGCTGCAGTCACCATCTGCAGTGATTTTGGAGCCCAGAAAAATAAAGTCGGCCACTGTTTCCACTGTTGTCCCATCTATTTCCCATGAAGTGATGGGACCAGATGCCATGATCTTCGTTTTCTGAATGTTGAGCTTTAAGCCAACTTTTTCACTCTCCACTTTCACTTTCATCAAGAGGCTTTTGAGTTCCTCTTCACTTTCTGCCATAAGGGTGGTATCATCTGCATATCTGAGGTTATTGATATTTCTCCCAGCAATCTTGATTCCAACTTGTGTTTCTTCCAGTCCAGCGTTTCTCATGATGTACTCTGCATATAACACATATATATGGAATTTAGAAAGATGGTAATGATAACCCTGTATGTGAGACAGCAAAAGAGACATAGATGTATAGAACAGTCTTTTGGACTCCGTGAGAGAGAGAAAGGGTGGGATGATTTGGGAGAATAGCATTGAAACATGAGTATTATCATATGTGAAACAGATCGCCAGCCCAGGTTTGATCCATGAGACAGGGTGCTCAGGGCTGGTGCACTGGGATGACCCTGAGGGATGGGATGGGGAGGGAGGCGGGAGGGGGTTCAGGATGGGGAACCCATGTACACCCATGACTGATTCATGTCAATGTATGGCAAAAAAACTCTACAATATTGTAAATAATTAGCCTCCAATTAAAATAAATAATTTTTTAAAAAATGAGTTCCTGTCAACCATCCTCTCAGGCTGCCTGATGGTCCCAGGACTCTGAAAATCAGCTATGAACCACTCCTATGTTGTGTGAAAGAACCCTAACATAATGAATTTGTACACTCACTGCCTTTAATGATTAACAAGTGAGGAAGATAGGCAGATAACGTAGTAACAGTCATATCCTAACCCTAACCCTAACTCTTTGAGAGGCTATTATGACCTCTGTGTTTCAGCCCAGAGAATTGAGAGGCAGGATCATACTTTTCCCACCAACCACAGTAAGAAACTCATAGCCCTGAGCTTCATATCCAGGACTTGCTAATCCTAAAGAGAAAGCTGTTCCCAGAACTGGAGATGATTCCAAAGGAAATCGCTTCCTTAGCACCTCTCAGAGGCTCCTGAGTCTATGCAAATGGACTTGAACATTCTTCCACGGCCTCAGATCTCTTATCTTGAAGATGCATTTGATATTAGAGGAGCAAAAAGACAAGTCTCTCAGAATCACTGAATAACTCAGGTGGTCACCGGTGCCTCTGGGATGAAAAAAATACCATGGATGAAATGGGAAGGGTTTCACGTGTGTCTTATGAAATTGCTCTGAAAGCATTGCTACAAGAGAAGTTCGATGTGTATCAGCCTAAATATTTCTTAATGTCACCAGCATAACCTAGGAAATTTGACATCAGCTAAGTGTGAGGTGGCTCAGTCAGTAAAGCGTCTCCCTGCAATGCGGGAGACCTGGGTTCTATCCCTGGGTCCGGGTGATCCCTGAAGAAGGAAATGGCAACCCACTCCAGTATTCTTGCCTGGAGAATCCCATGGATGGAGGAGCCTGATAGGCTACAGTCCATGGGGGTCGCAAAGAGTCGGACACAACTGAGCGACTTCACTTTCACTTTCACTTGTGAGGCGAAGGGCTCTGTAGATACAGAAACACTGAGATCTACATGCTGCCCTGCACTGAGCTTATAGGATGACTGTGTCCAAGTTACTTCTTATAGAACTCAGTTTCTCATTTAAAAGTGAAAAGATGAGCTGGAGAAACAGTGGGTCTTTGAGGACAGCTCATTTGTAAGGCTTTAGGTTTGTATGTGCATCCTAAATCACTTCAGTTGTGTCTGATTCAGTATGATCCCATGAACTGTAGCCCACCAGGCTCCTTTATCCATGGGGATTCTCCAAGCAAGAATACTAGAGTGGGTTCCAATGCCCTCTGCCAGGGGATCTTTCCGACCCAGGGATCGAACCCACTTTCTTACATCTCCTGCATTAGCAGGTGGATTTTTTACCACTAGTACTACCTGGGAAGCCCTAAAGGCTTTAGGTTTACATTCTGCTAAAAAGTTGGGGTGAATTCAGTGTTGGCCTAGCACATTTTTTTTTCTCTCTTCACTCTCTCTAGAAAGGAAAAACACTAATAGGAATGAAAGAAAGAGTTGAAGATGCAGAAAAGGGCATGAGTTCACTCCCTGCAGGCAGCTGGAGAGGAGATAAGGCTTCTCCTATTTGCGATTTGCCTTCTCCCCTCCCACATAGCTGCAGTGGCAAATGAGGCTCATTAGACCCTCCTATTGATTAAGTGTCTGCCTTTGGAAAGTCATTTGGGACTAAATCAGTTTGCAGAGCAAGAAAACGTAGGATGAGAGCTCAGACTGGTTCTACACTGTTAGGGAATTGGGGGAGTGTTTTATGTGCTTCCCAAAGTTACCAGAGACACAGGAGACAAGGACTGACCCAGAGAGACGCTGGTAAATGGAGTTTACAGTTTTTTTGTCTGTCCCCTCTGCCTTATGCTGGCAGCACCCAGCGAGAGGACACTATCTGTGAACATGGAACTATTTACCAAGTCCTGGAAATTTAGCTTATCTGGAGGTTTGTGTTTAACTGTAATTGTCTGCATGGAGCCTGCTGAGAATACACACTCTTGGTTTTAGAATGGGCCCAAGAATAACCATGTTCAAGCATTACAATTCTTTCCATTATGAATACAACACCCCAGAGCAGGTTTCTAAGGGCCCTGACAACTTGAATTACTGTCTTTTCCTACTCAGCTGCCTCAGATTGAGCTGACAATGAAATGGCTTTAAACAATGTCATGCCTCTTTACCCTCAGACTCAGCCTCCATAACCTCAGTCACACTCCAGTGCCACATGCGAGGAAGGGAGTGTTGGATCAAGAGGCAAAGGGTTCAGGGATTCTCTCAGCAGCTCTGTGGCCGATGAGCCATGCGACCTTGGCAAAGGTCATCCCCAGCTTTGGCACCCACTTTCCATCTCAGAGCAAAATGAGAGGTTAGATAAACCAGAGAAGCTTTCTGAATCTTTCTGATTTCTAATTCAATTCCACAAACATTTGCAGAGTTTATATGTGTTACAGTCACCGTGCTAGACAGCTCCCAGCTGTATAATTTATTTTTTATTCCATTGAAAACTAGAGTCAGGTAATTTTCATGCAATTTTTAGCACAAAATCACTGGACTGGGAGTCGCACGCCTCAGACTTTACTTACAGCTTCATCACTAAATATTTGTGTGATCTTTCCAATGTTCCATCAGCCATCTGGGCTTTAGTTTCTTCATCTGAAAAAGGAGACAGAAGAATGAGGGGCTATGTTGAGAGTTCACAGCCAGCCCGAGAGTACTTTTTCGTCCACCAGTCCTATAATCGCCACCCTCTGAGTGGACATTCTGTGCCAGGTGGTCGGATAAGAACTGGGGGTGCAGAGAAAAACCAACTGTCTGGAAAGTTGTTTAAAGAGGTCCAAAAGGATGAGCAGTTACATTTTTTCCATTTTCACTCTGCCTGGTTCTGGACATCTCCCTCGAGCGCACTGTGCCCACAAGGCCAGCCACTTACCTACCTTCCACCGTGCTGCTCTGTGACAGCAGTCTCAAGTCCACGTTCACTGGGACCTTCAAAATTTTGCAGGACTGTCACATGAGAGACGATTTATATTGTTGAGTCTAATTCAGGAGGTCAGAATTTAAATGCTCATTGCTTGCTCCTTCTCTCCCTCCCCAGCCCGCGTCCTTCCCTCTCTCTTACCATTTCTCATCATCTGGTTGCTCTGTTTTCTAGACACAAGGACCCTCCCTTGATTCTTCACAGCCTTTGTTCTGCCTTAGTGCTCATGCTTAGTCACTCAGTCGTATCCAACTCTTTGCGACCCCATGGACCGTAGCCCCCAAGGCTCCTCTGTCCATGGGATTCTACAGGCTGGGATACTGGAGCAGGGTTGCCATTCCCTTCTCCAGGGGATCTTCCTGACCCAGGGACCGAACCTAGGTCCCCTGCATTGCAGACGGGTTCTTTACCATCTGAGCCACAAAGGAGGCCCTTGGAGTCTTTGCCTTTGTTGTTCTCTCTGCTTAGAAATCTTTCTCCAGAGGTTGTTTTCTTTCTTTCGTTCAAAAGAACTGACTCTTGGACAAAATTCTGATTCTAAATCCAGCATTTCCTCCCGAGGGAACATTTTTCCCCATGAGTCATTTACAGTGATATGTTTCAAACATATATAAAATACATATTTCTAATATATATCTTTATTTTTCTCATTCCTATTCTTAGTCCACCTAATTTTAAATTCCATACTGTTTTGGAAGCCTAAGCCTTGATAAATGACTGGAAAACAGCAAGCGTCCAATGGTGATTTCTTACACACATACACACAGAACTAACAGACATAAAGTCTGAGGGCCCAGAGTCGGCTCAATAAAAGCCAGATTTATCTAAACCAAACTTTCCTCGAAATGGAAAGGGGATATTGGTGAAACTCTGAGGAAGAATGGAAATGAAAGGTCAGGGGTTGGGCGGGGGTGACAGATGAGACAGGAGATGTCCCGGGGGTAAATCATGTAGACACTTGGCTGTCACAGGAATAGATCACATTTTATTGTTTAGATAATATAGAGCCTGTGAAGAGTATATTAATCAGGGTCATTGTTTAAAAAATAAAATCAATCTTGCTATCTTAAGCAGGAGAAGAAATATTTATTATATTTCAGCACTCCCAGAATCTCAGGGGGGATCAGATTTCCCGGGAACAGCCGTAAATACAGCAGCTCGGCACATCGCAGGTCCCATCTAGCAAAAACACGGCTGCCCTCACTGTCTGTCCTGGGCACCTGTGACTCCATAACTGGATGCTAGAAATATCACTATCACTCTCTCAGAGCAATGGCTCAAGTGGCTCATCAGCCTCTGGGTTTCAGAAAGCACACCTGCTTTGCAGAACCTAGGAGCTACAGGAACTCTAGCTGCAAGGGTGTCTAGGAAGTATAGATCTTATCTTTTCAGCCTCCTCAACACAGAAAGATTTATTAGGAGGCCAGGGATGGGTGCTAACAGAGCCAGCCCACTCTAGCTTCCATCCAGAGTCCCCCCTCAGGAGCGTGACTCAGTCTAGAAGAGAATGTCAGACAACCCAGAGGACATTTCAGAGAAGGGAGGTCTGCACAGGGTGGGACTGGCCACTTTCTAAGTCACCTTCCAACACTGGGATTCTCTGACTATTTGGGGATCAGCTTCTTGAATGGGATATACATTAGGAGAACAACATTATTCTTATTGAGCAATTACTATGCTCCCAATGCTGGGCTGAGTATCTTGCTGGTACTTGTTCATAAAATCCTCTTAGATATCCTATGAGGTACGTGATGAAAATCCTCTCTACCCCTTTGTGCTCCCTCTGCCTGTCTCAACACACATCTTCCCTGGGCTGGAACTGTCTGTCCCAGAGGAAGAGAAGTTGACAGAAGCTGAAAGTCAGAAGACGTATTAGGCTGCACACTTTTCCAGGAAACCAGGTTATTGTCTTTGAAGGTCACCATCAGTCTCCCTCTTACATCTTCTGCTCTGATAATGAATGGTGAGCTAAAGGATGCTCCTGTGTGCCCACTCTGGACGCTTCAGGGCTCAGCAACTTGAGACAGAGCCTGCTTCGTCCAGGGCAGACCTAGTCCTGTCCCTAACCTCTGTGAGTGTTGTGTTCTCTCTGGAATGAAAGTGCATGAACTTCGAAGATAAGAGAAGGGGAAATGGAATTTCACTGAAACCTCCAGCCTCACCAAGGTTCTCCTATCTAGTTCTTACCCAAGATCCCCTCACTAGCAGTGTTAGGTTTTTGTTCAGACATGAATAGATCCTGTATTTCTCTGTATAACTCCCTCAGATAGAAATTTTAGAGAAAGAAAAAGTGAATGCTACAATATGAGCACCAAAACGTTAGGCAGAATCTCTAAAACCAGGTATTTTATTTTATCGTGCCAATACTATTTTTCTGGCTGTGATATTGTCACAGATGATCATGCAATGCCACCACTGGGGGAACTGAGGTGGGAGGCACACAGAACCTCTCTTACTCGCTTTGCAATGTGAATCTATAATTAGTTAAAAATGGCATTTTTTTTTTAAAAAAAGGTATCAAAATCATGAGCAACGAGGTTTGTAGAATCACTGGTCTCCTCCAGGGCAGGGAGGGCTCAGTCTTCAAAAAATCCAAGGGCTGTTTCTTACATCTTGAAAGAAGAGGAGACCTTTTCATTACTTCCTGAGCACATGTGCCAAAAGAGATAAATGACTGGAAAATAAAACAGGTTGAACTTGGATGAAAGAAAGAAAGAGAGAGGGAAGGAAGGAAAAAGATAGACATTTTATGTCTACTTGCAGTTGTAGAAACAAAATCTAAGAGTAACTAAACGACTTGCTCAAATTTATACAATTGGAGCTACCTGTTTTGGATTCAAACTTAGATACTTCTGTTCCTTTTTTCACTCATTCTGACCTGGGAGGGTAAAGAATGCAAAGACAACTTGCCCTTGCTTCCAGAACAATGCTCGGTTAGTACAGTCACTGACACTCAGTGAAGAATCAGGCTCTGATTCCCTGTGCAAAGCCAGCTGCACAGCTTCCAAGGGGACAGCTCGTAGCCAAGGGACCTTTGATCCCTGAGAGCATCTGGACCAAAACACGACAAGCATTTCTCTCTGTCAGAGCTATTTCAGAGGCCTGCTTATGAACCGCATCTTGCCAAGAGTAAACCAGTGTGAACACCCAGAGACAGAAGGTGTGAGCCCAACAGTCATCTCCATAATGTGTGGCTATGCCATAACCCTGCAGACACTCTAGTATCACAGAGGGCTTTGATGTAGTGGAGAAGGAGAAGGTGGCCAAGGTAGGATGCGATATGAAGAAATGAAAAGGAATCCTGGCTTCTCTAAAAACTTAAGCACCCTGTAATCAAGTGTCTTTTCTTTGATAACTAGCACTGAGTGTGCATGTCTGAACATATCTGTTCAAAGGGAAATATAGTGCGTGGGTGGAAGAGAGGGCTTACAACTCTAAGACATGTAAGTTAACATCTTGTTTAAAGGTGTATTTTCTCCGGATAGCTTGCATACTTAAACACAGGAAGGACATTGATTCAGGGATTTGGGCTGGAAAATGTGAACTGAGGGGAAAATCAGGAAGTTCAGCTGCTAACAATACATAAAGAATGACAAAATGAGTCAGGAATTGTGGGTCTAAGACCTGCTTGCCTCACAGAGTAGCTATGAAACCCAGAGCAAATCCTTTTTTCAGTCTCTTTCATGAAACGTCATCTTGGAACAGGTATAAGGATCAGCAGAGTAATCTGCTGCTGCTGCTAAGTCACTTCAGCCATGTCCGACTCTATGTGACCCCATAGACAGCAGCCCACCAGGCTCCCTCGTCCCTGGGATTCTCCAGGCAAGAACACTGGAGTGGGAGGAGCTAAGATGGTGGACAATAAGATGGGGAGAATACTTTCTCCTCCACAAATCCATTAAAAGAGCATTTGAATGCTGAATGAATTCTACAAAACAACTTCTGAATGCCGGCAGAGGACATCAGGCACTTAGAAAGACAATTCATTGTCAAAACAATACATAACGACTTAAAGGAACAATCCAAAAAGAAGTTATAACAATTATAAATATATATGCACCCAACATTGGAGCATTGATATATCTAAGAAAAACATTAATTAGTATGATAGAAGAAACATACAACAACACAATAACAGTGGGAGACTTTAATACCCTACTCATACTATCAGGCTGTAATAGACAAAGTAAAGAGGTAAACATTCACTTATGAGCCTCAAAAAATTCAGTTCATCCAGGAGAGTTAAAAAAAAAATAGACTTATTTGTTCACTCTGTAAAGGTTTGTTGACTATTTTATGGGTCTGATACCACTTTTGGCAGTAGGGAGGAAGAAGTGACAAAGGTGATCCTATCCTAAATAATGTATTGTGGTGGAGATAGACCTACCAATACAAAATACCAAGATGTGCCTAAGATGAGGACACCCAAACTGGACTTTTAGTTTCCTGAACTTTTCATTTCCAGATCAAACCTCCTAATATAGGATGAATTCAACCTGATTTTTTTTTAAGTGTTCTTTGTGATTAAAAACAGAAAGCCATTAGTTAAGAAATTACATATACTCCTCCCCACCATCATTCCTCTTCTTTCTTCCCATTTCCCTCCCACCCTCATTGATCCTTTCCTTTGTCCATTTTCCCCTGCAAAAAAAAAAGAACACTGGAGTGGGTTGCCATTTTCTTCTCCAACGCATGAAAGTGAAAAGTCAAAGTGAAGCCGTTCAGTCATGTCAGACTCTTAGAGACCCCATGGACTGCAGCCAACCAGGCTCCTCCACCCATGGGATTTTCCAGGCAAGAGTACTGGAGTGGGGTGCCATTGCCTTCTCCATAGAGTAATCTACATGAAAGCAATTTATAAAAGGTGAGAACTTCACGTATTGAGTACTTGCCGAGTGCCTCTCGTACGTCAGTTTGCTGTCAGTTACGTAATGTCACTTGAGCTCACCAACCAAAATCCTCTGCTTAGTGTCTTCTTGAATACTGTTTCCTCTGTCTAGAATACTCTTCCTACTTACCTTTTTTCTTGCTTTCTCCTTTTATTCATTCAGTTCTTCTCCCCAAAGTCACCTTCTCTGTGATACCTTTTCTGACTCGGTCCCTGCCACTCTCTCATTTTCCAGCTTTACTTTGTTTCATATTTATAATTGTTTTTCTAACAAATTAGAAAACTGAGGTCAATAGGCATCTCCTTACCTAATAACACAGCTAATGTTTACTGAGCACAGATTATGTGCCAAGCTGCTGCTGCTAAGTCGCTTCAGTCGTGTCCGACTCTGTGCGACCCCATAGACAGAAGCTCACCAGGCTCCCCCATCCCTGGGATTCTCCAGGTAAGAATACTGGAGTGGGTTGCCATTTCCTTTTCCAATGCCTGAAAGTGAAAAGTGAAAGTGAAGTTGCTCAGTCGTGTCCGACTCTTAGCGACCCCATGGACTGGAGCCTACCAGGATCCTCCGTCCATGGGATTTTCCAGGCAAAAGTACTGGGGTGGGGTGCCATTGCCTTCCCCGAGCTCTAATATAGGCACTTTAAATATCATAGCTCATTAAACTCTATCTGGTTAATTTGCAAGTGTATTTCCTTCTTTAAGGAGTTAAACTACTAAAGGGAGAAGTGAATTAAAGACAAATCTCTTCCTTTATAGATCTGGCCAAGGCTCCCTGCCTTGGATGATGATGCGCTGGCTTGTCTGACTCTCCCACCTGACTGCACCTTCACCGTTGTACCCCTGAACCTCGCACACTTCTTGGCACATCATAACTAATTAATGCATGGTCATTGATTGAAAGGGGGAAAAAAAGCTTTATCGAATGTAAATAATCTTGTGCCATGCTTAGAAGACAGCAGGTAAATATCATCATTTGCATTATTATGCTGAACTTGTCATTGCGTTCTTCACTTGTGTGTAGTCTCTCAGTCATGTGACTCTTTGCAACTCCATGGACAATAGCCTATCAGGCTCCTCTGTTCATGGGATTCTCCAGGCAAGAATACTGGAGTGGGTTGCCATGCCCTCCTCCAGAGGATCTTCCCAATGCAGGGATCAAACCCAGGTCTCCAGCATTCCGGGTGGATTCTTTACTGACTGAGCCACCAAGAAAGCACTTGCAGATGCTATATTTCAACGAACTTGATACAACCTAATCAGTAGATTCTGTTCCACATTTTATGTATGAACACTCTGATACTCATGAGGGTTAAGTGACAAACTGGCAGACATCAGAGTTATTTAAACCATCTCTATATCCATGTCTAACTTTTTTTGTCATCTACACTCATTTCTCCTTTATGAAACTCAGGTTCCAGCAGACTCTAAAACTATCTCTTTCACTGGCCCAAATGTCTGGAAATGGAGCATAATCTGTCAAAGAAAGCCCACCTCGTATTTTCTTTTCTTGGAAATGTCTTCAACATTGACTCAGCAGGAAACACTGAGTTTCTGCACTGTGCCAGGCTGGGTGCTTGTTGTTTAGTCGCTGAGTCGTGTCCTACTCTTTGTGACCCCCAGAGACTGTAGCCCAGTAGGCTGCAATGTCCATGAGATTTGCAGGCAAAAATACCTGGGCACGCTGCAGTTTCCTTCTCAATACCCAAGGAATGTGCTGGATATTGAGAAAATCTGGAGGAGTTAAACTAGTCATCACCTTCAAGAGGCCCTCCACCTAAAGAGCGAGACCATCATATAAAAACAAATGTTGATATCATTTGGTCAGGCATTTGTTGATAGTCAGGCCCTTTTAAGACGATGTTCCAGTCAGGAGTAAAGCCCTGCAGAGGAGATAAACCTGATCCTTGCTGCTGCTGCTAAGTCGCTTCAGTCGTGTCCGACTCTGTGCGACCCCACAGACAGAAGCCCACCAGGCTCCCCTGTCCCTGGGATTCTCCAGGCAAGAAGACTGGAGTGGGTTGCCATTTCCTTCTCCAACGTATGAAAGTGAAAAGCGAAAGTGAAGTCGCTCAGTCGTGTCCGACTCTTAGCGACCCCATGGACTGAAGTCTACCAGGCTCCTCTGTCCATGGGATTTTCCAGGCAAAAGTACTGGGGTGGGGTGCCATTGCCTTCCCCGACCTGATCCTTAAGTTCCTTCCAATTCAATATCCTCTAACTTCTCTTCCAGTCACCTACTTCACTCTCTCTATCTACTTTAGGAAAATTCATAGCTTAATAATGCATGAGGGAACATTACCTTAAGGTATAATTATGCTTTTCCCCAAATGACCTATGCAATTACACCAGAGTGGTGAACGGCAACTGCAGACAGGAGTTGAACAAGTGCCCAGGAATATAATGTTACAAAATGACCCCTGTTTCAATTTTCCTTCTTATAACTACATAAAAATTACATTTGCTTCTATCACAGAGATGTGCAGTAAAACATGAAAAAGACCCATTAGATTATCAATGCTCATCTCCTCCTAGGAAGTTTTTTTTTTTTTTTTAAAAAAACTGTGATAGTCTCTCTAAGGACTTGAGGCTGTTAAATTATTCCAAGATAATAGGGATAATGAGGCAGGAAAGACCTCCCAGCACAGTGTTTATACTTCGTAAATCTGCACATTGGTACCTGGCGGCAGGTAAACCTTCATGGCCAGATCATGAGTGGACAGAGCTCAAAGGAAAGGTGGGAAGTTGAGCCAGGAGACCCAAGGCAAGGTGTTGGGATTATAAAATTAGAGCTAGCGTTAGAGTTAGAATAAATAGTCACAGCTGGATAAAAGAGAAGGGCTAGTTAGTGGTCATGTGGGCAGTTCCAGACCTGGGAACCAGAGATTTGAGACAGCAAGTTTCATATAAACACTGATATTAATATGACATTAATGTAGATTATTACACATATATAAATATTTTATGAACTTCCATCATACTATGAAGTGTTCTGATTCTATTTAATATTAAATCCATTCCTTAATCAAGATCACTAAAAACACCCCAAAACGATTACCTAAATGCCTTAATCACTCTTTTAAAACTTATTTTACTGAAATATAGCTCCTTTACAATACTATATTAGCTTTAGGTGTACAATACAGTGCTTCAATAATTTTTATAGATTAGACTCCATTTAAATTTAGTATTAAATATTGGCTGTATTTCCTGTGCTGTAAAATATATCCTTGTGACTTACACATTTTATATTAATACGTCTTAATCCTCTTCCCCTAACTATCCCCCTCTCCTTGACAACTCTTGATATCATCAGGCTTTTTAGGCTTTAGCCATGTTAGTATTGGTATAATAGTAATATCATTGTGGTTTTAATTTGCATTTCTGTAATGAATAATGAACATGAGTATCTTTTACTGTGCTATACATGTTTTAAATCCTTTAGTTCATTTACTTTCCTAAATAAAATATTTGTAAATAAATATTTCTCTATTTATGAATGACAATAATTAGTAAATATTAACCTTTACATTATTGACTTATAAAAGATTTTTATTTTTATTAATAAATATCAATACTTTACCAGATATATCTATTGTGAATATTTTCTCCTAGTTTAGATTTTATCTTTTAATTTTATTAAACATGGGTTTTAAATAGCAGACGTTTTTAATGTTTTTAAGTTTGATGAAGTCAAAAGTACCTGTGTCTCCTTTATGGTGTTTGTTTTTTTGGGTCCTATTTTGAAATACTTGCCTTACCAGAACATCATGGAAATTTCTGCCTGTTTTTCTCTCGAAGTCTATACTTCTAGCAGTTACATATGGATTTTTTATCTGTTTTATTTTTATATGGTTTGTGGCAAGGAGTGGGTTTAGAGAAGAGAGGGAGAAAGAGACAGACAGATATAGAGGGAGAGAGGAGAGAGAGAGCGCTGAATATGTTAAATGTCGTCATTTCATCATATGAATTCATCACTGAGCAAGTTAACACCTGTGTGTAAATAAAGCTCAGTAACTTTGGTCCACTTGTGTCAAATTTAATATCAAAAAGAACGATTATTCAAACTGGACTGTCTTTGCCTCCATCAGTGCCCTGTTCTTACGGTCTACTTTGTCTAACAGTAACCTGGATTAGTGGGATGGTTTTTATTATATCTCTCCCTTGATTTGGCAAGGACTAATGATTGCCCCTCATTACCCTTTCCCCAAAGTACTTGGATCATCGATGAGAAATGCCACCATAAGAACTCCAACCTCCCAACAATGCATTAATTTACGTGAGATTGAAATAAAGTTTTATTTTCTATAAGCCAATATCATATGAGATATCTGTTAGTTGCATATGGACGCAATTCTAACCCGGTATATATTTTTCAATCCATTTACTTTCAACCAATTTCTGTTCTTTTGTTTTAGATATATCTGTTATAGCAACACATAGCTGGATTTTTTTTCATCCAAAATGCCAATGTTTTAACTCTTTCTAATCTCTTTTAACTGGACAATCAGACCATTCAAATTATTGTGCCCACTGATATATTTTAATTTATTTCTAATATATTATGTATTGCTTTCTATTTTATTTTTATTGTGATAGTGTCTGAAAAATTTCTTTCCTTTTGGATTCTCTTATACTGATTATACTGATTTTTATTCTCATTAAAAATTTAATTTCTCTACTAATTTTGAATGTGTATAACATAAAATATTTGTATCATTTTTAATAACTCTAAAAATTTAAACTTTACCTAATCTTAAAAATCTAAATTTAAGCAATATCTTGACTATACTCTTAGAAAATGTGTGTGTTTTAAGCGTAAATCCAATTCACCTCCTTACAAAGTAAATGTTAATTTCACCTCAGATCAAATTTCTTTCTGGAACTTTACAATTCTGCATAGTAAGCATTATTGTCATTACTTTGAAATGTCAATGCATGAGTAGTTGTATTCAAATGTTTAACATTGTGTTTGCTTACCATCCATTTCTTCTTAAAATAGCTTTATTGAAACAAAATTCATGAACCTTATGTTTCACCCATATAAAATGTATGATCCAATGGTTTTTAATATAGTCACAGAGTTGTACAACCACTACCAAAATTTAATTTTAGGATATATTCATCATGCCCAGAAGAAGCCACAAATCTATTAGAAGTCATTTCACATTTACCCTTTTCACTAACCAACCACTAATTTACTTTATGTCTATAAATGTGTCTTTTCTTGACATTACACCTGAGTGGAATCATACAATATGTTGTCTTTTATAACTAGTTTCTGTCACTAATCCTAATGTTTAATGTTTATCTCCCTACATTATCAATTTTTTCTCTCTGTTCTATTATTTCTCATCACATACAAATATGCTGTAATGCCTCCTTCTAAGAAGTAATATGCATCGAGTCCATATCCCCAGGCTCTTCTGCCATATTTTTCTCCTCCTCTTCAAAGCAAAATTTCTCAAGTAAATTTTCTCCTCTAGTTCATATCTCATTCTGTCTTTTTGTCACATCATTTTTTTCCTCTACCACTATACTAACTCATTCTTGTCAAAAGCATCAATAAATTCCATTTTTTATGTTTATTTGGAAAACTTTCATGAGCTTCTGGGTGACCCATTTTTGTCAATTATTCCTTAAATATTGCAACATTTTTTTTCACTTAGTTTCTGGAATTATCTTGGTTCAGCTCCACATTTGGGGATATTTTCTTATGGAAAATCCTCCATAAGCAACAGCAACCCTTCAGATCAAAATTCCACATGAATGGTACCTCGCACTGAACTAAACCTTAAAAAATAATATATTTTCCAGTCAGAGTTCTGAAGTAACTTGAGTGAATATAAAAGATTAAAGGGATGAGATTTTCTTAGTGCACTTGGGATCTTTACCAATTAGTTTACAACAAAGCTGAGTCAAATTGAAAGCACACAATTTCTGTGAATAGACAAGATCACAAGAAAGGGTAACAGAAAGAATAAAACTGTACATACCCTCTCCCAAAATTGTTCATCATGAAACTTGCCTCATTTCCTCAACCTTTTACTCAGGAAGGACTCAGTGAATGATGGAGAGAAGACAGAACTATTTTACTGATGGATGATCTCTTCATGAAAGGAAATATCATGAGTGACAAACAAACCTCCCACTCTTCCAACGTGACCAGTTCTTGAACGTCGTATGCTTAGTTGCTCAATTGTATCTGACTCTTTGTGCCCCCATGGACTGTGGCCTGCCTGGCTCCTCTGTCCCTGGGGATTCTCCAGGCAAGAACACTGGAGTGGGTTGCCATGTCCTCCTCCAGGGGCTCTTCCCAACCCAAGGATCAAACGCAGATCTCCCACATTGCAGGCAGATTCTTTACCATGTGAGCCACAGTTTCACATAAAACGTCAGTGAATCTTTTAAGTAAATTTTTAAAAATACCTTCTATCTGGTGTTAATTGGAAATTAGATACATTATTTTTTCCAAGAAAAGCTGAATATAACTCTTATAATCATCCCTCTAACCTCTTTCCTTATACTGATTTTGTAAGTCTAAGGGAATTGCAAACAAGTGCAGGGCTACTCTGAGGGGATGGCTGAAAATATAGTGAAAGATGGCATTGCCTATAACTCCACAGAATTCAATAGGTTACAGGATAAAATGAGGAGATGGACCCACCCTCAAAGTTAATAAGTTTACAAATATCTCTTATTGGGTATCTGATTGGTTGGTTGCTAATTCCATAGGTCAACAACAGAGACTTGGAAATATCTTGGTTCATTTAGCACAATGAAATACAAACATTCATTAGTTAGGAGGAAAAATGGAAACTTTATTCTTCTCCAATGAGGGTGTTTACCACGTTGGTGTTTTAGTCCTGATAATTCAGGAGCCAATATTGCTTATGGCCGGACATTGTGCTCTAGCACTGCTCCAAATATGGCTAGGTTAACATGTGTCATGGAAATAAAAACAAATATTTTTAGTGCAAGTATGCTCTAGGCACTCTGCTAATTGCTTTACAGAGACTACCTTATTTAATCCTCTTCACGGTTTGTTGAGGAAGGTAGTATTACTAACCACATTTCATAAATAATATAGTATGCTCCAGGGAGATTATATAACTTTTCCACTCCAGTAAGACGGCATATGCCGATGCTTGTATTTAAATTCAGAATGCTGGATTCCCAGTTTTATATATTTAATTACTTTATAAGATCACTTTTCAATACATGCATGTGCATTCACTCTGTGTGTGTGTGTGTCTATAACAGTTTGATGAAACAATAAGCATTTACATTCAAACAATACACCTTTTGAGTTAAAAAGAAAAAGGTTTACAATAAAATTGTGTGAAAAAAGAAAGTGAAAAGTATCAGTTGCTCAGTTGTGTCAGACTCTGGATTCCATGGACTATAGCCCATCAGTCTCCTCTGTCTGTGTAATTTCCCAGGCAAGAATACTGGAGTTGGTTACCATTTCTTTCTCCAGGGGCTCGTTCCAACTCAGGGATCCAACCCCATCACTTAGGTGGTGCATAAACACTTCAGGAACAACACTTTCAGAATGGTAAAACTTTGCCTGGATTTTACCTGCTGAAAGTGGATGAATGTCATGAAGGAATGGAAGGTTTACCCCATATTATCTAAGATTTATTGAGAACCTAATGATTATATTAGGAAAATTATATATGTGATTATATGTGGAAAATTCTTCAAGAGATGGGAATATCAGACCCCCTTAAGGACCTGCCTCCTGAGAAATTTGTATGCAGATCAAGAAGCAACAGTTAGAACTGGACACAGAACAACAGACTGGTTTCAAATTGGGAAAGGAGTACATCTAGGCTGTATATTGCCACCCTGCTTATTTAACTTACATGCAGCATACATCATGGGAAATGCCGGGCTGGATGAAGCACAAGCAGGAATCAAGAAAGCTGGGAGAAATATCAATAACTTCAGATATGCAGATGACACCACCCTATGGCAGAAAGTGAACAAGAACTAAAGAGCCTCTTGATGAAAATGAAAGAGGAGAGTGAAAACGTTGGCTTAAAACTCAATATTCAGAAAACTAAGATCCTGGCATCTGGTCCCATCACTTCCCAGCAAATAGATGGGGAAACAGTGGAAACAGTGAGACTTGTTTTTTTTGGGGGGTCCAAAATCACTGCAGATGGTGACTGCAGCCTTGAAATTAAAAGCTCATTGGAAGAAAAGCTATACTACCCTAGATAGTGTATTAGAAGCAGAGACATTACTTTGGCAACAAAAGTCCATCTAGTCAAGGCTATATTTTTTTCAGTAGTCATGAGCAAGCAGAAGTTACAGGTGGGCTGTTAGAGTCCAGAGGAAAAATACTCACCCGGAAATAAGCAAAATATGATTTAAACTGAGGGTGGCACCTACAGGTCGATCTCAGATTGGACATACAACTAACAGTGTGTCTCTAGTTTCTTGCACATTAAAAAAAAAAGTCTAACTATATTAACAGTATGCTTATCAGGAACAATACTTCCAAAATGCTGTTCCTCAAAGCATGATCTTCAGGATGCAGACCTCCAAAGCATTTGGAGACATCTCAAACACTCATGTCCTAAGGCCCCCACCCCAGGGTTCTGATTCATTAGGTCTTATTATCTGTGTTTTTAACATGGTACTTGGGCAATTTGTCCAATGCTTGGGTACTTCTAAGACCATATTTTGAAAAATACTCCTTAGATATGCTCACCTAAATCCCAACTCTTATCTCTTACTCTTCTTTTTTGGCCACGTAGCATGGCATTGTGGGTCTTAGTTCCCAGACCAGGAATCAAAGCCTCACCCCTTGCCTTGGAAGTGCAGAGTCTTAACCACTGAACCATCATGGAAGTCTTCTTTTATTCTTTAAGAAACTTTTTCTTTAGGTGATTTGACAAAAATATTTTATCATTAACACAGGGTGGTTCAGAGTCAAGTACATAGGTACCTTAGGAACTTGGTTCTAAATCCCTGATACCTTGACACTGGTCCTATGCATTTTAGCTAAATGACATTCTTCACAATCTAATTATAACAAGGCACTGATGATTATAAGGAAAGTCTCTACCTATTCAACTATATCCTTCACTGTCTAGATAGGAGTACCATCTGTCAACATGGTTCTTTACTTTTTTTTTCTGTAAGGGCACATCATTTTCATCTAAGAGCAAATAAAATGAATCTATAGGGCAAATCAAATTTAAAAAAGCACCTTTGCTTCTCTCCATAAATCTAATCTCAGTAGAAATAGACATACTAATTAATAAATGTGTACAAAATAAATTAGTACTGATGATAGATTAGTACAAGAGAAATACAAATATTAAATAAGCCATCTTCTTTGTTGGAAGTTAGCTTGGTCATGGAGTTTAAAGACTACCAAGAAAGAGGAATTTGCATTATATCAGTCCTAATCATTTACCTCTTTGCTATTTTCTTTCTCTTTCTCTCTCTCTCTCTCTCTTTTTTTTTTTAAATTCACTTATTGTGACTAGAGTTTATGAAGCACTTACATCATGAATGTCTTATTTATCATGCACAGTAACCCTACATCATCTGGAAGCAGATACCATGGTTGAGGAAACCAGACCTCATAGAGGGTAAGTGTCTCTGCCACGTCCAGACGGTGAAGGAGAGGCAAAAAGATATTAGAAGCCAAGTCATTCGTTTCCAAATTCATTGCTCGTTTATCTTGCAGCAGGATTTTAATCTTTTGGAAAACCTTATTTTAAGAACCAAAATATCCAGTGACACAGTACAAAAAGCAGCTTGTTTGCTGGGAGATACAGTGGCGATGAGCCTTGATATCCAGGGAGAGGGTGAAAGTGCTAGATTATATCCTTTCGTAGCCTAGAATGATGTCAGATGATGGATGCTTCAGACTGAGTGGATCTGAAGATCACCCAAGGTTGGCACAATAAACAATGACCAACCTAAAGATGTAACCCAAATCACTGCCACTGACAAGTCCATAATTTTTATCATGGCCTCCCAGCAAGACAGCCTAAGTCAGCCATTACTCACTGCTCAGCAGTGTCAGAGGTGAATATGACTGTGCTTCTGACCTCTGACATCATCTCAAGTCTGTGCTGAACTGGGGCCCTGTGTCTTCCACAAATGTTGATCTAAATCCTGAACTCTTCTTGTTATCCAAGAGAGATGCAAGTCTCTCTGAGTCATTAGGAATGTTTAAAAATGAAACAAAACTGAAGGCTAATATTCCAAAAACATCAGACCTATGACTAAACAATAGCTCCCAAATACTAAATGTTCAACATGTATCAACAAAAACATGCAAAATGCATCCCTTATCCTTTGGGGGTCACTGGTGCTACCTCGGTTTTTGCATAAAGCAGTTGGGATCTGAAAGTGTAGGTCAGTTGCTCAAGGTTGAATAGCTGATAGGGGCAATCGTGAGGCACTGAGCCCAAGTCTGACGACAAACCTCATGTCCTTACCACCTTGCCATAATGCCTCTTAGGATGAGACAGCATCAATCAGAACAAGGCACAGGATCCTGGGCAGAGAGGGATGAACACACTCTGGAAAGAAAAAGAATGCTCATTCTTACAAGTGCCCCAGACTAAAGCACCAGGACGACGGCCATGATCAATTCTTTCCCCCAGAAGGAACATCCCTGGGTTCTAATCTGTAGGTAAGGCTTGCATACATTTTTTTTGGTATTATTACAGATCCTTTAAGACTGACCAAGGTGATATTTGGAAAACCAGAAACAGGCTCAGGGAAGCCCACTGCAGACTGGAAGCAACTTGATAAAAATAAATGGTGATTTGGGAAGTTGACTCTTGCAGAACAATGAAAGTGAAAGTGAAGTCCCTTAGTCGTGTCCGACTCTTTGCAACCCCGTGGACTGTAGCCCACCATGCTCCTCTGTCCATGGGATTTTCCAGGCAAGAGTATTGGAGTGGGTTGCCATTTCCTTCTCCAGGCAGAACAATGAAGAAGGGATTAAATTAGGGAGGTGGGAGGCAAGGAGATAGGCTAGAGGCCATTCCAACCGTCCAGATCCAAGAACATGTCTGTAATTGATATTCATGTGGTTAGCCCCAAATTACCACAAGCCCTGCCTGCCGTAAGCTGATTCTTCCTGACATCAAGGGCAGAGAGGGAGGGACATTTATGTCTGGCTGTAACCCTCACATGGGACAACCTGTGAATAAAGCAATCTGTTCACCCATATGGACCCCACACATTTTATAAATGTGAGTAAATTCACTCTCAACTTGTGGTTCCTATGATCAAATTCAGCAGAGATTAACCATCAGAATTACACTATTTGTAATTCCCTATTGTAGGGAGTGCTTATCAATTCATAGTCACATACACACCACCAACAATAATGACAAAATTCTTTATCCAAAATTATCTAACTGTTCTATATTCTACAAAGTACCTTTAATCAATAAAACCACAGGCAATCTGACACTTGATGTCATGAATATGACTATAAGGTCATTCAGTTCAGTTCAGTTTAGTTGCTCAGTTGTGTCCAACTATTTTCGACCCCATGAATCGCAGCACGCCAGGCCTCCCTGTCCATCACCAACTCCCGGAGTTCACCCAGACTCACGTCCATTGAGTCAGTGATGCCATCCAGCCATCTCATCCTCTATTGTTCCCTTTTCCTCCTGCCCCCAATCCCTCCCAGCATCAGTTTTCTCCAATGAGTCAACTCTTCGCATGAGGTGGCCAAAGTACTGGAGTTTCAGCTTTAGTATCATTCCTTCCAAAGAAATCCCAGGGCTGATCTCCTTCAGGATGGACTGGGTGGATCTCCTTGCAGTCCAAGGGACTCTCAAGAATCTTCTCCAACACCACAGTTCAAAAGCATCAATTCTTCAGCGCTCAGCCATCTTCACAGTCCAACTCTCACATCCATACATGACCACAGGACAAACCATAGCCTTGCCTAGACGGACTTTGGTGGCAAAGTAATGTCTCTGCTTTTGAATATGCTATCTAGGTTGGTCATCACTTTCCTTCCAAGGAGTAAGCGTCTTTTAATTTCATGACTGCAGTCACCATCTGCAATGATTTTGGAGCCCAGAAAAATAAAGTCTGACACTGTTTCCACTGTTTCCCCCTCTATTAGAAGGTTTATAAGGTCAATATCTGATCATTGGCTAGTTCTTAGTTAAGGAGAGTAAACTGATAACTGTTTGATATGGAAATGTCCCTCTCTTTCCCTCAATCATGTCAAGCCTGTCAACCTAAAACATACCCACAGGAAATATATTTCTTTATAATCATTCAGTCAGTCATTTACCAAATCTATATTAAATGTCTGGTTGCATATGACACAAAATCATGACAAATGTGATAAGGATGATCTAGGTTGTGGGGAAATAAATATGAACATAACAAGATTCTTGTCTTTGAGGAATTCAGAGTCTATTGTAATATGTTATCAAGTGCCACAGGAGGCAGGAAGGTTAAGGCATATCAGGCTCTTGAAAATCAGTAAGTATGTATTAAACACCTGTTATGTATAAGATCTTAGGTTAAAGTGAAAGCAAAAGTGACTCAGTCATGTTAGACTCTTTGCAATCCCATGGACCATACGGTCCATCCATGGAATGAATTCTCCAGGCCAGAATACTGGAATGGGTAGCCTTTCCCTTCTCCAGCGGATCTTCCCAACCCAAGAATGGAACTGGGGTCTCCAACATTGCAGGCAGATTCATTACCAACTGAGCTATCAGGGAAGCCTGAGATCTTGGATTAATTACCATTATTTATAAATAATTGAAAGATGAAACTTAACAATCTTTCAAAATTCAGAAATATCTATGAGTTTGCAAAGTAAGGCAATAATAGTAGATACACTTCTATTGATACTTGTCATTAAGTAATAGCTTTATTGAGTACCTACTGTATTCCAGGAACTAAGGTAGATATTATGTGTTTAGTGACAATTAAAATACTGTCTGCACCCTAAGTATATCATTATCTAGAGAGGTTTGTCTGTCTGGTTAAATGATCCCACACAAGCAATTTCAAAGGCAACAGAGATTTCTTTCTCAGTCATGCTATATTCACATCATGGTTCAGCCTCATCTCTGCTTCACATAGCCTCGAATGTAGGGGAAGTCTGATGAGACAGTGTCTATCCGGGAAATCTCTGCCCTTGTGGTAGAAAGAAGAGATACAACCAAAAGGGACACAGGTCACTTCTGCTCACATTTCAGCAGCCAATGATAGCACCAGTGGGGTGGGGAAAGAAAATCATCTCACAAGACGTGGCTTTAGAGGGAAGGAACTGGGATATTTGGTGAACAGCAATATATCTACCACAGAGTGAGGCCACTAACCCCACAAACCCTCCCAGTAGTACTTTTCCTAGTTCTCAAAAATATAATCAGTGTGGACATGCTTATCAGTTGGCAGAAAGGAAATGTCATCTGTTTACCCAAGAGCTGTTATAGTAGGAAAGACCAAGTGCAAACCCATGAAATTACCTCCATCCTCTGAAACCAAGGACAAAATAAAATACAATAGCCCTTCACAAGGGTAATGACCCAATAGGAATTGGAAAGTTCATTCTTCCTGACCCCATAATTTTAAGTTCCATCTTTCCAGAGGTTCTGGTTTCCAGTGTAAGAAAAATTACAATGGTGGGGGGGTGGAGGGGTCACAAAATTCTGCTAAACTTAAAATTAGTCAAGTCTTCTCTCAATATATCAGTTCCTACATCCTTGACATATTGAATATTGTTTTTGCTGCCACTGATGTTACTACTACTACCATCACTCCATCACTGTGGCCACCACCATCACCATCACCACGACCACCACACCATCACCACCATCATCATCATCGCAACCACCACACCATCACCACCATCATCATCACCACGACTACCACCACCACCATACCATCACCACCACCATCATCATCATTCCCATCATTACCACCACTACCATCACCATTACTACCATCATCACCATTCCTATTATTATGCCTTTCATCACCACCATCACCACGACCATCGCCACTACCACCACCACCACTAAACACCACACCATCACCACCACCATCATCATCGTTACCATCATTACCACCACTACCATCGTCACCATTCCTATTATTACCCCTTTCTTTACCAACATCACCACCATGGCCACTGTCACCGTTGACTAAAGACAGCTGAGTGCCGTGCATGTATTTTTGTTTAATTGAATGCACAATAGTCCAAGAAGGTAGGTACTAGGGTTTTGATCATGTTATAGCTAAGGTAAATGAGGATTAATGACATTTTTTAATTGCTCAAGTTTCCATAGTTAAGGAATAATAGAATTGGAAATTTAAATTCTAGAATTCTGATGCCAAATCTCAAAAACCTACCTAGTATATAAATTACCTCTAAGGAATATTGAATTATTTAAAAAACATTCACCTCTCTCTTTTTTTAATGGTGGCACAAACAGAACAAGGGTTAAAAAACAAAACAAAACAGTGTTCCACTTCTTTCACTACTTTGGATGATAGTAGGAAAATCACAGGGTTTCTGCTGGAAGATTTTTTTTTTTTTTTTCTGTTCTAGGTTCACTGCCAATTGACTGTGTGAACTCACAGAAATCTGTTAACCTCTCTGAGGTGTAGCTGTAAAATGGAAACAATAATCTTGGATCACCTTACCCAGTGCTGGTGAGAAAAATCAAAAAATATTTGCGACATCACAGTATGAACCATAATTCCTGTAGAGGTGTAAATTACTATTATTTCTGCTTGATTTTCCCTCGCTAGGGAAAGCTAGCCTCCCCTTATCTCACAAGAACTTAGATTATGGTCTCTAGTCCGTGGCTGGAGAGATATTCATAATATTTACTACAAAGGATAATCATAATTATTTGCAGATACTTACTTTTCAATAATAGAACAATGACCATTTTTCATTCTGATGTCTAGAAAAGAAGGCTGCCTCTGATTGGCCTAGGACCCCCAAGGGAACAGGGCCTCATGGAATTTCCCAAATGTTTTCAGTTCAATGGGAGGACAGGTGATGAGGAAGAAGTGGAAGCCTCTATTGTTAACCCTAAAGAATCATTTCAAAAGGGAGGTTTTATTCTGACTCATGAGCTGCCAACAGTTCTTCAATTATTCAATTCACGAATTGGCAGTTCCATTATTCCATCCAGAAAGAAAATAGAGGGAAGATTAAGAAACACCACAGGACAACCCCTCACCAGGCTTGTTTTTCACAAGCAGAAAGGATGAAGGTCCTGCACAGAAAGACCTCAGAGACACCTGCCTGGTGCGTCTTCGTGAATGAAGTACCGCTAGAGAGGATACGTTGTGCTGGCTCTTCTGAATAAGTGCTGTGCTGCTCACACCCTCCTGAGTCACCCTGAGCTCAGCTATAGACCCGCACTGGGGACAGACCACTGCTCGGGATGCTGGAGAAGAATCCACACGATTCTACAGGACAGAACCTTGTCCCACCCCCTTGACATGAGAGCAGATACCTACAGAACCTTCCCTAGAGTAGGGAAGACTTCCTTCTCTGGATAAGACTCATTTTGAAAACTTATTTTAAATGCACTGATGGAGAGCCGTGGGATGTTAAGGTGTCAGAAGCCATCAAAGGGTGGCTACTCTTCCTTGGCTTCGTGCCACATACTGCTAAGCGGTGCTTAGACACTGCCTGCATCCAGCTCATCACTCTGGCAAAGGGGAAATTATTTTAAACTTAGGAGCTGTACTAGGTCCTGTCCTGGCTTAACCTACTTGTATGAATTAGTCAGGGCTTCCCAGGTGGCACTAACAGTAAAGAACCCACCTGCAAATGCAGGAGACATAGGGGATGCAGGTTCTATCCCTGGGTTAGGAAGAGCCTTTGGAGAAAAGCAAGAAAACCCACTTCAGTGTTCTTGCCTGGAGAATCCCATGGACAGAGGAGCCTGGTGGGCTGCAGTCTACAGGGTTTTCAAAGAGTTGGACATGGCCAGAGAGACTTAGTGCCCATACACAAATATGTGAATGTTGAAGAGTTTGCCTGTAATCCTCAACCAAACTCCTGGGTTCAAACAAGCAGCTGCCTACAAGAAGGAAACCATTCTGATGTCTTCTTTTCCTCATAGGGACCAGAAATGATGTGCAACAGAAACCTCTATTTATAATTCTTTTATCATTTTGAACACAGATAGATTTTTCTATATTCTCTAATTGAAGCAGGCAAATCTAATTTCTGGCATAGAAAGTATATTCATAGATATGTTGCCAGCTTTACACTTTATCTTCCTTTATTTCGAAGTGTATAATTTATCTCCTAGGCAATGGCACCCATATCTTAATATGACTTATGTAAGAAAAATAGCCCACAGTCACAGAATATTAATTGTTTCTGCTTTCCCCAGAAGTAAAGAGAGAAAAAAAGTTATATGCCTAGTGAGAGCAGATCCAACTTCAAGTTTTTAAACTTAATTCAATATTTCCCATAATATCTTTCTAATAAATGTTGGTTCAAGATGTCTTCCTTGGTAGTTAAATTTGGTGCTCCCTACCTTCCTCTTCAGCAATACATGAACCATGAACTTCCAGATGTTCAAGCTGGTTTTAGAAAAGGCAGAGGAACCAGAGATCAAACTGCCAACATCCACTGGATCATCGAAAAAGCAAGAGAGTTCCAGAAAAACATCTATTTCTGCTTTATTGACTATGCCAAAGCCTTTGACTGTGTGGATCACAATAAACTGTGGACAATTCTGAAAGAGATGGGAATACCAGACCACCTGATCTGCCTCTTGAGAAACCTATATGCAGATCAGGAAGCAACAGTTAGAACTGGACATGGAACAACAGACTGGTTCCAAATAGGAAAAGGAGTACATCAAGGCTGTATATTGTCACCCTGCTTATTTAACTTATGTGCAGAGTACATCATGAGAAATGTTGGGTTGGAAGAAGCACAAGCTGCAATCAAGATTGCTGGGAGAAATATCAATAACCTCAGATATGCAGATGACACCACCCTTATGGCAGAAAGTGAAGAGGAACTCAAAAGCCTCTTGATGAAAGTGAAAGTGGAGAGTGAAAAAGTTGGCTTAAAGCTCAACATTCAGAAAACGAAGATCATGGCATCTGGTCCCATCACTTCATGGGAAATAGATGGGGAAACAGTGGAAACAGTGTCAGACTTTATCTTTTGGGGCTCCAAAATCACTGCAGATGGTGACTGCAGCCATGAAATTAAAAGATGCTTACTCCCTGGGAGAAAAGTTATGACCAACCTAGATAGCATATTCAAAAGCAGAGACATTACTTTGCCAACAAAAGTCCGTCTAGTCAAGGCTATGGTTTTTCCAGTGGTCATGTATGGATGTGAGAGTTGAACTGTAGAAGAAAGCTGAGTGCTGAAGAATTGATGCTTTTGAACTGTGGTGTTGGAGAAGACTCTTGAGAGTCCCTTGGACTGCAAGGAGATCCAACCAGTCCATTCTGAAGGAGATCAGCCCTAGGATTTCTTTGGAGGGAATAATGCTGAAGCTGAAACTCCAGTACTTTGGCCACCTCATGCAAAGAATTGACTCATTGGAAAAGACTCTGATGCTGGGAGGGATTGGGGGCAGTAGGAGAAGGGGACAACAGAGGATGAGATGGCTGGATGGCATCACTGAGTCAATGGACATGAGTCTGAGTGAATTCCGGGAGTTGATGATGGACAGGGAGGCCCTGGCATGCTGCGATTCATGGGGTCGCAAAGAGTCGGACACGACTGAGCAAGTAAACTAAACTGAACTGTCCCTCCTCTTCAGGGGTCCCTGGTGACTCAGATGTTAAAGAATCTGCCTGCAATTCAGGTACCCAGTTTCAATCCCTGGATTGGGAAGATACCCTGTAGGAGGGCATGGTAATACAATCTAATATTCTTGTCTGGAGAATCCCACAGACAGAGGAATCTGATGGGCTACAGTCCATGGGGTCGCAATGAGTTGGACACGACTGAGCGACTTCACTTTCATGCATTGGAGAAGGACACTCCAGTGTTCTTGCCTGGAGAATCCCAGGGATGGGGGAGCCTGGTGGGCTGCTATCTCTGGGGTTGCACAGAGTCGGACACGACTGAAGCAACTTAGCAGCAGCAGCTCAACTATAATGTAGGCCAGAAGGCTAAACATTTTACTAAGTAAGAAACAAATCCAATATTGTTATAATTGTTTCACCCCTACCACTCTACCCATAGAAGTCAGCATTACCTTAAATTCCCAGGGCAGGACACACACAAAGGAAGGCTTGGCATTTTAGCAACTCTGCAGATGTAAGAGAGTAGGTTATCAAAATTGAGTCCACATTTCATTATGTTACATAAAAATAAATTGGCTCCAAATAACACAAAATCACTTTCGTCATTATGATCCCTTTTAAAATAATACTGCCTCTGTCATGAGTTTATTCTCATATGTGAATGATTGCACTATAATAGTGTTGCCTAAACAAACAGACCCTTCCCTCACACCCATTCACACACAACCCTGCTAAGTCACTCCAGTCGTGTCTGACTCTTTGGGAGCAAATGGACTGTAGCCCATCAGTCTCTTCTGTCCATGAAATTTTCCAGGCAAGAATACTGGAGTGGGTTGCCATTTCCTCTTCCAGGGGATTGCCCTGATCCAGGGATTGAACCCACGTCTCTTCTGTCTCCTGTTTTGGCAGGCAGGTTCTTTACCACTAGTGCCACGTGGGAAACCCACACACACAACCCTGCTGCTGCTAAGTCATCTCAGTCATGTTCAACTCTGTGAGACCCCATAGATAGCAGTCCATCAGGCTCCCCGATCCCTGGGATTCTCCCAGCAAGAACACTGGAGTGGGTTGCCATTTCCTTCTCCAATGCATGAAAGTGAAAGTGAAGTCACTCAGTTATATCCGACTCTTAGTGACCCCATGGACTGCAGCCTACCAGGCTCCTCCATCCATGGGATTTTCCAGGCAAGAGTACTGGAGTGGGGTGCCATTGTCTTCTTCAACACACACAACCCAGAGACACTTAGTAATGAGCCAGAAGCTACCAACAGATTCTTTTCTCCCTAACCCCCTGACAGATGCATAGAGAAGAACCTATGCCTGACCAAGTCAAGAAGACTCACCACGTTGTGCTGTTTGCTAAATTAACATAAGGGGAGAATGGCCAAGCAGAAGTTGAAAAGAGTGTCTTTAAGCCACAAATCACTTCTTATGGTTTAGTGTTTTTACCAAAGACATATGAAAAATCTAAAGACCCAAAGAACTCTACTAATATTCCTAGAAAAGAATGTCAGCTCCTCTGATTCTCAGGTGGCTGTCAGGTATGGTCAGAGTAGAGAATGACTTGCCATAAAGCGGCCAGAGACTTTCCAGAAACACCTGCATTGATGCATAAAGTGTCACCACCGCTACTGAGTCAGTATTTAAGTGTTGACTTTCACCACATGGCATCTTGTAATTATTTGGAATGAACACAAGTTCTTGGGAGCCCACTGGATCTGAGTGTGAATTTACACTCGTCCTGATGGGCTGGGGGTTTCCCAGGTGGCACTCATGGTAAAGAATCTGCCTGCCAATACAGGAGACATAAGAGACACAGATTTAATCCTTGGGTCACAAAGATTTCCTGGAGGAGGGAATGGCAACCCATTCCCTTATTCTTGCCTGGGAAACCTCATTGACAGAGAAGCCTGGTGGGCTACAGTTCATGTGGTCACAAAAGACTCAGATATGCTGAAGCAACTTAGCATGTATACACTGACAAGCTGGAGGAGCCTGAGTTTCATCCTTTGCACACTGGTTGTAACACTGCTGTCTGCCTCACATGGTTGCCATGTAGCTTTACCAGCTGATTTATAAGATGCTTCGTTTAGCAGCGCCATTCCTCCCTGTTTGGAGAACTGTCCCCTCCCGCTCAGCTACCTGCATCTTTTTTTGGCCCATCCCAGACTGAGATCTACCTGGGAACTGCCACATTCTCTTGGAGCCCTCGACCATGACTAATTAGGCCAATGTGGGGTCCCAACAGGGATGTTTTGAATCAGAACTGGGAACAGTAACTAAGGGCTAGTGTTATTACTCTTTGGATTCAAAGCTGTAAGATAGCAGCATAATGCTGCCAGCAGCCAAGTTCATAATCATTTGAAGTCTGAGTCCCATTCATTCAAAATTAATAGAGTTGATCATAATCCCCATTTCTACCTGCATACCTCACGTCTCCTTTCAAGTAATATTATTCAGGCTTTTACCTCTACTTCCTCACTAAATCTTTTCTTATCAAGGATATGATGTCCTCCATTTTGCCAAACCCAACAGTTGGTTCTCTGTTTTTATTTTTTATTAAATTCAGAAAATCCTCCTTCTGTCTCAAAACACTCTTTTGTGTTGTTACTTCCTGGACTCCCATCTTTTCTTGTTGACATACCCTGTTTTTGGTCACCTTTTCTCAGCCTCTTCCCTGGCTCTTTCTCTGACCAACTTTTGCCTGTGAGAATGTCAGCATGGGGTCTGGATTGCCCCATCCTGGGTTTCCACTCTCTTTCCAAACTCTCTCTTCAGATAATCTCAGTAGCCCTGGTCTTTAAGCATCATTGCAACTGTGACTGCATTTGCAGACAGAAGAGGCGATTATGTCAAAATGAGGTCCTTAGGGCAGGCCCTAATCTAATGTGACCAGTGTCTTGATAAGAGACAATGAGGTCACAGACACACACAGAGGGAAGACCACATGAAGCCACAGAAAGATGGGCACCTACAAACCAAGGCTGCAGAACCAATCCTTTGACACCTGGGTCTTGGGCAGCCTGCCTCCAGAATTATGAGAAAATAAAGCCCTGTGTCATGGTGGTCCTAACAAGCCATACGGTCACTGTGGTAGATGTCATAAGGTCCAGAACTCCACGAGCCACTACTGCAGGGGAATAGCCCCTGACCAGACCCAGGCCTGAAGAGATTCTGCAGAATAGAGGGCATGTAGGTGGTGGCTCAGATGGCAAAGAGTCTGCCTGCAATGCTGGAGACTCCCATTCGATTCGTGGGTTGGGAAGATAACTGGAAAAGGGATAGGCTACCCACTCTGGTACTGCCTGCAATGCTGGAGACTCCCATTCGATTCCTGGGTTGGGAAGATAACTAGAAAAGGGATAGGCTACCCACTCTGGTATTCTTGGGCTTCCCTAGTGGCTCAGATGGTAATGAATCCATCTGCAATGCAGAAGACTTGGGTTTGATCCCTGGGTCAGGAAGATCCCCTGGAGTAGGAAATGGCAACCCACTCCAGTATTCTTACCTGGAGAATCTCACAGACAGAGGACCCTGGAGGGCCACAGTCTCTGGAGTTGCAGAGAGTCAGACACAACTGAACAGACTAAGCACAGCACACACACAGATGGAAGAGAAGACAGAGTCTCCAGTAGAAACAGTTCCCCGCTTGCTCTAAGACTCAGTTCTTCCCACGCCAGAACTCTGGAAACAAGCACAGGCGAGGACCCAAGGGCCCGTGTTCTAGGCCTGGCAGTCAGTAGCCTGTAATGCTGGGTTAGGCCCCTGATGTGTGTAAACTTCAGTCACCTCTTTGGTAAAATGGACTCAGCCATTTGAACCTTCCAGGAAGCTCAAATGGATGACAGACAATGAGCCACTTTGCTAACTCAGACATGCTCTACAGATGTGAGGGGTCCCTCTCAGTATTTTCCCTCCTGTTTTCATTTAACAAAATCCAACCAGCGGTCCGGGACAAAAACGCATTCAGCCGCACTGATGGATGCCCCCTGCCTCCAAGGTTGCCTCCTTCATTTGTTTCCATTTCAAACACCCTGTGAGCAGAGTAATTGAGTTTGAATTGCTTGGGGGATCCTCCCCCTCTCATGGTTCCATGCAAGGAAAGGCTCATGGTTGCTAATGATTTATTATTTCACCTCCTAACTGTATTTGTTGCTTGTGCTCAGCATGGTTGCCATGTAAGTGGCGCACACACTTGCCGTCGCCTCCAATACGGATGTGAATAAATCCAGGCCGGCCCTTCTGCCTTGGTCACTTGTGGAAGCAGCTCTTTCACCCTCTAAAATGGAAATGCTTTTATCTTGCAGCCCCTCTCTGGGAGCTATGTCTAAATTAATCCGGTGTCCTTAAGCGCCCTGGCTCCCACCCAGCCTTCAAAGTTTCCTCTGCTCTGGGAAAGGTTGAAGGCTTCAGGGATCTTGCAAGCTCTGAGATATTCCTGTGAATTAGAGTTCATGTATAAACAAAAGCTGCTCACATTTTAGATTACTCTTCATATGCTAAGCATTTTACAAGTATAGCTGTTTTAAGACTCACAGCCTGATGAGGTAAGCATTGCTCTTGTCTCTTTTTTGTAGGTGCAGTGGTTTTCAAACATGGCTGTGTGTGAATTCTTAGACATTCCTTCCATGGTGAGATGGGGTCTGTCTCTTCCCCTCAGACCTGGGTGGGCTCTGACTGTGCTGACCATTAGAGAAATGACACACGAGGTGCTCAGTCGCTCCAGAAACGTGTCATACAAAAGCCACTGTGTCCACCTTGACTGTCAGAAATCTCACTCTTGGAGCCCAGAACCACCATGTAAGATGTCTGACCTCCATGCCAGAAAATATGCACCTGCCTTTCAGTCAACTGTTCCATACACGCCCGGCTTCCCCATCACCCTAACAAGGAGTCAAACATGTCAGCAAACTCATCTGGGATCCTCACGACCAGGACATATGTCAACTAAATAACATCACGTGACCTCCTTTGACACCATGCAGAACAGAAGAATCATTCAGCCAAGCCATACCTATGTATATTGCACCAAAGAATTGATGCTTTTGAACTGTGGTGTTGGAGAAGACTCTTGAGAGTCCATTGGATAGCAAGGATATCCAACCAGTCCATCCTAAAGGAAAGCAATCCTGAATATTCATTGAAAGGACTGATGCGGAAGCTGAAACTCCAATACCTTGGCCACCTGATGCAAAGAACTGACTTATTTGAAAAGACCCTGATGCTGGGAAAGATTAAAGGCAGGAGGAGAAGGGGATGACAGAGGATGAGACGGTTGGATGACATCACCAATTCGATGGACATGAGTTTGAGCAAGCTCTGGGAGATGGTGCTGGACAGGTAGGCCTGGCGTGCTGCAGTCCATGGGGTTGCAAAGAGTCAGACACGACTGAGTGACTAAACTAAACTGAACTGAAATTATGAAGCATATTAAAACAGAGGTATTAAACATATTAAAACTGGAGACAGTAGGCACACAGCAGTAAAGACACCAAACATCAGTTGAAGAAACATAGGCAGAAAAAGTGAAGACCTTTCCAAGGTCACATTGATGACACACCATGGATCTCAGATTGGACTCCAGAGAGTCTGCCTCTGTGGTCTGGCTTTTTGACAAGCTATAACTGTAAGATAATTGCATCATGAATAAGACTGGAAGAAGGAGTAGGAATCAGTTCAACAAAGGAAACTGCTTTCCTACAGTTCAAGCCACCAACATGGAAATTGGGGGGGGAAGTCAGCATTTAGAGAAATGTCCAATATGTGACTTCAAATCTTTCCTCACCCACTTATCAGCTGTGTGACCCCCAAGAACTCAAGTTCTCTAAACCTTTGCCTTCTTGCTTGTAAAGTGGCAAGATAATAACTGTGAGGTTCAAATGAGATCAAACCTAGCAGAGAACACACACTAAATTTTAAGTGCTGGGGAAATCCTCAGAAGATAATTTCCTCCCTCAGGGATGATCAGCTAACAGATGCTGTAAAGCAGTGCTTGGGACACTTGGCAGTGGATGAAAGTAATTTTCATTGTTATGATGGAGGTGGTGTTACTGCAAAGTGCTGGGTAAAAACTAGAAATTCTGCTGAACATATGACAGTGCCCAGGATGGCAACCTCTCCTTCCCATGCTGACAACGAATTATCTAGTCAAAAATGTCAGTTGCAATGCTATTTGAGAAACACCCTCATAAAAGAATCTCCACAATGTTAGAAGCTAAAACAGATAACACCTAGGATCCCACAAAGATTAAGTTGCATCTCTCAAAAATTCTATTATACAGGTTTTTAACATACTATGACTCTGCCCTTTAACAATTCTATGATCTCTAGATGATAAGATCTAAAAGATTTTATGTGTTATGATTCTAAGAAGGTACACTTCTAAATTCCTGGGACTCCATTTGTTACTCTATGGTACTTTAAATCCACTACTTTTCTAAGCTTCTATGATGCTAAGATCTTAAGAGCCTTTAATCTTAGATTCTAAGGCATCTTGAGGTTATATTTCCAATAAGTTGCATTCTAAGAAATAAAATTCCTGCGTTTTTACAGTATCATCATGCTACCATTCTTAGATGTTAATGCACCATGATGTACATTTACAGATCCAGTGTGTCCGGAGCATGGAAGCTTACCATGTTAAAAGAACTCGTCTTCACCTTTAAGCTTAGATTCCCAAGCTGTTTCAGTTCAGTTCAGTCACTCTGTCGTATCTGACTCTTTGCGACCCCATGAATCGCAGCATGCCAGGCCTCCCTGTCCATCACCAACTCCCAGAGGTCACTCAGACTCACGTCCATTGAGTCAGTGATGCCATCCGGCCATCTCATCCTCTGTCATCCTCTTTTCCTCCTGCACCCAATCCCTCCCAGCATCAGAGTCTTTTCCAAGCTGTTTAACCATCTCCTTTTACAATCTAATAACAACGCTTGAGGATGGAGATTTCCACTGGAATGCTTGTTTCAGCAGATGAAAGTTCAGTACCCACGATGCTACATAGAGCTCCTGGCTCAGTTCTGACTAGGATGCAGACTCTTGGATATAGAGGATACTAAAATTTGTGTGCATTATGCTGAAAAAAAAAAAAAAATGTACTTGTGAGCTATAGTCTTAAGGTAACTTTATTGTTGGTCTGGTTTAGTCTCTCTACATACACCCTGTGAGGATAGTTATGCTCTGTTCCTGGGTTATATTTAGGGCCATTGTTATACTCCTTCTGGTCAGATATGAGTAATTAACATACAGCTAATCAAGAAGCAGCTTGTCTGTTACAGTGAAATAATCAAGACTTTAAACTTCAATCAAGTTGCAGCTACTTCTCTTTCCTGGACCTGGCTTACTGTCTGCTGGCCACCTGTCCTCAGGGAGACATTCATACTGACTCCCTTTTTCTTTCTCCACATGCTCTGGTACTATCCTGTCTTCCTGGTCCTGAGGCCAGGCCCCTTAGGGCTCAGGAATAGGGACACAAAAAAAGGAGAGAGGAAAAAGGTAAGAGATGTCTTCCTTGACTGAACTGAGGAGGAAAGACTCAGGTTCTCCTTGGGGCTGGTGTGTTGAAATCACCTCTCTCGCAATAAACAGCTGTGAATTTCTCTGTTTTGCCACCTCTTCTCCATGGCTTTCCCTTCCCTCTTCTCCCTTCCCTCTTCTCCCTTCCCTCTTCTCCCTTCCCTCTTCTCCCTTCCCTCCTTGTGTGTCAATGCATCTCCATTTCAGTGGATCACGCAGGGCTTCTCTTTCAAACTTGAGCCACCTGTGGTATGCCTCTGGTTTCTTTCGAGTCCACTCTTGCCTCTCAAGCAAAATCTAAAGCAACTCTCTTGCAAGGAGCCCACTTTATAGGAGACCATGACCCATCCTTCATCCTTAGAAATTCTGATAGTTCAAGTGAGTCCTGACTCAGACAGTTCCTCCTTTCTTAGAGCCTTGAGTCAGCTGGTCCCTTGCCATTTAAGTGTCTCTGGTATGAGTCCGACACTAGTTCACTGACAGCCCTTTTCCGAGTGATCTCTTCAAGCCCCCTCTTTCACCTAAGGTGGAAGGAAGATGCTTCCTACCCCACCCCCCACCCTGAGACTGGCTATGGAGAGGATCAGGTAAGATATTAAGGTAAATGAGTCGCTTTATCCCAAAATCCCCTTTACTCGCCAACATTTTTTTTTTTCTGTTGCTCTGACATCTTTCTCAGTCCAGAGCAGGGGTCAATAATGTATAACCTTCCAGCAAACCCTGCCCACTACCTGTGACTATAAACAAAATAATATTGCAGCATAGCCAGGCTCATTCACACTGACAATATCTCTGACTGCATGTGCTCTTCAACAGCAGAGCTAAATAGATGCACCAAAGATTATGGTCCACAAGCTCACATCATTTACTGTCATGGCTTCACAGAAAAGTTGGTGAACTCTGGTCCATCAAGGGCGCAAAACTGATCTTCTGCTCCCTTCTCTTACAGGGACAGCATGATCCTCTTTTGCTTCTCTGTTTAGAAGGTAGTATCCACTATACTGCGGGGCTTCCCTGGGGGTCAGTGATAAAGAATCTGCCTGCCAAGGGGGTACAGAAGGTCTCCTGGAGAAGGAAGTGCAATCCAATCCAGTATCCTTGCCTGGGAAATCCCATGGACAGAGGAGCCTGGTGGGCTACAGTCTGTGGGGTGGCAAAGAGTTGTACACCACTTATCAAGTAAAAAACAACAATTATTGGGACCTACATGAAACTGAGACTAAAAATAACTTTAATCTGCTATTATTCTCTTCACTTTTAAGCACCTACTCAATACACTGTCAGACCTAGACAGCATATTAAAAAGCAGAGACGTTACTTTTCCAACAAAGGTTCGTATAGTCAAAGCTATGGTTTTTCCAGTAGTCATATATGGATGTGAGAGTTAGACCATAAGGAAGACTGAGCACCAAAGAATAGATGCTTTCTAACTGTGGTATTGGAGAAGCTTCTTGAGAGTCTCTTGGACTGTGAAGAGATCAAACTAGTCCATCCTAAAGGAAATCAGTCCTGAATACTCATTGGAAAGACTGATGCTGAAGCTGAAGCTCCAATACTTTGGCCACCTGATGTGAAGAGCTGACTCATTGGAAAAGACCCTGATGCTGGGAAAGACTGAGGCAGGAGGAGACAAGGATGACAGAGGATGAGATCACTGGATGGCATCACCAACTCAATGGATTTGAGTTTGAGCAAGCTTTGGGAGATAGTGAAGGACAGGCAAGGCTGGCATGCTGCAGTTCATGGGGTCACAAAGAGTCAGACATGATCGAGCAACTGAGCAATACCAACATTCATCCAAGTTAACTTGCTTAATCCTTATAAAGATATGAGGTAAGTAATTGTTCTCCTTTCACAGAGGGGATATTCAGCTTCAGCGAAGTTTAGTAACTTGTCCAAGAATGCACAGCTAATAGCCAGTTAATGTGGGACTCAAACCAGGTCTGTCTGAGTCCAGAGGAAATGTGCTTTCAAATGCCTCAATTCTCTCTAGCTCTATTTTCCAGAGACTGGAAACTGCATTGTGAAGCCCACCCCTTCTCATGACTGATGCTTCATTTCCTGTCCCCAGGGGATCTCAGTGTTGTCACCAGCTCTGAAGCACAGGAGCCTAGCACGCTGGAGGCGCTCCTTTGCTGAATAAGTGAGAACTATTCATCCAATCATTCCCTTTCAGATTAGGGTTGAGCCTGATGCTGTCCAGGTCATCATTTATAAAGGTAAATTTCAGCTTAGACTCAGAACTCTTCATCAGGAATCTCCTCCAGGAGATTCCTGAAAGAAAAAAATGTCCCTAGGAAATTTAACTTACATTTTGCAAGGAAAAGACAAGAAAAGACTTTTGAAATAATCTGGAATATTCTTAATTCCACTTTTACACTGTTCCATTCTTCAGATGAGAAATGTGAAGTCTAAAGGAAACCAAAAATAACTGGTACCAAATGCCAGAGCGACTAACTACTGAGTTTAGAGAAACTAAATTTCAGGCTCAAGCCCAGTTTTCTCTCTAGCATCACTGGGACAATAGGTAACTATACGTAACAATAGAGCCTATTGTTCTTTTCCATTTTGCTGAAGAATACTCTGTGTTCACCAGTTAGATACAGAGGTCTTTTATTATGCTGTAGAAAATATTGATACATAAAGAATCAATATGTCAGAAGCTAATAGAAGGGGTTATATTTGTTTAGTGAGAAAGGTCATCAAGCCACCCCTGGAAGAAATAAATTAATCCAGGATTTATGGAAAGGGGAAAGGGATCCATAAGAGCCACAACAGAGTCCAAGGAGAGTTTGAGAGCAAAAGACAAAAAGAAGTTCGGTTAGATTGAGAGTGGGAGGCTGGAGAGGGGTCATCACCATGCTGTATGCACGACTTTGACAAGATGAGTAGACTGTATTTCAGATCATGCCAAATTTTCCTTTCCTTTTCCATTTTACTGAGAGAACTCGTAAATTCTTAAATACTTCTGTCTCTTTTTTAGATGTTGGACTGGTGTTTCTTTTAAATAGACACATGCTGTGACTTGACAGATGAGTCATTTTTGTTCAAAGTTCTTTCACATTCATCGGCCCCTCTGTCCTTCCCTCCATGTAATTCACTTCCTGATTCACAACACATATATATCTTGATTCACAAATTCATCTTGAGTTCTCTACGTTGTCTTCTGCATAACTCTCCCTCGTTCCCTCAGACATTTCCTTTAAGACAACTCTCTGATCACAATTGCTACAGGGTCCCTGTCTGGGTTGTGTTTTTATCACACCCACCACAGTGTCTGTGCCATTGCAAGCCTCCAGAAAATATTGCTATGTGATAGTGAATTGGACTGTAACCTGTCTGGAGTTCTGGGGACCAAGGTGAATAAGTCACAGATTTCATCATTGAGCGTCGTAACATGTGGCAGTGAGAAGTTGAGGAAGGAAAGGGAAGAAGGTGAGGTGAGTGTGGAGGGAGGCTCCACTCCAGGCTGGCCCTGTGCTCGCTCATCGTTGTACAGATGAAAGCAGAAAGGCCACCTGGGCTGACCCAGACAGAGATTCATCCTTAAAGGCAGCACAAAATTAGAATTCTGAACCTCTCAGTCCATGTGTTGCAAGTATACTTCTCCGATTACTTAAGTTCCTTGACTGTAAGAGGCTTTGACAAGCAACAAGTGTGGAACATGCTAGGAGTTGATTATTCTATTGAATAGGTTCTGGGTAAGTTGGATAAATGAAAGGCATGCTGCTTGCCTCTGAAATCTGGGCTGAGGAAATAAAGTGAAATTGGCAAATACACCATTTCAAATGAACTCCAGCCACCACCTTCAAAGACACCAGAGTGAAACCATTATGTTAGGTTCATAGGAGACATTGCAGGTGCTCAGGGTCTATTAATTGGTAATGTCACTCCTGAGTCCATATTACGTGCAAATATATTTAATCTCAATTCCAACTCAACACACATTTATTAAAGGCTGGCTCTTCATTTATTTATTCATTCACCACTCATTGTACAAATGTTTTGTGTGCCCAGAAATAGGCTGGGTGCCATAGAAACAGGGCAGAGCTTAACCAACATCGCCCTACCTCAAGGAAGCTCACAATGTAGTGAATGATCCACGCAGTAACTAATCAGTCAAGATCTAATAAATACAAGGAAGGAAAAGGCAGGGTGTGGAAAGAATGTATAATCAGGGGCTCTCATCCAGTTTTAAAGTCAAAAGATGTCTTCCCGAGGAAGTGATATTTAGGAAAGGACAGGAGAATGAGGTGGAGGGATCAGGTGACCATCTGGGTTCTCTAGTCAGGAGGTGCTTACAGGTCCTCTGTCACAGTTCTGGTGGCTGTGTGTAGAGAGGTGGAGAGACAAATGAGATCCATGATGACTCCCTCAGTCATAATGCTTTAGAGGCAAATAACAGAAACCTCAAATTCATATGAACATATGCATATGAACAATAAAGCAATTTATAATCTCACATAACTGGAAATCCAAAAGTTGGGCAGCTTCTAGGAGAATGCTCATAATTTAATAAATATGTGGATTCTTCAAATCAGTCTCTTTCTCCTGTCCTCAGTCCCAGATTCCTCCTGAATTGGATCTTGGTAGCCCTTGTAATAGGAGAAGGCAAAGGCAAGCCACTCCAGTACTCTTGCCTAGAAAATCCTATGGATGGAGGAGCCTGGTAGGCTGCAGTCCATGGGGTCACTAAGAGTCAGATGCGACTGAGCAACTTCACTTTCACTTTTCACTTTCACACAATGGAGAAGGAAATGGCAACCCACTCCAGTGTTCTTGGCTGGAGAATCCCAAGGACAGCAGAGCCTGGTGGGCTGCCGTCTATGAGGTTGCACAGAGTTGGACCCGACTGAAGTGACTTTGCAGCAGCAGCAGCAGCCCTTGTAGTAGGCTTCCCAGGTGGCACTATTGTTAAAGAACCCACCTTCCAATGCAGGAGATGTAAGAGATATAGGTTCGATCCCTGGGTTGGGAAGATACCCTGGAGGAGGGCATGCCCACCCACTCCAGTATTTTTTTTTTTTTAACTTTACAATATTGTATTGGTTTTGCCATACATCAAAATGAATCCGCCACAGGTATACATGTGTTCCCCATCCTGAACCCTCCTCCCTCCTCCCTCCCCATACCATCCCTCTGGGTCATCCCAGTGCACCAGCCCCAGGCATCTGGTATCAGGCATTGAACCTGGACTGGTGACTCGTTTCAAATATGATATTATACATATTTCAATGCCATTCTCCCAAATCATCCCACCCTCTCCCTCTCCCAGAGTCCAAAAGACTGTTCTATACATCAGTGTCTCTTTTGCTGTCTCGTATACTGGGTTATTGTTACCCTCTTTCTAAATTCCATATATATGCGTTAGTATACTGGATTGATGTTTTTTTTTCTGGCTTACTTCACTCTGTATAATAGGCTCCAATTTCATCCACCTCATTAGAACTGATTCAAATGTATTCTTTTTAATGGCTGAGTAATACTCCATTGTGTATATGTACCACAGCTTTCTTAGCCATTCATCTGCTGATGGGCATCTAGGTTGCTTGCATGTCCTGGCTATTATAAACAGTACTGCGATGAACATTGGGGTACACGTGTCTCTTTCACTTCTGGTTTCCTCAGTGTGTATGCCCAGCAGTGGGATTGCTGGATCAGAAGGCAGTTCTATTTCCAGTTTTTTAAGGAATCGCCACACTGTTCTCCATAGTGGCTGTACTAGTTTGCAATCCCACCAACAGTGTAAGAGGATTCCCTTTTCTCCACACCCTCTCCAGCATTTATTGCTTGTAGACTTTTGGATTGCAGCCATTCTGACTGGCATGAAATGGTACCTCATAGTGGTTTTGATTTGCATTTCTCTGATAATGAGTAATGTTGAGCATCTTTTCATGTGTTTGTTAGCCATCTGTATGTCTTCTTTGGAGAAATGTCTTTAGTTCTTTGGCCCATTTTTTGATTGGGTCATTTATTTTTCTGGAATTGAGCTGTAGAAGTTGCTTGTATATTTTTGAGATTAGTTGTTTGTCTGTTGCTTCATTTGCTATTATTTTCTCCCATTCTAAAGGCTGTCTTTTCACCTTGCTTATAACTTCCTTTGTTGTGCAGAAGCTTTTAAGTTTAATTAGGTCCCATTTGTTTATTTTTTTATTTTATTTCCAAAATTCTGGGAGGTGGGTCATAGAGGATCCTGCTGTGATGTATGTCAGAGAGTGTTTTGCCTATGTTTTCCTCTAGGAGTTTTACAGTTTCTGGTCTTACATTTAGATTTTTAATCCATTTTGAGTTTATTTTTGTGTATGGTGTTAGAAAGTACTCTAGTTTCATTCTTTTACAAGTGTTTGACCAGTTTTCCCAGCACCACTTGTTAAAGAGATTGTCTTTAATCCATTGCATATTCTTGCCTCCTTTGTCAAAGATAAGGTGTCCATGGGTGCCTGGGTTTATCTCTGGGCTTTCTATTTTGTTCCATTGATCTATATTTCTGTCTTTGTGCCAGTACCATACTGTCTTGATGACTGTGGCTTTGTAGTAGAGCCTGAAGTCAGGCAGGTTGATTCCTCCAGTTCGATTCTTCTTTCTCAAGATGGCTTTGGCTATTCGAGGTTTTTTGTATTTCCATACAAATTGAGAAATTGTTTGTTCTAGCTCTGTGAAGAATACCGTTGGTAGCTTGATGGGGATTGCATTGAATCTATAAATTGCTTTGGGTAGTATACTCATTTTCACTATATTGATTCTGCCAATCCATGAACATGGTATATTTCTCCATCTATTCAGATCAGATCAGATCAGTCGCTCAGTCGTGTCCGACTCTTTGCGACCCCATGAACTGCAGCACGCCAGGCCTCCCTATCCATCACCAGCTCTCGGAGATCACTCAGACTCACATTCATTGAGCCAGTGATGCCATCCACCTGATCCAGCCATCTCATCCTCTGTCGTCCCCTCCTCCTCCTGCCCCCAATCCCTCCCAGCATCAGAGTCTTCTCCAATGAGTCAACTCTTCGCATGAGGTGGCCAAAATACTGGAGTTTCAGCTTTAGCATCATTCCTTCCAAAGAAATCCCAGGGCTGATCTCCTTCACAATGGACCGGTTGGATCTCCTTGCAGTCCAAGGGACTCTCAAGAGTCTTCTCCAACACCACAGTTCAAAAGCATCAATTCTTCGGTGCTCAGCCTTCTTCACAGTCCAGCTCTCACATCCATACATGACCACAGGAAAGACCATAGCCTTGACTAGGCGAACCTTTCTTGGCAAAGTGATGTCTCTGCTTTTGAATATGCGATCTAGGTTGGTCATAACTTTCTTTCCAAGGAGTAAGCGTCTTTTAATTTCATGGCTGCAGTCACCATCTGCAGTGATTTTGGAGCCCAGAAAAATAAAGTCTGACACTGTTTCCACTGTTTCCCCATCTATTTCCCATGTAGTGATGGGACCAGATGCCATGATCTTCGTTTTCTGAATGTTGAGCTTTAAGCCAACTTTTTCACTCTCCACTTTCACTTTCATCAAGAGGCTTTTGAGTTCCTCTTCACTTTCTGCCATAAGGGTGGTGTCATCTGCATATCTGAGGTTATTGATACTTCTCCCAGCAATCTTGATTCCAACTTGTGTTTCTTCCAGTCCAGCATTTCTCATGATGTACTCTGCATATAAGTTAAATAAACATGGTGACAATATGCAGCCTTGACGGACTACTTTTCCTATTTGGAACCAGTCTGTTGTTCCATAACCAGTTCTAACTGTTGCTTCCTGACCTGCATACAGATTTCTCAAGAGGCAGATCAGGTGGTCTGGTATTCCCATCTCTCTCAGAATTTTCCACAGTTTATTGTGATCTACACAGTCAAAGGCTTTGGCATAGTCGATAAAGCAGAAATAGATGTTTTTCTGGAACTCTCTTGCTTTTTTGATGATCCAGCGGATGTTGGCAATTTGATCTCTGGTTCCTCTGCCTTTTCTAAATCCAGCTTGAACATCAGGAAGTTCACAGTTCACATATTGCTGAAGCCTGGCTTGGAGAATTTTGAGCATTACTTTACTAGCGTGTGAGATGAGTGCAATTGTGCAGTAGTTGGAGCACTCTTTGGCATTGCCTTTCTTTGGGATTGGGAAGAAAACTGACCTTTTCCAATCTTGTGGCCACTGCTGAGTTTTTAATTTTGCATCAGGTGGACACTAATAGATGGAGGACACTCCATCTATTAGTGTCCTCTTTGATTTCTTTCACCAGTGTTTTATAGTTTTCTATATACAGGTCTTCAGTTTCTTTAGGTAGATATATTCCTAAGTATTTTATTCTTTTCATTGCAATGGTGAATGGGATTGTTTCCTTAATTTCTCTTTCTATTTTCTCATTATTAGTGTACAGGAATGCAAGGGATTTCTGTGTGTTGATTTTATATCCTGCAACTTTACTATATTCATTGATTAGTTCTAGTAATTTTCTGGTAGTCTCACTCCAGTATTCTTGCCTGGAGAATCCCATGGACAGAGAAGCCTGACAGGCTAAAGTCCATAGGGTCACAAAGAAGCGACTTAGCACTGGGCATACACACATGCATCCCTTGTAGTACTTTGGCCACCTGATGCAAATTTAAAAAAAATAATTTTTTTAATCTTTTTTATGCAAATTTTTATGCCAAAACTTTTTATGCAAAAAAAAATAAATAAAATAAACTCATTGAAAAAGACTCTGATGCTGGGAAAGATTGAAGGCAAAAGGAGAAGAGGGCAACAGAGGATGAGATGGTTGGATGGGATCACCGATTCAATGGACGAGTTTGAGCAAACTCTGGGAGATAGTAAAGGACAGGGAAGCCAGGCATGCTGCAGCCCATGGGGCTGCAAATGGACTGAATAGCAACAACCAAGCATTTCGGCATATCATGCAGATCTGTGCCTCCATGTCTCTTGCAGATCAGGACTCCTGCCCTTCCTCCTACCCAGCCTCTTGTATGGTGGCGGTTTGGTCTCTAAGTCATGTCCAACTCTTGCAACCCCATAGACTGTAGCCCACAAGGCTCCTCTGCCCTTGGTATTTCCCAAGCAAGAATACTGAAGTGGATTGACATTTTCTTCTCCAGGGGGATCTTCCAGACCCAGGGATCAAACCTAGGTCTCTTGTGCTTGAGCCAGTCTCCCACTTTGCAGGCAGACTCTTTACTGACTGAGCCACCAGGGAAGCCCACAACTTCTTGTATAGCAGATGTTTATCCAAGGAATACTGACAAAATGATTGATTTAGCAAAGCTGATACCTACTAGAGCTTCATCTATAATACAACTGAATAAATGCATCTATATTTTTCATTCCACTCCTCTCTCTCTCCTTCCCCCTCTCAGCTCCCTGCCCCTCAAATGTGTGTCTGTGTGTGTTTGTGAAAAGAGAGAGAGAGAGAGGAGGAATTCTGAGGGATTTCTTCTTCCAGAGTAGTTGAGATTAGCGTAAGTTGAATTGTTGGTTTATGACTCTACCAGAGAGTTCTGAGTATCCAGGAGAGACTCAGTAACAGGTGATTATCCTGAAATGAAGCCAATTGTCAGGACTATGCCGTCAATAGACCTAAGTGTGCGTTTCACAGAATAACATTGTGAACCTGATGGTCAGGCTTCCATTCGTCACTTTCCTTCTGGGTTTGCACCAGTCTCATCCAGATCATCTTACCCTACATCCCCACATTCCACAGCCATGGCCATGGGGGCCCCCTTTTCTTCCTTTGAGTCATGATTTAAATGTCCCTTTCATTGGAAGATTTCTTATCCAGACTAATCAAAATAAAGTCCATCCTATTGAACATCATTTCAGCCTCTAGTTTTTCCTTCATAATATGTATTTTAGCTCACAATGATTTTTAAACATTTAGCTTACAGTGATTTAGTTCATATTGATTTGTAAATATATGCCCACTTGCTTGAATATGTTTTTTCTAGACTAAAATGCAAAATTTATTAAGTCTGATTTGGGTTTGTTTTTTTCATTGTTGTTCAGTTTTGTCCTCATTACATAACATTGACCATGATGCTTAGAAGGTAATCAATAAACATTTGCTTGGGAGAAACAACAAAGATGAGGAAACGAGGAAGGAAGGAAAGAAAGTGGGGTGGGTGGAAGGAAAGAAGAGAAGGGGGTAACAAATAAACTAATGGACAAGTGAGAGGGAATGAGATGGAGCAAAAGAGTAAAGAAAAGAAGTCAGTTAGGCAGGCACCCAATTTAACAGAGCCTCACGTTACCCTCCTGTATTGGGACTCCTGAGTGGAATTAATTATCAAGGATTTTTGTGTGATTATCAAAGAGTGCCAGTTGTAAAACAGTGCCCATCAGAGCCACTAGGGCTTGTCAATGGCTCTTCCTGCCACCCCCGCCCCAGCAGTGGCTTCTGCCTCTGGGTACCTAGACATACTTGGAGCTGCTTCCTTCCTTCTGTCCTGAGGCCTTTCCACTCTGCCTTTATTCCTGCTCACCCTTTAAAACTTCCTCTAGGACTTTTCCATGCCACCCTGTTTTCCTGCATTATGAGTTAGGAGTTACCTACTGGGTGGTAACGAATCTACCTGCCAATGCAGGAGATGTGAGTTCAATCTCTGTGTTGGGAAGATCCCTTCAAGGAAGAAATGGCAACTCACTCCAGTATCCTTGTCTGGGAAATCCCATGGACAGAGGAGCCTTCGGGTCTGGGGTCACAAAAGAGTCAGACACGACTTATTAACTAAGCAACAATAACAAATAAATAAGAACATTAGGAATAGGGGTTCCATGAGCCTACGGTGACTGAGGGCAAGGAGAGGGGCAGAAAGCCACTACCCTGACCACATGGTTTTGTAAGAATCTCTTTAGAAGAATGGAAGGTCTTATTCATTATGATGCCAGAACTTAGCCAAATAACTGACATATAGCTGTAAATAGTGAATCAATAAACACAAAGTTTTTGTGAGTGAATTGAATGAGTATGTGAGTAAATGAATAAACATTTTACACTTGCTGCACACAGCTTTTTTGTGAGCATTCTCAAACACTTTCTAGCATTTAGTGTCTTAAATATAATAGGTACAGAAATGCATGGCTGTGCTTTATTGGGAGGGAGACTTGTTTTCCTACAAAAGATTCACTGTCTCTATAGTCATGTGGCCAAGCCTGACCGAAAACAAGAGTGCCGTGCTCATCAAGAGAGGACAACAGGTCTTAATGTAGAGACAGCCACTGCCTGCGTAAGAACTGAGCCCTTAATTTACTCTGACAACTACTTTTAAGCAGCCAAAGTGAATTGGAAACCTTCCCTTGAGACATTCATTGGAAAACACAGTTTGGATTAGTCCAATAACCGAATGTCAACCACCTCCTACAACAAAGCAATGAGACATGCTTCCCTCTTTACAGATCAAGTAACCCAGAAGCGTGCAGCCTGGGTAACCACTAATAAGGGTTCTCAGGGAATGGAGGCCAGCAGGGAAATTGTTTTTCCCTATAGTAAAAGTCCAAACACCTTATCTTAGCACCCACTGCCCTTAATAAGTCAGTCCTGACCTCCCCAGGCATTGAAGACACTCAGTGAAATCCCACGAGTATTTCTAAAAAGCGAATGGGACAGGACATTCCCAGTTGAAAGGACAGTTAATTTTTTTGTAATTTTTATTCTTTTTTAAAATTTTATTTATTCATTTATTGATCTGTTTTTGGCTGCTTCAAGTCTCTGTTTCTGCAGACAGATTTTCTTTATTTTCAGTGAGAGCCGGGACTCCTCTTCGGCTGTGGTGGCCGGCTTCTCACGGCAGCGGCTTCTCTCGTCTTGGAGCACAGGCTCTAGAGCACTCAGGCTGCAGCAATTGTGGAGCTCGGGCTTAGCTGCCCCTTAGCATGTGGAGCTTCCTGGACCAGGGACAGACCTATGCCCCTGCATTGGCAGGCGGATTCTCCACTACTGGACCACCAGGGAACAATTTAAATAAATGCGAAGAAGTCCGTTAAACTCAGCAAACCAGTAACTCCATATGACACATAAGTGGGAGGAATTAATAATAAAATAGGGAAACGAAGGTCTTATACTGACATATCTTGGTATAAATGTCAAGATACCAAGATGCTTTGGTCTTCTGGTGTGAACTTGCTATTGTTGTTCAGTTGCTCAATCGTGTCTGACTCTTTGAGACCCCATGGACTGCAGCCAAGAATATTCTGGTGTGAAGGATGGCATAGATGTGTTTTCCTATTTCCTCTGCACTAAGCATCACTGTAAGATCTGGAAAGGGTGCAGGAGACAACCAAGGAGAACTCTGAGAGGTTCTCCTAGGAGAAAGGCCAGCAGGCTCTGGCTCCAGGACTGGATGAACAGCCTAGGGGGAGAGCATCTTGTCTTCTCTCAGCCAATAAAAGAAAGTCAGCCAGGCCTGGACTTCACCAATCCCTGACCCACCAACAGAGGAACGTGCAGGCAGACTTGTTGTGTCCCTGGGTCACACAGGAGTTTCTCTGAACAAGCAGATTATTCAGACAGCATGAATGCCCAGAGGATAAGCAAACAACTCACTCCCCACTAGGCCTGTGTTGCCTAAGAGAGGAAAGATAGCTTTTTGAACACGTGGTGCTGGAGCATTTGGACCCCCATAGGCAATACAGCATAAAAATTCACTCAAAATTAATTATAGACAAATATAAAATACAAAAATACAAAACTTTCAACAACAACAACAAAGGAGAAAGTCTTCAGGGTCTAGAGCTGATTGCAGAGTTCTTGACATCAAAAATATCCCCCCAAAATTAAAATTCATAAATTGGACTTCATCAAAACTTTAAAAGGTTTTTCTTCTGACAATCCATGTGAAGAGGAAGAAAAGACAGTTTATAAACTAGAAAAAAATATTTTCAGACCTCATAGTTGGTCTTTAGAATATATAATAAGCTCTCTAAACTCAACACTTAAAAAAAAATGAGACATTTCACTGAAGATATACAGATAACAAATGGCACATGAAAACAAATTTTCAACATCATTACCCAACAGAGAAATGCAAACTAAAATGGCAATAAGATATCACTATACACCTATGAGAATGGATTAAATTAAAAACAAAAAATACCAACAACACCCAATGCTGGTGATGATGCAGAGAAAAAGAATCACTCACACATTGCGGCTGAAAATGTAAAATAGTATAGCCACTCATTAAAAGTTAGCAGTTTCTTGTAAAACTAAACATAAAAATTACCATATGGCCAGGCAGTCAAACGCCTGGGTATTAATCCCAGAGTAAGGAAAATTTATGTTCATGCTATGGAGCCCTGTACCAAGGTCACAGGTTGCCAGGTGGAATTCTATACCAAGGAAATATCTCAGGTGACTAAACCTCATAGCAACTGTTGCCATGAGCTCCCCCTCTCCCCAGTCTAAACCAGCCAGTTCCCTGACCCCATATTAGGTACAAATACCCACCCTATTACTCATCCTATAGCACCCTAACCAATCACCTGCTGCCAGTCTTCTAGTAGGAATTTTCTCTGTCTTGAGGCTATAAAAATTGGCTACTAGCCTGCCGGGAGCCAACGTAAGGAGCTCCGCCCATGGCAAAGGTCATGAGGTAGGAGGCTCAGCAGACACAAAGGCAGGATTGAGCCTCAGGAGTCCCCCCTGGATATTCTCGAGCATCTACCCCCAAAAAACCAGAGTCTGCCTACTTTACTGCTTTGTGCTCTCACCTCTGACTTTACTGGGGACTGTCCCCCACCACCATCTCGCCCTCTCTGATAAAGAGTTAACTTACAACTCCAGTTTATAAGTTCCTGGGCATTAGGAGTGCTTAAATCCAAACCTTTCAGATAGCTCTCTAACTGGCCTGACAAGTTTACCTGGACTCCTACAGCTATGCATACAATTGTTTACAGTCTCTCAGCCTCGAGAGGCACGGGAAGCTTAAGATATTCAAATAGCTTAGAGCCTCTCGGAGAGTTAGAAACTGTCAGAATAAAACTAGTAAAAGATTTCATTGATGAGCCAATGTTTGCGGCCAAGTTTCCACATCCCCTGTATTGTATCCTTGAATGTGTATTAATTAATATAGTTGGTATGTAGAAAAAATAAGTAGTGGCCTTGGTGTTATCAACTTTAGACCTTTAAGGTAAGAAATTCTTTCCTTTGTTGTAAATCCACTGCACCTCTGCCCTATAGAAATGCAACTTTATCTAACACCTTCAGAGGATGGCGCCAAACCTTAAAATAATTGCTCTTAGAGAAAATAAGTCTTATGGATTGACAAACCTTTGTCAAGAGTCATAAAATGTTAATAGGCCTTCTGGCCAGAAGATGATGTAAATCACCTAAACCATTTGTATACGATAAATTTGCAGGAAAGAAACCCTGGTTTCGATAAGGATCAAAGACTGCTGACTTTGCATGATTTCACATCCCCTATTATCCTCTATGTGCAACTTAGGGTATAAAAGCCCCTGTTGAAAATAAAGCTATGGGCCTTGCTCACTGAAGCTTGGTCTCCCCGTGTCATTCTTTCTTGTTTCCTTTTCCTCCTTTTCTCTTCTGTTCTTCCCTCATGCCAAAATAATTTGGAGCACGGGGGTCCTCTGTGACCACTTATTTGCCTGAGCCCCTAAGACCCACTCGAGAAGGTGCCTAAGGTGGGGCACCTTCCGCTATTCAAGAGGACGCCTGAGGCCTCCATGGTCAGAGCAAGTTTGGTGTTACGAACTTTATTGATTTCCCGTGTAAACCAGTTATTATTGAGCATCTAATAAATCTCTCAGCCTTTGCTATCCCTTAATCACCAACACCGTCATCCTGAGGGAATCCCTGGATCCAACTGGGGCTGGACTCCGGCAATAGCCCACATAAGGTGATTCTTCCTTGAACTGGCCTGCTCTTCTAAATAGCATCTCCTACTCTAAAAATTCTATTCTCCTCTCATTCTGCCCCATGTCTGGGAATTCTTTTCCAACCGACATACAGACCAAGACACACACAAAAACCTGACATGAGTTTTCATAGTAGTCTTATTCACAGTAGGAAAAACAAACAAACAACAGAGTCAGCTAGGCTGTCCTGCAGCAGGCGAATGGTTAACAACGGATGGTATATAAGTTTCACAGATTCCTGCTCATCAGTAAAAAGGAACAAACAACTTGGATGAATCTCCAGGGAATTATACTGAATGCCCAGCAGATTACATTTTATATTATCCCATTTTCATAGCATTTTTCAATGATCACATTTTAGAAATGGAAAGCATTTTAGTGGCCAAGATTTGAGGACAGAGCTGAGTCGGGGGCTGTGGCAGGAGATGGGGACAGATAAAAAGGCATAACCTGAGAGGTGCAACATGAGGGAATTTCTGGAACTGTTTAATGTCTTGACTGTGGTGGTGGATACAGGAACCTATGAAGATAATAAAATTGTATAGAACTTCACATATACATAGTATATGAAGTAGAACTTGGGAAATTGGAGTGAGATCAGAGGATTGTGTTAAAGTCATTGTCTGTTGATGTTTAATATAGTTTGGCAAAGTTTTGCTACAGAGAGAAAAATGGTCAATGGATATATAGGTAGTATTTATTAAAGTTGTATCATTGTTCAGTCCATAAATCATTTCCTAATCTTTGTGACCCCATGGACTGCAGCACGCCAGGCGGCCCTGTCCTTCACTATCTCCTCCAGCTTGTTCTAATTTCATGGCCATTGAGTCAGTGATGCTATCCAACTATCTCATCCTCTGTGGCCCCCTTCTCCTTCTGCTGTCTGTCTTTCCTAGTTTCAGGGTCTTTTTCCAATGAGTCAGCTCTTCGCATCAGGTGGCCAAAGTATTGGAGCTTCAACTTCAGCGTCAATCCTTCCAGAATTTTCAAGGTGATTTCCTTTAAGATTGATTGGTTTGATCACCTTTCTGTCCAAGGGATTCTCAGGAGTCCTCTCCAACACTGCAATTCATTCACAATTGTATGTGAATCTGCATTTATCTCAATAAAATTTTCAAGGAGAAATATTGTTTGCTCTACCTTGGGGCAGACCATGGGCTGGCTAAGCCTGTAGGCTCTAGAGGAAGTAGCTAGAAGACAGCAGAGTGAATGTGCATTGGCTTCTATTAGCTGACATCAGGAAAGGTTTAAAAGAAAGTGGTGAGGAACTTCCCTGGTGGTCTCATGGTTAAGACCTTGCCTTCCAGTGCAGGGAGTGTGGGTTTGATTCTTGTTCAGGGGGCTAAGATCCCACATGCCTCGAAGGCCAACAAAAAACCAAAATATAAAACAGAAGCAATATTGTAACAAATTCAACAAAGACTTTAAAAATGGCCCACATCAAAAAAATCTTGGGGAAAAAAAAAAGTGATGAACTTGGTCAATGATTGGCTGGTATTTAAGAGGAAAAAGAAAGAGACGAGTCAGTTTAGAAATTTGAGATATTGAAAAGTTGGAAAAATGAGTATTTCTGGACTCTCACCATAGGAAATGAGGTTGGAAAAGTTTGGATTGACAAAGACACATCAAGACAGCCTTTCTGTGAAAAGTATTACTGTCTCAGGCTAGCTGTCTTAAAAGCAGAGCAAGAGACAAAGTTTTATGTCCAGGAGTCTTATCTGAGTGGGAATGAGAGATCAGGAGAGACATGCAGGGAAGGAGGAAAATACGGTCTGGGAATGTGGGCCACACGTGTAGGTGTCATGTGCCCAGTCATCACACAACTTTCTGAGAAGTTATACACAACCTGCCTCAAACTGCCAACCCATTAAGTGGGGAATAGGTGACATGAAAATAAGGAAGCAGTAAATCAAGCTTAGAATTGTGTCTTGATTGTGATGACTGGCACATGTAACTGACTGGAGAGAAATAGATCTTCCTAAGCTTCCTATGTTTGAGGGTAAATTTCATTGTCAAAATGTTACCAAAGACCCTTTGACTTTGAGACCATTTATGGCTCTTGAAACTCCACACTTGGGTCAGCAGAAGTGGGCTTTACATTCTTACAGAAACTTTGCAGACCTATAATATGCATCCTGGAGGTTAATAAACAAAAAGAGAACTCCCAAAGAACAGAGCAAAGATGTGTGGAGAGTAAAGTACAAGGAGGGTTCTCCCAAACAGCAGAGCAGGGTTTAATTCAGAAACATCCCCATTTCCAAGTTGGAGGATCTTCATAAAGGCTACCCAGCAGGACTTCAGAATTGATACAGACCAGAGCCTGCTGTGGCCTCCTGTTCTTCCACTTTCTGACTGAGGATTTCCTTGCAAAGGAGGAGGATGGAGAGGCAGATAGTTACCTCTTTATTTGTAACTTATTGAACCATGAGGAGACATATCCATGGGGAACCCTTGAGACTCTGAACACCCACCGGACTTTGAGTAGAATGCAGTGGGATAAAAGAGACCTGGCTTGGCTTCCCTGGGGAGGGCACAGGAGACTTCTCTGTGAGAGGAGAATGAAACAGATTTTTTTGGCGATGATCAGGAGACTAAAAACAATTCCACACTTTCACTTCTCCTTGGGCATATAACTAGATGACATTTTTTACCCTCCCATCAATTAACCAGTGGAATAGGAATTGAAGTAATTGACTCCTACATTTAGGCCTGACCCATTAAATATAATTTTTTTCATAGATAATTTGCAATTCTCTGTTTCCATCTGTTAGCTTAATATAGAAATCTTGAAGCTGGATATAAGTGGAGCCGAAAATGGAAAGAGTTTGGAACCCAAGCATCTTAAGCCACACACAGTTCTCTTGTTAAACTACACTGGACTGTGATTTTTGCTATTTGGAAAAGTGAAGAAATTTTGCAGATGTAATTATTAAAGTCTCTATAATCAATTGGCTTTGAGTTAATCAAAAAGGGCTTTATGCTGGGTGGAAGTGAACTAATCGTATTAATCCTTTATAAAGGGGTGTAGATGTCGGAGTCTTGAAGCAGCAGACTTTCTACCATTGGCTTTGAAGACACAGGCTGCCATGAATTCTATAGACACCAGGAGACGAGGCTGCCCGCAGCCGGATAGAGCTTGGAAGTAGATTCTAGTCTAGTTGTGCTGGCACCTGCATTTCAGCCTTGGGAGACCCTGAGAGAGGGTATAGTTAAGTTATGCCAAGACTTCTGACCTACAGAAATTGTTAGGTAATGGCCATATGTTGTGCTAAGTTGCTAATTTGTGGTACTTTGTTGCATAGCAATAGAAAATAGAATACAGCTACTTTGCATAACATACATCTTAAATATTTTGTGGCAAAAATATATCTCTAGAATTTTGTCAGAGAAAAGAGTTTTATTGTATTTTCCCTTATTTATTTTTGTATTTCTTTTTTTTTAATTTATTTTTTTAATTGGAGGAAAATGTTGGTTTCTGTCATGCAACAATGCAAATCAGTCATAATTATACATATATCCCCTCCCTCTTAAGCCTCCCTTCCCTCCCTCCACTCCACCCCTCTAGGTAATCATAGAGCTCCATTGAGAAACTTGTGTTATACAGCAGCTTCCCCTAGTTATCTATTTTATATACGGTAGTGTATACATCAATGCTACTGTCTCAATTCGTCTCTCCTTCCCCTGCTGTATCCATAAGTTCATTTTCTACATCTTTGTCTCATTCCTTCCCTGCAAATAGGTACATCAGTCTCATTTTTTCTTTTTAGATTTCATATATGTATATATATAGATGGATAGATAGATGTTAATATATGATGTTTGGTTTTTTCTGTTTGTGACTTACTTTACTTGGTGTAACAGGCTCTAAGATCATCCACCTCACTACAACTGACTCAAACACATTCTTTTTTTATGCCTGAGTAATATTCCACTGTATTTATCCATTCATCAATCACTGGATGTCTAGATTGCGTCCATATACTGGCTATTGTAAATGGTGCAGCCATGAACTGTGTGTCTTTTAAAACTGGTTTTCTCAGGGTATATGCCCAGTATATGCTGAGTCATATAGTAGATTTGTTCCTAGTTTGTAAAGGGGCCTCCATACTGTTCTCCATAATGGCCCTTATTTTCTGAAGGCAACCAGGATAGCTTTCAGTAGAAAAGAACCCCTGATGGGTGAGATGGCCTTGGTCACATCCTTGTCTGTATTGAGTCTAATTGATACACTAATGGTATTAACATTACCATTATTACCACTACCATGGTTTTACCACCTTGGAGCATCAACTGAGATAAAATTAAATAAATATATTTTCTTTGTACATCTCAGTGAAGATTTACATTTTTACTTCTGTAAATTTATGTGAAGAGTGTATTAGTTATGGTGACACGAGCTGCTATAAGTGACAAATCCTCAAATAGCATTGGCTTAGGATTAAAGTGTATTTCTACTGGTGAAACAGTCTACCAACGGATATTCTCCAGGAAACTCTGTTGTGCAATTGGCCCAGGTGACAGTTGCCAGTGTCTGAAGGCTTTTAGTTATCACATTAGGAGGAGGGCTGCTATTGACATCTCCTGGGTGGAGGCCAGGAATACTGCTGAGTACCCTAAGATACATGGGACAGCCCTCCCCCTGCCCCACAAGAGAAATTAACTCCCCCCAGTACAACCAGGGACAAGACTGAGTAACCTGGTGTACAGTAAATAGCAACAGATTTGTAAATCCTTGATACTTTGTATTCCTACAGGAATACTTCTTCAGCATATACTATGTGCTAGGCACTATTCTATATTCAATGATGCAAAAGTGAATGAAACAGCTTCCTTTCCCTCACGGCACCTACATTCTGGCTAATTATATATGTGAACTGATTAATCTTCCTGGAAGTTATGTTTCTCACTTATGAAGTAGACGTCAATATGACTCACATGACAGGTATGGAGTTTAAATGAGACAATGCATGCATAACAGGATGCTAAAATGGTGCTCTTCACGCTTCATGAGGCATGAATTCAACAGATGTTACAGTCCAAAGTGACCTGGAAACAGAACACCATGGAAAAATAACTGGTGTTATATGAGTACAAAAAATGTGTGTATAAGAGCGGATGAAGGAGTGATCCAGGAGGGTTCTGCAATGGGGGATTAGGGGAGGTCCTTGGAGAGGGTGATGGCACCCCACTCCAGTACTCTCCAGTACATCCTGGAAAATCCCATGGACAGAGGAGCCTGGTAGGCTGCAGTCCATGTGGTTGCTAAGAGTTGGACACAACTGAGTGACTTCACTTTCACTTTCGCTTTGGGTCCAGTGAGAAAGTGAAGGGAGGAGCCTGATAAGAACACAGTCAGATTTGATCTGTACCCAGGGACAGGTGCTGATTTGAGCCTGAGAAGCTGTAACTTTGGGCTTCAAGGATGGAGTGAAGCATCTTGGAAGTAATTGCACTCCTTCTGAGTGTCAATCAAACAGGCATGGGACTTCTCACTGAATGAGGTAGGATGGGAGCTTGCAACAATTTCCAAAGGACTCCTGCCCCAAAGGGCCACCTTCCAGGCTGATAAGACCCAGCACTAATGAGATAGGGAGCTTTCTTTGAGGACAGAAGCCCAGAGGAGATTTGGGAAGAGGCAATTGAAGGAAGTCACATCATAGGGTCTGAGCAGGGGAGATTCTGAAGAATTCCCCATGACATTCACAAAAGAAAGGGCAACTCTATTTATTTGCCAAATAAGAAAATCTTAGGACAACACTAGATAAGAACTTTCTCGTTCCCCTTATCTCTCCTCCCTACCCTCTGCTTGGTGGGGTCGGAAAGTTATTTCACATGTCTGAAGGAGGAGAAATTCCAGGTAGAAGAAAGAGTAGGAGGGTTCTACTAACCTCTCTTGTTTTAAATGAGCAGCATAAACCCACTGTCTTCTTGCAGAGAGTGAAAGATTTAAAAGTAATGCAATTTCAGAAAATTGATCAGAATAGGATAGGCTATGATGAAGTAACAAATAAGCCCATGATTCCAATTAATTCACACTGCAATATTTTTTTATATCTTCTCATCTACATGTCTCAATTATGATAGTCGGTTTGTGTTTCTCATCTACATCTCTCAACTATATCTGGGGGCTCCGGAGTTCTGTTTCACATATTCTCATAGGGAATCTCACTGATTGAGGTTCCATCTCCTCATTACTATCTCAACAAATGACTTCCAGGGTTTCTGAAGCACAGCAAGAAATATCTGGAGTGTCACACATGGACTTTTATAAAATGACCTGGAATGGTATACATGGCATAAATGACTTTTCTCCATATCCCAGTGGCCAGAAATAAGCACTACTGTAGCAAACCCAATTGTACCAGAAGCAGGAAATGTTGCCTTCCTATGTGCCAGAGAAGGAGAGAGCTGGATATGATTGAGCACTAGACTCCTTTCAACCTTCCAAGTTATAATCCACCTGAACTAGCCATTTTTAATTGTTTCTTGAGCCACTGTATTCTAGGTAATCTAAAGAACCTGAAAAACTGAGTTTCTACTGAAGAGCAGAAGAAAGCTCACCAACACTAAATAGGTTAAAAAGAGATCAGATCAGATCAGATCAGTCGCTCAGTCGTGTCCGACTCTTTGCGACCCCATGAACTGCAGCACGCCAGGCCTCCCTGTCCATCACCAGCTCCCGGAGGTCACCCAGACTCGCATCCATCGAGTCAGTGATGCCATCCAGCCATCTCATCCTCTGTCGTCCCCTTCTCCTCCTGCCCTCAATCTCTCCCAGCATCAGAGTCTTCTCCAATGAGTCAACTCTTTGCATGAGGTGGCCAAAATACTGGAGTTTCAGCTTTAGCATCATTCCTTCTAAAGAAATTCCAGGATTGATCTCCTTCAGAATGGACCGGTTGGATCTCCTTGCAGTCCAAGGGACTCTCAAGAGTCTTCTCCAACACCACAGTTCTAAAGCATCAATTCTTCGGCGCTCAGCCTTCTTCACAGTCCAGCTCTCACATCCATACATGACCACAGGAAAGACCATAGCCTTGACTAGGCGAACCTTTCTTGGCAAAGTAATGTCTCTGCTTTTGAATATGCTATCTAGGTTGGTCATAACTTTCCTTCCAAGGAGTAAGCGTCTTTTAATTTCATGGCTGCAGTCACCATCTGCAGTGATATTGGAGCCCAGAAAAACAAAGTCTGACACTGTTTCCACTGTTTCCCCATCTATTTCCCATGCAGTGATGGGACCAGATGCCATGATCTTCGTTTTCTGAATGTTGAGCTTTAAGCCAACCTTTTCACTTTCCACTTTCACCTTCATCAAGAGGCTTTTTAGCCCCTCTTCACTTTCTGCCATAAGAGTGGTGTCATCTGCATACCTGAGGTTATTGATATTTCTCCCGGCAATCTTGATTCCAACTTGTGTTTCTTCCAGTCCAGCATTTCTCATGATAGCTAGATGCAAAACAGTAAAGCAGTTTTCATTAGACTCCACAAGGTCTGCAAGTTCAACTTTCTGGTAATAGGCATAAATCCCTGGGTACACTGAGTTACACAGAACGGGTACCACAGGACCGTCTCTTTATTTCTTTCTCTTTTGTATGCACAAGTAAAGTTTCTGTACCTTTCTACTCCTGATGAGATAGAAAATAATATCCTATATGATCCTGTTTCTATAATAGCAATACCTGCCATTTCTCTTGCATCTACTATATGCCAGATGCTTTGCCAACACTTCTTCACAGGCCTCCAGTGGGTGGTTCCATGGTTCCATGAGGGGGTAAATGAAGAAAATTCTATAGTGTGACAGATACGCAGGGTCATAATTTCCTTGATCAACATTTGCTCAAAGAGTGGGTGGACAACATCACTAGCACAAAATATAAAATTGAGAATATTATTTTATATTTGAATTAATGTGAGAATATCTATGGAATTTTTAAGCTTTATTGAAATATAATATACAAAAAATATACACATTTAGTGTGTACATTTCAATGAGTTTGGACATATGAATACTCTCACCACAGCTAAAGTAATAAAAATATTCGTTACCTCCTAAAATGTCCTTTTATTCTTTTGTGTGTTTTGCTTCCTTTGGTGAGAATACTTAACAAGGGAGCTATCCAGTTAACAGAATTTGAAGTGCACAATATTTTGTCCATAACCATAGGTTCTATGTTGTACAGCAGATGTCTGAAACTTTTTCATCTTGCATAACAAAGGAAATCAACCTTCACTATTCACTGGAAGGACTGATGCTGAAGCTGAAGCTCCAATACTTTGGCCACCTGATGTGAAGAACTGACTCACTGGAAAAGACTCTGACACTGGGAAAGATTGAAGGCAGGAGGAGAAGGGGACGACAGAGGATGAGATGGTTGGATGGCATCACCAACATGATGAACATGAGTTTGAGCAAGCTCTGGGAGTTGGTGATAGACAGGAAAGCCTGGCATGCTGCAGTCCATGGGGTCGCAAAGAGCCAGACACAACTTAGCGACTTCCATTCCGAGACTTAGCAACTGAACAATAACAATAAAATGGTAAATCCATTTCTCCCTCCTCCTAGCCCATGACAACCACCATTGTATTCTCTGCTTCATGAGTTTGACTATTTCAGATATCTCTTTTAAGTAGAATTAGGCAGTATTTGTCCTTCTGTGACTGGCTTGAGAATTGTTGAGTGTGTGCAGTGCATAGAAGGAATTTATTTTATTTTTTAAAATATTTTTTTCATATTTATTTTTATTTATTTGGCTGCACTGGGTCTTAGGTATGCGAAATGCGAAATGCGAAATACCATGCGAAATTCGTATGGTATGCGAAATCTAGTTCCCTGACCAGGGATCGAACCTGAGCACCCTGTACTGGGAGCACAGAGTCTTAGCCACTAGAACATCAGGAAAATCCTGTATTTCTTTTACTTTCATTTCTGTGCAGAAAGCTCCTTGTCCCTTCCTCTTCCCCCCTCTCCCCACCACACCAGGGATCAGACACAGAGTTGTCTGTGTCCATCAGCTCATTACACAGGTATTTCCTGGAGCAACTTGATTAAATCTTTCCTTGCACTTCACTGTCTTAGCTGAAGAATTGGGAGCACTACCTTCACAGAACAGGTACAGACAAAATTCATACTTTCTTCAGGGTTTGAAGGACAACTATGAGAAAAGTTAGGAAAATGTATACTAGTAAGTGGAGGAAAGAATAGCCAGGGAGAAATAAGAGACTGACCAAGATAGATAGGCGCTAATAACATCATCATCGTTCCCTACTCTCACGGACTTTCTCTGTGCTCAGGTATCTATGAACTTCAGTTCATTTAATGTTCTAACATTTCGCTGTAGATATTGTTATCTGAAGCCATGTGCTCAGTAGAATTTAGACCCATACAAGGTTCAGCAAGTTTTCAAAGTCACTGTGACTCAGAACCTCACCTGCTATGTCCACTCTCCTCCCCTGCCATATGAGGTTCCCTCTGTATTGCATCCTTGCTCAAAAGCTCCCACACCGGATTCTGCAAACGCTCATTCATCTCCCCACCTTCTTTTTGCCAGAGGGAAGTAATAACCTCTGATTCATTCATAGAATTCATGAAGGAAGATTTTAATCCCAGGTCAAATAAATCCATTAGTGTTAAAAAGCCCCAAACAAAGCAAAACTATAATGATCTTTAGTGCACTGATTGCTTTAGATCTTTTTTAAAACAAGGCAAGCTATAAATAAATATCTGAAATGATAGAAGCTGTAAAAATAATACAAACCACCAGGAACAATATAAAGCCATGTTTTCTAAACTAACACCTCATGGGACACAAGCTCAATAAAAGTATCTTTTAAAAAAAAAAAAAAAAACGATATGGTTATGTAGTTTGGAAAATGATCTGCACTGAAAAATTCATGTTGGCATTGTAAAGATGCTGAGACATCTGGCAATATTATAGTTAACCTGGATTAATTCTGTCAGTGAGAATTTCAAATGCATTTAGTTATAAAACCATCTTTTCTCTACAATGAATGCCCTTTATATAAAATATATAGTGTACGTACTTCATGTGGAACTGTGTGGAAAATGCCAATGGGAAGCTGGGTCTTCCCAAATGGCTCAGGGGTAAAGAATCTGTCTGCCGGTGAAGGAGATACAAGAGATTCAGTTTCAGTCTCTGGGTGGGGAAGATCCCCTGGAGGAGGAAATGGAAACCCACTCCAGTATTCTTGCCTGGAGAGTCCCATGGACTAAGGAGCCTGGTGGGCTACAATCCATGGGGTCACAAAGAGTCGGACACAACTGGGCACACACATATACACCACAGGAAATTCTTTCTTTCTCTTCCTCAGTGCAAGCCCTCCATGTGACAGCTCTAAGCCTTGCCCTACCTGGCCGTGCACCACAACCAACAGAAGACTTTGCAGCGCGGGCAGCAGAGGTCCCCATCCCATCTCCCCCAGGCTGCTTCCACCGTGTCTCCCGCTGTACTTCTCTCTAGCTTCTCTGACTTCTTGCCTTTCAGCTGGGATACTTCGCTTCACTCACTGGACCAGGGTTTTTGGATCATCTGGTTTGGGCTGAGCTGAGTGAGGTACCCTTCAAAAACCCATTACCTGGTCTCTGACCTAAGAACTTTACAGTTGGCCTACCGTTCATCCAACATTCAACAAGCCTTTACTGAGAGTCCACACTGAACCGAGATGAACAGGTCAGACAGGTACATTCGCACAGTTTGTTTATAACTGAGAGTTAGACAAACAGGCACTCCCAAGGCAGTGCAGCAAAGCATTATGGGAAGGAAGGAATGTGCTGATGAAGAAGAGCATCTAACACAGACCTGGGAATTAGGGGATAGATTCTGAGGAGGAAACGACACAGACTCCAAAGAATGGTGGAGGGGGTGGTAAATAGGAATCTATAAGAGAAGTGAAGGAACACAAATGTGGAAGCAGGGCCTAAGTGTTCCATATGGATACAGCCACATGGCAAAGAGCTTGAGCTAAAAGAAAGAAGGTGATGTTGAAACTGAAATGATTTCCATTAACTGAAACGTGGCATTTAAGGAGTAACAGGGTGTGAGGCCTCAGAGGAAAGGAAAGAAAATGTTCCCTGGGACAAGTCAGCAACCTAGGGGTTGACACGTGGCCAGGCCAGGCTCCCAGGCCATTCCTCACTAAGAATGGAGAGGAATCATCAGATTCAAGAGCTCTGTTCAGCTGCAGGCATTGATCAACCTTGCTGCAGGTCAGAGTCCTGCACTTTGCCCAGATCTTCAACAAGTTAAGCTCTGGGCTCATGTCAGGAGGCCCTGCAGTGCCACTCAGAATGGACCGCAGAGGAGTCCTGAGGCCAGGACTACTGTCTGCCTGGGGCCTCTGCAGTATCCTCCTCACCTGATTCTGCTTCTATCTGAGGACGTGGATGTTAGAAGAGATTAAGTAGCTCGCCTAGGGATATATAGAATATAAATCACAGAATCTAAACACTGATCTACCAAAACCCGGCCTCTTTCTATCACACTGCCTCCATGAATGCATGTTTCTTGGTTGGTTTATTATTAATAGCAACGGGAGTCAGATAATAGCACCTAACATTGATTAAATGCCTTCTTTGTATGAGGCCCTTTATTAGCTGTTTCGTATTCACCATCTCCTTTAAACCCAAGAGCGGCCTATGAAATAAATATCATGATGCTTAATTTACTGAGGATAAACCTATAGTTGAAAAAGTGTAATTTCTCTGAGGTATATGGTTATTACATGGAGGAAGTCAGGTTAAAATTCAGATTCTGTAACCATGCTCTTTCTGGATGGAATAACTGAATGAACAGGGACAAGCAAAATGCATTCACAAGAGCACTTAAAAAAAAAAAATGAAATCCACTGAATCTCCTAAATGAAAGAAAACACCCTTCTACTCTCTTTTGAGAAGGTAGACGCATCCTAGGGGAGATCTTTGGGGTGTTGTGTGCGGTTTATCCATTATGGTACAAGAGACGCAGGTGTCAAAGGCCCATACATCCATCATGGGTCTCTTTTATTTTATTTTCAGGTAGATAATGAGCATCCCATTTATGCTAGGCACTTCTGTTGATGACATACTAGTTGCCATAAAATCTGGAAAGTAAGATCAATTTTATGAGCAATTAAATGGGATCTATCCAGAGGTAATTAATTTTATGATGGAGGTTGAACAAGGTGAGAGGAGCGCCTGTTTTAGATGCATTGATGATAGGGAGGAATAATGGCTCATCAGCTATGAAACAGTTCCAAATTACCTGGCTTTCAGGTCATTATTTATACCAATATTTTAAGTCCACTGCCCTCCCTATTTGCATCATGAACAGAAAGCAGATTGTTATCCACAGCCTTTTAGGGAGTGGATAACTTGCTCTCAGGAGCTTAATGGAAACCTGGACAGTTACGAAACTTACTTTGCTTTCCTGTAAGACAGATGTTCTCTGATCCACAGTTGAAGGAACAATGAGGCCATTTATCAGTGAAAGGAGCTGCTTCTATCCAAACTCAGAAAATTGATAGCAAATGGCTGAGAAACAGGTTGTTGGCAGTTATGCCCGAGTATAATTAATTAATCTATACATTCACTAGACAAATATTTATTGATAATATTCTGTATGTCAGACACAATGCTAAATACTGGGGATATAAAATAAAATTAATGCAATTATTGAGAAGCTTGTGAGTGTCTGTTAACTATGTTTCTCCTTGGGATGATTCAATTTAAAAAAATGGCTCTTGAATAGTTTTGAGCATCTCAAAATCCAAGAGTTTCAAAACACATAAGTAATGTGGCTTGCCTCCCATGTTATTGATAATGCTTGCCTTTGTCCTCAGAATGGTGTTCCTGTCACAGAAAGAGACAAATTTAATCATGATCACCAGGGACAGTGTAACACCATAGAAAAAGCCAGAGGACATTCTACTCACCATAGTTTATCAAAGCTTTTCTAGTCCTTCATGTCTTCTTCACGAAGCTTTCTGTGTTTTCAAAGCATCCACTTCATTCTCTGTGTCACCAGGGACATCAGAGCCAAACTAATCTGTCAGAGCCTAGTTGCCTTAATGTGTGTGTGTCTGACTGTGTGACCCCATGGGCCGGGCTCTTCTATCCATGGAATTTTCCAGGCAAGGCTACTGGAGTGGGTCACCATTTCCTCCTCCAGAGTTGTCCTAATACTAGCTTCGATTTAGGCAAGAAATTGCACCTTGATGACCCTCCCCACCACACCCTATAACAAGTCGATAATTACAGGTTTTTATTGAGAAGATACCCAACCCAATGTGTCGCAGGGAAGACAAAGAAAGGCTTCACTGGACTGCAGGACTGAGCCGTCTGGTGGACAATGGCAGTAAGCACGGCAGTCTTCATAGTCACATATATGCAGCTGATTCCATGTCACCCTTTCTCCATCACCTTTTTGCTTTCCTGTTTCTCCAGAGGGTTTCTCAGGTGGTGACCTCTGTTGTCTCCACATGTGCATTATCCTTATTGACTCTAATTCCTCAAGGAAAAATAGTCTTCACTCTCTGACTTGCTCAAAAAGACATTTATAAGATTCACTTTGCCTACAAAGGGCCATCTAGTCAAATCTATGGTTTTTCCAGTAGATGTGAGAGTTGGACCATAAAGAAAGCTGAGCACTGAAAAATTGATGCTTTTGAACTGTGGTGTTGCAGAAGACTCTTGAGAGTCCATTGGACTGCAAGGAGATCCAACCAGTCAATCCTAAAGGAAATCAGCCCTGAATATTCACGGGAAGGACTGATGCTGAAACTGAAGCTCCAGTACTTTGGCCCCCTGATGTGAAGAACTGACTCATTGGAAAAGACCCTGATGCTGGGAAAGATTGAAGGCAGGAGGAGAAGGGGACTACAGAGGATGAGATGGTTGGATGGCATCACTGACTTGATGGACATGAGTTTGAGCAAACTTCAGAAGATGGTAATGGACAGGGAAGCCTGGCATGCTGCAGTCCATGGGGTCGCAAAGAGTTGGACACGACTGACTAAAATGAAGATTCACTCTTAATATACCAAATTGGGTCTCATGTGCCACATCAAACCAACAGCTCTGATGGTTCTGTTCTTGGTGGTAGATCCACCCCTCAAAATAAGGGCTGAGATGAACTCAGTCAGAATCCCATGGACAAGGAGAAGAATAATTTCCCAAAGGGAATTATCAGTGCTGTTTCCAAAAGAGGGAGGCATAATTTACTGAGCAGACACAAACAGCAGAATCCATTCTACCTATTTTTTTCCTGAAAATCTAGCAATTGAGCCTCATAAAGTTGTTGGAATAATTAAAATAAGTGACTGCAAATTATCTCACTCAGTAGGTAACACAGAGTGGGTGTTCAGAAAGTCTATTCTCTTTCCTTTCTTTAAAAATGAAATGCATTGTTTCATGCTTTCCTGTCTCTTTAAACAGGAAACAGAAGGGTTTTGATTAGGTGCCAACTCATGTTTATAGCTTTGTCAAGATCAATCAGTCCTGTGGCTTTCACTGAATGATAGGTGTGTATTTTTAAAGGAAAAGTGTTTATGCAAGCACAGATTGAAATTTCTAGAGAAGTCCAGAGAGATTTCTTGGATAAGATCACTCATGTTGCTATAGCTGACTTAACTGGTCCTCTTCATCACCACATCATGGCCCAAGAAGGATTCACCTTGAACTCTAACCGAGAGGGAGCTTAAGTTCCCATGATAGGAATGATACTGTGATTGGAAAGAAAATATTCAGAAGTCATCTCTGACCCAAACAAAAGTCATGCAAGACACAGGGGCTTCCCTGAGGCCTTGACAAACAAAAGTGATGATGAATGATCACATAGTCATTTGTTCTTTCAACCAGCCAAGAAGGAATTTGTCCATCTTGCTTCATCTACATAAACATCACCAGTCAAGTAGAACAGTCTGTGACTAAGATAAAAGAAAAAGCATCTGACTGTCTAGAATAGCCCTAGCTGGACTTTAAGACATTTTCTCAAGACCTGGGCTTGGTAATCAAAGCTTCTGGCTTTAGGATCTCCTGCAAGAACTAACAAGCATTCTGTTTCTGGTACTCACCTGTGTTATGATTGGCCAATGCCTCTTTTACAGAGCCTTTATAGGAGCCCACTAATTTCCCTCCCTTGGACAATAATATTATACCCAGAAAGAAAGATCAGAAGGGGAACCCTGTGGCTTGAGGGATTCTCAGAGAGCCTGACTAATTAGGAGACAGTAAATAGAGGAAAGCTGAGGATATAAGTTAAAGCAACTCAATAATCCGGACTCTGCACACTCAATCTAGTTTCCACCTGCCAACCCCCATCTTTGGACACTGAAAATCACGACCCAAATGCCCTCCGTCTCACTGAGAATGAACATGTCTCTCTGCAAACATTTTTGTCAGTTCCTCTCTGTGCTAATCTTCCTGCCTGTCACGCCTAGGTAGCAAGTCATTGCAGAGTTATGATCTGTAAGTCCAGAAATGTATAATGCAGTTTGAGCAAAGAAAATACTGAAAACTATTTGCTACTTACTGGGCAGGATTATGGTGTGCAGAAGGAATTTGAAATATTTAGATGTCTCAGAACTACAGGTGGAGATTCATCAAGGTCACAGTGGCTTTTCTTCTCCCAGAATTAAGCAAAGCAAGCCATAGAATTTCACTGGGCAGCAGCTTCTTTGACAGGATATTAAAATCACTAGCTCTGTAGTCTCCACTGCCCCTGAAATAATGTTAAATCTTTTATTTATATCAGTCGGTCAGTAGATAGGACTAGACCAAGAGAGCTCAGGGAACAGTGAGGGAGACTTAAGAGAGATGGCAAATCAGGCTGAGTATATGTTTTCGATAGTGATGTTTTTGTTCACCTACTATGTGCCACCTTTTGTACCTGGGCTGGTGGGAGAAATGGGCAACACATTTGCCCTGTGGGGAGTCCTGAAGAGGCACAGCCAGCTGGTAAACCCCAAGATCATCCTTCCTCAGTCCTTCCATCCTTCTCACTTGCACGTCTGTTCTGCTCCAGGTTACGGATGCTTTTTACTCACTGTGTGCTCATTTTGGGCCTCTTTTCTGCCCATACTTGTTCACCCCTAAAATTTGACCACTGTCCTCTCAACTGCTAACACCCTGATTTCAGCCACCATTGCTTTTCTCTGGGGAACAGAGAACTCTTCCACGTGGCCCTCCTCATACCTCGTGATCTTGAAATCCCCAAATTCATTTCTCCACACAGTAGCCAGACTCACTTTATCTTCAGAGTAGTTTGACTCAAGTCAGTTCATGAGGGGTCTGAAGGAAGAAAGGGTGTACCCTTTTCTGGAGGCAAATACCACCTATTTCATCATCTGTTGTATTTTGTAGAGGATGTCTGGCGAGTGATTAAAATTTGGAGCACATGAAAAATGTAGGAAAATATGACTCCTGATCAAGAGAGAAATTAGTAAATAGAAGCAGGTCTGACATTGGATGTAAGTTTGGAATTAGCACGTTATGACTTCAAACAAGGTATGAAAAATATATTAAACGATCTAGTGGGAAAAGTTAACACATAGGAAGAGATGGGGAATTTCAGCAGGGAGGTGAAACCAAGAAAAAGGTTCAGTGAAGTGCTAGAAATTAAAAAATAACATTATTTCATGGCTCCAAAGCAGTCTGAGTACATATATCAAGGAAAGGATCACTGAACTTGAAAGTGAAAGTGTTACTTGTTCAGTTGTGTTCAACTCTTTGCGACCCCATGGACTGTAGCCCACCAGGCTCCTCTGTCCATGGGATTCTCCAGGCAAGAACACTGGAGTGGGTTGTCATTCCCTTCTCCAGGAGATCTTCCCAACCAGGGATCAAACAAAGGTCTCCTACAGTACAGGAGGTTCTTTGCCATCTAACCCACGTGGAAGTCCCCTGAACCTGAAGACAGGTCAGTAGATGTTACCCAACATACAACACAAAAAGAAAAAGGGATTCATTAAAAATGAGTTTCAGCATACAAGACCTTTGGGACAAAATGAATGATATATATAATTGAGGTACCAGAAAAGAATATAGAGAACTGGAGACTTTACAATAATTTTCCAAAATTTTTGAAAGACATCAACTCGCAGAACCAAGAAAGTTCAGCAATTCACAAGCAAGATAAATACAAAGGAAATCACACATACATAGTTCATGGTTTTTGAAGTGAAATCTTTAAAGTGCTGAAAAAAAAGAAAAATATCAACTCAGAATTTGTTTGTCTTCATTGAATTTGTTACAATATTGCTTCTGTTTTATGTTTTATTTTTCTTTGGCCAGGAGGCATGTGGGATCCCAGCTCCCTGACCATGGTTCCAACTTTCACACCCTGCATTGGAAGACAAAGTTTTAACTACTTGACTTCCAGGGAAGTCCTTTCTCAGAATTTTTATATAACCAAATTACTCTTCAAAAAGGAATGCCAAATAAAGACATTTTGAAATGGATAAAGGGTGAGAAAATTTATCTACAATTTTGCTAACCTAAACTGAAAGAATGCAAAAAGATACCATGTTAAAGTCAGATTGCAGGAGAAAGCAAAAAAGCAACAAAAGGGTCAATATATCTTTTTATTGTACTCACACACACCCACATACACACATGCATATGTGTTTTTATAATTTCTTTAATGTTGATTGACTGTTTAAAATGAACATAATAGCAATGCACTGCAAGTCCATAGCATAAAATAATCAGACAATCGGAGTGGGAGGTGGGCTGAGGGTGAGGTGAATGAGGCACCAAAAACACAAAATCTAAGTGAAAGAGGAGAGTGAAAATGTTGGCTTAAAGCTCAACATTCAGAAAACGAAGATCATGGCATCTGGTCCCATCACTTTATGGGAAATAGATGGGGAAAGAATGGAAACAGTGTCAGACTTTATTTTTTGGGGCTCCATAATCACTACAGATGGTGACTGCAGCCATGAAATTAAAAGACGCGTACTCCTTGGAAGGAAAGTTATGACCAATCTAGATAACATATTCAGAAGCAGAGACATTACTTTGCCAACAAAGGTCTGTCTAGTCAAGGCTATGGTTTTTCCAGTGGTCATGTGCGGATGTGAGAGTTGGACTGTGAAGAAATCTGAGCACTGAAGAATTGATGCTTTTGAACTGTGGTGTTGGAGGAGACTCTTGAGAGTCCCTTGGACTACAAGGAGATCCAACCAGTCCATTCTAAAGGAGACCAGTCCTGGGTGTTCTTTGGAAGGAATGATGCTAAAGCTGAAATTCCAGTACTTTGGCCATCTCATTGGAAGAGTTGACTCATTGGAAAAGACTCTGATGCTGGGAGGGATTGGGGGCAAGAGGAGAAGGTGACGACAGAGGATGAGATGGCTGGATGGCATCACCGACTCGATGAACGGCAGTTTGAGTGAACTCCGGGAGTTGGTGATGGGTAGAGAGGCCTGCTGCTACTGCTGCTGCTGCTGCTAAGTCACTTCAGTCGTGTCAGACTCTGTGTGACCCCATAGACGGCAGCCCAGCAGGCTCCCTCGTCCCTGGGATTCTCCAGGCAAGAACACTGGAGTGGGTTGCCATTTCCTTCTCCAATGCATGAAAGTGAAAAGTGAAAGTGAAGTCGCTCAGTCACGTCCAACCCTCAGCGACCCCATGGACTGCAGCCTACTAGGCTCCTCCATCCGTGGGATTTTCCAGGCAGAAGTACTGGAGTGGGGTGCCACTACCTTCTCCGAGGGATGCCTGGAATGCTGCAATTCATGGGGTCACAAAGAGTCGCACACAACTGAGCGGCTGAACTGAACTGAACTGAACTGAAGGACTGAGGCTATGTTTGCACCTCATGCACCTCACCTTGGTGCTTACTCTGAGTGGGAGAGGGAAAATGGAAAATACCATTATAGGAATCTTACATTTTCATGGTGATGGTATAATTTTATTGTAGAAAAATGCAATTTTAATTTTATTGCAATTTTAATTGCAGAAAAATGTAAACTGTTAGCATGCATGTTGTAATATCTAAAGCAACCAATGAAAAGTCTGAGCTATAACAAATAGGTGAATGAGGTAAAATAGAATACTAAAAATTCAAAACTGGAAGAAAAGAATGAGATGCAGAGAAACAAAAAGTAAATGGAATAAACAGACCAATAGGAATTACAGTAGAATTCAACCAAAACATATATATTTATATTAAAAACAAAGAGACCAAGAAATCCAATTAAAAGGCCAAACTTGTAAAATTGGATACAAAGCAAGACCTGGTTACAGGTTATTAACAAGAGACTTCAAACAGGCTGATAATAAAAGGAGAGAAACGGTACATTATACAAACTTTGAGAGAAAAAGATGTAACTCTATTAATATTCATCAAAGTAAACTTCAAAAAGAAAGAATATTACTAAGCAAATGCATTTAACAATGGTTAAAGATTACATTAATCAAGAAGGTGTCAAGATCACACTCTGTACTAAAGTAATAATAGAGTTTCAAAAAGTTTTACAAAGCAAACATTGAAACATATGCACTGCCATATGTAAAACAAATAGCTAGTGGGAAGTTCGGAAAAGGCAACAGCACCCCACTGCAGTACTCTTGCCTGGAAAATCCCATGGATGGAGGAGGCTGGTGGGCTGCAGTCCATGGGGTTGCTGAGGATCGGACATGACTGAGCGACTTCACTTTCTCTTTTCACTTTCCTGCACTGGAGAAGGAAATGGCAACCCACTCCAGTGCTCTTGCCTGGAGAATCCCAGGGACGGGGGAGCCTAGTGGGCTGCTGTCCATGGGGTCACACAGAGTCAGACACGACTGTAGTGACTTAGCAGCAGCAGCAGCAGTGGGAAATTGCTGTATAACAAAGGGAGCTCAGCTTGGTGCTCTGTGATGACCTAGAGAGGTGGGCTAGGGGCTGAGGTGGGAGGGAGGTTCAAGAGAGAAGGGTCACATGTATACTTACAGCTGATTCACCCTGGGGTACAGAAGAAACCAACACAATATTGTAAAGCAATTATCCTTCAATTAAAACAAATTAAAAAAAAATTTAAAAATCAAACATTGACAGAACTAGAGAGACAATAGACAAATCTACCATCAAGTACAGGGATTCCAACATTCCTCTTTTGGTAATTAACAGAACATAGATAAAAATATTGACAACATCAATGCTTGTAGAATTTTTCTAAATCAGCATTTAAAAGGAGTAGGAGGGACTTCCCTGGTTATCCAGTAGTTAAGACTCTATGTTTCCACTGTAGAGGGCATGAGTTCGATCCTTGGTCAGGGAACTTAATATCCCCAGGTGCCAATTGGTGCAGCCAAAAAACTTTAAAAATTAAATAAAAAGAGTTGGAATTGCTTTAAGTGCTGCAGTATAAGAGAGGAATGGTTTAAAGGCAAAGGCCTAAGATCGTAACTTAATAAAGATACACACAAACAAAGCAAACTAGACCCAGAGGAGAAAAAAGAAGGCAATCGAAATATGAGTCAACATTAATGAAATAAAAATTAGATAAAAACAGGGAAAAAAAGCAACGATTATAAGTTACTTGAAAAGATGAATTATGATGATAAAACTTCTAAGGCTGATCATCTAAAGAATGAGATACCTGAAAATAGCTATGTGACTTGTGAAAGGGGCAAAAAAATATTTGAACTTGATGAGCAGATGTACAGCTCAGAATGTTGTTCCAAGTCAAAAATTGACCCTGGCTGCATCACAGCTTCACAAAGAGGTGATCTTGTAGGACAGCGGTGATTAAGTCTTCCCGGCGGGCAGGGTACTGTGCCATCGGCTTCGGGTAGAAGTGACCACGTGGATGGTGGTACACAGAACCCAGCAATCTCCCAATTGCTCTAGTCTTCACATCTTTTATCTTTAAAATTATGTGAGATGTTAACTAGCTTCTCAAACATCTTTCAGATCTAATGAATTATAGACTTGGGAATTTTTGTTGTTGTTTAGTTGCTTAGTTAGGTCGGACTCTTTGCGGCCCTACCTACGGTAGCCCGCCAGGCTCCTCTGACTATAGGATTTCCGGGGCAAGAATACTGGAGTGGGTTGCCATTTCCCAACCCAGGGATCAAACCTATGTCTCCTGCATTGCAGGTGGATTCTTTACCACTGAGCCACCAGGGAAGCTCTAGGAATTTTTAGGCCTCCCCAGATTATTTTATAGAGGGTTTTGTTTGCAGCTGCATGTACACATTTCTCTGAAGTGGGAAGACAGTAGTAAACTTTCTCCCCAGATGATTTAAGTCCATGAACTACTGCTCTAAATTATTATCATCATTGCTAAATTATTCAAATAATGAAAGGACAGCAAGCCATCTTCACATGAGAAACTCAGCTTCAAAGACACTCTAAGTGTGGATAAAGGCTGCATTAGAAGACTGGCACTTACACAGCTAAAAGGATGTCTTTATAGCCAACATTTATGGGCTGTTCACAGGGACCCACTGGTGACTGTACTTAGCATTTTACATAGATTGGTTAACCTTGATCTTTTGAACAACCGTGTGAGGTACTCACTTTAATTATTGCAAATATACATGATGAGAGAAAATAGAGGAGGAAATGAGATTTTCAAAGGTTAAACAATTTTCTTAAGGTTACATACCTGGGATTTATATAGGCAGTCTGATTCAACCTGACCACATTCAACATGATGCCACTGTTTCCAGAATTCACTAGCTTCCCAGCATCTACCAGAATTGTGTTCAAATACACACACAGATTTATTCCCTAGCTTCCCTGGATGCCTGCTTCATCAAAACCTTCACAGCAGGTGTCTGGAGATGTATATTTTTAACAGTTGCCCTAAGAAGAGCTGAGATTCAGTCAGCTCTCTCTGGTGTGGTTACACTATATGTAAAGATATTGAAATAGTTGCATCATGTTTGGTAAATAGGCTCAGTCTCAAGTGCCTCTTCACCTAACCACCCTACTTCCCGGAACCCTCTGACTTTCTTTGGGTCTAGTAAGGAGTACGTAAACGCCCAGTTCAGCACGTGACCCCCAGCTCCAGCTCCAGGGATACCAGCAGCATCCAGCAGCATCCCATCTGAAGAGTCTGGAGATAAGGCAAGGAGGATCCCACCAGGAAGTTCAAGGAAGGCACACAAATAGCTGTGACTTTTCAAAGCAGCATCAAATAGGCCCAGGTCCAAGTCCCAGCTTCACTATCGCCTTCCCCACCTTAGATGAGGTTCTTCATGGTTCTGAGATTGCTTCTTCGTCAAAATAAGGCAAAATAACTTGGGGTTATCACGAGCACTGCACGAACTAATTATGTGAAAACACTGCAGTAAGTTAGCAATGCTCTACAATGGTGAAGAGCTTCTATTTTTATTCTTAAAAGAGAGAGCTTAGACAAATATTTATCTAGCAAAATAAAAGGAGAAACCCAGCTGTATTTCAAAGGCCACCCTAAAATACCACATATCCTCTTAGGGCAAGTAAGAGGCTCTGTCATCAGAATTTCTGGGTCTTTCAGCTGCATCCACTCTTGCTTTGCAGATATCAAGTTTTCTTCCTTTGTCAGTGGAAAAAGTCTTCCGCCTGTCATTTAGACTTTGAGAACCTGAGCATATGGCCTCTTACCTTCAGCGCCCTGCATATTTCCAGGCAGGAGACAAATTGCCAGGAAGCCGTGCTGAAGACATTTCTATCGAATCGCTGTATTTCAAGTGAATGGCCCAGTGCCTGACACATCTGCACGTTGTCTTTATATTTCCTCTCACTCTCACATGGCTGCCTTCAACAGGTCTCCCAGTAGCACTGCGAAGGAGGCAGGAGCAACAACATGCTTAACACGTTCACACAGAAAAGGCTTAGACTGACTATATTCCTGCTAGGAGTCAGACATGCTACTAATGGTTTGAGGATTTAAGTTGCAGATAGATAGTAGTAAGACAGATCATATCAGATCAGTCGCTCAGTCGTGTCCGACTCTTTGCGACCCCATGAACTGCAGCACGCCAGGCCTCCCTGTCCATCACCAACTCCCGGAGGTCACTCAGACTCACATCCATCAAGTCAGTGAGGCCATCCAGCCATCTCATCCTCTGTCGTCCCCTTCTCCTCCTGCCCTCAATCCCTCCCAGCATCAGAGTCTTCTCCAATGAGTCAACTCTTCACATGAGGTGGCCAAAATACTGGAGTTTCAGCTTCAGCATCCTTCCTTCCAAAGAAATCCCAAGGCTCATCTCCTTCAGAATGGACTGGTTGGATCTCCTTGCAGTCCAAGGGACTCTCAAGAGTTCACCAACACCACAGTTCAAAAGCATCAATTCTTTGGTGCTCAGCCTTCTTCACAGTCCAACTCTCACATCCATACATGACCACAGGAAAGACCATAGCCTTGACTAGGCGAACCTTTGTTGGCAAAGTAATGTCTCTGCTTTTGGATATGCTATCTAGGTTGGTCATAACTTTCCTTCCAAGGAGTAAGCATCTTTTAATTTCATGGCTGCACACATACATACAAATATACATACATATGCATGTATTTGTGAACATGTATATGCACACATGTACCCATTTGTGTGTACATATGTCCATATCTGTGTACATATAAGACACTCAATAAGTATTACTTACTTTTCTTTATCTTCCCATGTGGCACCTGTGGTAAAGAATCAGCCTGCCAATCCCCTAGAGGAGGAAGTGGCAACCCACTCCAGTATTCTTGCCTGGAAAATTCCATGGACAGAGGAGCCTGACAGGCTACAGTTCATGGGGTCGCAAAGGGTTGGACAGCAGCGCCTTGCATATATGCACACACTTTTCTAAAATCACAAAGAAAATGGAGTGACCAGACTCCCCACCAACTGCTATTCTGATATATCACTTTAGTGCTCTTTCCTCACACCATAAATACAATGGAAAATGCCAAGAAGCAACAGTTAGAACCAGACATGGAACAACAGACTGGTTCCAAATTGGGAAAGGAGTACACCAAGGCTATATATCATCATACTCCTTGTTTAACTTGTATGCAGAGTACATCATGAGAAATGCCAGGCTGGTGAAGCACAAGCTGGAATCAAGACTACTGGGAGAAACATCAATAACCTCAGATATGCAGATAATCACCCTTAAGGCAGAAAACGAAGAACTAAAGAGCCTCTTGATGAAAGTGAAAAGAGGACAGTGAAAAAGTTGGCTTAAAGTTCAAAGTTCAGAAAACGAATATCATGCCATCAGGTCCCATCACTTCATGACAAATAGACGGGGAAACAATGGAAACCAGTTCAGTTCAGTCGCTCAGTCATGTCCAACTTTGCAACCCCAGGGACTGCAGCATGCCAGGCTTCCCTGTCCATCACCAGCTCCTGGAATTTGCTCAAACTCGTGTCTATTGAGTCAGTGATATCATCCAACCATCTCATCCTCTGCCATCCCCTTTTCCTCCTGCCATCTATCTTTCCTAGCATCAGGGTCTTTTCAAATGACTCACTTCTTCACATCAGGTAACCAAAGCATTGGTGTTTCAGCTTCAACATCAGTCCTTCCAATTGAATATTCAGGACTGACATCAGTCCTTCCAATTGAATATTCAGGACTGATTTCCTTTAGGATGGACTGGTTGGATCTCCTTGCAGTCCAAGGGACTCTCAAGAGTCTTCTCCAACACCACAGTTCAAAAGCATCAATTCTTCGGTGCTCAGGTTTCTTCACAGTCCAACTCTCGCATCAGCACATGACCACTGGAAAAACCATAGCCTTGACTAGATGGACCTTTATTGGCAAAGTAATGTCTCTGCTTTTGAATATGCCGTCTAGGTTGGTCAAAACTTTTCTTCCAAGGAGTAAGTCCCTTTTAATTTCATGGCTTCAGTCACCACCTACAGTGATTTTGGAGCTCCCCAAAATAAAGTATGTCACTGTTTCCACTGTTTCCCCATCTTTTTGCCATGAAGTGATGGGACCAGATGCCATGATCTTAGTTTTATGAATGTTGAACCTAAGCCATCTTTTTCACTCTCCTCTTTTACTTTCATTAAAAGGAAATAGTGAGATATGAGAGACTATATTTTGGGCTTCAAAATCACTGCAGATTGTGACTGCAGCCATGAAATTAAAAGAGGCTTACTCCTTGGAAGAAAAGTTACAACCAACCTAGACAGCATAATAAAAAGCAGAGATATTACTTTGCCAACAAAGGTCTGTCTAGTCAAATCTATGGTTTTTCCACTAATCATGTATGGATGTGAGAGTTTGACTATAAAGAAAGCAGAGCACTGAAGAATTGATGCTTTTGAACTGTGGCATAGGAGAAGACTCTTGAGAGTCCTTTGGATTGCTAGGAAATCAAACCAGTCTATCCTAATGGAAATCAGTCCTGAATATTCATTGGAAGGACTGATACTAAGCTGAAGCTCCAATACTTTGGCCACCTGATGTGAAGAACTGACTCACTGGAAAAGACCCTGATTCTGGGGAAGATTGAAGGCAGAAGGAGAAGGAGCCAACAGAGTATGAGATGGTTGGACAGCATCATCAATTAGATGGACATGAGTTTGAGCAAGCTCTGGGAGTTGTTGATGGACAGGGAAGTCTGGCATGCTGCAGTCTATGGGGTCAGAGAATCAGACATGACTGAGCAACTGAACTGAATTGAACTGAACTGAATGGTTATATCATTGAAAATCATAAAAATTGTGGTTCTCCAGATGTGATAGCCCAATGCTGGTATGAGAGCCTGAGGCAGAAATTCTAAAATGGTGGACATGGATAAAACGGCAGGTGGTTCCATTGGGAAGCAAAATAGCTTCTTTCCCAAGGGGCTGAAAATGATGGCCCATTCTTCCCACACCATTGACTCACAAGACTATAATGAAACTGTAGTGATCCATCATGTCAGGGAATACTGCTGTACAGAGAGCCCTTAATGCTTGAGCTGTTGGCACAGTGTGCTATGAGGAATCATTAAGGTACAGCTTACCAATGTGCCCAATACTGGGAAGTCACAGCTCCCAGAAGGATCGACTTCTGCCTGCTAATGCTGAGGGCTCCATTCCTAAGACACAAAGTTAAAGCTGATGTGGAAGAGGTTTTCCAGACAAATTATGACACTGTTTCTTCATGGGGTGGGAGCAGATGGAGAAAAAGAGAGGGAATTAATAAAATTCCATTCAAGCAATTAAAAAAATCAAAAATATCCACACAGACCTATATCACTGTCAGGTCAATCAGTCCACAGGTGACTATTAAGCCTTTAGGATGAATGAGATATGAAATGACATCTAGAAAGAATATCCTCCTTAGGGTACAGACTGGCATTTTTGCTCCCCAGATTCATATGAAAACCTAACATGCAGTGTGATGGTATGAAGAGGTGAGGCCTTTGGGAGCTGAGTGGGTTACAAGAGTGGAGCCTCATGAATAGAAACACTGCCTTAGAGAAGGGCCGAAAGAGCTCTGTCTCTGTTCTTCCCACCATGTGAGAATACAGGGAGGCGTCAGTAGTCTGCAGACTGGCAGAGAAACCCCACCAGAACCTTCCATGATGGCACCTTGATCTCAGATTTCCAGCCCCCAGCACTCTGATAAATAAATTCCTCTTGTTTATAAGACATCTGATCTGTGATGCTTTGATGTAGAGGCCCACACTGATAGGATGCTTGCTCTTTGCTCATGGAAGCATCTCCTGTGTGGTGAAGCAAGCTTCCAAGGATGTGGCAGTGGAAATAAAATACTCCAGTAGACTGGCTTTGCATCCTGTTCCACCAGCTTCTCACCTTATGATCTTGGGTTGAGAACTTGAGTCTAATTGTCCTCATCAATAAATAAATAAATACAGATTATCTAAAAATGAGACTAAATTGTTCTATAATTTAGGTACTCAAAACCAGAAAGTTTCTTTCCTATTTTCTACTTTGATTCATAGACACACATTTGAAAGAGTTGACATGCTCACTGTTTCAACTTTTTTACCTCCCAGTCTCATCTGACCTATTCATTCAGGCTTTCACAGCCATTGTTTCACTGAAATAGGCTTTCAACATCAGTGATGGTGTCTATCTTGCCATATCTAATGGCCAAGTCTTTCTTTTTCCTTAACTTGGTCCACTAGCACACTTCCACATCATTGCCAGACACTTCCGGCCCTTGATTTCCAGGACAACACGCTCCCCTGGCTGGCTGTTTGTCTCATTGTCTCCTTTTCTGGGTCCTTTTCCCCTTCCTGATCTCTACAAGTGAAGAGGAACTAAAAAGCCTCTTGATGAAAGTGAAAGTGGAGAGTGAAAAGGTTGGCTTAAAGCTCAACATTCAGAAAACGAAGATCATGGCATCTGGTCCCATGACTACATGGGAAATAGATGGAGAAACAGTGGAAACAGTGTCAGACTTTCTTTTTCTGGGCTCCAAAATCACTGCAGATGGTGACTGCAGCCATGAAATTAAAAGACGCTTGCTCCTTGGAAGGAAAGTCATGACCAACCTAGATAGCATATTCAAAAGCAGAGACATCACTTTGCCAACAAAGGTTTGCCTAGTCAAGGCTATGGTCTTTCCTGTGGTCATGTATGGATGTGAGAGCTGGACTGTGAAGAAGGCTGAGCGCCGAAGAATTGATGCTTTTGAACTGTGGTGTTGGAGAAGACTCTTGAGAGTCCCTTGGACTGCAAGAAGATCCACCCAGTCCATTCTGAAGGAGATCAGCCCTGGGATTTCTTTGGAAGGAATGATGCTAAAGCTGAAACTCCAGTATTTTGGCCACCTCATGCGAAGAGTTGACTCATTGGAGAAGACTCTGATGCTGGGAGGGATTGGGGGCAGGAGGAGAAGGGGACAACAGAGGATGAGATGGCTGGATGGCCTCACTGACTCGATGGATGTGAGTCTGAGTGACCTCTGGGAGTTGGTGATGGACAGGGAGGCCTGGCGTGCTGCAGTTCATGGGGTCACAAAGAGTCGGACACGACTGAGCGACTGATCTGATCTGATCTGATCTCTACAAAGTAGAGATACCAAGAGCTCAGTCCTTGGACCTCTTCTTTGCTCTCTTTATATTTGCACTCTTGACGACACTACTCCATCACGTGTCTTTAAAATAACATATGTACAGAGATGGTGGTCAACTATTCTCTCTAGTTTACCACTTTTACATGCAGCAACCTTTCACCGAGGCATTCCAGAGAAGAAAAGAAAATTATCCTTGGCATATCCATTTATCTGCTAATCACACTCTACCAACAATGTCTTCCATTTATACCTTTAAAACATCCAGTAAAGCAGAAACAAACAAGAATGACCAAAAAAAAAAAACACTACTCTTCACACCCATTGCTGCTAACCTGGCCCCAAGCTGCCCTCATCTCTCAGGCGCATCAATGTCTTTGTCTCTGAATTGGTTCTTTGTTGGCACTTTTCTTCCCTACGGTCAAGTTCCAGAGCATTCTTTAAAATCATAAATCGTTTTCTGTCATTTTCCTGCTCAGAACATTTGTCATTAAAATAAAATTCAAAATCCACAAAATTTGTTACAAGGTCCCGTAACATCCTGCACAGTCTTGTCCCTGTCTCCTCTCACTCACATTCTACAATCCCACCTGGTAGTCACTGCACTATTGCCGTGGTGCCATCCTGCTTTGATTAAAACATGTCAAGACTGTTTCCACAGCCTCTCTCCTTGTTCTCCCATATTTTTCACAGCTTGCTCTCTCAGTTCCCCCTTCTCCAGGGAAATTTCAGGTCTTCAGGGAAGCCTACTCTGACCACCTCAACTCCTGTTTCCTCCCTCCCCCTCCTCCTCCTCATCACATCAAGCTAACTCTCTGAGTTAATTTTTTTTGCAATAATCACTATCTGAAATTATATTATGTATTGATCAATTGATATAATAGTTTATGATAGTGTATTACTTCTTCACTCAACTTCTGTAATAATGTAAGCTCCAAGAGCATAGAGTCTTCATTTTTGTTCTATATTTTAAGCCCCACATGCTTAAAATAGTCCTGACCATGAAACAGTTTGGATCATAACATGATTCATGCAAGTATGTATACCTATATGTATTCTATGTGTGTATGCACACACACACAATCCATTTCTATTTAGATTTGCATTCATACTGTTAAATGAATAAAGGAATAACTCCACGGACACTTGAGTGTGTAGAAGTGAACAAGCTGAGCTGTGTGCACAGTGCGTTGCTTCCCCTGACCACTCTGGGTAATTGGAGCTGCTCCAGAATGCCAATCAAGAAGCCTCTGGGCTGCAGCTAACAAGGAGCAGACCTCTATCCAACAACAAGACCTTTTGGAATCAAGTCTCAGCGGGTCCTTCTGAAATAACACAGATACAGTGCAGTAAAAACAGCCTGCAGAAACAGCATTTATAACTCTCTTTACAACTGAAGTCTATCACAGGAAATGCCAAGAAAACACATATAAATAAAAATGAATTCTCAGATTTATCTGCTGAGACTGTAACAACCTAATAAGGTTTCCCCAACAAAATCAGGGGTGCAGGGAAGAAAAAAACACACTCAATTTCTTGTTTTCAGCCCACAGTTCCTACTTGTTTCCATCCAGACCTCCTCAGGTCACACGTAAGTGGTTCTAACTACCTTTGATTGGAGGTGAGAAGGGCAGAAACCATGCTCCTACATTGCTTAGTTCTCTGGGGCACATGGTGCAAACAGGTCCCCGAATTCCCAGGTTTCACATCCTTTTGCACCCACTGATGAGACTTATGCACCATCATCTGAAGGTCTGCCCATCCAAATCTCAAAAGAAAAAAGTATATTTATGTATATATTCATACATGCTAAGTCACTTCAATCATGTCCAACTCTGTGCAACCCTATGGACAGTAGCCTGTCAGTCTCCTCTGTCCATGGGATTTTCCAGGCAAGGATACTGAAAGTGGGTTGCCATGCCCTCCTCCAGGGGATCTTCCCAACCCAGGGATCAAATCTGTGTCCCTTAAGTCTCCTGCATCAGCAGGCATGTTCTTTACCACTAGCACCACCATAAGGAAGCCCTTATGTAATGTGTGTGCATGTGTATATAGTCTGCTTCAGTCAGGAAGTTAACACACACACACACACACACACACACACACACACACACACACACACACACACACACTCTAGTTACCTCTTTTGTCAACTCACTCTCTGACACATTAGCCTTAACCATATACCCCGTTCTAATAGCTATATTCTGGTTTCCTTCTCTGTGCATGTGCTCCAATTTCCCAGGGCCCTCAAGATACATATACCACACCCTTAGGATTTCCATCCCAGGCATGGTTTGTATATTCTTAACTGCTTTCTGGACTCACCTTTTGCCATTCCCCCTTAATAATCCCAGGGGCTTCCCTGGTAGCTCACCTGGTAAAGAATCTGTGTGCAATATAAAAGACTCCAGTTTGATTCCTGGGTCAGGAAGATCCCCTGGAGAAAGGATAGGATACCCACCCCAGCATTCTTGGGCTTCCCTGGTGACTCAGATGGTAAAGAATCTGCCTGCAATGTGGGAGACCTGGGTTCGATCTCTGGGTTGGGAAGATGCCCTGGAGAAGGAAACGGCAACCCACTCCAGAATACTGGCCTGGAGAATTCCCTGGACTGTACAGCCCTGGGGTCGCAAAGAGTCGGACAAGACTGAGCAGCTTTCACTTTCACTTAATGTCCCATACAACCATGACACTGTACTCTCTGCATCCTGCCTTCTTCAGAATCCAGCTTGCTTCCATCCATCATGAGAGTACCAGGCCTGGGCATTGTGAGCACCTGAGCAGTAATATCTCAAGATATAGCAATATAGCAATGAAAATAGGAAGTCATTCTAAGTAATGGGTTATTGCAAAAAAGAACCCAAGCTCTGGGTCCAGAAATTTTAGGAAGCCACAGTCATTAGAAGGAGTAGGTGGTTCTTGAATATTAGTTTGGGGGAAAATAGAAAATGTTGAATAACAGTGCCTTGCAACATATTCCAGAGTCTGCTAGGCTTGAGGGAGGGGCAGCAGGCACTAGCGTCACAATGGAAGAAGACATAAGGAATCAGCAAATGGGAAAAGCATGGAAGAAAATGAATGGATGAATGTTAACTCATCGAATTGTCAGCATTTCCTGTGATCTATAACATGTGGAGGGCAGGCCCGTGCTCCATGGACAAAGCTCAGCACCAGCCATCGTAAGAACAGAGCTGAAGTGAGGTGGTAATGAATAAGAAAACTGTCAATTCTAATACTGTTATCCCCAGCAAGATTTTTATTATGCATAGAGCTGCTGAGGATTCTTATTCAAAATAAGAGACTGAGCTGACATACGAATTCTCTATCTCCAAGCTAAAACAAATAGAATGCTGGATAAAACCTAACCAAAGTTTCTTATTTTTTCATACATAAAGTGAGGTTAATCCAATAAAAGTATGAAGAGCAAACACATTGGTAGCAAGACGACAAACCTAAAGGATTTATGGGAGAATCTGCAGCAAATATGAAATTCTATGCCTGGAGGAGACATCTTTAGCATCAGCAAAGGTGGTGAAGTACCAGCCAGGGTTGCAGTGCACACCAGAGCTGCCTGATAAAGACCCCCAGGCACGAATGTCCATGCTCCACGTGGCTGTGCTTGGTCGATCAGTCGTGTCCAGGCAAGAATATTAGAGTGGGTTGCTATTTCCTACTCCAGGGAATCTTCTCCACCCAGGGATTGAACCCAGGTAGGGAACAAAACTCCCCGAAGTGCTTGACAAATAGTAAGAACCTAACAACTGTTAGCTATTATTATACTATTTTGGGGTTTCCCTGGTGTCTCAGTGGTACAGAATCTGCCTGCCAATGCAGGAGACGCAGGTTTGATCCCTGGGTTGGAAGATGCAGGAAGATCCCCTGGAGAAGGAAATGGCAACCTGATCTAGTATTCTTGCCTGGAAAATCCCATGTACAGAGGAGCCTGGCAGGCTCACATTTGTGGAGTCACAAGAGTCAGACACAATTTAGAGAGAAAACTGCAACCCCAATGCTATTTTGATGCCGGAGAAAACCAACCCATGATAAGCATTGATACATTTTGATTCTTTTTTCAAAAGATGGGATTATTTTAAATTCTGGAAGATACCACTATTCAAACCTTTAAATCTCTGGAACTGTAGGGAAATGGTATCTGTCTCCTTTCACAGACAAACTCGGGAAGAGAGGGAAGCGTTTGTTACATTGATGAGGGATGGATGGTGAGGATTATTCCAGAACCGCAGTAAGTAAAAGCTGTTCAATCAATTTTAACCAACAAGTTAACTGTGATAGAGAAGAAGATTGTTCAGATATGCGATTTGGAACGATTTAGGGATAAAGCTCCTTGGAAATGTACATCCCTTCTGTCCTCTAATACCTCCCGAAGGTTGATTAACTCACTAAGCTGGGTTTTATGAGAAAGCCCCTGTGATATCTGTGCGTGAAGCCGTGCTGAAAATGACAGAGTGCAGCATCAAGGGCAGTTCATCTTACCTTGTGGCTGTTTGATGTCGGTAGCATCTGATAATGTTCAGGTGTGCTATCAATGCCCGCTGAAGTCACAAAGGCCACTATCAGTGCCTTTTCTATGGGACAATGATGACAGCGAAGATGGTGGCAATATTGCTCTGTGGAGGAGCCTGGTAGGCTGCAGTCCACGGGGTCACAAACAGTCGGACATGACTGAGCAACTTCACTTTCACTTTTCACTTTCATGCACCAGGGGAGGAAATGGCAATCCACTCCAGTGTTCTTGCCTGGAGAATCCCAGGGACAGCGGGGCCTGGTGGGCTGCCATCTATGGGGTCGCACAGAGTTGGACACGACTGAAGTGACTTAGCAGCAGCAGCAGCAGCAACGACTATATATGGGATTTCCAAGGTGACGCTAGTGGTAAAGAATCCGCCTGCCAATGTAAGAGACGTGGGTTTGATACCAGAGTTGGGAAGATCTGCTGGAGTAGGAAACAGCACTCCAACCCAGTATTCTGGCTTGGAAAATTCCATGGACTACAGTCCATGGACCCACAACACTGAGTACAGCACAACAATGACTATATATTCAGGCTCTAATCATATCTTCATTTTACAGTTCAAGAGACTAAGACTCAGCGAGCTTAAGTCACATTTTGAACAATGGCAAAATCAAAATTCCAAGTCAGTCAGTCTGATTCCAAAACTTCTGCATGGAATCTGCTGTAAAATAATCAAATCAAGGAAGTCTGTAAATAGATTTTCTCCATGTTGCTCTTCCTCAGTCAAAAAATAATAATAATGATATTAAGCGAAAAGAAAACATAGTCAACCATATTTGTAAATATTATGAAAAAAGATGTTTCAATAATAAGATGTTTCCACTTGAAAAATTCCTCTTGTGATTCTGGTATTTTATTGGTGTATTATTTATTCGTCCTGCATGCTTGGTTTCATAAACACTTTCCACAATGCTCATATGTCCTTAATAAAACAATGTGGCACTTGCATTATGGGCTTTCCATAAATTAGTTTGACAGCCAGTAAAAATCATGTTAAGAAAAAGAAAAATCTCAGCATCCAAATTGTGATGGGCATTTATTTGGACATTTGACAAGAATATTTGAACATCTGGAGCACACACCCTGATTATAGTTTACAATTGTTTAGCCAGCTGTCTCATTTCTTTTGCCACTGGGTGTCATTCAGACACATATCTTAATCATTCATGAGTTTTGTGGCAACATTCCAGGAGGAGCAAATAACGGGGCCACCCTTCTTTCTTGGATGTTGTCAGATAAGGTATAGAGTCCTTGGATGTCTGAGATGAAAGAACTTGAGTGATAATTTGTCCAACTACACCCTTTTACAAATGAATAAACCAGGGCCTAGAGACAGGCTGTGATCACTGGATTAGTCACAGTAAGGCAAGGTTAGATTGCAGCGACAAGCAATCTCACGTCAGTGCTTTAAAAAACAAAAGCTGGGGATTGAGGGAGTGGAAATCCCTGGTGGTTCAGTGATTAGGGTCCCCGAGCTTCCACTGCAGGGGACATGGGTTCAATCCCTGGTTGGGGAACTAAGATTCAGCATGCCGTGCAGCATGGCCAAATTAAAAAATGGTGGAGGAGGCAGGGGTTATTTCTGTCTATGCTACATGACTGAAATCAGTCAACCAGGTACACAGGCTGTAAGAGGCCCTCCTCCCACGTGGGCATACGCTCTCAACACAGTAAGATGAGAACAATGCAAAATGTACCCTGGGTATTCTTCTTTCTATTTTTTGGCAGCACCAAAAATGGCATGCAGGATCTAGGGCCTTGACGAGGGATCGAACCCATGCCCTTGCCATGGAAGTGCAACCACTGGACCACCAGGGGAGTCCCTGTACCCAGGGTCTTAAACTTTCTTTGATAAAGCAAAGCTTGTCACCTCTGCTTCATTTTGTTGGCTAAAATACTCCACATGTTTAATTTCAAAGGGAGAAGGGACGTGTCATCCTACCGAGTACTCAAGAGATATGTTTTTGAATTGCAATAAGTATCGTAATCCACATGAACTATAGCTCACAATGTGACATTAGCATAGACTTTAGTGCAAGGCATGATTCCATCGGAGGTTAAAGCAGAGACAAGGGTGCTCTGGCAGACTTAGATGGGCAGTGACAGAAGGCCAGGTCACAGGTAACACCTGAGGTTGGAAGGAAAGCTGACATCTATTCTAATAATTTCTCCAACTGGGGCAAAAGACTTTCTGACTAGTCCGGAACATCTGGCTAGCTCATCTGGCTAGCTCTGCCCAGTTCTGACCCCATAAATGGAGAAAACCATGTTGGAAGGATGGAAGCACCAAGTAAGCGGGTGCTGGGGATGAATCAACCTCCACTGTAGGCTCAGGAGATGCCGGCAAATCGAGAATTCAGATTAGGGTGGAAAAGAGTCGAAGCTGCAACCAGACTATGTGTCAACATTTGTGATCCAGACTAAAGTGTGCTGAGGGTAAAGAGAAGGGGATGGAGAGCCGGATCCTGTATAAGGAAGGGATCAAGGCCAACTTTGACACTAATTCCAGGAGATAGTAAGGGACAGGGAGGTCTGGCATGCTGCACCCCAAGGGGTTGGACATGACCTAGCAACTGAACAACAAAGCCAACTTATCACACGAAGAGAGTCAACACAGAGAGGACATGCATTCCCTTTCACACGGTCCTTGGTGTGTGTGTCTCCTGAAAAGAGGGCCAGGCAATCAGCATAGAGATCAGAGGAGTCCTGATAGTTGAAGCCTGGTCTCCGGGCTCCGTTTTTTGGTTCAGAGAGAGCATTCAGCCTTTGTGAGGACCTGGGGGAGAGTGAGGCCGGGTTCTAGTCCTAGGGAGGGAGGAGCAGAGAAGCAGAAGGCAGAGAACACCACACCTAGCAGAGAACCACCTCCATCTAAAGGCAAGCCCTGGAATCCCAGATAAAGGTCCTCAGGTCACTTCGCGACCCATTCCCTGGCCCTGGAGGGTGATGAGGCTGCAGTTGTTCACACGTGGCTTACCCGATTCTGTCGCGTTGATTGATTCATAATTGTCTCACAGCAGAGACACAAATATGCCTTGATGTAAAAACCTGGGAAAATTTAGGGCCTGACCTAAAAAAAAAAAAACAACAAGCAAGCAAGCTAATGAATCCCAGGAATATGAAGGCATTTCTTCCTTCCTTCAGAAGAATCCACCCACCAAATATTGGTTAATTTCCCTTAAAATATGAGGGCCTAGGTGATGATATATCCCAGTCTGGGCATAAGGTAATGGCTTAATCGATACACTATGCCATCTTGTTGGTGAATGGAGCATAGTTACTGCTTGTTGGCAGGACCTTTGTCTTTCACTCATCAGTTTAAGAAAAACTAAAGCTGGAAAGGAAGTGACCAGAACCCACTCACATACACGAAGCAAAAAGTGTGATGCCCTGAGCCCGTGTGTCTGTGTGCCCTGCATGTGTTGGACTTTTCAAGCTGGCTGCAGCTTAGACACTGTGCTTTAGAAAAATGGAAGAATTCTCCTAGGAAGACAGTTGTTCTTGGTTTAGGAAGATTCATGAATAGATCTCTTTCAAAATACAGACTGAGAGCCAGAAACTGAGCTGAGGTACACTAGGAGGGACTCTTCTCTACATAACAAATGAAGAAGGTCTTTGTCAGTCCTCCAAACAGAGGATTTTGAGGATCCTTAAGGTAGTTGGCGGAGAAGGCAATGGCACCCCACTCCAGTACTCCTGCCTGGAAAATCCCATGGACGGAGGAACCTGGAAGGCTGCAGTCCATGGGGTCGCTAAGAGTCGGACATGACTGAGCAACTTCACTTTCACTTTTAACTTTCATGCATTGGAGAAGGAAATGGCAACTCATTCCAGTGTTCTTGCCTGGAGAATCCCAGGGATGGGGGAGTCTGGTGGGCTGCTATCTATGGGGTTGCACAGAGTCGGAAACGACTGAAGCGACTTAGCAGCAGCAGTAAGGCAGGTGGACCAGAGGGGTTCAGGATAAGTAAGGGCTGTCGGTAAAGGATGAAGGGTGAAGGGCTGGCACCAGTCGCAGGATGATTGGCCAGGTCATCTGGGGAAAGACAGCCAATGAGGGTCAGCCCAAGGGAGCTTTTAAGTCATGGCGCATCCTATAGTAACGTCTCACCTGTTCTGTCCTGAAACATGGTCCTGCTCCATCATCCTCGGTGCTCAGGAAGTCTGTGATACACAATGGCTTCATGTTAGTAATATTGGAAAGTCTAAGTCAGGTGAGTATTCTCCATTTGGAAAACAAGCAAGACAGAGAGTGGACAGCAGCTTCTGAAAGTTATATGGAAAGCAGTGCGTGCATGCTAAGTTGCTTTAGACCTGGACTCTTTGAGACCCCATGGACTCTAGCTTGCCAAGCTCCTCAGACCATGGGATTCTCCAGGCAATAATACTGGAGTGGGTAGCCATTCCCTTCTCCAGGGGATCTTCCTGACTCAGGGTTTGAACCTGGGTCTCCTGCATTGCAGGTAGATTCTTCACCATCTGAGCCACCAGGGAAGCCAAGGGAAAACCCTGAGGGGAGTGATTGATGAGGGCTCCCTGCTGCACTGCTTCATTCAGTGAATGACACTGAATCAATTCACTAGAGCTGTCTGGGTCTCTGCTTTGCCAGCTACCCCTTCTTCCATCCTAACCCAACAGATCTTCTGTTCAGGGGCTCCTCCTTGGCTACAGGGTTTCATATAGCCTGCTTGTCTGTGTAGATGGTCACTCACAAAGTCTGGAGGATGTTGGGAAAGTCTCAAGTCCTGCAAAGGAAGCTGAGACTCATGTGGGATTAGAAATAGGCACAAGAAGTCAATCAGATGTCAAGGCACCTCACGGCCTCTCCCCCTCTCTACTCATCTTTCTCCTCACCTTTCAATCTCTCATCTTCACTCTTCTCAACTCCCTTGTGTGAGAGAGTGCTCAGTCGCTAAGTTGTGTCCAACTTTTTGCAACCCAGGCAGGTCCCACGATTTTTTTCCAGGCAAAAATACTGGAGTGGGTTGCCACACCCTCTTCCAGGGGATCTTCCTGACCCAGGGATCAGACCCGCAACTCTTGTGTCTCCTGCATCAGCAGGCAGATTCTTTATCTCTGCACCACCTGGGAAGCCCTCCCAACTTCCTTACTTGCTTTGAAAACAAACCTAGCCCCGCATCCCACAGTTTTACACAGTTTTGCCCGGATAAAGGGCACAACACAGACCTACAAGGCTCCTACAAGGAACCTCCAGATTCCTTGTAGGCAGAAGCCAGTTGGCTTCATTTGGGCACTCAGTCTGCACTAGCCAGACCAGCAGTGGCTGGGAGCGGAGTCTAAGGGACCCCAGAGCACTCTTAGGAGAAGGTAAGTGATGCTGTCTAAGGAGTGTGTGAACACTTGGAAGCAATGAAAATTTCTAGTGTTCAGTTGTGAAGAGTCCGTGCATCCAGGCACCATGGTGGGCACATTGGATAAACTGTTGTGTATCATTCTTACAAGAACCAGGCAGCTTAGCCACTATTAGCCCATTTTACAGATGAGGAGATGTGGCAGACAGAGTCCAGCAGAGAACAGATGGCACACTCCTGCAAGGCTCAGACAACATCAAGGGACGATGCTGACCCAGGAAACAGCCTCAGTGGGTATCTACTGCCACCCCCGGACCCAGGGTCAGGGCAAGGGTGCAGTGTTCTGGGACCTCGTGGGAGCTGCAACTTCCCCCTGGGAGCTGTGGCCTTGGGCAGAAGTACCAGCTGCCACCCAGCTTCTGGGCCGGCAGGGACAGAGCAGTGAGAGCAAAGACGGCAGCCACTTTTATGCCAGTCTTCTTCTGCTGGGGCCTCCCTCCAGTAACGAGACCCTAGAAGTACTGCTCAGATGATGTAGTCCACAAGGGCAGCCTCCTGGGGCACCAAGTCAGGTAAAAAATGGATCTATCAGGCAGATAGAGAACTGAACATGGGACTTGACGATCCAGGGCTTTTGGGGTTCAGCCCTTATTTTTCACCTTGCAGTATTTCTCATTGCTTCAGCCTCCTTTAGCACTTGACCCTCTCCTGTCACCTAAACTCTGACCATGTTAAGTGACTTGGGTCACTGATGCCTTGCTGCTCAAAGCAGAGTTCACAGACCAGCGGTATCAGCATCCTCAGGGAGCTGCAGAGTTTTAGGCTCCATCTTAGATCTGCTGAATCCAGATCCACTGTGAACTGACGTCTCCAGATGATTCCTGTGCACAGGGAAGCGTAGGGGGTGCTGCCCTTCCAGACCATGCCTGCCAGAACTCCAGGACTTCATAGGGAACGCATTTTCCTTAGTCCAGAAATAATCCTAAAGGGGTGCCCCTCTCCAACATGATGAGGATGCTAATTACTAATACATGGCTGATCTCCCCCACCTTAAGGCCATCTGGTGATTCAGGCTGACTTGGGTGCATAAACTTCAGAGTGCAGAGACAAACTCCAGAACAGTGCTTCTAATTACCTGCAATGGCTGAGGGAATACATGAGTGAGCAAGAGAACGGGAATGTGGCCCAGCCTGGACCTCTCAGTGTCCTTTCTTGGGGAACTGATATGGATCCTGACAGAGGAATCACTTGTACAAGGACCATGCAAGCCTAGATCAGCTTAGGGTCCTCCACTTGCCTAAATAAGAAAAAATCCAAAAGATATAAACAAGAAATATATGTTATGCGTATAAGATCAAGAGAATTGTAGACATTGTCTCAATCAGGTTTCCATCCATACCAAGACAGTCCCTTGAACCCCTCACTTATGGCAGCCAATAGATTATTTTTTGTGTGTTTAAGCTTATTCTTTTTGGTGTTCCTACTCAACATCTGAATAATATCAGATTAATTCTTCTATATTCATAGTCTTCTTTCTGGAAGAGCTGAAGTATTTCTTCCTCCAGGAAGTCTGCCGTGATACTTCTTCCCTAAGCAGAAATAAGTGTCTTTTCTCTTTGTCAACATGATCTTCTGAATGTATCTCTGCCACAACACATATTGCATCACAGAATCACAGCCTGACCCAGCATCTTTCTCACTGGACTGAAGTGAGGGCCAAAAGCAAGCACACAACTGTCTTTTCACCACTGAAACAGCAGCATGTTGGAAAGCGTCTGGCATATAATGGACACTTACTATATTTGGAGGGGTTTTGTTTTTTGTTTTTGCATTAAGACTGCTAAAACACTTGCCATGGAATTTTTATTTATGTGCTGTTTTTCTTTTAACATGGCATGATTTTTTTTAATTGACATATAGTTGATTTACAATGTCATACTAATTTCTACTGTACTCGTTTATACACGTATAAACACTCTTCGGTATATTATTTTCTATTAATATATGTTGAATAGAAAATCATGGGAAATAACTTCCACATTCTATACACAGGCAGAATGTGTTTTAAGTCCTTGTGAAAATTTCAAATTAGTAGTATTTCAGCAGAATTGGACAAATTCTCCTGGGCAGGTCCAATAAAAATAAAAGAACAAAGTAATCACCCACTCTTTTCAGCTTCATTAAGTAAGGAATTGGAGGTAAAACTGAGAAGCCAGACAGCATTTGGGAATTTGATACATGTCTTTTAAAGGACTTAAAAAGAACAATTACAAAGACAGGGTTCCGCAGTTAAAATGAATCTTAATTGAATCAGTCTGGAAAGAGAAGCCTGAATTAGATTTAAAGAGAAAGTTTAAGGGATTCTTCATAATTAGGTAAGTTAATTCAAAACATTCACAGTCTAATAGTTCCATCCACTCCTAGGGCTGGGTTGAGAGGAAAGAGAACAAATTAATAAGAAGTACTTTTATAAAATCGATACTATGTAGTTGAATCTTCTTGACTCCATGGACTAGGACCCAAAGTGGTGGAGAAATTACATGGTGGGAATAAGATGACGCTCCAAACTGCAGATTGGGAAATGCAAATCAAGGGAGAATTAACAGAGGCTGCATTTCCAAAGGCAAAAATAGATAAAAACATCCCAAGTCATATTAATAAACCTAAAGAAAATCTGAAATGAAGAAGCAAGTGCAGCTGTCTGCCCTGGAGTACCAGGAACACAGATGATCCAATGTACATCTAGGCGTCACTGCCAGGCACTTGCCAGAATCAGTTCATGGAAGCTGGGGCATTAGACAAAGTGAAGATTTGAGGCCACCTGAATGTTCATTGCAGAGCTGTTACAACAGCCAAGCAATCTAAATGTTTATCAACAAATGAATGAATAAAAATGTGGTACATGCTGCTGCTGCTAAGTCGCTTCAGTCGTGTCCGACTCTGTGCGACCCCATAGACAGCAGCCCACCAGGCTCTCCCATCCCTGGGGTTCTCCAGGCAAGAACACTGGAGCAGGTTGCCATTTCCTTCTCCAATACATGAAAGTGAAAAGTGAAAGTGAAATTGCTCAGTTGTGTCCGACTCTCAGTGACCCCAAGGACTGCAGCCTTCCAGGCAAGAGTACTGGAGTGGGGTGCCATTGTCTTCTCCGGATGTGGTACATACATACAATGAAATACTACTCAACTATTAAAAAGAATGAAATAATTTGTTATTTTCACAAATTTCATTAATAATAATGAAAATAATTTGCAGTGATGTAGATGGACCTAGAGATTATCATACTAAGTGAAGTAAGTCAGACAAAGATAAATATCACATGATACCACTTGTATGTGGAATTTTTAAAACTACAAATGAACTTATATACAAAAAAGAAACAGACTCATAGACATAGAAAACAAACTTAGGTTACCAAAGGGGAAAGGCGGGAGGGGCAGTGACAAATTGGGAGTTTGGATCTGACGTGCACACACTGCCATATATAAAATAGATAATCACCAAGGACCCTCTGTATAGCCCAGGGAACTCTACTCAATATTCTGTAGTAACCAGAATGGGAAAGAATTTAAAAAAAAAAAAAAAAAAACCTGCATTTCTATGTATAAAGATTGTGAAAAGATAGAAGGCAAGAGGAGACGGGGATGACGGAGGATGAGATGGTTGGATGGCATCACTGACTCAATGGACATGAGTTTGAGCAGGCTCTGGAAGATGGTGAAGGACAGGGAAGCCTGGCGTGCTGCAGTCCATGGGGTCGCAAAGAGTCAGACACGACTGAGCGACTGAACTGAACTGAACTGGTATGTATAACTGAATCACTTTGCTGTACACTTGAAACTAACACAACATTGTTAATCAACTGTTCTCCAGAATAAAATAAAAACTTTTTTAAAAAATCAAAAAAAGAAGATGCGAGGCATTGATGAAGGAAAAGAGATTAAGATGGGGTTCCCCAAACCCAAACCATCTTGACTGTTAGTATGTTTGTACAAGACAGTAAAAGAGATTGTGTGCCTCCTATGTGCACACCTTTGTTAGATGCTAGGAAATTCAGAAATTAATATGACTCTTTTAACTTCTCCCAAGAATGCATTTTTATTATCTACTCCCAAAGCTTATTGAGACGGAGTAGAGTACACTTAATTTTCTGAGGGATTACGGATATACTGAGATAAATAAAAGACAGCCCCTGCACTGGTGATGTGTATAATCAGGTAGATGTAACACATGACACCAGAATGCAAGCCTGCCAGAAAAAAAGCAGCACAAGACTTCTACACAAAGCAAAGTTAGTCAGAGATTAATTCTGATCCAAGGAACAGGATGTAACTGAGTGATCCTTTTGCAGCCAGCATTTCAATAGGAAGTAAAACAAAGAAAAGCGACCTCAGGTAAAGGAACCAGCACACATCTCCTGGATAGAGAGATGTATACATATCCGAAGGATATTTTTGCCAGAAGAGGGATTATATATGATTCTCTTACTACAACCACTGCACACCACTCTCTGTTACAAGGCATTCTTCACAAAACATTTCATATAATGTATTTTACTTTATTATCCTCTTCACAATCCTGTGAGATGAGTAAAACATAGGATTTGATTCTCCTTTTACATATGAGGAAGCTGAGGCTTAGGAAAATGAGCCAAAAACAGCAGAGCCAAAGCTGGAAGCTTTTTACCCTCAAATCTGTTGCTTTCTGCTGTGCTATAGACCAGCAAATTCGATCAGTAATGAAAGAATAGGCTGAAGGAGTGGTCATAACCACATCATGTGACATCTTTAGTGTTTCTCTAGACAGTCTAGAATGTAACATGTAGGTCGTTAACAATCAATATTTCACTATTTCATTAATATCTGAAGCAGAGACTATCAGTTCCAATTCTGTTGCAAATCTACTTTGGCAAAGAAAAACAACTTGAATCAGACATTATTTTCATGCACGTGATCATGGGTCATCTCCAGAAGAGGCCAAACCCCCTCTCCACTTGTATCCTTCTTGACCTGCTCCACCAGAGGAAGCCTGAGATGTGTTGTGGTGGGCAGCCCCCAAGATGACCCCCAATCATCCCTGCATTCGTGACCTTGTACAATACCCCCTCTCCTCCCTGTGGGCTGGAATTACTGACTCGTTTCTAACAAAAGGAACAAAGCTGAACCAACAGCATGCCACTCCTGATTAGGTTTTAAAGATGGTGGCTTCTGACTTGGGCACTTTCTCTCACTCTTTGAAATTTCTCTGTGTACCATGGTTTTGGGGTGCCCTGTGGAGAAGCCCATAGGGTAAGAGATCAAGGCTTGCAAACAGCCACATACATGAGCTTGGAAGTGAATGTTCTTCTCTAAATCAAGACTTCAAATGAGACCACAGACTTGCTTGACAGCTTGACTGAAACTTCACGAGAGGCTTTGAGCCAGAGGCACTCAACAAAGTTTTGCCAAAAGCTGTGACCCACATTACACACTAGATCACAGAAGCTTGTTTTTGGAAGTTGGTAAATCTGGGGGCATTTTGTTATACAGCAATAGATAACTCATACAAATTTTGAAAACTGCAAGGACTTTTCAAGAATATATAAGCTGACCATCCTAATATACTGGAATTTTTAATGGTTGATATTTCTTTGCTTCATTTGCTTATTTTTTTCTAAAAAGGACACGGTGTCTTGTGAAGAGAGTAAGATTCAGCCAGATTAAGGCAGGACTCAGATATTTTCATTTTCAAAGGTCTGCATGGGTGATTTTGAAGGTAACCAGTTTGAAATCCATGGTTTCAGTGGAAATGTCCTAGCCTTTGGGACACTAAGAGTTGGGTTCAACCCTAGCTCCATCATATACTAGAAGTAACATTGCTTCCAACATTATTTGTTTAAGTTGCCGGAGTTTCATTCCCTAAATATATAAATGGGAAGAAGCCTATCCCCCTCTCAAAGTTATTAGCAGAACAGATAAACATAAGGGAGCTGAAAGGACTGGTGTTTGGCACATAGTAAGGACCCAGCAAAATCGTAGTTTCTCCCTGGTCCCCTGCATCTGGCCTCAGACCAGGACTGCATATGCATGATGGTTAATTTTATTGTGTCTACTTGACTGGGATCAGCGATGCCTGGCTACCTGGTAACATATTATCTCTGGGTTTGTGTGTGAGAGTGCTTCCAGGAAAAATCAGCATTTGGTGAACTGAGTAAAGCAGAAGATCCTCCCCAGTGTGGGTGGGCATCACTCCATTCTTACAGGATCTAAGCAGAACAAAAAGGCAAAGGAATTCTCTCTCTGCTTGAGCTGAGATCCCCATCTTCTCCTGCCCTCAGGCATTGATATCATCGGTACTCCTGATTCTCTGGTTACTGACTCAGTTGTTCTGATTGTTATTGTTTAGTCTCTAAGTCACGTCTGACTCTTTGTGACCCCACGGACTGCAGCACTCTAGGCTTCCCTGTCCTTCACCATCTCCCAGAGTTTGCTCAAATTCATGTCCATTGAGTCAGTGATGCCATCCAACCATCTCATCCTCTTCCGCCCCTTCTCCTCCTGTCCTCAATCTTTCCCAGCATCAGGGTTTTTTCCAATGAGTCAGCTCTTTGCATTGGATGGCCAAAGAATTGGGGCTTTAGCTTCATCATCAGTCCTTCCAATGAATATTCAGTGTCGATTTCCTTTAGGATTGACTTGTTTGATCTCCTTGCTGTCCAAGGGGCTCTCAAGAGTCTTCTCCAACCACAACTCAAAGGTATCAATTCTTTGGCACTCAGCCTTCTTTACAGTCCAACTCTCACATCCATATATGACTACTGAAAATATCATACCTTGACTATATGGACCTTTGTCGACAGTGATTTCTCTGCTTTTTAATATGTTGTCTGGGTTTGTCATAACTTTCCTACTGACTCTGACAGAAACTTAAACCATTAGATTCTTGGCCTTCAAACTTGAACTGAATTATACCACCTGCTTTCCTCATTCTCCAACTTAGAGACAGTAGATGGTGGGACTTCTTGACCTCCAAAACACTATGAGCCAATTCCTAGAATAAATTTCCTTTTAAATCTGTCTCTCTATCTATTTATCTATCAGTCTACCTGTCTACCTCCTGTTGGTTCTGTCTCTCTAGAGAACGCTGATTCATACAGTATGTTAATACTCACCAGGGCAACACTGGTAGACTAGAAAGCCTGGGGGAGTGTAAGTTTACTGCATCTCCCTTAAGGATTGAAAATGTCTGTCATCTGGTATTTATCTCTTTTAGGTCAGAAAATAGAGATCAATGGGAAAAATAATATTGAGCCAAAAGTAGCCACCCAAACCTCTCAGTCCTCAGTAAGTATGTTATTCCTGAGACTAAGAAAACCTTTTTTCCCCCAGTGAAGTAGCTGAGAGAAAGATGCAAGATATGTGAATATGCATGTACACGTTTGTAAATATATGTACACATATATACATGTATACATGTGTTTATGTATACACATTCAAATATATATGCATAGATACATACATATATGCATACACACATCTATATCTGTATGTATCTGTGTCTTATGTGTAAACACACACATAAGGCCCTGAAATCAAACTAGAGAGGGAGTATGTTGCATTGCCTAAGGATGTGTGTTTTTTCTTTAAACACACAGAAGCTACCTGCCTAGAGAGCTGTCTGCATGGATTTATCACCCTGGAACCAGGGCACCGACAAGTTCTAACAGACGTTGTGGAATTATAGTCAAACAAAGACATATGTCACTTGAGAGCTCCCACACCACACGGCACAGTGCGCCGAGTGGGAGCGTTTCGTCTTCTCATATCGCATTTGGCAGCCTCCTCTCAGGGACCTCCCCACCAGCACACTGCCCTACATTGCTCATGCCTCCTTCTTGCTGTTATTCCTTTTTCCACAGCTAATTCCACTCAGGTGTCATATGACTTTTGGTTTTCCTCCACTTGGGGGCATGCAAGTAACAATATGTGCTTACTGAAGACCAAAGACACCAGTCTGGTTGGAGAAGGCAGAAGCTGGCTGAATCCCAGGCCTGGTTTTAACTCAAAGACATGCCTACATTTCTGTCTATTCTCTATTCTTCTTCTTTTTTTTTTTTTTTTTGTCTGCACCACAAGGGCAAGCAGAATCTTAGATCCCCAACCAGGAATTGAACCCATGCCCCCTGCTGTAGAAATCTGGAATTCTAACCTCTGGACCAAAAGAGAGAGCCCTGTTTTTTACTCTTTACCACACGAATGATTTTGAACATGTCTCTTAACGTCTTGTTCATCCAAATTCATTGGGTTATCAAGAAAATTAAAGAAGAGCATCCATGTAAAATGCTGCTATGTGGTAAGAACCCTTTAAATGCTACTTCATTATTGTTGCCGTTTTTATCATATTTTATTTTGTAAGTAAATCAATTTTCTAGTGCATCTCCATGGAGCTATTGAAGCAACTGAATGAGATAACCTATGCATTGCGAGCACTATGGGACTGGACACATTGTAGAAGCTCAAGATAAGCTACTTCTATTTCTTTCTCTTCCTTTCACTTATCTTCTGAAATCTTCCAGGAAGTAGAAAGGTATGTCAAAGATAGATGAAATACAGAATTCTAGAAAAGTGTCAGCTACTATAGCAACCCTAAGACAGTTTTTAAATTCTTCAGACAGGCCCTGGCAGTGCCCGGTTCTTTGTGACATTTTCCCAAGCTCCCAGGTTCCTCCACATCCAAGAATATAAACTGAATTTTCATTCTGAGAATAATAACCAAAAAGAAGCCAAAAATAAAAGCAGGAACTAGAATTTGCTCTAGAGTTTCCCATATCTCAATCTTACTTGAAACAAAGTGTGCTGAGATTATGAATGTAGACAACAAAGTTTATTATGACAAAGATCAGTTCCTCTTTGACAAGAATCTATGTTTCTGTTCCATGATACAGAGATGTTTCTGGGACACAGATACTGTTGCAGGGAGAAACTTATCATTGAGTTCTGGCCAACCGTGGAAGCAATTTATATCACATCTTGGCTTGACCCCACTCAACACCCTTCTGGATGATCCTCTATTTTCTCACTTCTTCATTCACCTGCCAGATGAATGTTAATAATCAATGTAAACTTGAAAACCCAAATTTCATGATGTTGGATCCTCCTCTAGTCTGGTTTCCAAATAAATCCATGGAAAAATCTACCCTCACCACTATCACCCATGAAAGCACCCATTGGCCAAAGTCAGTCTTACAAATGACATCCCTTGGAATTTGCTGGAAATGTTGAGAAAGAAACTCTTTCTAGCTATTTAGCTGTACAATGCAGACTGAGATCAGTTTATGGTCATTATTCCACTTTGTTAGACCAGATCACACAAGAGCAAAGCCCTTGCATAGAAAATCAGGACTAGCTAAGAGGTGAACAGAGGCAGTCACTTCATAATGGATTTTTCACAAACATAAGCCATTTTTTCCCATTAAACTGTTTCAGTTATTTCTGTTTTTTTGGCCCTACCCTGTGGCATATGCGATCTTAGTTTTCAAACACAGATCAAAGTCATGTCCCCTGCACAGGAAGCATAGAATCATAATGGATCGACAGGGGATTCCCAAGTTTGAGCTATTTCTATCATATGCTGTCTAGAGACTTCTGATGAATATAATTGTATCTATGTATTATGTTTATTCAAAAATCCTTATAATATGATTCCTTGTCTTATGATATGTCAGAGTCACAACATAGCAAAATGGAAAGAACACAGTTCTTTTAATTCGTTATTTAGTAACTGTGTGACCATGGCTATATTACCTAATGTTGCTAAGTTCAAATGTCCCATCATTAGTTGTGTGGATAAAAATATAACAATGTACAGGGTTTCTGGGATGAAGGAAATGAGATTGCTGGATTCTAGTTCTGACAAATGATGGATTGAGCTAACTCTGTAACATAGATGTCCCTCTTGCATCTTCCATAGAAATAATGGATAAAATAAATTCTTTAAAGATTAGATATATATGTGAACATAAAACCCAACAAGAACCAGGAATACCCAGGTGCTCGAAATCAATGCTATCAGTTTATGACCTACTCTTGAAGTCCTTGAAACCTAAAGATACAAATTAAAACAGACATTCTAGAGGCTTAAGGGGTGTTAACCCCAGAGAAGGGAAGCAGATTTGTTATTTGGCCATAACATCCAGAGAGTTTGAAATGAATATCCAAAGATGTTGAAATGAGTTTGCTACTTAAATGCCTAAGTCAAGGAGGGGCCAAGGAAAGAGGGAACAAAGTTTGTCTCCAGCCAGACCTCTGGCTGAGGATGAAAAAAATGAAGGCCATTCACGAGGAATTCTTAAACATACAAGTCTGTGGGGTATGTTGGTTTTACTCTATCTGAAATGCTCGTGAGTGCATCCATTCTAGTCACTCAGTCATATCTGACTCTTAGCAATCTCATGGACTATAGCCTGGCAGGTTTCTCTGTCCATGAGGTTTTCCAGGCAAGAACACTGGAGTGGACTGCCATTACCCTCTCAGAGTACTCTTCCTGACTCGAGTATCAAACCCGAGTCTCCTGTGTCTTCTGCCTTACAGGTGGATTCTTTACCTGCTGAGCTATCAGGGACGTCTCATCTGAAATGCTCAGTAATCTCTAAATGAATAAATTAGCAAATTAACTCAACTCAAACCTGGAACACTCTTGGGCATCCAGGGGAAGGAAAATCAATTTTTTTTCTGAGGCTACATTTCCAAAATCTAAGCTTCTCCCATCAATACCCCAAATAAAATACCCCTTATGAGGATACTATCTTTGATATCAATATTTGGATACCTCCCAAGTGGTACAGTGGTAAAGAATCTGCCTGCCAATGCAGAAGACATGAATTTGATCACTGATCCAGGAAGATCCCCTGGAGTAGGAAATGGCAACCCATTCCAGTATTCTTACCTGGAAAATCCCATGGACAGAGAAGGCTGGCAGGTTACCATCCATGGCATCACAAAGAGATGGACATGACTGAAAGACTAATATTACTACTACTTTCTTTTAACATAGGCAAGAAAGATACCAATTAAGTGAATGCAGAAAGCATTAATATGGATAAAGGTGACCTTTATAAATGATAAAATGAATAATTCACCAGAAAGATAATATAATCCTGCATCTGCTGCTGCTGCGTCACTTCAGTTGTGTCCGACTCTGTGTGACCCCATAGACGGCAGCCCACCAGGCTCCCTCATCCCTGGGATTCTCCAGGCAAGAACGCTGGAGTGGGTTGCCATTTCCTTTTCCAATGCATGCATCTATGAGTACGTAAAACATAGATGCTAAAAGTTGAAGTAGAAAAGACATTTGATTAACTTAAAGAATACTCAATAAAAAGATGTTAACACATCTTGGTAAGAAAATTATAAATCAAGTAAACAAAAAATACTAAGGATACATCCATGCTACAGAGTAGTGTCAAAAACTTAGGGGTGATACACTGAAGACAGAGTAAGCTTATTATACTGTTTACAATTTTTATCTAGCTCTCTCCTGACTTATGAATTTAAATCAGTTCAGTTCAGTCGCTCAGTTGTGTCTGACTTTTTGCAACCTCATAGATGTTGCACGCCAGGCTTTCCTGTCCATCACCAATTCTTGGAGATTGCTTACATTCATGACTATCGAGTCGGTGATGCCATCTAACCATCTCATCCTCTGTCGTTACCTTCTCCTCCTGCCTTCAATCTTTCCCAGCATCAAGATCTTTTCCAATGAGTCAGTTCTTTGCATCAGGTGGCCAAAGGATTGGAGTTTCAGCTTCAGCATCAGTCCTTCCAATGAATGAGTCCTTCCAGGACTCAGTCCTTCCTGTGTCCTTCCAGGACTCAGTCCTTCCTGAGTTCTTCAGGACTTATTTCCTTGAGGACTGACTGGTTTGATCTCCTTGCAGTCCAAGCGACTCTTGAGAGTCTTCTCCAACACCACAGTTCAAAAGCATCAATTCTTTGGTGCCCAACTTTCTTTATGGTTCAACTCTCACATCCATACATGAATACTGGAAAAACCATAGCTTTGATTAGACAGATGTTTGTCAGCTTTTTAATAGGCTGTCTAGTTTGGTCATAGCTTTTCTTCTAAGGAGCAAGTGTCTTTAAATTTCATGGCTGCAGTCACCATCTGCAGTGAATTTGGAGCCCAAGAAAGTAAAGTCTCACTGTTTCCATTGTTTCCCCATCTATTTGCCATGAAGTGATGGGACCGGATGCCATGATCTTAGTTTTCTGAATGTTGAGTTTTAAGCCAGATTTTTCACTCTCCTTTTTCACTTTCATCAAAAGCCTCTTTAGTTCTTCACTTCTCCAGGTCAGAATACTGCAATGGGTAGCTGTTCCCTAAGGGATCTTTCCAATCCAGGGATCAAACCCAGGTCTCCCACATTACAGGCAGATTCTTTACCAGCTGAGCCACCAGGGAAGCCCCATGAATTTAAATACCAACTGCTATTCTTGAATCTGCCTCCTTTGTCCCTGGAAGAGTGTCTTGCCCCAGGTAAGATGGGCCAAAGCAGATGGGCCTTTGCAAAACCAATCTCCAGTGGCCCATTTCCCCTCCTAATTATTGGGTATAGAAGCAACTGCACAGTATGAGAAAACAACAAACTTATGTAATCCTGCTTTTAATTTATGCTTGCAATAAGTTTAGGTTGTGTCTAATTGCCCGTGCCAAACACAAAGTCACAATGGGAGGAGAATGACAATGCATTTCTAAAAATAGACTTAGGCTGAGATTGCTGATGTATTGAGCAGATGAACTCTGAAGGTCTGAAGAATGGTAGTTTGCACATAATCAGTGAACAACTCTTAGGACTTTAAAAATATACATGTGTACAAATGATCTGTGGTTTTTCCTACGTGTGTTTCTATTGGCTTCTCTGACTTGAAACACACAAATCACGTGCCTGAGTCAGTGACCCTGAATGTGACAGTAACATAAGCAAAAGGAATACTTTCTGGAGACTTCAAGGAACACAGTTGTCCCTCCCCATGTAGGTCAAGCTTCCTCTGATGAGACTGCACAGACCAGTGAAGTGGAGGACAGATGCTCTTCTACAGCACTGGCTCTCTCTCTGCTTGATCATCTGAAACGGAGACATTGTGTGTCTGTCCTTCAGGGAGCACTCTGAAGGTGAAATGACAGCTATATGTACCACCTAGGAAAGTGGAAGGTAGAAATCAAGTGAAGGAGGTAGAAATCATATGGCTCAGTGTTCATTTCCTATGGTCCTGGAAGATATTACTGTAAATCTAAAATATGTCCCTTAATAACTGCCTAAGAGTGGGTAAATCATTTAACCTTCCTAATTTTTAACTTCCTCTCTCATACATGGGAGAAATAATGTCTATCTCTCAGTATCTGCAAGGGTGACATATGATGATTCATATAAAGTACTTACTGGTGTGTAAGACAATTCTTGGGCTTCCCAGGTGGTGCTAGTGATGAAGAACCCGCCTGCCAGTGCAGGAGTCATAATAAACATGGGTTCAATCCCTGGGTCAGGAAGATCCCTTGGAGGAGGAGATGGCAACACACTCCAGTATTCTTGCTGGGAGAATCCCATGGACAGAGAAGCCTGACTGGCTACCATCCTTGAGGTCACAAGAGTCAGACACGACTGAAGTGGCTTAGAAGCAAGATAGTTCAAATGTTGGGTTGGCTGGTGCTTTGAATCAATAAGCTCTGTCATGTATAAGGAACAAGACAAATGCTTAAAATGTTCTTAATGTAAAAATTTCTGAATGTAATCCTCACCACTTTGTGAGGGCGTGGTGGTGGTTTGGTCACTAAGTCATGTTTAGCTCTTATGACCCCATGGCAGCCTGCCAGGCTCCTCTGTCCATGGGGTTCTCCAGGCAAGAGTACTGGAGTGGTTTGCCATTTCCTTCTTCAAGGGATCTTCCCAACCCAGGGATCGAATCCAAGTCTCCTGTGTCTCTTGCATTGCAGGCAGATTCTTTACTGACTGAGCCAACAGGGAAGCCCTTGTAAAGGCATGATTTTGTTTATTTTACATGTGTGAGAAAATAAAGGCTAAAGAAATCTGTGACTTGGCCAACCTCACACAGCTGGTAATGAGGTGAGACCTGGGCTTAGACCTGTGAATCAAAGGCAGAAATTGCCCCTGTACTCAATCTGAGAGTAGAATTGTTTTCTCAGCTCTTCTAGAGACTTTGGGAAACAGTGTGAACAAATACAACAGTACTGCCTCACTTAGGTTGTTTTTTTACTTGAAAAATTGTAAAGATAAGAAAAGTGAATTCAGTCTATAGGACAAACTATATTCTGCCTAAACTTGTGATTTATGGATGTTTTCAACAAACATTTATTAGTACCTTCCACATACCACTTAACTATATACTGAATACAAATGTTCATAGACACACACAAACATAATAAAAAGTCTGTCTATATAGGCTTTAATAAATATTAGGTCAAATCTTTGTTATTTAAAAGTCATATAGGGGCTTCCCTGGTGGTCTGGGGTGAAGAATCTGCCTTGCAGTGCAGGGAACACGGGTTCCATCCCTGGTCAGAGAACTAAGACAGTGCATGCCAAGGAGCAGCTAAGCCTGCAAGCTGCAGCTAGAGAATCCGAGTCCTCAACAAGAGATCATGTGTGGTGCTGCAGCGAAGATCCTGCATGTCACAACCAAGACCCAACACCTCCAAGTAAATAGATGAATAAATATAAAAATATTAATCTAGGATTTGGAAAAAACTTCATAAAAATGTAATATAAGAATCACCTAACTGTGGGTCTCATGGTATTTACCAATTTTACCTCACTGGGCCTCTGGATGAGCCCTTAGAAAGCTAAAGGTAGCGTCTATGTCAGCCAATACTAATGTCATATTTATTTATAGTGCACATTAGTTGGGCTTAGCATTAAATAAAGTACTAATCTTTGGAGGATACATTTCCTCAAACGTTAGCTTTTAAAGGAATCGTGCTTTAATTACCCAGAATTCATAAACTGTCTCCCTAGGTCTTTATTTTCATCCCAAATAGCTATTTTGTAAATCTATGAAAATGACAAAACTCAACAAGCGCGGCTCTCCTTGAATGTAAAAACATCACAATAACCTCTATGAAATGCTATTGAGCTATAATGGGAGGAGTTTAATTACCCTCCCCGGGTTTTCAAGGAAAAAGAAAAATTTTCCTGACTGACTACTGCCCAGAATGCACACCCCATAACTAATGTACCTTTTCATTTTGCTGATTTCCTATCTACTGCCTTCAAATATTTCTCCTCCTCCCACCTCTAGCCTCCTCTATCCTGCCCAGCCCAACTGGGGCAGACAGAACATCAAGTCACACAGAATCACAAAGTGCTTTCTTTCTCGGGATCTGCTTTGCAATCAATCCATGTCTGCTCCATGGGAGTTCAATTGAAAACATATGAAAATGCAATTGCATTGTTCTGGCTTTTCATTTCTTGTAGCTAATGCATATTTTGCTATAAAAATTCAAAGATACATATGTGGGTAAATAGGAATAATCTCTAAATTATGCATAGAGTATGCATTTCTATAGAAAAATACTGGTAGAATTATTTATTACAAAGGAGTGAATTTTTCATATATAATATAAAAAATAAACACTGAAAATGTGAGAACAAGGACAGACTAGATGTATGTAAATATACAGGTACATATATTGCTTCAATCACTTAATAAATACGAGGGCTTCTATGTCAGGAGGGTGCTAGAGAAGACTCTTGAGTCCCTTGGACTACAAGGAGATCAAGCCATTCGATCCTAAAGGAAATCAACCCTGAATTATTCACTCATTGAAAGGATTGTTGCTGAAGCCAAAGCTCCAATACTTTGGCCACCTACTTCAAAGAGCTGACTCATTGGGAAAGACCCTGATGCTCAATAAGATTGAGGGCAGGAGGAGAAGCGGGTGGCAGAGGATGAGCAGGTTAGATAGCATCACTGACACAGTGGACATGAATCTGAGCAAACTTATGGAGATAGTGGACACAAGAGCCTGGCGTGCTGCAGTTCATGGGGTCGCAAAGAGTTCAACATGACTTAGCCACTGAACAACAGCAACATGTCAGGCAAGACTACGTGTGGGATGCAGAAACGAGGAGACACATCCCTGCCCTCAATAAGCTCACTTTGATAAAGGGAGATAAACAAACATATGGACACATATAATATGGAAACTATTTTAAGAGTAATCTCAGAGTGTCTGCAAGTACATCGGGGCCTCCAGGTTTCTTGACAATATTAGACTAGTTTACATCTGATGTCAAACAACTGACCCGTGGAAAAGTCATCTCCTGTTCTACAATTGTCAGATGCATGAGTAGGAATTTGCATTCTTCTCTCAAGGGGGATCACTGGCAAGATGCTTGGGGGAAATTTTTTAACATTTTTTTAAAGAGTCAGACAGTAATTATCCTCTGAAAAAAATGAAGAATATGACAAAATAATTTAGGATGAGAATGCTATTTTGTTATCAGGTTCTGTTTATAAACAATTCTAGTACACATGTGTGAAGTCACTTCAGTCGTGTCAGACTCTTGTGACCCCATGGACTATAGCCCACCAGGCTCCTCTGTCCATGGGATTCTCCAGGCAAGAACACTGGAGTGGGCTGCCATGCCCTCCTCCAGGGGATCTTCCCGAATCAGGGATCAAGGTCTCTTATGTCTCCTAATTGGCGGGTGGATTGTTTACTGCTAGCACCACCTGGGAAGTCCAAACAATCCTAGACAAGAAGAATAAAAGAGCAACGTTTCTTGTTTCTCTCAGACTTTTCCTTTTGGAGTTTCTTTTTCCTACTGAACAATCTAAACAACCAAGAAATGAAGGAAAACACAAACACTTGTAGACACAAGGGCTTCCCTGGTGGCTCAGCTGGTAAAGAAACTGCCTGCAAGGCGGGAGACCTGGGTTTGATCCCTGGGTTGGGAAGATCCCCTGGAGAAGGCAAAGGCTACCCACTCCAGTATTCTGGCCTGGAGAATCCCATGGACTGTATCGTCCATGGGGTCGCAAAGAGTCAGACACGACTGAGCGACTTTCACTTTCACTTTGCAGACACATACAGGCACACACACCATCATCATCATCATCATCATTATACATGTTGCCCTCAGGCATGAGAAGTCTAACATAATACACTTTCCCTAAAGTCAGGATGCATAAAGATCTTTATGTTGAGCAAGAGTGTTGTAGGAGGAAGGATGAAAAAACCACGTGGGGAAACAGGAAGGAACATTAGGGCACACACTTGTGGTATGTATGTGTGTGCTGGCAACTCGTAGGGACTGATGTTTAGCGGGTTGTTCTATAAAAGAGAAAATCTTTACCGGATTGAAGCTAATCCCTTAATCCCTTCCATTTGTACATCAATTTACAGTCTTCAAGCACTTTTCCAACCATTATCACATTTAATCTTCACAAATGCCACGAAAGAGCACGGGACAGGGATTAATGAGTCCTTCTAATGCAAAAAGAAAGGATGTGATTTGGCCAAGGTCACGAAGACAAGGAGGGACAGATCTGGCTGAAACTCTGTGCTATTTAGTTTTATTTCTAGGCACAGTCGGTCTCTCCTTTTCCTTTTTTAAAGCCTGGAGGTAGATATTAATTTGGGCCATGGGGAGAAATAAAGTAAACAAATGATAGTTTTATGCCAAGCAGTCATACCAGGTGAAAACTGACTCCTTTTAAGATCCTGCCTGTTCTCCTAAAATCAGTCAGAAGAGACTCCAGAAGTGTGGCCCAAGGACCTCTGCCAGCCACAGTGTGTTTTCATTCTGCAGTGAAGAAAGCGGGTTTGTGTCTGAATGCATTCGTCACATTGCGGGCGGCATATTTTTTCATGGCAGGGCTTGGTCGATCAAGGGGGCTGTGCATGGTGTGGATGTTGGAATAGACTCTCTCCCATCACGGTCCTGGAACCAGCAGCCTTTTAAACAGTATGGCTATTGACTAATGAAACTATTGACACTGAATTAATGAAACTAATGGGATTCCTTCGTGTGGGATTTCCAAGTGCCTTTTCTCCTGGTAACAGTTCAAGTCCCTGTGGAGAACCTGGAACTCGGGGAGCTTCCAGTTGAGATCTTCCTCATGACTTCCCTGTCTTCCCCACTCTCTCAACTGGAATAAGTACCCATTTGTTCAACCATACCCTTTTGAGCCTCTGCTTCTTGGCAGCTGTGGACTGCCAAGGTCCATGTGATGAGGTCCACCAACATGGAAAAGAACATTAATGCAAGAAAGTGAGGAGGGCTGAGAATGGAGAAATGCATAGATGGCTCTGGAAAGACCAGGCAGGAACCGATAAACCGGGAGGTGAGGGAAGATCTTCAATAAGACACCCAAGAGGAAGTGATGACTGTACCAAGCTGGATGAGTGCTAGAAATGTACAAGGCAGAGGCTGGAGGGAAGTGCATATCCCACAGAAGAAACAGTGAGTAGAAAAATCTCAAGGGCAAACTACAATGTGCTCACAGAACCGCGAGCAAATTATTACGCAGTGGGGAGAGGTGCATGGCACAAGTGGGAGAATCCTGATCATAAAGGGTCATAAAGGATCTTTTATGCCAAAGTGAGAGGCTTAGTTTTCATTCTGTGGGCAGTGGTAAGCTGCTGAAGGCATTTTTGCAGGGTCATGGAGGAATAAGGTCAAAGTTTTTAGAGACTATCTCTCTGAAAACTGTAAGACTGTTGGAGGAGGCTTAACAGGAGAAAGAAATTAACGGACTTTTGCAGCAATCCAGGAGGGCAGGTCTGGCCAAGACAGAGACAGTGGAGACTTGGGAAAGAAATTTGAACATTTTAAGAGGTTGATCTTGTTAATTAAAGATAATACTTAATTGGTTGAAGAGTGTTGAGAGAGCATCCAGGGCAACGTAGTTCATGGTTTGTGCCACGTGTCGAACCGTAACATACTGCTCCTCAGCCCAGCACTCATTTGTCTTGTAACAAAGCAGGTTGCATGCAAATGTTAGGACCGACCTACCAGTGTCTGTTGACCTCTGCCCTGCACTGGCCAGGTTGTGCATTGCAACCAAATTGGATCAGAGACACAGCCGATCACACATGACCCTCTGCATTTGCTCACAATCTACTCATCCATGGATCTGGGGTCCCACAGCAGCTTCCTGACCCTGGGCTCTGTCTCATGGTCCCCATCTCATCCCATCTTCTCAGCCTTGGTGGTTGCTTCCATCCTCTGCCCTCTGCCTCTGCCTCTCCCCAGTGACCACAGGTGGGATAACCCATTCTTCCTGTTTTGAATTGCATCCGATGAAATGTCCTATCTAGCCAGCACTCAGGATCCAGGGCTACCTGATCCCAGCTTGCCAGCCCGCCTCCTAGGCTCAGCTGAGTGACTCTGCACTGTGTTAATGTCCCAAATGGCCTTGTGTTTGCTCCATCTTCCCTGAAGACTTTGGGGAGGCCACTTATCTTGGAGACCACATAGCTCAGAGGGAAGGTTTCAGGACCTAATTTCTCAACTGTCCTGGTAAGGCCCACAGTCCACCATGGCTCTGGTTGTTGCTTTGCTCCCTAAAGGTGAAGGAAAAGTGATGCTCACAGAGTGCACATGTGCCCCATGGATGAGGCGCCAGGAGGGCCAAATAACATTTGGCTCACAGGTGGTACCTGAATCCTCACAACCAGTGTGGTCTCTTCAACATACATTCCACACCTGTGCTATGTACCAGATACTGTTCAAGGGGTCAGAGATGCAGAAGGGAGAGAAAAAGGAAAAGGTTTCTTTTTGGCTGTGGAGTCAAAATTTTAGTAGACAGGAGAGGGACATGAGCAAACAAAAAATTCACTTAGTGCTAAGTTTTATGAAGAAAATAAAACAGCCTGAAGAAACAAAGGGTTTTGGCAATTCTGAGTCTTTATGATTCCATATTGAATTTTAGGAATATTTTTTCTTGTGATAAAGGTCAAGGGTAATTTGATACATTAAACCTATTTACATTAAGTCTATGGATTGCCAGGGGAGAGGGAGGAGGGGAGGGATGGAATGGGAATTGGGGATTCACAGATGGAAACTATTTTATTTAGAATGGATAAACAATTAAGTCCCACTGCATAACACAGGAAATTATATTCAATATCCTGAAAGAGACCTTAATGGAAAAGAATATAAAAGAGAATGTGTGTAAGTAAGTGTATATATATATATACACTTACTTTATATATATATATATATATATATATAAAACTAAGACAACGTTGTCAATCAATATACTTCAGGTTTAAAAAAGAGATAAAGGGCAGTGGGAGAGAGTGTTTAGGGCGGCCCCTCTGAGCAGGGGCATTTGAATTGAGATAAGCAGGGGTCAGCCTTGATTCATGAGAAGGTCAGTAGGAAAAACCTTTAGTTGGAGGGGGCAACTGGTACAGACACTCCAAGGTGGGGACCAGCTTAGCTAAATGCAAGGAACCCATGGTAAATTCATCGTGGGCACTCATGTAAAAACTGGATCTTGTTTCCAAAATTCTGCTCTGGAAGAAGACTGCTGCTTCTCAATTTCCCAGGATCTTAGTACATGTTCTAAGGGACATATTATGCTTCCTCTCTGCTTTGTCTTATCTTTGTTGCATATACACATATATTAGATCATTTCCAAATACGCCTTCTTTGCGCTATTTCAAATTTTTCAAATGCAATCTATTAAACAATAAAATTATCAGGAAAAAAAGAAAGCAGTTTGTTGAAAAACCACCAAGCCATGCACAACTGAACTTAGTAAGTCTTAGATTTTGACCCGGGATTATTTTCCAGTCAAATCAACAGAGCCATACAGAATGCCAGAGTTGGGGAAGGAACCGCAATGGGAGGGTGTGCTGGACAGAGCCAGGGGCTTCCAGGGTCCTGGGACCCAGGAACCAGGCAAAAGGAGGCACAGAGCTGGCATGACTCAGGCACCTCTCACCATGCCTCCACTCAGCTTCATCAGCTCCACGTGAAGTGAGGGGCTCACTGTTTTAATAGAACAATGTGCAGCGTCACTCAGAGGGTCTGAGCACAGAAACTGGTCATCAATGAGTCACTAATACACGGTGACGGGGTGGTCATTCTGGCGAGTGAGCTGCTAATGGTTAGCCTTGGCCTTTCCCTTTAGAAGTATCGAATTTCAGAGCACTCCACACAAGCAAGCACAAGTACTTCAGAGGACTATTATTCACACAGGTATAGGCCAAGTGACCCTGGAAAAACAAACCTAAGACTTTCCTTAAATCATCCAGAAAGAGCAGAAAAACAGACTGCAAACTCATTGTCTGTGCTCTCTGGACTCAACAAACGGATTTTGGACTCAGCCATCGGCAACACCATCTCCACTCTAACCAATCGATCCAGAGCAAGGTGACTGGTAATTTTTTATTTTTTAAACCAATCACTTATCTTTATGTAACTGCATGGCTTCGGCCTTTGTCAGGACAGGTCTTCACTGGACTGCCCTCTCTCCTCCTTACCCATGTTCGGAAAAACCCCCAAAGCTTTAAAATCATTGTTTCTGATTTATTCTTTGCAGTTTAATATTCATGTCTACTTTGCCTTTGTTTTCACTTGTATTAGTACATTCTGACATGTCACACTGAACAGAGATCTGCATTTCTTGCTGATCTCTCCCAGTAGTATTTTTGAGAAATATTTTTTGGACCTCACCACAAGGCATGTAGGATCTTAGTTCCTAACTAGTGATTGAACTCATGGCCCTTGCATCACAAGTGTGGAGCCTTAACCACCGGACTTCCAGGGAAGCCCCTTGCTTCTTCCAGTATTATTGATACGGGAATATACCTATTCACACAGCAAACAGTTAGGCAGTGATTTTAAGCCGTGTTCTATGTTACACACCAGATTTGTAAATTGAGTAAACACCCCTGGTACTAAGTGTTGATAATACAGTGAGGGGGCATGTAGAGGCAAAGAAGAACAGACAGGGAGTAACGCAGGTGTAAATGCGCTGTGAGAGAGATGTTAGCAAAGAACTGAGAGAGAACCGAGATGCTCACTCCTCAGCCCCAGGGAAGAGGGGTGGGTCAAAGAGGCCTTGCAGAAAAGGGGACCCCTGTTCTTCATTTTTGCCAGTTCTTTAGTGAACATCCAGGAATGGCTAAAATCTGGCTACAAATGTTTGTTTACATAATACCAGCTTTCCAAATGAGGGAGAGTGTCTCTAGGCACCACTGAATAAGGGTTTTAGGTATGAAGCCCCTGTGGTAGCATTAGGAAATCTTAGGGAAATTTGACATCCATGGTTTCTGACGCTCAGAGATGATCTTTGATCCCAGTTGGTCTAACACTTGCTTCTCTCACCTTTGAGAGTGTTGTTCTAGGCATCTTTAGACCTACACAGCGTTTTCCCTCGGTCATGCTGTCTGTCTCTCCCTGAAGGCACACCTCTTTCCAACACAAGCAACTGAAATTTCAGTGGGAAAGCAAAAGAGGTGAGGAACATCTTTCTTTTGGACCTGCCAGGTTTAATCAAGAATCCATCGTCTCTCCAGCTTCCAGACTACATGGTTCCAGAAAAGGAAATATAGATGAGGAGCTCCCTTTAGGTATTTCATTCACATATTCACATCCACAGGAGAGGAAGATGTGGTTTTATCAGAGCAAGAGGTGAGCAGAGAGCACCAGCACAGGTGTGCAGCTGCTAAGGTTCAGGAGCATAGGTTTCGGTGTCAGCAGTAAAGGAGTTCACCCCCTGGTCATGCCAATCACTGTGAACTTGGCTGTGTTATTTCACCGGCCTGATACTGTTCCCCCTCATAGCATGAGAATGAAACTTGAGAGTCTATGGTGAGGAGGGCTTTTGCTAATAGTTTTTCTTATGTAAACATTCATCTCAATTGTAGAAATTTATCCTTAGAGCAAGTTAAGCATGGTTAGTGTTTGAAAAATTGGAGGAGATTCTCATGATCAAAGAATGAAGCCAACCTCAATAGGAGGAGAAGTAATGTTGTAAATTCCAATTGGAATGTCTTTGATGAAAAGCCAGGGGTGGAGAATTTTCACCTAATGCTGATACAGATGATGTGTTCTGCAAATGGTGTTGTTTCCAGAAACAGCTTCAAGTCTTTGCCATTAGCAAATACTGCTCAGACCACTTCAGGGAACATAAGGGTGAACTGATGCCTTAAGGGCATGGATTGTGTTTATTCATTATTATCTGTCAAATAATAGATGGTAAATAAACAAGCTCCAAATGAAGGGACTAGAAAAGGCTTCAACTTGATTCTTATTATTTATTTTTTAAAACAAGTGTGCAAATAACGATAAGACAGTGCAGAGAGTGGTAACTGCTCCAAGTTTGATACCGGAGAAGAGAGATGGGATAATACCAAAAGTGTGATGGATCAGGAGGAAGAGAGGGAGATTTATAAAACATCTCGTCTCTGCCTGTACAACCTCGAGAAAGTTAGTCAGTTTTAATTAGTGTTTATTGAATACCCATGATGCACCAGAAATCTACGAGACTTCTTAATGGAGGGTCCCTGACATCCCCGTCTATAAAATGAGGGTAGTGGCTACACTGGGGGAAGACAATGGCACCCCACCCCAGTACTCTTGCCTGGAAAATCCCGTGGATGGAGGACCCTGGTGGGCCACAGTCCATGGGGTCGCTAAGAGTCGGACACGACTGAGCGACTTCACTTTCACTTTTCACTTTTATACATTGGAGAAGGAAATGGCAACCCACTCCAGTGTTCTTGCCTGGAGAATCCCAGGGACGGGGGAGCCTGGTGGGCTGCCATCTATGGGGTCGCACAGAGTCGGACACAACTGAAGCGACTTAGCAGCAGCAGCAGCAGTGGCTACACTGAATTCCTTGGCTCTTTGTGAGGCATTAGTGAAACAGCATATATAGAAGCATTTTTTTAAACTAAAAAAGTGGTTTTAAAGTATGCATCATTGTTGTTAAGTCTTCTGCTCTGGGAATTGATTAAGCAGAAAAAGATGACTTCCAGATGGTGCAATGAACAGAAATGGCTTCCACATAGGGACCAGAAACTTAGCTGAGTCCTTTTACCTTATATCTCTTGAAACATCATGGAGCATTGCTGAATGTTTCCAAAGAGAAAAGAGAAAAATGTACTAATTGAATAAAAGCTGGATGTTTATTGTAAAAATGTCATTCAAAAGGCTTTGGAAAACATGCTTGGCTAATTAGCTATTATGATCAGGTATCTATGGAAACAGCTGTATATCAAAACTCAAAAGAGACAATGATTTAACCATTTAACAGAGAAGACCACAGAAGCTAACTTTGTTGAGTGATTTCTTGTAACATATAGAATAGGAGAAAATGTAGAATTGGAAAAGAAAAGAATAACAGTAAAATAAAATGGCTCCAAGGTGAGAATGGGGGAGTGGAATAGATAAAGGAAGCCATTTGCATAACTAAAGGCCATGCCTGTTTTATGTACATTGGCATCATCAGCTGCAAGGCAAGTTGGGCCCTTGATATGATAATAATCTGTAGGAATTTTTCATATATATAATCGATAATATTGACTATGCCAAAGCCTTTGACTGTGTGGATCACAATAAACTATGGAAAATTCTGAAAGAGATGGGAATACCAGACCACCTGATCTGCCTCTTAAGAAATCTGTATGCAGGTCAGGAAGCAATAGTTAGAACTGGACATGGAACAACAGACTGGTTCCAAATAGGAAAAGGAGTACGTCAAGGCTGCATATTGTCACCATGTTTATTTAACTTATATGCAGAGTACATCATGAGAAATGCTGGACTGGAAGAAACAGAAGTTGGAATCAAGATTGCTGGGAGAAATATCAATAACCTCAGATATGCAGATGACACCACTCTTATGGCAGAAAGTGAAGAGAAACTCAAAAGCCTCTTGATGAAAGTGAAAGTGGAGAGTGAAAAGGTTGGCTTAAAGCTCAACATTCAGAAAACGAAGATCATGGCATCTGGTCCCATCACTGCATGGGAAATAGATGGGGAAACAGTGGAAACAGTGTCAGACTTTGTTTTTTTGGGCTCCAAAATCACTGCAGTTGGTGACTGCAGCCATGAAATTAAAAGACGCTTACTCCTTGGAAGGAAGGTTGTGACCAACCTAGATAGCATACTCAAAAGCAGAGACATTACTTTACCAACAAAGGTTCGCCTAGTCAAGGCTATGGTCTTTCCTGTGGTCATGTATGGATGTGAGAGCTGGACTGTGAAGAAGGCTGAGCGCCGAAGAATTGATGCTTTTGAACTGTGGTGTTGGAGAAGACTCTTGAGAGTCCCTTGGACTGCAAGAAGATCCAACCAGTCCATTCTGAAGGAGATCAATCCTGGAATTTCTTTAGAAGGAATGATGCTAAAGCTGAAACTCCAGTATTTTGGCCACCTCATGCGAAGAGTTGACTCATTGGAGAAGACTCTGATGCTGGGAGGGATTGAGGGCAGGAGGAGAAGGGGACGACAGAGGATGAGATGGCTGGATGGCATCACTGACTCGATGGATGCGAGTCTGAGTGACCTCCGGGAGCTGGTGATGGACAGGGAGGCCTGGCGTGCTGCGGTTCATGGGGTCGCAAAGAGTCGGACACGACTGAGCGACTGATCTGATCTGATCTGATAATCGATAATACAAAAAAACATCGAATTTTACTTAGGTTGTCTAACAAAACAAAGATGAAAAGGATCAGATCTCTGTCCTTGAGGAATTCACAGCATGGAGATCAGGAGGCAGATTCAATAGGAGAGATACACGTGGGGTATTCTGGGAAAACAGATGGGGACATTATAAATTTAGTGTTTGAGCTGGGGGTCAGTGAAAACCACAGGGACAAGTGGCACGTGAGTGCAGACTTAGAGCCAGAGAGACAGTCATTCAAATGGAAAAGATGGGCGAGAAATGGCACTGGCAACTTGCCATGACCTCGAATTAGGGGCACCATGTCTCAGGAAATGACCAAAACCGTGGGTTTTGAGGCTTTCTTGAAACTTTAAACACATTACCAATATATACTAATTTAAGCTTCATAACAACCCTATATTGGGCATGATTATCAGCAGGCAAATGTTACAAATAATGAAGCAGATGCTCAGAAATATTCCGTGACTTGTCCATGATTGCCTGGCTGAGAGTCAAGATTTCATTTAAATTGGTAATTGCCTGACTTACAAGCCTGGAGTCTGCAAGCAGCTTCCCACTCTGGTTTGCCCCCTCTCGAGCCTCTCTCCCAGCTCCCGCATTTCACCCCTACAGGTCATCACAGAGCTGAGCCCCCTGTGCAGTCCAGCAGCTCCCCACTAGCTCTCTATTTCACACAAAGTAGTGGATATACATCAGCACTACTCTCACAGGTTGCCCCGTTCCGTCCTCCCCTCACGGTGTCCACAAGTCTCTACATCTGTGTCTCTATTCCTGCCCGGCAAACAGGTTCATTGGTACTGTTTTTCTAGACTCCATATTACTCAGCCTTGAAAAGCAATGAAGTTGGGTCACTTGTAGTGATGTGGATGAACCTAGAGTCTGTCATACAGAGCAGAGTAAGTCAGAAAGAGAAAAACAAATATCCTACCTTAACGCAAGTATATGGAATCTAGAAAATGGTACTGCTGAAGTTCTGTTTTAATCTGGAAACTTCACTTGCTTGTGACTTCTTTAACAACACGTGTGACTGTCCTAATGACAACTGTTGACTCGATAGACAACCCTTGGTCTTGGAGTAGACGTCCATGAGGAGGCCTGGCACGGGCAGAGGAAGCCCAGAGTACAGCCAGCAAGACCTACAACAGCACCTGGTCAGTTTCAGTGAAAGGCTGCCTTTGGAACAGAATGGAACTCCAGTCGTTTTTCGTCTGCTTTTGATGTATGTAAATGTAATACATGTGAGAAATATAACCTAAGGAGGAAAGGTAAAAATATTTATTTTACATGAAATACTCATTCCAAACTGACTGTGAAAGGTATGACAGGTATAGACGCTGCATTACCTAAAAGAACCAACAAGAAGCCCCCGCAAAAGTATAACTCAAAAGCCTATAGATTGATTAAAATGAAATGCTATTCATTTCATATAAAAATAATCCAAAAGAAGGAAGTAAATGAGGGATGAAAGAACAAAAACCAAAGGAGACAAGTAGAAAACAAGTCATTAAGTGATATACTTAAATGCAGTCATATCAATATTTACGTTAAATGTAAATAGTCAAAACACACCAATTAATAGATGTCAAATTAAATTGGTGGGGGAAAGACCTATTTCTATCTATAAAATACCATTGTTAAGTATAATAATACAGATAAATTGCAAGCAGAAAGATGGAAAATGATGTAGTAAGCAAATGTTAATTTTAAAAGAAAAAAATGGAGTGGTTATTAGTATTAGATGAAGAAAACGTGATGTGGTTTTCCCTAGTGGGAGTTCCCTGGTGCTCTCATGGTTAAGACTCCGCACTTCCACTGCAAAGGGCACAGGTTCAGTCCTTGGTCAAGGAACTAAGATCCCTGATGCCACAAGGCACAACAACAGGAAAAAAAAAAAAGAGAAAAATAAAATTAAAAGTGTTTATTATTTCTTAGGGCAAAAAAGAAATCTTATCAAGAATTAAAACAGATATCATTGATAAAATGGACAATTTACCAAGTATGTTGGTTCATGCAGGCTGCCATAACTAGGTACTGCAAACTGAATGACTTAAACAACAGAAATTTATTGTCTCCCAGTTCTGGAAGCTAGAAGCTAAGACTCAGTCTCAGAAGGCTGACGCCTTCTGAGAGTTGAGGAAGAATCTGTTTCTTGCCTTTTCCCTAGCTTCCGTTGCTTTGCTGGCAATCTTTGGTGTTCTTGACTTGTAGAAGGATCAGCCCAATCCCTGCCTTCATCTCCACGCAGGCTTCTGCTTGCATACATGTCTGGGTCCAAGTTTCCTCCTTTTACAAACCAGCCACTTGTACTGGGTTAGAAGCACATTCTGCTGTATTATGCCCTCATCTATCTACACCTGCAGCCATTCCCCAGATAAGGTAACATTCTGAGATACTGAGAGTGAGGATTTCAACATACAGATTTGAGAGGGACACAATTTGATTCATAATATCAAAAAACATTGCAATACTAAAATGTCCATGAATATAAATTCAGATTTTCGAGCTACATGAAGCAAAAACTGGTAGAACTAAAAGAAGAAATGGAAAAATTCACAAATATAATCTGAGATTTATGAGGGACGGGTTGAGGCCAGATGATGACGTATATCCAGATGAACAACAATGACCCTTGCAAAAGCAATAAAGAGTGAGGGAATAATGAGAGAAAATTGCCTTTGTTTACAGATGGCATGATTGCCTATGCAGGAAAAATCCAAAGGAATCTACGAAAAGGCTCCTAAAATGAATGATTGAGTTCTGCAAGGTCACACTTTACAAAGGTAATATAAAATATTTCTATAAACTAGAAATAAACAATTGGAGATCAGAAAATTTTAAAGTAGTACTTACTATAGCATCCAAAAAGGAAATATCTAGATACATACTTAATAAAATATGGTCAGGATCCCAAGGTTGAAAACTACAAACCCCTAATGAAATAACCAAGTATGATCTAAGTAAACAGAGAGAAAAATACTGCTATGTGGATTGTAAGACTCCATGTTGGAACTCTTAAATTCATCTACAGACTCAATGCAATCCCAGTTATTATCTCCTATTGACAAGCTGATTCTGAAATTTGTACAGAAAGCAAAGGAATAAGAAGAGCCAAACAATTTTGAAAAATGACACATTTGCAGAACTCACACCACCTGATTCTTCATTGCAAGATGTTCTATAAAGTTACAGTAACTAAGACAGTTTGTTATTGGAGAAAAGACAGAACTTTTGTGTACCTCGATTATGTAAGAAATTAATACTGACTTCTGCCCCCAAACTCACCACATTTTTCCTTCCATACTTCAACCTAGTCTTGCTTCTCCAACTAAAACATCAGTAGTTGAGTATTACAGACCAAGCCAGAATCACAGGAGCTAAATCATAGGATTTCCTACACAAGGACAGAACTGCCTTGAAAGTGAATCTTCAAGGCCAGTAAATTTCCCAAGGCATCTTGTTTTCCTTGATCCCCCATATCTTTACAAGTCCTGATGGGGTTCTAGGATATTACACGAACAATCCCATAAGAATCCTGTGGCACTACCCTGCCCCTAACATTCATCTATTAATGCAAGTCACATCTCTAACATTGCACTTTGAATCACAAACCAGGAAATAAAACAAGTGTAAAATACTAAATACTTTATGTTTCACAGAACCTCTGAATATATCCAACTATTTTTCCACTCAGCACAACCCTGCAAGAAATAATTTCAATAATTGTGACTCCACATTTCTATGCTAAATACACACATATGTACATACACACACATAAACGCACACCCACAAACACACCAATTATTTATCGATGCATATGCATTATAACCATATTCAAAAATGGATAAAATGTATACATGTAGATGTGAACTTTCATTATACATGTAACCAGAAATAAACTGTGATACAAATGAGCATACTTGATAACTAAATTTAGTATGAATTAAAAAGCTAGAAATAAATTATGCACTATTAATGAAACACATTGGTGGAATTACAATCCTTGCATCAATAGTAGTGAATAATTTAGATCTTCCAAATATACCAATCCAAGATATATATAAAGATCTGATATGACCTGATTTGGAAGTTTATTTTCTTAAGGCAATATCTTGACAATTCCTTGAGCACTCGGAGGCACAGGTTCCTCATTTAGAGAACAAAGGGATAATAGTTACTTACCAGTGCATTTGAATTTCTATTTAAGTCTTATTTTCCGGGCACTGTTCTAAATGACTTGTACATATTTGCAGACTTTTGATTCTCACATAGTCCTATGAGAGAAGTATTAACTCTGTTTGACAGGTGGAGAAACTGAGGCAGACCGATGGGGAGTGACATTATGAGTTAGTTCTAGGAGCATGATTTTAAACCAGGCCTTGGAACTCACCTGGCAATTATTACTACTACGACTTGATACTAGATTTTGAAATGCTGGTGGGTTTGTCTTGCACCTGGAACACTCATACATTCTTGATGGAAATATAAGTTGGTACAACAACATGGGCCAGCTGTGTAGCAGCATATATTAAGGGTGAGGATGTACAGACGCGGTGGCCCAGCAATTCTACACCCAGACTTAATACCCAACAAATACACACTCATTCACCAAAGACAAGGGACAAGACCATCCATAGGAACATGACTAACTGAACGCTTTAAATAGAATATCAGGTATAAAGAATTAAAAAAAAAAAAAAACCTGTAAAGTTTCTCAAATCCTTGATGACTTCCAGAAAAAAAATGTAGAGGTATACTGAGTGAAAGATTCCAGGCATGAAAAAGTATAGGATATATGTACATATTTTATACCAAGTTAAGAAACAGGTAAATCACATATGTGGTTTTTCCAGTAGTCATGTACTGTGGTGAGAGCTGGACCATAAAGAAGGCTGAGCACTGAAGAATTGATGCTTTCAAACTGTGGTGCTGGAAAAGAGTTGAGAGTCCCTTAGACTGCAAGGAGATCAAACCAGTCAATCCTAAAGGAAATCAATACTGAATATTAATTAGAAGGACTATGCTAAAGCTGAAGCTCCAATACTTTGGCTACCTGTTGTGAAGAGCCAACTCATTAGGAAAGATCCTGATGCTAGGAAAGTTTGAAGGCAGGAGGAAAAGGGGACCACAGAGGATGAGGTGATTGGCTGGCATCACCAACTCAATGGACATGAATGTGAGCAAGCTCCAGGAGGTAGTGAAGGACAGGGAAGCCGGGTGTGCCGCCATCCCTCAGGTCACAAAGAGTCAGGTACGACTTAACATAAGTGATGTTACAACCACATAAGTGATGTTACAAGTCAGGGGAATAGTTATCATTGGGAAGAAGTGTGATTGGATGGGGATAGGAGGGCCTTCTATCATTCTGGTAATGTTGTGTTTCTTCATCTTGGTGTCAGTTACACAAATGTGTTTAACCTGTGAAAATTCACACGAATTATTTGTGGACTATACTAGACATGTTATATCGTACTTCACTATTGGGAAAAAAAAAATGAAATGTCTTCTGCCTCAAAATGTAATTTGGAGATCTAATTTCCCAGCCCCCTCCACCCGCCCCATGCTCTCTGCTTGCAGGATCTTAGTTCCCTGACTAGGGATCTAGCCATGGCACTGAAAGCTCCAAGTCCTAAACCCTGGACTTCCAGGGAATTCCCAAGGAGTTCTAAGTTTTCACTACATACTCAGCGATTCCTGGAGGCACTCTGCAGACACACACACATACACTCTCACACAAACACACACTGAAGTGTACTCTGGGACACTCGTGTGCCAATACAGGAAAACACACAATGACAAATGCTTTCTCACACATATGTACACACATGTGTACATGCACACATGCAGATACAATCCACCCATGCACACTGGGTTTTTCTCCCATGTTTAATGACACCAGTGATGCCAACCTTCACTCTCTTCCCAGCCTCAGCTGCTAAGCCCTTCTCACACAGGAATTCTGTACTTTCTTCTTTTTTTGTCCCCTGCTGGGCCTGCCTCTTTGTTCATTATTTACATGAACAAATAATTACGTGTTTATTGCTGAACCATCAAAGTGTGCAGAGTTAAAAAGCCTTGGCTCTTAGAAATCTCAACACTGGAAATGACAGAAGTTGGCTTCACCCAGAAACTGGATGTGACCACATTCTAGTCTTTCCACAATTTAAAAGAAAAACAAAGAGACAATGAAAACACTTCAGGATGGGTAAAGAGGTCTGTCTTGGTAGCAGACACTTCTCTCTTCTTCATACCTCATATAGATTCTTCGAGGAATTCACTCATGCACATTGCAAGAAGCTGAAGAAAGATCTCAGCTGAGTGGAGAAAAGAAAATAGGGAGACAGAGAATGAAGAAGAGAAAAGGGAGCAAAAGAGAAGGCAGTCAGAGAATTTCTCTGTGGTTCAGTGGCTAAGATTCCATGCTCCCAATATAGAGGACCCAGGTTCAATCCCTGGTCAGGGAACTAGATCCCATACGCTGCAATTAACAACTGCTTATATATCCCTTGTCATAGTACTCAGCGTATTTCATTGTATACAGTGCTGGTGGCTTAGTCACTAAGATGTGGCCGACTCAACTCCTTGCAACCCCATGGACAGCAGTCCACCAGGCTCTTCTCTCCGTGTGCATTGACATTTTCTTCTCCAAGGGATCTTCCTAATCCAGGGATTGAACTCAAGTCTCCTGAATTGCAGGCAGATTCTTTCCTGTCTGAGCCACATCCCCATGACAGAAGGGAGTGTATTCCCCACTCACAGCTGCAGCCTAGTGCCCAACTCCTATTTCAGCACCTGGTATTAGCATATACATGATATGTATTTATATAAGGCAGAAGTATTTTGATGCACATAATTGCTCTGGAATTTTTATTTTATTTTATTTATTTTAAAAGTAGATGTGTTGGATTCCGTGGATTTGTGATACAATCCAGGAATTTGCATTGGGTCAATCATTTTTCAAATTTAAAGGCTGGAAGATAGTTTGCATGTGTTTATTGAGTGAGTTAATGTTTAGGTGGATGGATGGGTAGGCTGATAATAATGAATAAATATTGTATTGGCCTAAAGATTCATCCAGGGTTTTGGTAACATTTTACAGAAAAACCTGAATGAATTTTTGGCTAGCTCAATTACATCCATTGTTATTATTGTTGTTGTTTAGTCGCTAAGTTGTGTCTGACTCTTTGCGACTCCATGGACTGCAGCACACCAGGCCTCCCTGTCTTTCACCATCTCCCAGTGCTCATGCTACATCCATTAGCCATCTAATTAATGAGTGAACAAAGAAACATAATGTTGAGCTGAGGCTAGATCTGAGATGACGTTGACCCCATTAAGATTCATTTTACTCTTCCCTGAGTTCAGTCTAAATAGATGGCGAGTCTTTCCTTTGACATCTCTTTAAAGGAAATGCTCTGGGATGAATAATAATCATCATTATATTTTACTCACCCCACCAACACTCCAGATGAAGACTTTGTGCTAAATATTTACAGAAACAAACAGTTGGGAACTAGCAAAAGTCTTCATCAAGTTGGAAATAAACACTGGCTTGCCGTTTAAATAACCATCATCTCTCTACAGGTGAACTGCTCAAGACCAACAGTGAATAATGCAGAGAACACCTTTATTAGTGAAAAATGAAGAAAATAGTATTTATGAAATGAGTAATTTGAATTTGATGACTGTTTATAAATGTGTTTACATATGAATTGAATATTAACCTATAGCTTGAAAGGGCTTAATTAGCCTTGGAATATTGTTTTGGAGCACAAGGAAAAATAACCAATTCACAAAGGGAAAGGCAGAGGAGATCTGCATGCACAAATGAGGTCAATTAATTAGGCAATTTGCATGTATTTGAATGGTTATTCTCTGGGCTGTTTTTTCGACATTTGGCTCTTCCTATTTCCATATTGTGTTTTCAACTTTCTATTTATACAACACATCAATCACTCAGCTGCTCTGAGTGCATCATGATTGGCTCAGTGGCAGCCCTGGAGACCACAGTCTTCCTGAGAACTAGTTATCTCTACACAAAAGACACAATTACTTGTCCAAATAAGCCCTGGAATGACAGGGAAATCAGGTTTCAACCAAAACAATGAATTTGATATTGACCCAAAAAATACTGGGCTTCCCAGGTGACTCAGTGCTAAACAATTTGCCTACCAATGCAGGAGATGCAGGAGACATGGGTTCCATCACTGGGTCAGGAAGATCCCCTGGAAAAGGAAATGGTAACCCACTCCAGTATTCTTGCCTGGGAAATCCCATGGACAGAGGAGCCTGGTGGGCTACAGTCCAAGGGGTCACTAAGCGTCGGACAGGACTGAGAGACTAATGCTTTCACTGAGGAATTGGGAACATCAATATTTTGGGAGTGGGGTACCTGGGAGGCCTAGTTTGCAGTCACTCTAGCCTGTTCCTTAGGGCTTCCCAGGTGGCGCAGCGGTTAAGAACCCACCTACCAATGCAGAAGACCTGAGAGACGCAGGTTCAATCCGTGGGTAGGGAAGATCCCCTGGAAAAGGAAATGGCACCCTACTCCAGTATTCTTACCTGGAGAATCCCATGGCAGAGGAGGCTGGTGGGCTACAGTCCATGAGGTCACAAAGAGACGGACATAAGTGAATGAGCACACACACACATTAAATAATTGGTAAACAATGAGTAGAATATAGTAGACACTCAGTAGTTAATTTCTGAACAAGTAAATAAATGAATGAGAGCTATCTTGGATTTCAAGAATCATTGAATGCAGTATTTTTTAAAATCTTTGCAATAGTATAATTTAAACCTTTTAAAACCCACCCTCTCAACAATGCTTTAGCCCTCTATATGGTGCACTGGCCCATGCATCAGGAAGATGTTGTGAATCCTTGCTATCCTCCAGTTTCTTTATAAAAATAAAATGGATACTTAACATGTTTCTACAATGAGTTATTTGGGTCCTTTAGGTTTTGAAAATTCCCTCAAGGGATCCTCCACCCTCCCAATGTCAAGGCAGTATTACAGAGAGTCTTCAAACAGCTATTTAATCAAATAATGATAAGAATAACTAGATAGGCAATGATACCTAACTTCTCCTCCCTGCCAATAAATGCAGAAGGAAGTCATTGTTAAGCAAATGTCCAAGAATTAGAAGTCAGTCTAGGGACAAATAATTACCCCATCAAGAAAGAACCCGTTCTTCATAGGTTTTGTAAAGTATCCAATTGTGCAAAGTGCTATTACACGAACTATTCAATATCAATTTATGGAAGATGTCGTTGTCCTCATTTCAAATGAGAGGAAATCTGCTCTTTTTACTGAAGTGGGATAGTCAAAGCATTATCACCGTGACACAATTCTGGTCCTCAAGCTTGCTCAGCCTTAAAGGCTGATGAATGGTCCAGAGAGCAGTGCAGAAAGAAAATCCATTCATTCAGAGTGGGTTAGCATTCAGTGTCATATCCCTTGTGCATCATAATTGTAAGGAAAGTGCGCTGGCCATCCCCCACGAGGGTTCCCTAATTTGCGGGAAGATGTACAGTTAGAGCATCTCTTTCCAAGGGGTGATAAAAATGAAGAAAATGATACTGCTAGGAACAATCATTATTTATGCTATGAATAAAAACAATCACAATAACAGATGTGTAGGGTTAATAGTAAAGCCTGTCTTTCCAGGAGTTTTTGGTTAGGTGGAAGTTTAGACGGAGCTTGATAGAAGTACATTCTTCAGATGAGGTGGTTGGAAGCAGTTTTTTTTGAAAGAAAAAATGATTCATGAAAGATATGCTACTATACTGAAATCAATCTTTGTCCATTCTCCAGCTTCACCAAGATATTCATCTAGGTAATCTTCTTTATTATCCTATCAATCAAATAGTTGCCATGGGCCTACTGCTTTAGGTGATGTGAATGGTTGAGAGTGTAGTGGAAAGACTGAAGTTGGAGTGACATCATTTTGTTAAAAAGAGTGAAGAGTTCATCTGTTGATGGCCATTTAGGTTGCTTCCAAGTCCTGGCTATTGTAAATAGTGCTGCAATGAACAGTGGGGTACATTGCATTATTTCCTCAGGGTATATGCCCAGGAGTGGGATTGCTGGGTCATATGATAGTTCTATTTTTAGTTTGGCTTTCCTCATAGCTCAGTTGGTAAAGAATCCGCCTGTAATACAGGAGACCCCAGTTCAATTCTTGGGTGGGAAGCATCAGCTGGAGAAGGGGTAGGCTACCCACTCCAGTATTCTTAGGCTTCCCTTGGGGCTCAGCTGGTAAAGAATCCACCTGCAATGTGGGAGACCTGGGTTTGATCCCTGGATTGGGAAGATCCCCTGGAGAAGGGAAAGGCTACCCACTCCAGTATTCTGGCCTGGAGAAATCCCAGGACTATACAGTCCATGGGGTCACAACAAGTCGGACATGACTGAGCGACTTTCACTTTCACTTCACAAGGAACCTCCATACTCTTCTCCATAGTGGCTGTATCAATTTACATTCCCATCAATAGTGCAAGAAGGTTCCCTTTTCTCCACACCCTCTCTAGCATGTATTATTTGTAGATTTTATGATATTGGCCATTCTGACCAGTGAGAGGTGATTCTTCACTGTAGTTTTGATTTGCATTTCAGCTCTGTGCTTTGTGATGACCCTCAGGGGTGGGGTGGGGGTGACAGGGGAGGGAGGTCTAATAGGGAGGGAATATATGTAAAACATATTGCAGATTCACTCCCTCTTACAGCAGAAACTAACACAATATTGTAAAGCAATTACACTCCAACAAAAAAAAAAGTTTAAGAGAGTGAAGAGTTAATATATATTAAGAGCCTGCAATGTACCAGGCATTGTACTAGGCTTATTAGCATACATTACCTAATTGAATTGGCACAATTACGCTTTGAGGAACAAAGTATATCCATTTGTATTTATTTTGCGACTTTAGGCTCAAGGAATGTTGAAGTGTGTCCAGTTTCCCTTAGGCAACAAGCAGCAGAGCGAAGGCTGGAGCTCAAATCTGCCTGACTCCACTTCCTGGTGACGTGAGGTCCACCCACACAGTTCCACTGAGCACCTTGCGCTCTGATGACTTAGCTCACAGGAGGACAGACAGCTTACTCCAGGCTCTGAGAAAATAAAACCTGAGACTGATTTCCATCTTCCTTTCTACATTCAGGTCAGAGAATTCACAGATTCCTGACGCAACAACCATGTCCCAGAAACTGGAAAGGAATGCTTGTTGCAGTGAAAAGGAAAAAGGGGAAAGAGTTTTTTGGGTTTTGTTTTCTTTCCTGAGAACAAGGAATATAATGACAACAGTGAGCAGATCTGAACATTCCTAGTTTTTCTACTTTAACTGTTCCTTACTCTACATGTCTGTAACTGAGTTTGCTTTCCAGCCCCCTAACTCTGCAGGAGTTATACTTTACACCTATTTTCCTTTGATGTATGCTAAATGCATCCTATATCTGGCGTTTACCCTTACAACACCCTTCCCCTTACACATCAGAAAGAAGGCCACAGAGCCACCGTACTGCCAGACTCAATCACTGGGTTACTGAGGCCAGTTTATGACTGTCTTTGAAACAATGCAAGAGGAAGAAATCAAGATCCTAACACCTTTGTTTCCCATCACCTACTCCTGACTGCAAGCCCTCGTCTTATATAAGGTGGAGAAGGCAATGGCACCCCACTCCAGTACTCTTGCCTGGAAAATCCCATGGACGGAGGACCCTGGTAGGCTGTAGTCCATGGGGTCGCTAAGAGTCGGACACAACTGAGCAACTTCCCTTTCACTTTTCACTTTCATGCATTGGAGAAGGAAATGGCAACCCACTCCAGTGTTCTTGCCTGGAGAATCCCAGGGATGGGGGAGCCTGGTGGGCTTCCGTCAATGGGGTTGCACAGAGTCGGACACGACTGAAGCGACTTAGCAGGAGCAGCAGACTCCTCAGGGAGGGGGGACACCATTCTTGAAGCATGCGTCCACCCTCCCCTAGCTGAGAATTAAAGCTGACTTTCTATTTCCTCCAGACTCTGTCTCTGTATTTTTTATTTGGTTTCGGTGGGCAGAGAAAGCCAAGATTTTGGCCAGCCAACATGATCTCCTAAACCCCACTCCCAAAACACACACACAATTTCCTTTAGCTGTAGTCTCCATCTTTCCTTCCCTCCCTTCCCTCCCATTTTCCATTCATGATCCGTGGTCCCTGACCAATGCCCCCTTATTTCCTCGTCTGTGAAGGCAACACAGAGTAGGCAGCAGACTAAGGTTTAGGAATCAGATCAAAATGGGCTCTAATTGCGGCTGAAAGGCTGATTCCTTGTGGAATCCTGCACCAGCTGAGTTCTCCCAGTCTTTCCTTCCTCATGCATTAAACAGAAAATAATATTTTATTTTTATTTTACTTTTTTTACAATATTGTATTGGTTTTGCCATACATCAACATGAATCTGCCACGGATGTACAGGTGTTCCCAATCCTGAACCCTCCTCCCACCTCCCTCCCCATACCATCCCTCTGGGTCATCCCAGTGCATCAGCCCCAAGCATCCTGTATCCTGCATCAAACCTGGACTGGCAATTCATTTCTTATATGATATTATACATGTTTCAATGCCATTCTCCCAAATCATCCCCCCTCCCTCTCCCAGAGTCCAAAAGACTGCTCTATACACCTGTGTCTCTTTTGCTGTCTTGCATACAGGGTTGTCGTTACCATCTTTCTAAATTCCATAAATATGTGTTAGTATACTGTATTGGTGTTTTTCTTTCTGGCTTACTTCACTCTGTATAATTGGCTCCAGTTTCATCCACCTTATTAGAACTGATTCAAATGTTTTCTTTTTAATGGCTGAGTAATACTTCAGGCTCTACTACAAAGCCACAGTCATCAAGACAGTATGGTACTGGCACAAAGAGAGAAATGTAGACCAATGGAACAAAATAGAAAGCCCAGAGATAAATCCATGCACCTATGGACACCTTACCTTTGACAAAGGAAGCAAGAATATACAATGGAGAAAAAACAATCTCTTTAACAAGTGGTACTGGGAAAACTGGTCAACCACTTGTAAAAGAATGAAACTAGAACACTTTCTAACACCATAAACAAAAATAAACTCAAAATGGATTAAGGATCTAAAGGTAAGACCAGAAACTATAAAACTCTTAGAGGAGAACATAGGCAAAACACTCTCTGACATAAATCACAGCAAGATCCTCTATGACCCACCTCCCAGAATATTGGAAATAAAAGCAAAAATAAACGAATGGGATCTAATTAAAATTAAAAGCTTCTGCACAACAAAAGAAACTATAAGCAGGTGAAAAGAAAATAATATTTTAAGCAAAGTATTCTAAGTGTAAAATGTCTAGTTTGCAAATCAAGCTAATATTATTTGTCTCCTTATATGATATCTAACAGCCTACATGGGTAGAATCTGGCTTTTATATTAGACTAAAGCATTAGTCACTCAGCTGGGTCCCACTCTTTGCAACCCCAGGAACTATAGCCTGCCAGGGTCCTCTGTCCATCAGACTCTCCAGGCAAGAATACTAGGGTGGGTTGTCATTCCCCATCTCCAGGGGAATCTTCTCAACCCAGAGATCGAATCTGGGGCTCCTGTATTGAAGGCAGATTCTTCACCACTGAGCCACCAGAGAGAATTCAAGCCACCAATCCAAGAAATAGGAACGTCTTGGTTTGCTCCATGGCACATCCCTACTCACCCTCTTGTCTCTTAGGGATGTCCTTGCCTCCCGCTCCTTGCCTCTCACAGGCCCCGAGCACCTGAGGCGTTGCACTCTTGGTTCTAACCTCCCATTGTGTCTGGATCATGCTGGTCTCCACTGTTCCCTTCTCCATCCTCTCTTGGGTGTGACATCCTGGTGTGCATTTTTGGAAGGAGATTCACATCATTTGCTCTCAGAGAACCATCCCAGGAGTTCAGGGCTAGGCTTTGGGTATTCTGGTGAAGACAACATGAATTTTTCCATTCAGAGAAAGTTTATCAAATGTGCATGCTTTCATTGACCTCCTGTGAATCTCTACCCTGTGAGCTTTCCTTAGAAACAGACGCCAATACAAATCCTCTTATCCCAAGGCTAGTTGGAAAGCCCTCAATGTTCCGCTCTGCCCCCCCAAAAAGGAAAGAGAAAACCCTTACACATCTTTATTAGCAAATAGTGTAGTTTAAGTTGGGCTGCCCAGGTGACTCAGTGGTTAAAAAAATAAAAATAAAAAAAATCAGCCTGCCAATGCATAAGATGTAGAACAGGTAGGTTTGATCCCTGGGTCGGGAAGATCCCTTGGAGGAGAAAATGGCAACCAACTCTAATATTCTTGCCTGAAAAATCCCATGGACAGAGGAGCCTGGAGGGCTACAGTCCATGGGGTAAAGTCAGACATGACCAAGTACACACGCAGTTTAAGTTGCTGTTGGGTTTGGGTAGTTGTTCTCCACCCTCCCACCCCACCCCCACCCCCACCCCACCTGCCTGTCTATCTAGTTTTCTTTATTTCAATGAGAATAGGAGGTAGCCAGAAAACCAATATCTGAGAATTTGTTCACCATCCCTTACTTCTGAGACAAACACCTCTGTCCCCAAAACACTCCTTTTCTAAAGGCTTCAGAACTCACCGTCTCCTTCACCAGCTCTGTTGATTCATTCATGCCAACAAATGTCAACTCCAGAGTTCATCTATTCTGAAAAACAATTTCCATGTGAAGTCGCACTACCTTGTCTCCAATCAAAAACTGCCTAAAATTTCAACTAAATCAACTTAACCAAAGTTTGGTCATTCAAAGCAGAAATATATTTTCTAAAGTCAAAATCCTAGCAACTCTCAACCATAGGAAAAGGATATTAACATGTCCATGTTTAATTTAAGATTCAATATAAATTCCAAATATGCAGTTATTCTGAACAAACTTTATTCTTTATTATAGATGTTTTTGTAAGAAACAAACTCCCGTGGACTAAGTATCGCTTCTGAATGTTATACTGTAGAAAAGTGGAAGTCATTGGCTTTACATTCAATTAACAAATTGAATGGCAGAAGCTAATCAACTTTATGAAAGGGATTAGGCTTATTAAATTTTATTAAAATTTAAATAAAATTTGTTAATTATGAAACTAAAAAGTTTAATTATAATAAAATATAATCAGATTTGACACTAAAAGTCATACATCAGATATAGATGAATTGCTAAAACTTTAACTGAGTGCAACTAGTAAGGGTGTGGTTTTTAGCTGTATGATTTTACCCATTCATTCATTTACATGCGAATGATCTAGCTACTATGTTCTACATTTTATGTTAAGGGCAGAGATAAGGACCCACAGTCCTTGGAGGAATTCCCACTGAGTCTGGAAAGTGATTCTTGGGTCATACAATGGTGCCCGATGTGCATGTAACCACATGTAACTCAGCGGTTCCACGGAGTCTTTGTTACCTTATCCTTGTAGTAGAGTGGACTCCTGTAGGGCAGGACATGTATTGGGACTAATGACCTGTCACCAGGGGAACTGCCATTAAGTAAGGAGCTGTGGAAGAAGCAAACACACGGGAAGGGAGAAAGTGACATATGACATATACACGCATGCTGTGCACTGGGGTGGCCGAAAGGTTCATTCGGGCTTTTCTGTAACAGCTTATGGAAAAACCCGATCAAACTTTTTAGCCAACCCAATATATGGCTATATACAGAGATACATACATTTATAACATCTGTCCAGTCCAACAGTTAGCACTGAGGAGAGAGTCCATAGTACTAAATCCTTACTTGTAAGAAAGGGAAATGTGGTCTGAGGAGACAAAGAGTTTTTCTCCTGACTTCAGAGGAGCCTCTTTCTGGGAGGGAGATAAATTTGTTGTTGTTTAGTTGTTCAGTCCTGTCTGACTCTTTCTGACCCCATGGACTGTAGCCTACCAGGCTTCTCTCTCCTTAGGATTCTCTAGGCAAGAACACTGGAGAGGGTAGCCATCACCTTCTCCTGGGGATCATCCTAACCCAGAGATCCAACCCAAGTGTCCTGCTTTGGCAGGCAGATTCTTTACCACTGAGCCACCAGGAAAGAGCTGAAGTGCTCCTATGGTTGACTGGGGTGCTCGTTCTGCTTCATTCCTGCCTGGTGCCCTTTGCCCCTTCAACAACAGCATCCTCTTCTCTCAGGGAGCAATCCTACCCCCTCCTACCTCATGGTTTGTGGCAGAAAAGGTTAAAGGCAGGTTAAGCCTTGGATGTGTGTTGACTCATGACCCAGTGCTTCCCAATCAGAGTGCTTCCTGGGATTTTTCCGAATCAGAGCTAGTCCAACACGGAGACAACTTAACCTCAGAGGTGCCTGGATTCCACGCACCATCTTCAGAAAACTAGTACTCATCTGCAGGACAAACCAGAAGGCATTGAAGGAAGGAAATGTACTGCTATTCACTGGCTTTCTGGTTTAGTTTACTTATAACATTAAGCTGCATCACTGCTTTCCGGATATTAATTAATTGATCCAAAATAATTAGGATATTATACTTTCACCTAATATACTTTTAGCTTGCTTTCTGACATTTGTCTGTTTTTTTTAAAGTGTCATTGAATTTGCTTAAAAACAACCACCCTGAAACTTCCCTGATGGTCCAGAGGTTAAGACTTTGCCTCCCAATGCAAGGGGTGCAGGTTCGAGCTAAAATCCCACCTGTCTGGCAGCCAAAAAAAAAAAAAAAAAACATAAAGGAGAAGCAATGTTGTAACAAAATTTAATAAACTCTTAAAAAGTGTTCTTATCAAGGAAATCATTAAAAACAATAATTAAAACAACAACCCTGCTTCGTGTGAGCTCCCTCGAAGATAATTTTATAAATTCGTTTCTGCAAACACATACATAACACCTACCATGGGCTTGTGCTTCTCTGGGTGCTAAGAATAGAATGGGAAATTAAACCAGATGCAGCTCCTAGTGAGGAAGATAAGAACAATGAAAGAGATATGCAGAGTCTTAATGGTATAAAAAAATCGGTTTGATATAGTCACAAATGCCAGGGAGGGACTCCAAGAAAATGGCACTAGAATTAGAAGCTCTTGGGGTCCATTCCTACTCTAAATTTTATTTTTCTCCAATCCCTGAGGGAGGCGAAATGTCAAGCACTTCTTATCCCACGATGTCACTTAAGGAATAAAGAGCAGTTTGCAGTGTCCTCTGTCTCCATCTTCCCTCTAAGGCTTGCTGCTTCTTTCAGCAGACCCGACACATCTAACTTGATTTTCTTGAGTTGGCTGAATGGCCACCGTCCCCTGATTGAGCCATCTCTACTGATTTCCAGGAGACTTGAATTACGCAGCAACTTCTCAGCGCTCAGCGGCTGTTCTTTGGGGATAAGGAGCTGAACTTCACCATCCTTCTCACTTTGCTGCCTGCAGAGTTCATCTCTGTTTCCAAGATACACCCACTGCTGGTGTATCAGTTAACTCTAAGAGTTAACCGATAACGAAAATGCTTCCCTATCACTCCTCCTGTTACAGTTCGAGGTACCAGATCTGGATGGACCACATAATCAAATATGTACTAGGTCTGAGGCAGCAGGACTAGTTATTAGAATAACAAGAGAGGCAGACATTATAGTTCATTATCTAATTAAGCTGAGTCGAATATGATATGGTTTCAAATACTTTTGAATGAGTGAGTGAGTGAAAGTCACTCAGTCGTGTCCAGCTCTTTGGGATCCCATGGACTGTACAATCCTTGGAATTCTCCAGGCCAGAATACTGGAGTGGATAGCCGTTCTCTTCTCCATCAGATACTTTTAATTGCTTCTAAATAGATTACATATAGCTGTGAATAAACCACTAGTATTCCTAGGTTGGCTAGGTGTTCAAAATAACCATCTTCTCATAATTTAATCTTGAATTTCTCCTGCCTCTTTCAACTTTCTTCTGTCTGTAAGTTTCCTTTCAAGAAACCTCTTCAGCTATCAACTGGATTTCCCCAAAATGGGCCCAGAAGGGACAGAGCAGTGAGCAAGCATGTATGTTTGAGGGCTTCCTTTGAACCAAACTCTGTGCTAGATATTTTAATAAGGTCCTCATATCACCTCAAAAAGCACTTTCCTCCTAAGATATTATTATGCCAGGAGTGCAGATGAGGAACACTACTTGGGCAAATTCCCCAGGTAGAGAGAGATGGAGATTACATCTGGGTCTGTTTAGCATCTACACCTAAAACCTTGATTCTGAATACACAGTGCAGAAGGGTCACTTCCATTGGCTTTCTACAATTTAGCACTTAATCTCAACTATGTAACCTGCCTGTGTTTCACGTATATTGCCTTTGTGTCTCCTAAAGAGTCTGTGTCTAGAAAACATCATATCTTGTTTGCATAGAGTTAGGCAGGATGCTCAGAGTTATTGGAGGTACAAAGTGTGATGAAGTGAGGAGAGAAGAAACTTAAAGTGATTCAAGGAGATGGTCTCCTGCATTGGACAATAAAACCCACATATAATGAAGTGACAGTGTTAGTTGCTCAGATCAGATCAGTCGCTCAGTCGTGTCCGACTCTTTGCGACCCCATGAACTGCAGCACGCCAGGCCTCTCTATCCATCACCATCTCTCGGAGGTCACTCAGACTCACATTCATCGAGTCAGTGATGCCATCCAGCCATCTCATCCTCTGTCGTCCCTTTCTCCTCCTGCCCCCAATCCCTCCCAGCATCAGAGTCTTCTCCAATGAGTCAACTCTTCGCATGAGGTGGCCAAAATACTGGAGTTTCAGCTTTAGCATCATTCCTTCCAAAGAAATCCCAGGGCTGATCTCCTTCACAATGGACCGGTTGGATCTCCTTGCAGTCCAAGGGACTCTCAAGAGTCTTCTCCAACACCACAGTTCAAAAGCATCAATTCTTCGGCGCTCAGCCTTCTTCACAGTCCAGCTCTCACATCCATACATGACCACAGGAAAGACCATAGCCTTGACTAGGCGAACCTTTGTTGGCAAAGTGATGTCTCTGCTTTTGAATATGCTATCTAGGTTGGTCATAACTTTCCTTCCAAGGAGTAAGCGTCTTTTAATTTCATGGCTGCAGTCACCATCTGCAGTGATTTTGGAGCCCAGAAAAACAAAGTCTGACACTGTTTCCACTGTTTCTCCATCTATTTCCCATGTAGTGATGGGACCAGATGCCATGATCTTCGTTTTCTGAATGTTGAGCTTTAAGCCAACTTTTTCACTCTCCACTTTCACTTTCATCAAGAGGCTTTTGAGTTCCTCTTCACTTTCTGCCATAAGGGTGGTATCATCTGCATATCTGAGGTTATTGATATTTCTCCCAGCAATCTTGATTCCAACTTGTGTTTCTTCCAGTCCAGCATTTCTCATGATGTACTCTGCATATAAGTTAAATAAACAGGGTGACAATATACAGCCTTGACATACTCCTTTTCCTATTTGGAACCAGTCTGTTGTTCCATGACCAGTTCTAACCGTTGCTTCCTGACCTGCATACAGATTTCTCAAGAGGCAGATCAGGTGGTCTGGTATTCCCATATCTCTCAGAATTTTCCACAGTTTATTGTGATCTACACAGTCAAAGGCTTTGGCATAGTCAATAAAGCAGAAATAGATGTTTTTCTGGAACTCTCTTGCTTTTTCCATGATCCAGCGGATGTTGGCAATTTAACCTCTGGTTCCTCTGCCTTTTCTAAATCCAGCTTGAACATCAGGAAGTTCATGGTTCACATAATCCAGGTCTATGCCCCAACCAGCAATGCTAAAGAAGCTGAAGTTGAATGGTTCTATGAAGACCTACAAGACCTTTTAGAACTAACACCCAAAAAAGATGTCCTTTTCATTATAGGGGACTGGAATGCAAAAGTAGGAAGTCAAGAAACACCTGGAGTAACAGGCAAATTTGGCCTTGGAATCCGGAATGAAGCAGGGCAAAGACTAACAGAGTTTTGCCAAGAAAATGCACTGGTCATAGCAAATACCCTCTTCCAACAACACAAGAGAAGACTCTATACATGGACATCACCAGATGGTCAACACTGAAATCAGATCAATTATATTCTTTGCAGCCAAAGATGGAGAAGCTCTATACAGTCAGCAAAAACAAGACCAGGAGCTGATTGTGGCTCAGACCATGAACTCCTTATTGCCAAATTCAGACTGAAATTGAAGAAAGTAGGGAAAACCACTAGACCATTCAGGTATGACCTAAATCAAATCCCTTATGATTATACAGTGGAAGTGAGAAATAGATTTAAGGGCCTAGATCTGATAGATAGAGTGCCTGATGAACTATGGAGTGAGGTTCGTGACATTGTTAGTTGCTCAGTCGTGTCCAACTCTTTGCCATCCCAAGAACTGTAGCCCACCAGTGCATGGAATTCTCCAGGCAAGAATACTAGAGTGGGTGGCCATTCCCTTCTCCAGGGGATCTTCCAGACCAAGGGATCAAACCAGGGTCTCCTGCATTGCAGGAAATTTCTTTACTGTGTGAGCCACAAGTGGCTCCCCAGACCTTAAAGCAATTGTCATTATTAATAGGATATTCTGAGAGAAATTTGTCTTTTTTCATCATGATATGGGAAATCCCACTGCAGTATAGTCGGGTTTTTTTAAGTTTTCTCAACCTAGGTCCCTTTGAATGAATGCCTTTATTTGAATTGATATGATTCTTTGACTCTTATATTCACCCAAATTCATAATACTAATCAGTGAAGCAATCCTACAGTTATAAATATTACCTCATGAAAATGAAGACTCTTTTTCATAGAAAATAATCATTTGACATATAATATTTGCATATTCACTTTTTCCTGATTTAAAAATGATCAATTAATTCCTTATAGCAGTCAAATAAATAGTCTTTTCCAAGAAACATGTGTTTGAATTCAGCATCTCTGCTCAACTTGGTACAAGGTACATGACCTTGAACAAATTATTTCACCTCCCTAAACCTCTGTTTTCTTACCTAGAAAATGGAGGTGATGACATCTTTTTTCAGAGCCTCTTTAACTGTAAATATCATATGGAATTTCTTAACATAACATTTAACACATAGAATTCAGTAAATCTTGGCAGACTGTTGGTGGCAAATATTAAGGTCTGAGATTTCTGGTCATCTAAAATTTTGCCTCAAAGTTCATCATTCTGAATCTGTCATAACCACCATCAACACCCAGCATGTGAAGTCTCTGTTCAGAGTTTCTAGATCATATTTAGTGATGAGTAACAAAGTGGTGCTTGGTTTCCTGTGATTACATACACGCACGCACATACACATGACATATTACACAAATATTTACTTAGCTCCTTCTGTGTGCAAAGTTTTATAGACAATAAAAAGATAAATCAGACATGTACCCTGTTGGCAGGCATTTAAATTTAAGCAGGGGAAATTAAAAAAAAAAAACATAAATCACTGGAATGTAAGGTTGAAATAGACAATAATAGCTACAATATATTGGACAACTTCTGCCCACCTGGTATTTTTCATTTGGCAGTTCTATTTCAGAAATCAAGCTTTTTTTTTTTTTTTCCTGAGGGGAACTCTTTGCTTTCCCTCTCACATTCCCCATCTTGGTTAATACAAAAAGGATTTTCCCTGTCCCTTTGCACATTCCCACAGGTATTGGTGGAAGATACTAAAATACCAAAAAGGATGCTGAGGTACTAGGAAGAGTGCTGAAGTGCAGACAGAAGGCTGGTGCCCCCACTTTCTCTCCATTCCCGTTCTCCTCGGTCTCCAAGACAACAAAGCATGTTTAATCCATTGGACCAAGTAACCACTGGCTGCCTGAAAAAATAAAATAAATTCCACCACCTAGGTCTCTCTCACTCTTTGTCTTGTGGGTCAATGTAAAAGAGGATGTATTCTCTTACCTGTCATGTAAATCCTCTGGGAGGATGGCTAAAGGTCCACCTTCCACCTTTATCTCTTCCAAGTTTGGGGGTGCTTCTGCCTGTGTGACTTTTGTCTTAGCCACTAGAAACAAATAAATTATTCCATGTAATTATAGTGTTTGATCTTTATATTTTGATGTCACTACCATGTGGGAGGCAGCCTTGAAGACAGCAGAGAGGGTCAGTAGCCCATCTCACCTTCGATATATTGAGTGTTTACTGAGCACCAGGAATTGGGCTGAGTGCTGTCTACACAGGATACTGACAACTGCCCTGAAGTGAAGTGAAGTTGCTCAGTCATGTCCAACTCTTTGTGACCCCATGGACTGTAGCCTACCAGGCTCCTCCATCCATGGGATTTTCCAGGCAAGAGTACTAGAGTGGGTTGCCATTTCCTTCTCCAGGGGAGCTTCCTGACCCTGGGATTGAACCCCGGTCTCCAGCATTGTAGACAGATGCTTTACCATCTGAGCTACCAGGGAAGCTATTGAGGTGGCTAATAAGAGGTTCCATTTGACCAAGGGAGGCTTCCCTGGTGGCTCAGATGTTAAAGAATCAGCCTGCAATGTGGGAGACTCAGGTTTGATCCCTGAGTTGGGAAGATCCCCTGGAGGAGGCATGGCAACCCACTCCAATATTCTTGCCTAGAGAATCCCATGGACAGAGGAGCCTGGTGGGTTACAGTCCATGGGGCTGCACAGAGTCAGACACGACTGAGCAACTAACACACTTGATTGATCTCTAATAGGACTACCACCACATCCTCCAACCCTGGCCGGGCAATTTGGTTCAAAGGTTCAATTTGCAGAATCGAAAGGTGTACTGACAGTGCTTGAGGACATAGAATTCATAAACACATGATGAGATACACTGGTGAGGAGGGAGGCAGGGAAGAAGGGTCGAGGAAAGGTGAAGCTTTCAACTCCGACTCTTGCAAAACTTCTCTGTGATAAAGCACTCTTCCTGTGAAACTTTTGGCTCCTCTGCAGATTTGTGACCAGAACTTCCAGGTGAAGGTCAATTCTGTTAAAGTTTTATGTCTTCTCTGAGCACCTACAGCATTTTAGACAAAGCGTGTTGCTCTGAAGATTGCATGTGATCGTCTATAATAATATGCACCAGAGAATGAGCACTGGGTCACACCAGAGCTGTGGCCAGCAACGGTTCTTATGAAGAAAGTCTCCTGGAGCAGAGTGGGCGCCCAATCCACTCCCTCCATCTCTCAGGACACTCGAGAGAATCAGAACTGATGAGTTTCAACTCTGATTTTAAACATGCAAAGTAAACACAGGAATAATAACCATCTACAGTTCACTGAACAATCCCACACCTGCTATATTGATTCTCACCACAACCTTATGAGAGCACTAGAGAGAATATAATCTATTTGTATTATTATTTTCAGAAGCTAGAGAGCAGAAAGAAATTTTACAGGAATACAGGCCTTTAAAGTGTTAGTTCAGGTCAGTTCAGTCACTAAGTCACGTCAACTCTTTGTGACCACATGGACAGCAGCACACCAGGCTTCCCTATCCATCACCAACTCCCAGAGCTTGTTCACACTCATATCCATCAAGTTGGTGATGCCATCCAACCATCTCATCCTCTGTCATCCCCTTCTCCTCCTGGCTTCATTCTTCCCCAGCATCAGGATCTTTTCCACTGAGTCAGTTCTTCGCATCAGGTTCCAAAAATATTGGAGTTTCAGCTTCAACATCAGTCCTTCCAATTGAATAGTCAGGACTGATTTCCTTTAGGATGGACTGATTGGATCACCTTGCAGTCCAAGGGACTCTCAAGAGTCTTCTTCAACACCACAGTTCAAAAGCATCAATTCTTCAAAACGCAGCTTTCTTTATAGTCCAACTCTCACATCCATACATGATCACTGGAAAAACCATAACTTTGACTAGATGGACCTTTGTTGACAAAGTAATGTCTCTGCTTTTTAAATATGCTGTTTAGGTTGGTCATAGGTTTTCTTCAAAGGAGCAGCCATCTTTTAATTTCATGGCTGCAGTCACCATCTGCAGTGATTTTGGAGCCCAAAAGATAAAGTCTCTCACTGTTTCCATTGTTCACCCATCTATTTGCCATGAAATGATAGGACCAGCAAGAATCCCTCAGAAGAAATGGAGTAGACATCATAGTCACCAAAATGTCTGAAATGCAATAGTATTTGGATGCAATCTCAAAAACAACAGAAAGATCTCTGTTTGTTTCCAAGGCAAATCATTCAATATCACACTAATCCAAGTCTATGTCACTACCAGTAATGCTGAAGAAGCTGAAGTTGAACGGTGCTACGAAGACCTAAACACCTTCTAGAGCTAACACCGAAAAAAGATGTCCTTTTCATTATAGGGGACTGGAATGCAAAAGTAGGAAGTGAAGAAATACCTGGAGTAACAGGCAAATTTGGCCTTGGAGTACAGAATGAAGCAGGGCAATTTGCCAAGAGAACGTACTGGTCACAGCAAACACCCTCTTCCAACAACACAAGAGAAGACTGCTCTACACATGCACATCACCAAATGGTCAACACTGAAATCAGACTGATTATATTCTTTGCAGCCAAAGATGGAGAAGCTCTATACAGTCAGCAAAATTAAGACCGGGAGCGGACTGTGGCTCAGATCATGAATCCCTTAATGCCAAATTCAGACCTGAATTGAAGAAAGTAGGGAAAACCACTAGACCATTCAGGTATGACCTAAATCAAACCCCTTACAACTATACAATGGAAGTGACAAATAGATTCAAGGGATTAGATCTGATAGACAGAGGGCCTAAAGAACTATGGACGGAGGCTCCTAACATTATGCAGGAGGCAGGGATCAAGACCATCCCCATGGAAAAGAAAACCAAAGAGGCAACATGGTGGTCTGAGGAGGCCTTACAAACAGCTATGAATAGAAGAGAAGCAAAAGGCAAAGGAGAACAGGAGGGATATGCCCATTTGAATGCAGAGTTCCAAAGAATAGCAAGGAGAGATAAGAAAGACTTCTTCAGCAATCAATGCAAAGAAATAGAGGAAAACAACAGAATGGGAAATTCTAGAGATCTCTTCAAGAAAATTAGAGATACCAAGAGGCTATTTCATGCAAAGATGGGTACAATAAAGAACAGAAATGATATGGACCTAATACAACCAGAAGATATGAAGAAGAGGTGGCAAGAATACACAGAAGAACTATACAAAAAAGATCTTCATGACTCAGATAATAACAATGGTGTGATCACCAACCTAGACCCAGACATCCTGGAATGTGAAGTCAAGTGAGCCTTAGGAAGCATCACTACGAACAAAGCTAGTGGAGGTGATGGAATTCCAGTTGAGCTATTTAAAATCCTAAAATATGATGCTGTGAAAGTGCTGCACTCAATATGCCAGCAAATTTGGAAAACTCAGCAGTGGCCACAGGACAGGAAAAGGTCAGTTTTCATTCCAATTCCAAAGAAAGGCAATGCCAAAGAATGCTCAAACTACTGCACAATTGCACTCATCTAACACACTAGTAAAGTAATGCTCAAAATTCTCCAAGCTAGGCCTCAACAATATATGAACTGTGAACTTTCAGATGTTCAAGCTGAATTTAGAAAAGTCAGAGGAACCAGAGATCAAATTACCAACATCCGCTGGTTCGTAGAAAAAGCAAGACAGTTCCGGAAAAACATCTATTTCTGCTTTATTGACTATGCCAAAGCCTTTGACTCTGTGGACCACAACAAACTCTGGAAAATTCTGAAAGAGATGGGAATACTAGACAACCAGACCTTCTCCTTGAGAAATCTGTATGCAGATCAAGAAGCAACAGTTATAATGGGACATGGAACAACATACTGGTTCCAAATAGGAAAAGGAGTTCATCAAGGCTGTATATTGTCACCCTGCTCATTTAACTTCTATGCAGAGTACATCATGAGAAACACTGGGCTGGAGGAAGCACAAGCTGGAATCAAGATTGCCAGGAGAAATAATATCAGTAACCTCAGATATGCAGATGACACCACCCTTATGGCAGAAATCGAAGAACTAAAGAGCCTCTTTAAAGTGAAAGACAAGAGTGAAACAGTCGGCTTAATACTCAACATTCAGAAAACGAAGATCATGGAATCTGTTCCCATCATTTCATGGCAAATAGATGTGGGAACAGTGACAAACTTTATCTTTTGGGGCTCCAAAATAACAGCAGATGGTGTCTGCAGCCATGAAATTAAAAGTCACTTGCTCCTTGGAAGAAAAGTTATGACCAACCTAGACAGCATATTCAGAAGCAGAGACATTACTTTGCCAACAAAAGTTGGTCTAGTTAAAGCTACGGTTTTTGCAGTAGTCTTGTATGGATATGAGAGTTGGACTATAAAGAAAGCTGAGCGCAAAAGTACTGATGCTTTTGAACTGTGGTGTTGGAAAAGACTCTTGAGAGTCCCTTGGACTGCAAGGAGATCCAACCAGTCCATCCTAAAGGAAATCAGTCCTGAATATTCTTTGGAAGCATTGATGCTAAAGCTGAAACTCCAGTATTTTGTCCACTTAATGCAAAGAATTGATTCATTCGAAAATACCCTGATGCTGGGAAACAGTAAAGGCAGGAGGAGAAGGGGACAACAGAGGCTGAGATGGTTTGATGGCATCACTGACTCAGTGGACATGAGTGTGAGTAAACTCATGGAGTTGGTGATGGACAGGGAGGCCTGGCATGCTGCAATCCATGGGGTCACCAAGAGTCATGACTGAGCTACTGTACTGACTGAACTGATAGGACCAGATGCCATGATCTTAGTTTTTTGAATGCTGACTTTTAAGCCAGCTTTTTCACTCTCCTCTTTCACTTTTATCAAGAGGCTCTTTAGTTCTTCTTTCTGCCATAAGGGTGGTGTCATCTGCATATCTGAGGTTATGGATATTTCTCCTAGCAATCTTGATTCCAGCTTGTGCTTCATCCAGCCTGGCATTTTGCATGATGTACTCTGCATATAAGTTAAATAAGCAGGGTGACAATATACAATGTTGATATACTCCTTTCCTGATTTGGAACCAATCTGTTGCTCCCTGTCCCCCCCGTTCTAACCGTTGCTTCTTGACCTGCATACAGATTTCTCAGGAGGCAGGTAAGATGATCTGGTATTCCCACCTCTTGCAGAATTTTCCACAGTTTGTTTGATCTACACAGTGAAAGGCTTTGGCTTAGCAGAAGCAGATGATTTTCTGGAATTCTCTTGCTTTTTCGATGATCCAACGGATGTTGGCAATTTGATCTCTGGTCCTCTGCTTTTTCTAAATCCAGCTTGAACATCTGGAAGTTTATGGTTCACGTACTGTTGAAGCCTGGCTTGGAGAATTTTGAGCGTTACTTTAATAGCGTGTGAGATGAGTGAAACTGTGTAGTAGTTTGAGCATTCTTTGACATTGCCTTTCTTTGGGATTGGAATGAAAACTGATCTTTTCCTGTCCTGTGGCCACTGCTGAGTTTTCCAAATTTGTTGGCATATTCACAGCATCATCTTAGGATTTGAAATAGCTCAACTGGAATTCCATCACCTCCACTAGCTTTGTTTGTAGTGATGCTTCCTAAGGCCCACTTGACTTCACATTCTAGGATGTCTGGCTCTAGGTGGTTGAGTGATCACACCATTGTTATTATCTGGGTCATGAAGATTTTTATGTATAGTTCTGTGTATTCTTGCCACCTCTTCTTTACATCTTCTGGCTGTATTAGGTCCATATCATTTCTGTCCTTTGTTGTGCCCATCTTTGCATGAAATGTTCCCTTGGTATCTCTAATTTTCTTGAAGAGATCCCTAGACTTTCCCATTCTATTGTTTTCCTCTATTTCTTTGCATTGATCACTGATCAAAGTGGTAGAGTCCATGTCTAAATTGATTCCATAATTTTTAGCCAAAAAGTTCATGCAAACTAACTGAAAATTACAAATATGCCTGTTGTACTGTCCTACCTTTGTGTGTAGATAACCAAGATTACATTAAGAACAAATAGTGGTGGACTTCCCTGGTAGCTCAGTGGTAAAGAACCGCCTGCCAATAGACGAGTTCAGTCCCTGGTCCAGGAAGAGTCCACATGCCCAGAGCAACTAAGCTCATGAGCCACAACTATTGAACCTTTGCTGGAGAGCCCAGGAGCTGCAACTACTGAGGCCTGAGAGCTCTAGAACCCATGATCCACACCAAGAGAATGCACTGCAATGAGAAACCCATGCACCACAACTAGAGAGTAGCTTCTGCTCACTGCAACTAGAGAAAGCCCGTGTACCAACAAAGACCCAGTGCAGTGAAATTAATCAGTTAATTAACTACTTGATTAATTAAAAAAAGAACAAATCACAAGTACTAAGCACCTGGAGGAAGGTGTATAAAGGGTGTCTTAACGCTCAGTGAGAGTTGGGTTTGTAGGATGCCCTGCATCTTCCTCAGTTGACTTTGTAGAATCAACGTCTGACTCTGCACCCTGAAGCCTGGAGAGGCAGCAGGAGGCGGCGCGGCTGACAACATTAGCTCCTGACATGAGCAATCGGAGCCTTCCCAGTGCCCCAGGATGCGCCTCTGGGCTGAGCAGACTTGAACAGTGGTGTTCTCTTCACTGGCTGCTGTGGGAGCATGGCCGCTTCCCCACACTTCATTAACCACGCTTCTATTTTTGCCTTTTGTCTTGTTTCCATTCAGTGTCAGAACGGATGCTCACCCTGGGGTCAGAGGCATTTGTGAGAGCCACAGTCAGAAACGCCTCTATCTTTGTGTAGAGGACTTTTTCTTTTGGGGTTCCTTGGCCAAAGTGGAGTCATCTGGGCTTCCTGATGGAAGAGGGGGTGACAGTGGGGCCTTTTTTTCTAAACACTCACAGGCTATGATGTTGCCTTCCTTGCTTCTTTCCTCTCCCCCTCCCTGCCTTGCTTCTTTCCATCTTTCCTTCCTTCCTTTCTTCCTCTCTTTCATGCCAGAGCATAAAGGTAAGTGAAACTTACTTCTCCTCCTTGAGTTTCCAATAGTTAACTGGGGAAGACATGTACATCAAAACGAATGATCACAGTGACAGCCTGATAACAGAGGTGTGCCCAGCACGCTAGGCAGAAGCTCAGAAAAAAAGAGGTCTCGACTCTCATCAGGAAGACCAGGAGGGGTACAGGAAGGAGAGACATCCCGTTAGATGGTGCAGGTGCATGTGAGAGACACAGGAAGGAGGAATGCACACGTGGTCCATGTACCAGGTGAGGACCTGGAGCGTTAGTCTGGAGCCAGTGGTTTTATGGAGAACAACCACATCGGGCATAAGTTAGAGGAAAATGATTCTGGTGTCAGTGGAGACAGTGGGTTGGAATTGAGTGAGACAGGAATGGGGGCCTGTAGACACTGGGATGGATGCAAGTCAATGAGGGTGGACAGAGCAGGCTTATTTCCTATAGACTTCCCAGACCCTGAAAAGGCTATTAATACTTATTCCCCCATACCCTTAGCTATGATTCAAAGGTATATATAAATATAGTATAAATACATAAATTAGAAAAAAAAAACTATATCCATGGTGAAATTAAAATGTCTTTCTAGGTTTTTATCTGAAGCAGATAATTTTGTACAACCTCATTGAAGTCGAACTTCGCTCATTTCCTCTTTTGAGCCCTGCTTTAGATTCCCTAAGTGTGAGCAGAGTTGATGTGTGAAGAGAAGAGGTCCTTGGCAAGGACTCACAGATCACAGCCTCGAATGTCACAGCCTGCCATTGGCATCAGAGGTCCGGCCTCCCCTCCTTCCCCCCGCACACAGGCTTGGGTAGTGACTTCTGAACCCCAGGCTGGAGGGGCGTGGTGCGGTTGCTTTGTGAATCTGGAATCTCAACCTGTCTAATGGTGGAAAAAATACATGGGATATCTGTGTACAGGCATGTGCAACAAGGGTGTGAACTGGTCTGGCTCAGTTCATGTTCAGTCACTAGCTGTTGTTACTGTGATGTGGGTACACGCTCACTCTTGGCTCTTGAGATGGCTCCTTGTGCTTTGTGGGGATTTCAGCAAAAGCAAGGGAGTAGAGGGATCCTTTGGCGAAGGCAGCTAGATAAGGCACAAAGGAGAGGGTGGAGGACATGACTACAATCCAGGAGAGGGATGGTGGCAGCTCCTGAGGGGCTGACAAGAGCATTACTACAAACCACAGTCCCCTGAAGGAGAGACCAAGGCTCTGACCCACAAGCCCAGCTTCCCTAAACAATGGATTGTTTGAGTTTCTGGCTCTTGCGAGATGACTTGAGATAAAGAAAACGCCCTCCCCATCACCTCCCTGCACTCCGAAACACACCTACCCTGCTCCATTCCTATTCACATCCGAGGCTGCAGGAATTCAGGTCACACAAGGATCCAGAACTTAATTCCTAGGATGGGAGCAGCTTATCTTTTCCATACTGAGGCCAAGACCTCTCACTCCATCTCAGATAACAGTGATGTGCCTGCATGCATGCTCAGTCACTCAGTCATGTTCCATTTTTTGTGACTGCACGTACTGTAGCCTGGGATTCTCTGTCCATGGGATTCTCCAGGCAAGAATACTGGAGTGGGTTGCCATGCCCTCCTCCCGGGGATCTTCTCAACCCAGGAATAGAATCCACATCTCCTGCATTGGCAGGTGGGTTTTTTACCACCAAGTTACCTGGGAAGCCCCTAATATTGAAGTAAGAGCTCTTAATTTATTCATTTTGAATCGTGACTCAGATCACTTTGGTTCTGGTCTCTCTCTCCGTCTCTGGGTCTGTTTCTCTTTCTATCCCTTATATTCCCTCACTTCTGTGTCTGTTCTCAGTATAGAATTGTTTGCATTTTTTAAAAAAGGGCCATGCTCTTACCCGACTTTATTGTGATCAAGTCTTCCTCCTTTTCCATAGCCATTTGTTCTTTAAATCTGACACCACATCCTCCAGGAAGCCCCTCTAACCCTTCCCAGGCTGTATTAACTCCTTTGCACTGTACCTTTATAACCAAGTGGGACCCCATGGAGTCTTTCTAGGACAGACCTCCATATCCTCAGCCTGCCTTTTGTTTATTGAAAATGGTTAGGCCACTAGGCCTTCCCTCAGTTCCAAAAAATAAACTTAATCACAAAAGTGAGGAAAATGTAGAAACAAAGGAAAACAGTCAAGCAAGACAAAATGATAATTGTTTAGCCGTTAAATAAAATCAAGGGCCTTTAGTTCTCTGTCAAAGACTATAGATGATATTTTGAGCCATATTTTTGAGCTGTTTTTCAGATTCAGAAACTTCCCCCAGGTGGAAGAAGTTAACTGAACACTGACCATCAGCACATAGACCTTGGACCAATTGGAATCAGAGGGTTGACCACTTACCTTGCCACCAACCAATCAGAAGAATGCTGTCAACTTAAAAAATATTCATAACCTAGAAGTTGAGACTTTTGTTGTATTTGGCAGAAAGTTTTAGGGCTTAGGCCTGGGAGTGGAGAAAGCAATGGCACCCCACTCCAATACTCTTGCCTGGAAAATCCCATGGATGGAGGAGGCTGGTAGGCTGCAGTCCATGGGGTTGCTAAGAGTCAGATACAACTGAGCAATTTCACTTTGACTTTTTACTTTCATGCATTGAAGAAGGAAATGGCAACCCACTCCACTGTTCTTGCCTGGAGAATCCCAGGGACGGGGGAGCCTGGTGGGCTGTCATCTATGGGGTTGCACCGAGTCGGACATGACTGAAGCGACTTAGCAGCAGCGGCAGCAGGCCTGGGAAGCAGCATCTCAAGTAACCCTGAGAGAACTTCTCCAAGGAGATGAGGGGAGGACCCAGGTTACATAGAAGTTTTGCAACAAAGGTTGGGTAGTCTGAACATCAAAAGATTATTGGTAATTAAAGAAAATCAGGTATTCCAAGTTAAGGAATTTAGCACTTTTCTACGTATGTGTGTTAGTCAGTTCAGCTCAGTTCAGTCGCTCAGTCGTGTCTGACTCTTTGCACTCAGATCAGACCAGTCGCTCAGTCATGTCCAACTCTTTGCGACCCCATGAACTGCAGCACGCCAGGCCTCCCTGTCCATCACCAACACCCGGAGGTCACTCAGACTCACATTCATCGAGTCAGTGATGCAATCCAGCCATCTCATCCTCTGTCATCCCCTTCTCCTCCTGCAACCAATCCCTCCCAGCATCAGAGTCTTCTCCAATGAGTCAACTCTTCACATGAGGTGGCCAAAATACTGGAGTTTCAGCTTTAGCATCATTCCTTCCAAAGAAATCCCAGGGCTGATCTCCTTCAGAATGGACCGGTTGGATCTCCTTGCAGTCCAAGGAACTCTCAAGAGTCTTCTCCAACACCACAGTTCAAAAGCATCAATTCTTCGGCGCTCAGCCTTCTTCACAGTCCAGCTCTCACATCCATACATGACCACAGGAAAGACCATAGCCTTGACTAGGCGAACCTTTGTTGGCAAAGTGATGACTCTGCTTTTGAATATGCTATCTAGGTTGGTCATAACTTTCCTTCCAAGGAGTAAGCGTCTTTTAATTTCATGGCTGCAGTCACCATCTGCAGTGATTTTGGAGCCCAGAAAAATAAAGTCTGACACTGTTTCCACTGTTTCTCCATCTATTTCCCATGTAGTGATGGGACCAGATGCCATGATCTTCGTTTTCTGAATGTTGAGCTTTAAGCCAACCTTTTCACTCTCCACTTTCACTTTCATCAAGAGGCTTTTTAGTTCCTCTTCACTTTCTGCCATAAGGGTGGTGTCATCTGCATATCTGAGGTGATTGATATTTCTCCCAGCAATCTTGATTCCAACTTGTGTTTCTTCCAGTCCAGCATTTCTCATGATGTACTCTGCACATAAGTTAAACAAACAGGGTGACAATATACAGCCTTGACGTACTCCTTTTCCTATTTGGAATCAGTCTGTTGTTCCATGACCAGTTCTAACTGTTGCTTCCTGACCTGCATACAGATTTCTCAAGAGGCAGATCAGGTGGTCTGATATTCCCATCTCTTTCAGAATTTTCCACAGTTTATTGTGATCTACACAGTCAAAGGCTTTGGCATAGTCAATGAAGCAGAAATAGATGTTTTTCTGGAACTCTCTTGCTTTTTCCATGATCCAGCGGATGTTGGCAATTTGATCTCTGGTTCCTCTGCCTTTTCTAAAACCAGCTTGAACATCAGGAAGTTCACGGTTCACATATTGCTGAAGCCTGGCTTGGAGAATTTTGAGCATTACTTTACTAGCGTGTGAGATGAGTGCAATTGTGCGGTAGTTTGAGCACTCTTTGGCATTGCCTTTCTTTGGGATTGGGATGAAAACTGACCTTTTCCAATCTTGTGGCCACTGCTCCAAATCTTTGCAACCCCGTGGACTGTAGTCTGTCAGGCACCTCTGTCCATGGGATTTTCTAGGTAAGAATACTGCAGTAGGTTGCCATTCCCATCTCCAGGATATCTTTCTGACCCAGGGATCGAAGCCGGGTCTCTTGCATTGCAGGCAGTTTCTTTACCACTGAAAGAGAAGCCCCCTTCTCTGTGTACAGGAAGATGCAAGAGTCTGGGCTCTCTGAAATCATTCTTTTCATATGTATCTCTGCTATCTGGGACCAGTATCCTGTTCTCACATCCTGAGCTTCCTCTCCTCAGAGTTCATCGTAGGGAGAGGCTCTAGTCTGATGGCTGCTATACAGCAGGTCTTCTTCTCCTTCCTAAATTCTCTTCGACAGTGGAGGGCTGCAATTGCTGATGCCTGTGACATACTTGTTTACTGATACGGCAGAAAATATTCCATTTCTCAATGTCCACAAGCTGATCACAGTCAACCACCCCCTCCTTGCTTGATGCCCTGACACAAAGGTGCACATTCCTTCACTACATTCATGTGTCAGTAGATTGATTTTATTGTGCAAGGGAAAGTCGACCCAGGGAGCTTCCCTGGTGGCTCAGAGGTAAAGAATCTGCCTGCGATGCAGGAGACACAGGTTTGAACCCTGGGTTGGGAAGATCCCCTGAAGAAGGGAATGGCAACCCACTCCAGTATCCTTGCCAGGAGAATCCCATGGACAGAAGAGCCTGGTGGGCTACGGTCCATGGGGTTGCAAAGAATCAGACATGACTGAAGTCACTGAGCTTGCACATATGATGCAACTGGACCCAAGATTGGTTTCATAAACTTGGAACACAAAAGGACAGCAGTTCCGAGTGTGCATTCTGCCTAGGCTCATGAGCCCCTGGTCAGCAGCAGCTCTTGGATCCTGTCCAGCAGCTGCCCAAGCATCTTTGTCTCAGCAACAGCCCCAGATGCTGACCAATGACCAGGCATCACTGGCTCACAGTGCTTTCAGTTCTGTATTAAAAAAATAAAACAGAAACAAGGCTCTAGCCTTAGTCTAATCTGGTCTGGTCTTCTGGACATGTCCTGGTGAGTAACGAGGTTCAAGGGTAAGAATACTGCCTTGAAATATAAGTATTGATTATAAAACACACTCCAATTTCATAACACTAAGACGGAAAACAATGTGCAACTTTATACTGAGAAAACATGGTTTGCTCATGAAAGTCTTTCTTCTTAGCACCTGGCATGTAGTAGGGTTGGCAGAGGCTGTAAATGTCCTCAAAGGTCCATGCACTGGTCTTCATTTTCCCCAGTGCCCACACAGCTAGGGGATGTCACGTGACTCTGTCCTCCCGTGGGACTCTGTTCTTCCACAAGCAGAAACAATGGGCCAATTCCAGGGAGAGATGGTTCTGGCTAATCTAGACTTTTCCACACTCCCATTTATGAGATTGGAAATGAGGCCCCCGAGGCGGTTATATCAGTTACAGTTCAGTTCAGTTCAGTCACTCAGTCTTGTCCGACTCTTTTCGACCCCATGAATCGCAGCACGCCAGGCCTCCCTGTCCATCACCAACTCCCGGAGTTCACTCAGACTCGTGTCCATCAAGTCAGTGATGCCATCCAGCCATCTCATCCTCTGTTGTCCCCTTCTCCTCCTGCCCCCAATCCCTCCCAGCATCAGAGTCTTTTCCAATGAGTCAACTCTTCGCATGAGGTGGCCAAAGTACTGGAGTTTCAGCTTCAGCATCATTCCTTCCAAAGAAATCCGAGGGCTGATCTTCACAATGGACTGGTTGGATCTCCTTGCAGTCCAAGGCACTCTCAAGAGTCTTCTCCAACACCACAGTTCAAAAGCATCAATTCTTCGGTACTCAGCCTTCTTCACAGTCCAGCTCTCACATCCATACATGACCACTGGAAAAACCACAGCCTTGACTAGATGGACCTTTGTTGGCAAAGTAATGTCTCTGCTTTTGAATACGCTATCTAGGTTGGTCATAACTTTCCTTCCAAGGAGTAGGCGTCTTTTACTTTCATGGTTGCAGTCACCATCTGCAAAAGCAATTTGGGTCTCTGCTTCATTACATTCAGCCCACACAGGACAATGGGGGAAGCAAACGTAAACCTTTGCTGTGTTAAGCCACTGAGGTTTCATGTTGCTTCAGATTGTTGTAGCTGCTGTTACTATACCATAGTCTATATTTTCTTTATTATACCCATTGGGCTTCCCAGGTGGTTCAGTGATGAAAGTATCCATGTGTAATGCAGGAGACATAGGAGATGTGGGTTCAGTTCCTGGCTCTGGAAGATCTCCTGGAGAAGGAAATGGCAACCCACTCCAGTATTCTTGCCTGGAGAATCCCATGGACCGAGGAGCCTGATGGACTACAGTCCACAGGGTCGCAAAGAATCAGACATGACTGAGCAATTAAACCACCACTACCATATATTTTCTTTATTAATAACGTCGGTCAAAACAAATGTGTTATAAATATCTGCTTGAATCAGACTATCAGTTGCTCTGTTAAGGACAAATGAAGAATGGTCGTGATTTAGTTTTAGAAGCTGAAAAATCATGTGCATAAGTGAAGAGCTTTTCTTTCATGAATACAACTGTTGATGTGTTCCATGCCATCTATTTTAATTCTCAGAGCATCTCCAATGACGTCACCTCCTGGTGCAGGTGAGGAGTCTGTTCTTCAGAGAATTTAAGAATCTTGTTCAAAACTCTGCATGTGCAGCTAGTTAAGTGGTGGAGTCCAGATTCCCAACTAACCCTTCCATGTAAAGCCCAGGCAGATTCCCAACTCTTCTGCAAAAAAAAAAAAAAAAAAAGAGAGAAAGAGAGAAGGTTTTGGCATGGCAACACTTGGGGTCATCAGGAGTGCCAGCTGTGTGCACAGGAAGGAAACTTACACACGAGAAGAGGGCCAGGATCAAAATGTTCACACTGCTCAGCAGGGAGATGATGGCTCAGCATCTCTTGTGAAAGGGGCTGAGAGTGAAGTATCAAATTATTATAGTTAAGTATAGAACTATGGTGTTTGAGTCAGCCTGCTTTGCTCAGGCCCCGATCCCACCCACTATGAGCTGTGTTATCCCCAAAACCCAGATCCTTTTTATGTAAAATGAAATGAATACATCTACTTAATCATGCTGCTGTGAGGACTAAGGTAGACGTTTCATGTGAACCGACCCAAAGAGACTGCTACGTAGAGAGCGCTCAGGAGAAGTTACCTAATAGTCATGCTGTTAGTATGAGCAGGAAGTGGAGGGCACCAGGCTTGTGTGTACCAGGGGATAGACTCAGCATGTGCAGTCAGGAAAGGTTTCCAAGGAAATGGCATTTAAAGTAAGATCTGCTGGGACTTAAGAATCTGCCTAAGCAATGCAGGGGATGCAGGTTCAATCCCTGGTCAGGGAACTAAGATCTCACAGGCTGTGTGGAGCAACAAAGCCTGAGCACTACAACTACAGAACCGCTGTGCCACAGCTAAGACCCGATGCAGCCAAAAATAAATAAATATTTTCTAAAATAAAGTAAACACACACACACACACAAATCAAGTAAGACCTGGAGAAAGTGTGAGGATTAATCAGGTGAAGAGTTCTGGACAAGTCTCCTAGAGCACTCCAAGGAGAGAGGATGTCATAAACAATAACTTGGGCACCAGAAATATCGGTGCAAATAAAAGACACAGAGCTAAGTAGGGGCAAGGTAATGAGAAGAATGTGAAGCTCAGTTACAGACTTTAGAATGTATCCTTTGTGCAGGCAAGCCCCTGAAAGGCTATAAACTTTTCTTGTCTAATTGGCATCTGATTGGATTTTTCCAAGCTCAGGAGGCTGCTGATTCCTGGTTTCAAGAGTTCTGCCACTCAAACATATAAGGCATGACAGTTTATCTCCAAATTGTATCCCCAAATTTGACCACATCCTTTTCTCTGTAACCATGAAGCTAACACACTTTCTTCTTGGATTTCCAAACCAACCTCCGAAACTGCTTTCCTCCACTCAACACCTCCACCCCAACCAGCTTAATGCCCTGCACTCAGCAAACACAGTAATCTCTCTAAAGCATGATCAGATTATGTCATCCCTTGAATAAAACCATTGAATCATTTTCCCTTCTACTTAGGAAAAAAAAAATTCCAAAATCCTTACCCTGCTTTACATAGTCCTACATAATAAACTAAATTCTCCTTTTTTTTTTTTTTTTTAACCTTTTCAGTTTCCATTTGAAAATCTATTTCTCAAGGAGACTTTTTCTGAAAACTCTAGGTAAGACAGTGCTGGATCTTTCATCTCCACAGAATAAAATTTATTTCCCTCTGTATATAATTCCTGGTATCATTTTAGGAGATTTTATCAGTATCCAGACCTATCCCTGAATTCATTTGTCTACGTGTTTGTCATTTGTCTTCCCTCTCTGGCAGATAAATTCTGTAGAGAATTTTCTCTGTTTCATCTGCCCCCATGTCCTCAACACGTGGAAGAATTTATGGCCCAAATTAGAGAGGAAATTTTAGTTTGGTTACCCACTAAGTAGGTAATTTTTCTAACCAACATTTAGTTTCCCAAGTTGTCTTGTTCACCTTTATGTTTGTCTTAAATCTTCATGCACCACAAGACTACGAGACAATGAAGCTCTGATCAGTCTAAATTCCAGACCTTCTTGGATCTGAATTCATCTGACTATTACTGCTACTTCTAACCATCACCATCACCACTACCAACATATCATCATTATCACCATCATCAACATCACCATTTTCACCATCATCACCAACGTCACCACCATCATCACCAGCATCATCACCAGCATCAGCACCGTCATCATCCCCACCAGCAATGTTTATCAGCACAAGCAACAACACCATTCTACAATAATAGCTGCTTCTATCAAACACATTTCATGTGCCAGACATTCTGCCACTTTCTTATTTAACCTTCACAATGAGAGCAAGTTGACACCATTTTCTTTATTTTTCAGATGGAGAGACAGCAGCTCAGAGTTCAGAAAATTCAAATGAGTTGTTCAAAATCACATAGCTGAGATGTGAGCGAGTGGGTTTCAAATCTAGCTCTGCTTGAACCCAAAGGCAGTGCTTTCCACAAGGAAAGTCCACTCTCTGGTTTTATCCCAGATTTTTCTCATTTCATGACCATTGACTGGATCTTTAGGATTCCAGTTTATCACAACCTTTTGGATTTTTTTAAAACTCATTTCATCCTACTCTTTTTTCCTGCAAGGACTGTGGCTTGGAATTGACATCTGGCTCCTGTTGTCTCATCCACCCTGGGCAGAGTCCCAAGTCCACTCTAATTCTCATTTCAAGTGGAAAACATGAGAATGTTTGTATAACTGGATTGGTGAAATCAAGTTATTAAGACAAATTCAGTGATGGTCTCGCAGGGTCCACATGTGGTCTTTTGTTGTCTACACTAAGTGCTGACTCTCTTGATTTTAATACAAAAGATTGAAGCTCAGACAATCCAATATCTTGATGGGCACATCTACTAGAACCGGCGACTGGCACGAGCCTGCCTGCCAATTCCTTTGCAAAGATTTCTTAATAGAAATTAAGAGATCTTCTTGAAATGAGCAGGATGGGATGGTGCTTTTGGCTCTCATCACGTTAACCACATTAGAGCTCGGTGCATTAAGCCTTGCTTTTGGAATTACATAGTAATAAGCCAAAGAGCTGCAGATTTGAGTTAAATCTTTGACATCTCAAGAGAGAAAAAAATAGAAAAACATGTCTCACATTTTCTCTCCCTTGTCAGACAAATTGGTATTCTGTTGATCTTGTTTTTGAAATATCTTGCATTTCAGGCCATTACAGAGAGAAAACACTTATTTGTCATCACTTTCCTATGATGCTTAGATGTGCCCTGTCAAGGATGATTTTTCAGACATAATCCAGCCCTGTGAGGATTGCTATTCGTGTTAATTAGCATGTGACAGCTTGGATTCCTCCAGAGGACCTCCCAATTCATGTGGCTTATTTAAGGCAAGGAGAAATGAATCTACTGTGCAGTCAGTGACTGTGGACCTAACATTTCCTCTGCATGATCCCTTGCTCTAAGTGGTTTTATAAGATGTTTATCGCAGATGTGGTCAAGTGTGTTTTTGTGTGATCAGGCTCCTTTCTCAACACCCATAGAGACTATCACTTCTCTGCAATTTTGAAATCCGAAATTCTGAAGGCTTCTTTATAAGCATTTTGCAGTAAAACGTTACCTGACTTGACATGAGGCTTTTTTCAGTCTTAATCCCTCTAGTGTGGATGGGTTTGTTGGCTAGTGCATAAATATCTATATTTCTTGTCCCTGACCCCACTGAGGACAAGACCTTTCTAAAAACAATGGAAAGAAAGACAGAGGAAGGAAACAGAGAGAGAGGGAAAGAAGAAAGAAAGAAAAGAGGGGGGAATTCAAAGGCATGGGCTTGAAAGCTTCCAGATATTGACTGAGAAACGGTGCTTCTATGTTGGTCGTATTGTACGGCTATAGATTAATATTAAACCCTGAGTTCCATTGGTAGATCGATGACCAAGTGCCAAGTTGTTAAAAACCCCAACTTTGTCTTGGGTCTCCAGGCAGCCTCTCCTCTCTTCCCTGTCAACATAGAAAACCTCCTCTGTTCTCCATAACCCGAAAGTCTCACCATATTGCAAATCCCAAATTCACTCCCCAGTGATGTATTTCCTAACACAGGAATTGGCACTACTCTCCCGAGTGTGATGCAGGTACCTTTATCACATTCAAACTTTGACTTATAGTTAATTGCATGTCTCGCACACTTGACTGTAGAGTTTATTTATTCATGCAATGACTCAAGTTTTAATGTCAGCCTTATACTTGGTAATTTTAATATTCTGTTTTCCAATTAATCATTGCAAAAACCTTGATTATACTTATCAATGCTTCAATTTTCACAGAAGAAAAACTGAAAACTGAGGCTCAGAGAGTTTAGACAACTTGTTTAAGGGCATGCAGCTTATAAATTGTACATTTAGGATTTTAACCCAGGTCTTTCTGACCCCAAAGCCCATGGTTTGTGGATTCTACACAGTGTTGGGGGGACATATTGTCCTGTTTGCTTTGTTTTGATCATGATGTAGTACATTATTAAAGTGGTTTTTAAATAGGTAGTTAGACATATTGTTCATCGCTTCCATTAGATGACTCAGAAACACAGAGATCTCCTGCATAACTGCCTGTTACAGTTAAGGAATCATGCCCTGGTCTTAGAGTTTGACCAATTGTTTCCTGTACTGACCTTCTTTGTTGACTTTTCCTTTTAATGCACGTTCTAAAAAAAAGATACTAGCTAAAGCAGAATGCCGCTTAAACACAAGAGAATGCATTATTTTTAATTTGAAGGATAACTTTATGACTGGCTACTCCAACAATCAGCTGTGTGTAAGATCCCAGACCCTGCTCAGTCAGGGGCTTATATTTCCCCAGGCATCCCACCACCAAAGCTATAGTGCAATTGCCATGAATCTATTGTTCATCCTCTAGAATACAGTCAAGAAAGGGAATCTAAAACTTTCTGTTAATCCAACCTGATTGTTTGTGTGGTTAATTTCCACAAGGAGTGTGCATGTTCAGTCATGTCTAACTCTTTGTGACCCCATAGACTCTAGCCACCCGGGTTTCTCTGTCCATGGGATTCTCCAGGCAAGAGTACCAGAGTGGGTTGCTATTTCCTTCTCCAGGGCATTTTCCTGACCCAGGGGTCAAACTCACATCTCTGAATCTCCTGCACTGGTAGACAGATTCTTTACCACTGAGCCACTTATGCTGCTGCTGCTAAGTCGCTTCAGTCGTGTCCGACTCTGTGCGATCCCATAGATGGCAGCCCAGACAGGCTCCTCTGTCCCTGGGATTCTCCAGGCAAGAATACTGGAGTGGGTTGCCATTTCCTTCTCCAATGCATTAAAGTGAAAAGTGAAAGTGAAGTCGCTCAGTCATGTCTGACTCTTAGCGACCCCATGGACTGGAGCCTACCAGGCTCCTCCGTCCATGGGATTCTCTAGGCAAGAGTACTGGGGTGGGGTGCCATTGCCTTCCCCGTATGGGACGCCCCATAAGAATACTGGAGCCAACTGCTGTTTGTTTCTCCAGAGGCTCTTCCAGACCCAGGGATCGAACCTATGTCTCCTATATTGGCAGGTGGATTCTTTACCACTGAGCCACTAGGATTCTCTTGCAATTGACTTTTTTTTCTCAGCATTATATAATGTGACTCATCCTTGTTGAGATGCCTAGCGGTGATTTGCTCTGCTTCACTGTTAACATAGTATTCCTTTGTAAGAGAGTACCATAATGAATTAATCCACATGATGAATTTCTAGACACTGCATAATCATAATCAGGTTTTTCTAATTTTCTTCTTTTTTTTTAATTTGCTTATCCATTCATCTATCCAACAGGTAGTCATTGAAGGCCTATTCAGTGACAAGCACTCTTCTATGCCCTTAGGAACAGTAGTAAACCAATGGAGCAGTGCCCTTAGGCTGCTTAAATTCTTGAGTGAAAAAGCAAACAAAAATAAATGTGAATGCACAATATGTCAGGTGTGGACAAAAAGCAAAGTGGGATAAGGGGGATTGGGATTGTTGCAGTTAGAAAATGTAATGTAGTCACATGTTATACAACATAGTCAGGGAAATTTTCATTGACAAGGTGGCCATTTGTATAGCAATCTAAATCTATAGATTTAGATTAAATCTAAATCTAAAGTATTCCAAACAGAAAAAGTATTCCAAACAGAATACAAAGGCCTAAGTAAGTAGAATTTTGGACTGTTTGAGGCATGGTAAGTGAGCTATAGTGTCTGGATCAGAGTGACTATGAAAGAGTGGAGAAAAGAGGTCAAAACTGCTACAGGGAAGCGGAGGCATGTAGAACTTGAGGGTCAGGATAAGCATCTTTGCTTTTGCTCTAAGTGGAATTGGAAGTCTGTAGGGAGATTTGATGAGAACAGTGGCATGGTGCTATTTACTCTTTAATAAGTCACTCTGGTTGCTGTGATGAGTGTGAACATCAAAAATCCAGGTATGAATCAAGGAGTCTGGTTGGGGGTTATTGTGAAAATAAACTTTAAGGATGATGGTGACTTGTACCACTAGAGTGGTAAGTAATCCAATTATATAAATACAGTAGGATATTGATGTATTAGTGGGTGTGATTTTTCATATCTCCCTGTGTCCATGCTGACATTGACTTTGAACTTGACATTTGACTTATTTTAGGCAATAGGACAGTATCAGGTTGAGATTAAAGGAGATTGAAAAACTGCTTATATACTTATGCTTCCTGGTCACCAGCCTATTAAAAAGCCTGGATGAGCCTGCTTGAGGGACGTGAGAGATGTGAAGAAGATCTGAGTCATTGAAGCCCATGCCACCTAGGCTAGTCACCAGCTGACCACAAATACGTGAAATGAAATAGGCCAACCCGGGTCCAAATAATCAAAACTGCTCTGTTGATCTATAGGCTTATGAGGACATAGTAAATCATGACTGTGTTAAGGTTTGGAGCAGTTTGGTACACAGAATTAGCTAGCTGATGTACATATGAAAACAGAGCAGACGTGTTGGTGAGAACACCAACTTTTCTGTTTACTTCTATTTGTTCTTAGAGGCAGAAAACAAGGACAGTGACCTTGACTGAGGATTAGGTACCAAGCTTTCAAGGAGGTTTTTGAGTGAGTGAAAGTGAAAGTGAAGTCGCTCAATTATGTCTGACTCTTTGCGACCCCACGGCCTGTAGCCCACCAGGCTTCTCCGTCCGTGGGATTTTCCAGGCAAGAATACTAGAGTGGGTTACCATTTCCTTCTCCAGGAGATCTTCCCGACCCAAGGATTGAACCTGGGTCTCCTGCACTGTAGGCAGACGCATTACTGTCTGAGCCACCAGGGAAGGAAGGTATAAATTATTCATCTGTAAGGATGAGAGAGAAAACAAACAGTAGAATTCAGTAAAAATCACTCACTTTAAGATCTCAGTTGGGATTAACACTTAACAATGTAAAGGGAGACAGGGCAATATGCCTGTGTGTTTTTCTTCAGAGATATTGAGCTGCATGAGATAGGAAGAAAAGACTTGGATTTAGGCAGGCTTATTTTAGTTCTGTTTTGGAAAAAAAGGGGAGACGGTATCAGGAGTCAGCAAACATTTTCTGTAAAAGGAGATACAGTAAATGTTTTAAGCCTTGTGTGCCGCAGGGTCTCTGCAGGGACCACTGAACTCTGCCATAGCAGCAAGGAAACAGCCACAGGCAATATGTAAACAGATGGCCTGGTTCTGTGTTTCCAATAAAACTTTATTTACAAAACATATGACCCTGCCCCAGGTCTAAAGAGTTGGAGGTATCCAGAAGGGAGTGATTATAATGTTGTTCATGTAATCAGATTGGAAAAAGAGACAATTGAAGACATAAAGAATGAACACTCTTACACATGTCATTGGTACAAGTATGTGTATGTGTGATGTGCATGTGCGTTGAAGTATTACTCGTCTGATCAACATTACTAGGTAATGGTTACTTATTTTCCCTACTATCTACACCATTTTATCCTTCCAATAGCATATTAGGAAAACAAGGATGTTTCCCTACACCCTTGTCAATAATTATCATTTATAGATTCCTCTCTCTTTCCTCTATTTCCATTTTAGAACATCTTCTTGGCTCACCATGTTTTCTGGAATCTCAGAACTGCCATATCCTGCTCACTCTGCAGGGTGAATGGATGTGCAGAGAAGCCCCACACGCGCGCCAGGCCACTGCTCATTGAGAGTCAGACCTCTGTCAGGGACAAACACACAGCAGGATGCCCATGTTCAGGTCTGTTCCAGGCCCCAGGCCAACCCTGATCAAGATGTAAAGTACTTTGTGACCTGAGGCCAATTATTTGATGGAATCTAGAAATAAGTCATTGAGCTCAATGCATTATTTACTGAGAGACTTCAACAGCGTCTTAAGCATCACCATGCTTCTATTCATAGTTATGGAAATGGCTCCTACTGGGATGCATATTTCTGAGTATTAATAAAAATATGAAGGCCCATAGTGACTTGGATCTTCCCTTTATAGCATCTATTTGCAGATGTGCTTAAGGAGAGGGTCTCAATGCCAGCATGTCTCATCCGTAGAAACCAATGAATATTTTATTTTGTCCCTCACGTAAACTTTATCTGGTGAGCACTTTTAACAGTTACAGTTGTACAAAAATTAGCTGTTCATTCTCAAAAAATATAAAAGCAGAGAAAATGACAAAAATAAAATCAATGTATTCAGAGCACCACCACACACCAACGTAAATGCTTGATTATCCTGTACATGGGTATTTCTGGCTTACACACACACCACTCTCAGGATACATTATACAAGACGTAGATGTTGCTGTACCTTACAAACAGTGACAAATCCGCAACATACAATTTTTTAACCACTTTTGTTAAAGTTTCTTTTTTTGATGCAGAGCGTTTTTAAAGTCTTTATTGAATTTGTTACAATATTGTTCTATTTTATGCTTTGATCTTAGTTCCTAGACCAGGGATCAAACCTGCATTCCATGCATTGGAAGGTGAAGTCTTAACCTCTGGTTAAAATTTTCATTAACCAGGAAAATCTCTTAACTGCTTTCTTGTTATTTGTAAGCCTTGGCTTAATGTTTGTTAGATAATACCATCCTCTTCCCAAAGGTTGGAGTTTCAGAGTGCCTCGTGGGAAATGATGAAACATGCATGGCTACTAGGAAGACCCAAGAGGGATTCTTGCCCTTGTCACTTACCAGTCGTGTCATAGCAACAAGAAAGTCAGCGGTTAAGATGCGCTGATGTCATGCTCATTGCTGGAAATTGTTCTCAGTACCTTTGTGGCATTGCCTGTAATTCTCACAAGGCAATAAAATCATAATATTGTCTCCATTTCACATAGGAACATATTGAGGCATTGGGTAACACACCTTCTCTCAAAGCCATTACCTATAAAACAGGGTATATTAGTCAGGGTTCTCCAGAGAAACAGAACCAATAGGATCTATATAGAGAGAGATAAGAGGAGATTGATTATGGGGACTGGCTCACCTAATTATATAGGCTAAGTCCCACAATCTGCCGCTGGTGAGCTGGAGACCCAGGAAACCAGTGATGTAATTCAGTCCAGATTGCAAGGCTCAGGCAACTGAACCTCTGATAACTGATCACCAAGGACAGGAGAAGATGGGTGCCCCAGATCAAGAAAAGAGAAGACGACTTTGTGCTCCCTGTGTCTTTTTGTTCTATTTGGGTCCTCAGAGGGTTAAATGAGGCCCACATACACTGAGAAGGGTGATCTTTACTCAGTTTACCAACTGAGATTGAAATTCTAATCCCTTCTGGAGACATCATCACAGACACGCCAAGAAATAATATCTTAACAGCTATTTGGGTATCACTTGGCCTTGTCAAGTTGACACATAAAGTTAACCATCAGGCAGAGCAATAATATATTACAAATTCTAATGATAATATACAATAATTAAGTCTAAACCACCAAGCAATGCCGTTTTCTCACAGTATGTACTGAGGAAGTATTCATTCCTTTTCTTCTTCCTTTGAGGAGTCAGGTTTCCCTAACTGATAGCTCTGATAGTACAACATTCCAAAAAATTTAAATAAAATTATCCATGTAAAGAGAAGAGAAATGAAGGCAACATATTCATTGTTCTCACAACCTTTTGACTTGATAGCCAGACAGGGAATCTTGCAGAAACAATGCTCTTGGAGGAATGGGTCTGTTGGAACCAAGCCATCCATATTCACCAACCTTACTCCAGTCAAGTGAAAGATCCCAACAGTACTTGCAATGAAAAAGCTGCTGCTGCTAAGTCGCTTCAGTCGCATCCGACTCTGTGCGACCCCACAGATGGAAGCCCGCCAGGCTCCCTCGTCCCTGGGATTCTCCAGGCAAGAACACTGGAGTGGGTTGCCATTTCCTTCTCCAATGCATGAAAGTAAAAAGCGAAAGGGAAATCGCTCAGTCATGTCCAACTCTTAGTGACCCCATGGACTACAGCCTACCAGGCTCCTCCATCCATGGGATTTTCCAGGCAAGAGTACTGGAGTAGGGGGCCACTGCCTTCCAAAAATAATGCAAAAGTCAGACGATGCAGACAGACGTCTGCAACTTGGTGGTCCCAGAAACACACCTTGAACAAAGATTGGCTCAATGATAAGGAATCCATCTGCAATGCAGGAGACACAGGTTCGATCCTTGAGTCAGGAAGACCCCCTGGAGGAGAAAATGGCAATCCACAAGAGTATGCTTGCCTGGAAAGTTCCATAGATAGAGGAGCCTGGCAGGCTACAGTCCATAGGGTTGCAAAGAGTTGGACGTAACTGAGCAACTGAGCATGCACCTTTCCATTCAGATGGGGAGAGTTCCCAGGAAGCACCATAAATGAATGGGGAATTGAGGTGAGGGTGGAAGGAACACAGTGAGTCGTGCATTGATGAGCAAGTCACTTCTGCAAGCAAGTGGGAGGTGGGGCAGGAGGGAGTACATACCACTGAGGACTGAACGGGTCCAGAGATAATTATTGCTGAGTTATGCCACCCAAAGTTAAGGACACTGGGGTGAATATCCACCACTCTGAATGTCATCAGTTGAGGATTTTCCTCAGGGGAGCTGCACCCCAGCAATCTAGCTGCCTCTGCCCTGCAGTTCGGAGAGGAGAGGACTCAGCTAAAGAGTCCCAGATATTTGCCGCAGACAGGCCTCAGGGTAAGGAAATGGTGAGTGATGAAGAGAAAGGGACCAGACAGCAGCAGTCCTAGCTGTAAATAAATGAGGTGACAGGTGGGTTTAATATAGCAAGACAGAAACTGCAGCCAAGACTAGCCTCACCACAGTTACATTATAAATATTATTACCAAAATGCACATTAAAATGAAAATAACCTTCAGTATGTAGGTGGGGAGACAGAACAATTATTAAACTAAAGGACATAACAACTCATTGGAACAGGTGTTCGTCTTTCTTCTCTGAGGTTTTTTATTTTTGTATTAACTTTTATTAAAATACAGTTGCTTTACAATTTCTGTTAATTTCTACTGTACAGCAAAGTGAATCAGATATATAGATAGATAGATATTGATCAAAGACGGGAGGAGAAAGGGACAACCAAAGACAAGATGGTTGGATGGCATCACTGACTCGATAGACATGAGTTTGAGTAAGCTCTGGGTGATGGTAAAGGACAGGGAAGCCTGACGTGCTGCAGTCCATGGGGTTGTAAAGAGATGGCCATGACTGAGCAAATGAACAACAACAAATACATATATGTGTGTGTGTGTATATATGTATATGTATATGCTGCTGCTGCTACTGCTGCTAAGTCGCTTCAGTCGTGTCCAACTCTGTGCAACCCCATAGACAGCAGCCCACCAGGCTCCCCCGTCCCTGGGATTCTCCAGGCAAGAACACTGGAGTGGGTTGCCATTTCCTTCTCCAATACATGAAAGTGAAAAGTGAAAGTGAAGTTGCTCAGTCATATCCGACTCCTAGCAACCCCATGGACTGCAGCCCACCAGGCCCCTCCGTCCATGGGATTTTCCAGGCAAGAGTACTGGAGTGGGTTGCCATTGTATATATATATATATATGATTTCTTGCTGAAGCTTTTTTAAAAATGTGCAGTAAAGAGGTTTTTGGCAATGAAGAAATTTCACCAAATGCCCTCTGTAGCTCCCTATAGGAAGATCATCGGAAATGTTGAGTAAGCTAAATAAAATATTCTTTGTATATATACAGAATGTACTAAAAAGGAGAATTGAATCTAAGTCCTTAATTTTTATCCATTATAATTGTTTTTAATGTCATGTATTTAATTTCAAGCTTATATTTTTGTTTCAATAATGGTTTTTATAATCCAGCTCTCAATGCCTCACTCTTCTGATTTCAAGTCCTACACTCAATTGCTCTGTCTTTGAGAGAGTTTACGTGGTTGTCTGTATAGGCCCCTGTGAGGCTTTTGATTATCCAAGTTCTATTTTTGGTAAGGCAAAGCATTTTCTCCTCTCTTCTATTTTTAAAAATTTTCCTTTATTTTCTGTTTTTAACTGTGGTTAAAATATATATATATATAAACACATGAAGAAAGCCAACCATCTTCACCATTTCTAAGTGCACTGGTCAGCTGTGTCAGGTGCATTCACACAGTTGTGCAACCATCACCAACATCCTTCCACAGAACATTTTTTATCTTACAAGACAGAAGCTTCATGCCTGTTGAATCACAATACCCCATTTCCTCTCCCTCCAGACCTAGCAACCACCATTTTACTCTTTGTGTCTATAAATGAGACTCTTGTAAACACCTCATACGAGTAGAATCATATCCTACTGCATTTGCTTTTCGTAACTGACTTCCCTCACTTCGTTTGCCATCCTTAGGGTTCATCCAGGTGGTAGCATGCGTCAGCATTTCCTTCCTTTTTAAGGCTGACTACTACTCCCTCGCATGCATGGACTGCCTTTCCTCCCCCGTCCATCTGCCGATGCTCACCTGGGAGCCTCCATCTTCTGGCCATTGTGCAAAATGCTGCTGTGAAGACAGGTGTCCCATCTCTCATTTTTGCAGGTGGCGAGACCGAGTCTGAGAGACGTGATGAAATGACTGTCTGGTTCCAATGGCCTCAGGCAGCAGGACTTGGGCTCTGCTCCAAGTTGCCTGAGAACCTGTCCTTCCCATCCATTCAACCAACACGTGCTTTTTGGACTAGTTCCTGTCGCCAGACCCTCTGAAAGATGCTGGGGATGGAGAACTAAGTAAAACAGACTCAGTCCTTGCCCTTTCCATGTTCCAAGGAGGAAAAAGATAACAAACTGGCAAAAAAAAAAAAGACTGTGATATGTTCTATAAAAAAAAGATGTTGGGCTCTGTCACAGCTGAGCAGAACCTCTTTACAAAGGGACTTCTTCTTCAAGGGCATGACTCTTGAGCAGAAACCCAAAGGATGAGAAAAAGCCAGGCAGGAGAGAAGTCAGAGAAAGAGGCTTCCAGACAGAAGGAGCAGCAAGCATGCCTCTAGGATGGATGCAGGCTTGGTGAAACCAAGGAACACATGGGATTGCCATGTAGCCAGAGCATCTTGAGCAAGGCATTTAGGAGTGTGATCTGAAGATGAAGAAGAGGCAGATGCTAAGTTACACAGGGGCTCTACTGAGGCTTTTATCCTAAGAGCAACAGGAAGCACTGGCAGGGTTTCAAGCATCAGAATGCTGTAATCTGATTAACGTTCACCACTCTGGCTCTGTTATACTTTATTAATAATCACCATCATTACTAATTTTTACTCTATACTTCCCACATGTCAGATATTGGTTTAAGCTTATATTCACATCTTTAATTCTTACAACTCTCCTAAAAAACTATTCTTATCTGAGACACAGAAAGGATAAGCAATTTGCCCAAGGTCACACAGCTGAGAAATTGTAGAAATAAAATCCCAACCTTTGAAACTTGACTCCAGTAACCATCTACTTAGTGAAGACAGAAAGTCAGTAAAAATATTTGGATATAAATCTGTTTGGATGAAGTTTTTCATTTGCTTATTTTATGAAGACTTGTTGAACTTGGGCTTTCTGGACAATAAAGATAGTGTCATCTTATAGTTGTGATAGGTTTCCTGGTTAACACCTGTTTTGTTTTTCAACACTTATTTAAGTATCTACTTGCATTCTCTGCCCCCTTTATTTTTTTTTCATAGTGTTGCTGTTGTTTTATTTTTATTTGTTTATTTTTAGGCTGTGCCATGTGGCACGAGGGATCTCAGTTCCCTGGACCAGGTATTGAACTTGTGCCCCCTGCATTGAGAGGGAAGAGTCTTAAACACTGCACCATCAGGGAAGTCCCTGGTTAGCACAGTGTTTTTACATATAGCTACTATTATTGGGTTTGATCCTCTCAATGACACAACAGATGCATGTTGCTAGATGCTGGTGGGCAGAAAGGAAAGCTGCTTTCCACACCTGACACTTTCCTCCAGGTGGAGGCAGGTCACACCGCCGCTTTCTCTTTTCATCGTCTCCTTCACTGCTCCTTGGGCAAGTCTAGAGACACGTTATGAGCAAGTTACAGGGAAAAACTCGAGCCAGCCTAACTCATGCACCGCCTCTTCTCTTCTTGAGAGCAGGCTGCCAGCAGGTAGCTGGAAGCCTTGATTGTTCTTGGACCCAGGGAACTCGGCAGTAGAGGCTGAGAAGACTGCCAGACCCCAAAGTCTGGTGACCAGGAAACTGAGCTCAACTCATTCCCTGGATCTGGGTTAGACGCTTCAGTGACCAGCTCTACATGCTGAGACCTGCAGTCTCCCTGCACTGATGCAGGGCCAGGGGGATGTTCTGACTTTTCTATCCCAGTGTAGATTTCTTTTCTTCATTCCTCAGCTTGTTTAGAACTCAGGGAAGACAGGCATTGCATCCTCTGATTTGCCAATTCCAACTCTAAGCATATAATGGTGACCGAGACATTTGGGAGTCACTTCTAATCTTCAGAGAGCTTCAAGGACTCCCATCAAATCACACAACTCATCAGGGACAACTGACATCAAACCCGTATCTGTCCTCTGTGCCCCAGGGACTTAATAAACCAATGAAGCAATGAGCACATACAGAGCTCTTGGGGCTTCCCTCATGGCACAGTGGTCAAGAATCCACCTGCCGATGGAGGAGACGCAGGAGATGCAGATCTGATCCGCCCTGGAGGAAACAATGACAACCACTCCAGAATTCTTGCCTGGGAAACCCCATGGACAGAGGAGCCTGGCTGGCTACCACCCATGGGATTGCAAAGAGTCAGACACGACTGAGCACACGCTTTAGAGCTCTTGGCTTCTCCAAGCCCCCTGAGTGCCCACCACAATGGCACACATTTCAAAAGAGTTTTCAGATGGAGAGCCCTCCTGGCTCAGCCCCAAGGGTTTCCACAAGGCAGAAGCCCCTCTGGCTCAACTCTGAAACACAGCTCCTCCAGCTTTTCTAGCCCAGAGCCCTAACTGCTCCAGGCATCGTGAGCCCAGTGCCGAAATCACCATCAATAATTCAAGTAGCCGGAGAAGCTGAGCGTCTACTGTTTGCAAGAACACTGCTCGTTCTGCTGCTCATAGCCCTTCAACCCTCTGCAGTCTTGTCAAGGCAACTGTTTTCTCCATCAGGTGGGAAGTGGACAGTCTTAAACCTGGAATAGCATTTTCTCTCTCGCCAGAAAGAAGTAAAAATAAACACTGTCAATGGTAAATGACATCAGATCACACTGGAATATCATTATCCAAAGGGCAGAAGGTGGAGCCAAATGTCACAATACTGGGAGGAAAGATTGGTTTTTTGGATGTGGACATCTGTGGTCTCCCCTGATACCTCATATGCTGCCAAATGCTTGATTGCTGTAGAGAAGAGCATGGCCTTAGGAGAATCTTCTTTGGCTTCATTTATTGACATTTTTTTTTTCTTGTTCTCTTTTGTAAGAGAAAAAAATGGGAAATAAGTTCCAATTTTTAAAAACAAACCTAATCTTTGGATATTCATTAAAATAGTTGTTTTTACTGTGAATGAGAAGGGGCTTTCTGAAACGTTGTCTAATTACATTTTATACACTTTTATTGGGAGAATGAGGTGAAGCAAAAGAATATAGGGGTAGGGGATTAAGAGATACAAATAAGTATGTATAAAATAAGCTACAAGGATACGTTGTAAAACACGGAGGATATAGCCAAAATTTTTTAACTATAAATGGAGTCTAACCTTTAAAAATTGTGATTCACTATATTGTACACTTGTAACATATAATATTGTACATCAGAGATACTTTAATTAAAAGAAAAGATTCAGATTAAAATGATAATCTATTTCTAGAATAATAAAAGCAAAACAACTGCATGCACATGGTTTTGACGAGCATCTAACTGCCTCTCTTCCATATAGATCATGTAATGATACTTTACGCCATACAACCTGTAATGAGTCTGAATACTACAGGGTAAAATATTGAAGTCATGGTTCAGTCAAGTCAGTGCCTTAAATCTTCTCAAATGTTTACTGTATCTCCCCTATCCTGCCTGGACAAAAATCCCAAAATGGACCAGTCTTCAGAATAAACCATATAGGACTTTTACAAAATCTGACTTCAATAAAATATTCAAGACTCAACTTCCAAAATATGTCTCCCCGTCTCCTTACCCTTCCCTACTTGATGTCCCCGAAGCAGGAGATGTGTCTACAGTCAGGATGTGTCTGGCTCCCAGGCGTCTTCACACATACCTGGACAGAACACCCGAGGCTCTGTGGATCTCTCTGTGTATCTCTTCGTGTGTCTCTTTCTCCTTCTCTGATGCTCTGGTCTCTCTACAAGGTTGCTAAGCTTGTTGTTTGGTTCTTCCCAACTTGGCCTCAGATGTCACACAGCTTCAATTCTGCCACTTTCTATTAGTCAAGGGACTCCCCAAGCCTGCCTAGGTTTAAGGGGAGGGACAGAGATGCTCCCTCTTAATGGATGATGTGTCCAAGAATGTGTGGACATGTTTAAAAGCCACCATGTATGATCACCCATTGACTGAACACCCTCTGTGTCCAGAAGCTGCACATAACCTTGTAATGATCTCTTTTTTTGAGATTTTTATTTTATATTAGATGATAGTTGGTTTGGCTCAGTGGTAAAGAATCCTCCGGCCAATGCAGGAAATGCAGGTTTACAGGTTCAAACCCTGGCTCAGCAAGATCCCCTGGAGAAGGAAATGGCAACCCCACTCCACTACTCTTGCCTGGAAATTTTCATGAACAGAGGAGCCTGGTGGGCTACAGTCCATGGGGCTGCAAAAAGTTAGACACGACTGAGTGACTAAGCACAGCACTAGTCAATGAATGCTTGAATGAATGAACATTGGATTTCAAATCCTTCAAACATTCTATACTGTCTAACACATCTTAAATAGCACAAACTTTTCTCCTGGGCACTAGACACTGTTTTTATATTTTCAGTTGCTGGCCTGGATTATTTATTTATACAAGTATGTCTCCAACTTGGACCTATTTTAGACTATCATCCAGAACCTTCTGCCAGGAGCTAAGGAGAAGCAATGGACAAGCCCAGCACAGTCCCTGTCATCAGAGAGTTTATATTGTAAAAAAGGAAGATGACATAAAGAGACAATATCATGGGTTAATGAATTATAGGTGTGGCAAACATCACAAGGCTAATCTTGGGGTTGTGATCGAAATAGAATTTTTTCCTTCAATGATGACACTGTTACCAGGAGTCATTATGACTTAGATGAGCTTGTGCCCCAGGATGGCGCAGTTGAATCATCTCTGCTAACAACACCAGCGTCCAGGCAACTGAAGGTAACCAGATCCTTTGGGAATAAGGTTGGAAGCACTGCCTATGGGTGTCTGTTCTGCGGTTATTAGATTGTGATTACAGCATTATGGTGAATCAATGGAATTGATCACTGGTCAAAGCACAAATTCTCAACCGTGGCTCTAGTGACATCTGGGCAGGATTATTCTTTGTTGGGGGCTCCTCAGGTGGTTCAGTAGGTAAAGAATCCACCTGCAATACAGGAGATGCAGGTTCAATCCCTGGGTCAGGAAGATCCCCTGGAGGAAGACATGGCAGCCAACTCCAGTACTCTTGCCTGGAGAATCCCATGGATAGAGGAGCCTGGTGGGCTACAGTCCATGGGGTCGCAAAGAGTCAGACATGACTGAAGTGACTGAGCGCATTCTTTGTTGTAGAGGCTTCCCAGTGTATTGGAGAATGTTCAGGACACCCTACACCTCAACATACTATGTGCCAAGAGCAACACCCACCAGGGGTGACGATCAGAAATGCCTCCTGTTGCTGTCAAATGTCCTTTGGAAGACTCAGCATACTAGGATTGGAGACAAACAGATACTGGGGCAAACCTAAGGACTTCTGCTTCCTACCTGTGAGGACTTGGAAAAGTCACTTAACCTGCAAAAGCTCAGAGATAGCAACTATAAAATGGGCATATGCAAGATGATCTCTTCATAAGGTTTGCATAAGAACTTTAATAGCTCTTGCTAACATTTGTTAAGTATTCATGATAAGCCTGGAACACTATCAAGAGGCTCTGCACATTAATGCATGGAAACCCACAGAAGTCTCACATGGTCACTACGGTATTTTTTATCTCCATATCCCACACACGGAAAGTGAGAGACTGTAGCCCTCTGGTCGGTGCTCTGCCAAGTGCTTTTTAGAGATGACATGCTATTTTTAGCCACAATATGCACCTTTACCAGCCTTATCCCAGATGGCCATTACTTGCCTGACAGATCCATCTACCAGAGTTATAAGAGGCTTTCTGAGAGATCAAGTAAAATAGCAGGTTCATGGGAAAGTTAGAAATCATGGACTATGTTCTCTGTTCTTGGCACCATGTCAAGTCTAGAGATGAACAAAGCCTGTGCCCTGTCCCAAGCCTGCCGAGTTCCCTCTGATCTCTAAACAGAGGGCTCACACTCTCTCCACCGTGCCACAGACGTCCCATGGGTGCTTGGACACCAGCAGGATCTCATGTCCTGAAGCTGGCAGGTCAGAAGGAATCAGAGAACACACTGACCACCCAGTGACAGCCTGACAGTCCAGTCTTAGGAAAGCCTTAGAGGAAGAGGGACTGGATCAAGTAGATCCGCTAATGAAGATGTTACAGTCCCTGGGAGGGGAAGGGACGCCTTCGTCAGGCATGAACCATGTGGCTTGGAAAGGGAAATAATTTTGAGTCAGTTTCGCCATCAACGAAATCATGACAATGGTACTAATTTATCCAGATGCCATAGAGATTGAACAGGATCAAATAGGACAGTGCATGTATCAGAGGACAACAATGAATCCTCAATCAGTTTCAGCTACTCTTATAATTACCATAAAGCACAGAGTCGGTCTGAAAGCCTGGTAGTTTTCTTGCCCAGTACCCTTCTCTAATGCTTCTGATCTCTCTCCTATGCCCTGAGGATAATGTTATTGTAAACATTGACCTAATAAAGTTGCACAGAAACCTCATTTCATACATCGAAGCAAAGTAAAGCAAAACCAAGTCCAAAAAAGCAAAGCAATTCTCTTTCATGTTTTTCAAGTTCCGCTGGGATTTCCTTTCCCAACGAAGATATTCTATTTCTATTCCAGGAAATAAAGATATTGAAAATCAGAAAGTTCCCCTTAAGATTCGCTATTCAGTAGCTCAGCAGTTTTGCCTTTTTATTTTCTCATTTCCCCATATATCATCTGACTTATATTCACTCTCCTGTGTTCTCTTGCCAAGAACATGCTGAGTACATTTAAAGAGGGAAAAATAACCACTCAAATCAAAGCATCCAAATCTAATAAACATTGGGTCTCTTATTTATTTATACAGCAAATAATCATTGTCTACCTACTACGTGTTGGGTATGTTCTGGGCACTCAGGAAACACAGCTTGTTTTTTTTAAAAGTCTCGGCTCTAATGGAGCTCCTACTTGAGGCCGGGAGGGACCCAAGCAAACAAATAAGCAATATGATTTCAACTAGTAGAATACTGAAGTGGGTAGCTATTCCTTTCTCCAGGGATCTTTCCCATCCAGGGATTGAATCCGGGGACCTGCATTGGAGGCAGATTCTTTACCGCTTGAACCACTACATGTATGCATGAGTGCTCAGTCATGTCCGACTCTTTGCAACCCCACGAACTGTAGACCACCAGGCTCCTCTGTCCATGAGACTGTCCAGGCAAGAAGACTGGAGTGGGTAGCCATTCCTTTATCCAGGGGATCTTCCCGACTCACGGATCAAGCCCCGGTATCCTGCATTGCAGGCAGATTCTTTACCATCTGAGCCACCACGTGCTGGTCTGCACGCTCAGTGGTGTCTGACTCTTTGTGACCTCATGGACTGTAGCTCACCAGGCCTCTCTGTCCATGGAATTCTTCAGGCAAGAATACTGGAGTGGGTTGCCATTTCCTCCTCCATGGGATCTTCCAGACTCAGGGACTGAATGAATCCCTGTCTCCTGCAATGGTAGGCAGATTTTTTTTTTTTTTTTTTTTACCACTGAGCCATCTGGGATGAGCTACTAGGGAAGCCCAATACTTAAGGCTATTCATACCAGAAGTATCGATGGCAAAGACTGATGGGAAGAGGGTGGAGCTTCCTGAGACAGGGAGAGAATAGGAAAGCCTTTTCTGCAGAAGTGGTCTTTGAGTTTAAACTTGATGATCTCAGAAAGCAAGAAATAGGAGGGACTTCCCTGGAGGTCCAGTGTCTAAGACTCCAAGCTCCCAATGAAGGCTGCCAGGGTTTGAACCCTGGTCCAGGAACTAGATCCCAAGCCCACAACTAAAGATCCTGAGAGCTGAGACAAAGATAGAAGATCCTGAGTCCTGCTAATACCCAGTGCACCCCCCCCCCAAAAAAAAAAAGCCATGGGAAGGTCTGGGAAGGGCAGTTCAGGTAGAGAGAAAGCAGTGAAGCTCCCAATGTTAGAACCTGATGGGGGTCTCTGAAGAACAGCAATCCTTACATTTCACAGGAATGAGAAAGAACACAGGGGTAGGTGGTGACCCTGGAGAGGGGCAAGGGCCGGTCACACAGCACCTCCTAGGCCATGGTAAGAACCTCTTTTATCCTAAGAGAGATGAATGGATAATTTAAGAGGAACCAGGGGACTTCCCCGGGGAAGGCGATGGCACCCCACTCCAGTACTCTTGCCTAGAAAATCCCATGGACGGAGGAGCCTGGTAGGCTGCAGTCCATGGGGTCGCAAAGAGTCTGACATGACTGAGCGACTTTACTTTCACTTTTCACTTTCCTGCATTGGAGAAGGAAATGGCAACCCATTCCAGTATTCTTGCCTGGATAATCCCAGGGACGGGGAGCCTGGTAGGCTGCCGTCTATGGGGTCGCACAGAGTCGGACACGACTGAAGCGACTTAGCAGCAGCAGCAGCAGCAGCAGGGGACTTCCCTGGTGGTCCAGTGGTTAAGGCTCTGCCCTCCCACTTCAGGAGGTCCAATCCCTGGTTGGGGAACTGCATACTATGTGGCATGCCCCCCCCCCAAAAAAAGGAAAAAGATAACAGCAAAAAAAAAAAAAAAGAGGAACCATAGAAGGTGTTCAGGGAACAGCTTTACATTGTAAACAATCAGACGGAACACTCTGTTGGGCTGATATACAAAGAAGGAAATAAATATGATGAAGACAGGTCAGCTATTAGCCAGAGATGACAGTGCCAGACAAGGGTCGCAAAGATGTGCCCACATTTGGGATGACTAAAGTCAGAAGCGGAGAAGGCAATGGCACCCCACTCCAGTACTCTTGCCTGGAGAATCCCAGGGATGGTGGAGCCTGGTGGGCTGCCGTCTATGGGGTCGCGAAGAGTCAGACACGACTGAAGTGACTTAGTAGTAGTAGTAGTAGAGTCAGAAGATTTGCAGCCAGACTAGAGGTAAGAGAAAATGAAAGCAGAACAATTTTGTCTGAGCCAGTGCATGGAAGGTGACACCGTTTCCTGAGATGAGGGAGATTAGAGGAAGAATGGGTTTCAGAGGGCAGGGATGCAAGCTGCAACTCAAGATGCCTGTTTTGAACAGATGATGTGAGAAGGAAACCGACTAAACACCCCCGAGAGCTGGCAGGAGTCACTGGGCGTGTCCGTACGGGGTTCAGTGGAGATGGTCAAGCTCTAGCATCTGCTGACTCATTGACCGAGTGAGCTTTTATTAACAGTAGGCACGTGGCATGCACCTGGAACAGCACAAAGTAGGACTCAGGGAAAGAAAAGTGCTAAAGACATATCCGCTGCCCTCAGGGTGTTTACAGTGGAGAAAAGACACTGACTTTTATGAAAGATGAGCAGAAGGGAATGAATTTTTTAAAGAGAAGTAAAAATATATGTGTCTTGGAGAAAACAGCAGGAAGTGAGAGACAGAAGGGACATTTTGCCAGGACTTGAGAGATGATGAAAGCGGAATTGGGTGTTACATGAAGAACTGGAGTTCCTCAGTTTGGAAACAAGAGGCAGATGAAAGAGAATTCCTGAAAGTGATAAAGACGTGGCATAAGGGTGCCAGCAAGCCCCAAACCTGCCGGATGGGCTGGCGACCTGACCTCAGGAGCGTCGACAGTGCAGATAAAGTCTGAAGTCAGTCTGGGGGAGAATGATCTCCTGTTTAAGCACACAAGTTGTTTTGTTCTACTCTGACCTTCAACTTTTTAGATGAGGCCCACCCACATTAGGGAGAGCTATAGTAAGTGCGTGAGCCAACCTAACACTCTGCACAGGAACAGAAAATCCTGGCTGGAGCTGAGAAAACACATGACCAATACTTGGATACTGGAACAACCACACAGGTGCATAGGTAGTATTTAAAATCCTAAGTATAAATAGCATTTAAAATAGTCAACAATAAATAGATAGCAAAGAATTCTGGTTCAGAAACTGTGTTTGGGGGGAATGTAAACAGGAGGTGCTACGAAAGATGGAAGAGAAAGTGAAGAGGGAGGAAGAAGTAGGTGCCAGAAGAGGTCACAACCACAGTGTTGTTTATGTTACAATTACCTGAATGACACCTGGGGGCAATGTGATGTGATGAGGAAGAGCACTGAACGTGAAGGCAGAGAACTTGAACTTGAGGCTTGGTTCTGACAACAAGCAGTCATAACCTTGAATAAATCACGTCTCCTTTCTGGGATCCAGAGTCTTGCTTTCTCATAGAAGGGAGTCAGGGCACACACACACACACAAAAAAAAACCCAAGCGTCTCTCCCTGCACTAACATTTAGTAGCTTGATGCAAATTAAAAATAAACAAGGGCATACACACTGAGAAAACCAGAATTGAAAGAGACACGTGTACCCCAATGTTCATAGCAGCACTGTTTACAATAGCCAGGACTTGGAAGCAACCTAGATGTCCATCCACAGATGAATGGATAAGAAAGCTGTGGTACATATACACAATAGAGTATTACTCAGCCATTAAAAAGAATACATTTGAATCAGTTCTAATGAGGTGGATGGAACTGGAGCCTATTATACAGAGTGAAGTAAGCCAGAAAGAAAAACACAAATACAGTATACTAACACATATATATGGAATTTAGAAAGATGGTAACAATAACCCTATTTACGAGACAGCAAAAGAGACACTGATGTATGGAACAGACTTTTGGACTCTGGGAACGGGAGAGGGTGGGATGATTTGGGAGAATAGCATTGAAATATGTATAATATCATATCTGAAATAAGTCGCCAGTCCAGGTACGATGCCTGATAACGGATGCCTGGGGCTGGTGCACTGGGACGACCCAGAGGGATGGTATGGGGAGGGAGGAGGGAGGAGGGTTCAGGATGGGGAACACATGTATACTTGTGGCTGATCCATCCTGATGTATGGCAAAAGCAATACAATATTGTAAAGTTAAGCAAAATAAAATTTAATTTAAAAAAATAAAATAAAAATAAACAAGGAACCATTTTAAATCTCTGCTACCTGCAGTCCAGGTAAAGCATCAGATTGCAAAAGCAAGAAGATTCAAAAATGGACTGGAGGCTGTAAATGAGAAGCATCCACCCACAATTGACTCCATGTGGCCTGAGGGATGCAGGCACCTCGGAGCCAAAATGACTGTTCTCCTTTAAGAACACCTGTGGGGACCCCCATCTCCACTTATAATCATGTCCATTAATTTATTCAAGCTGCTTGCACTATTCTTTTGCTATTGTCCAGAATCCATCAAATTATTCTGCCCTCTCACAAGAACTGCTGATAGCAATTGATCGATTACTTTGTTTACAGAGCTTTGCAGTGTCCCAGCTTTAAAATAAAATTAAAATGGAAAAAAAAAAAGTTCTAAAACAACCCTGCAGCAATCGGGAAATTAATCGTATGCTGGTTTCCAAAACATGCTTGAGGCTGAGATTAAAAACCATCAGCAACCACGGCCCCCCTCAAAGGATCATAGCATATAAGGGCCTCCGCTCACCACCAGAAAATGATTGTGGAGGTTCCAGTGGAAACTAAGCCACTCCGGGAAGCATTCCCCACACCACTCAGCTTCCACATTGATGGGAACCTGTGGGTCGCAGTTGCACAAAACAGAGCAATTTGGAAGCCATTCTGATAAATGAAACCTCCTTTTCAGAGACAGCTGGACACACAGGTGCTGTCACTGCTAAGTGCATCTAAATTGTCCGGCACGGTTTAGGCGTCATTTAAGTTCTAGGAATGTTTTGTCTGATTCTGAAACAGGGAGCTGCTTAAAATGTAGGCCTTCAATTTAAGGGGGAACAACCCCCTCCCCGACTAAATCCACATTCCATTCAAGTAAGAGCCCTATTGCCCTAGTGACATGGTCAATAAATTGCTGTGACTAATAGGAAAACACAGCAACCTAGCGGGGCTCTTCCTGACAATGACTGGTTGTCAGTCTTCCAGTCTGAGCGGGACCAAGGCAATAAACCTAGAGACATCACTTTGTGGACAAAGGTACATGTGTTCAAAGCTGTGGTTTTTCCAGCGGTCATGTATGGATGTGAGAGCTGGACTATAAAGAAAGCCGAGCACCAAAGAATTGATGCTTTCGAACTTTGGTGCTGGAGAAGACTCTTGAGAGTCCCTTGGACTGCAAGGAGATCCAACCAGTCCATCCTAAAGGAGATCAGTCCTGGATGTTCATTGGAAGGACTGATGCTGAAACTGAAGCTCCAACACTTTGGTCATTTGATGTGAAGAGTTGACTCATTTGAAAAGACCCTGATGATGGGAAAAACTGAGGGCAGGAGGAGAAGGGGGCGACAGGGGATGAGATGGTTAGATGGTACCGCCAACTCAATGGACAAGAGTTTGAGCAAACTTTGGGAGACAATGAGGGACGGGGGAGCCTGGTGTGCTGCAGTCCATGGAGTCACAATGTGTTGGACACGACTGAACGACTGAACAACCACAAGGCAGGAAGGAAACCTGGAACTGGGTGCTTCCTTTACTTGGCGCCAGTCTCGGATGCCTCGGATGCCTGGTCAGACCTTTCAGGATAGAAAGCATCGCTCAGGCAGTGGTACCTTCAGCAGGTCCGCACTCGCACAGAGTGTGGGCCCACATCCCCATTCTGATGCCCAGTGGCTTTGGAGCTCCCTGCAAGCTCCTTAACTTCTCTGACTTGTAATTTTCTCATCTCCAAAATGAAGGAAACAAAACACTTCACATTCCCATAGTGCTCATTTTCAAAGCCCCAGCACGTTCCATCTTGTTCTTCAAGTATCCCTTCGTTTCTTGTCACTATGATGTTAAATGCACAAGGGCCCTCAAAAGTTAACATTTTATGAATTAGGAAAGTTTAGAGAAATTAGGAGAGTGTGCCAGAATCTAACAGTCAGCTTGTATCAGAGTCTGACTAGAACTCAGGGTATCTAATATTAATATCAATTTTAATATTAATAATTATAATAACTGATATGAATTGAGTGCAGCACTTCAAACTTAATTATACAGTTAATTAATTTTGAATAAGTCATCCATTAAGTTTATTCAAAATCAAATGTATAAAAGTATTACAGTGAAAAATCTCTCTTCCATGTCCCCCTTCCCCAACAAGTGACCCTAATTAATACAGTGTCTTAGCTTTTTGCCAGAGTTTTCCTATGCATAAAAAAGCAAATGAAAATATATTCTTGATTTTTTCAACTTTCCACAAAAAGATGCAATGCTACATAACTTGCTTTCTCAAATGTACTACTATATTTTAGAGATATTTCCACATGGACATTTTCTCATCCTCTTTTATAGCAACTTGGAATTTGGTTGCATCAAACTATCATGATTAATTGTTGTCCAACGATATTGTGCAACATAGCAATGTCACAGTGAATAATCCTATGCTTAAATTATCTTGCACATAAGTAAGTAGTGCTATAAGATAAATTCCCAAAAGTATAATTTCTGGAAGAAACAGCATATGAATTTATAATTCTGATTGACATTGCCCTTCGTATGGGGTTCTGTATTTCCATAAGCAATACGTGAAAGTGTCTGTTTGCCCACAGTTTTGCCAAAGAGCACATTAACTTACCTTTTCCATCTTTGACAAAATGGTGAGTAAAAATAGTAAGTATAATTTTAACTCCCATGGGTCTCACTGTAAGTGATACTAAAGCATCTTTTCATGTTTAAGAACCTTTTTATGCAAACTCTCTCTTCATATCCTTTGCATGTTAAGGGTTCTTCATTTTAATCTATAAAATGAAGATTTTCCCTTAGTTTCTAATTTACTTTCTTTTTCTTTCTGACAATGCAAAGTCTTCACAAGACCTCATCTCATCTCATTGAAACTTGACTCAGTGCCAGCTTGGAAATCCAGGTTTGGTTCTGTTTATGGACCGAGACTTGGGGCATGGGGTTTCTGAGTCATGTTCCTGTGATGAGTGATTTTCCTGTAATTTAAATCCTAATTCTCCTCTGTTGCTTTGACTTCTCTGATCTCCACAACTGTGGATATCTGGGGAGCCTCAGGTAGGAAACATTACTTGAGATTCAGACTTAAATCTAGCTCCTTCCATGCTCCACCTGCAGGATGAAGATTCAGGCAGGTGGATGAGGAGGAGATCCCCCAATGCCTTTCTGATTCTGCCCTCAGTCTCCTCCAGTTTCTTCTTAACACCAAAGACAGATACTGTTCTGAGAAAACCATCTAAATGTGCACATTTCATTTTGAGTAGAAACACAAATTTGACCAGGTCCCATTGCCTTCCTCGGCTCTCTGACTATACCTCTTATTTCCTTCTCATTTTATTCAGCCACATTGGCCCTCTTACTATTTCTCAAACTCTACAAGTACACTTCTCTCTTCAGGGCTCAGCACTTGCTACTCTGGGATTCCCAGGCAGCTCAGTGGTAAAGAATCTGCCTGCCAAGTAGGAGACACGGGTTCGATCCCAGGTCTCAAAGATCCCCTGGAGAAGGAAACGACAACCTACTCCAGTATTCTTGACTGGGAAATTGCATGGACAGAGGAACCTGGCGGGCTATACAGTCCATGGGGTCTCCAAAAGAATCAGACACAATTTAGCGACTAAACACCAACCACTTGCTTCTCTTCCAAATGCTATCTTTTCAATGAGGCTTTCTAAGACTATATTATTTACTATTACAGCCCCTCTGCATACTGTCCTTCTCCCTGCTTTAAGTTTTTCTGACACTTCAGCATCTAATCACACATACCTATACATGCAGGCATACACACATTTATTTAATTTCAATGATTATCCTTCTTTCCACTATAAATTCCATGAAGACAGAGATTCTGCCTGTTTTGTTTACTACTGTATCCCTAGTGTCTCCAATGATGTCTGTCATAGATTAGATACTTAATAAATAATTATTGAAAGAATGGATTAAAAACATTCCAACCAGGAGGGGTTATCTAAATATTAAAGACTATTCTGGCAGATCCTATAAGTTGGGCAAATAAGGAACTAATTAAATGAGGTTTGGGTGGTCAGATTTTGAGTTGTGAATGACATATTTGAAAGTGTTGTAATAACGTGATTGTTTAGAGAAAAGTTTCACTTCTCTTTCTTTGTCAGAAGAGAAAACCACAATCCTCTTACCTTAAAGAAATATCTCTAGCCAATGACAAAAGATCCTCTGAAATGAGAAATACTGAAAATTGAGAGTCCCAGAATATAGGTTATTATAGAATTACAGAATATAGGTTATCTGTGGCACCATCACTAGACTACTGGCTTTGAAGTCAAATATTTCGTCCAGAGTTCAAATCTTGGCTCTACCTATTACCATGTGCATGAGGAAATTCACATTCTTTAAGTTTTAGTATGCTCATCAGTGCTGTGGCAACACTACCACTTCATGAGGAATCAATGGCAGAATATAGGTTCACCGTAAAGAGCTCACTACAACATAAATTGCCTCAGTAGTGACAATGATGATAAAACAGTCCAAAATCCCATAGCTACATTTTTGAAATCTGAAGCTTTTGGTAAGACTATTTAATGGAACAATTTAACCCAACCTGAGCCTATCTAGTGGCATTAACTACTGCAGCCTGGCAAGAGGCTCTTTATAACCTTTATTCATCCTACTTGTTGTCAACATCCCTAAGTCCATGTCAAGAAGATTGCTGGGCTTAACAGCAAAGTGTTCTCCCAGGCCCCTTAGAAAATATGTGACATAGTATACCCATTTGTTACTTCAAAAAAAATTTTTTTTAAAGAATTTCAAAATATATCTGGCTCCAAGGAGTTGAAACACATGGCTTTGAACCTGTATTTTTACAAACAGATACAGCTGAAATAAAAACAATTATTGTGAAGTTCAGAATTTAACATCGTTGGGGCAATGTATTATTGTGGCACCTATTTCTTAGGTCTAAAATGAATGTGTCAATATTTGATTGATGATTTCCCTTATTCCTGGAAATGAATTATTGACTATGATACAGCTCAAAATGCTACCTGTAAAAGTCTAAATACAGAGACTGGGGTGACAGTCTCAGTAGAGATAATTTTAACCTAAAAAGTGTGACTAGTGAATTGGGACACAAACTAAGAATGAACATTCAGATTTCCTGAACAATTCTCTAATATTTTGGTGGAAGTTAGTCATTTTATTAAAGCCTTCTTCTTAAAATATTTATTTATGTATTTAATTTATTTATTTACTTGGCTGCACCAGGTCTTATTTTCAGCTTGCAGGATCTTTAGCTACAGTATATGGGATCTAGGTACCCTACCAACGATGGAATCTGGGTCCCATGCACTGGGAGTGTAGAGTCTCAGCCACTAAGACACCTGGGAAGTCCCTATTAAAACCTCCTCAGGTGATCAGTTCATCCATTTGACCGGTCTTTCTGCTCATTAATTATCATCTTCTATATCCAAATGCAGGAGTGGACTGGACTTTCAGAGGTCAAGACTCAGCCTCAGAAAGGGAGATGAAATCAGACATGTCAAAAATGATCAGCGTTCAAGGACTCAATAGGTGAGTTCTCTTGTTTCCTGGAGGCACTGAGAACCTAATTTGCAATATAAAACAATATGACAGATAGCATGGGGCAATTAAGTGAGCTCAGAAAGCAGAAAGGCTTTATTTGAATGAACATGGTTGGAGTCCGGATGACATGAAAATCCAGGAAAAAGGAATTTTTGAGGCAAAGTATAATATTCAGATGTTCTTATTGTTTAGTAGCTAAGTCATGTCTGATTCTTTGTAATCCCATGAACTGTAGTGCACCAGGCTCCTCTGTCCATGGGATTTTCCAAGGAAGAATACTGGAGTGGGTTGCTATTCCCTTCTCCAGGGGATCTTCTCCACCTAGGGACTGAACTTACATATCGTGCTTGGCAGGCAGATTCTTTATGGCTGAGCCCCTGGGGAAGTCAATATTCAGATGGGTGATAATGAATCTCAGGATATCAGTTGAGCTGAAAACCTCAAGACAGCAGCAACTTGAGTTGGGATCAAGGAATTAGTTTGGGAAGAATAGCCTACTGATACAGAAACATCCAGGAGGTCTAGGAGGGTCTCACTCTGGTGATTTAAGGTTAAAGGAGACATCAGTGTTGCAGAACAAAAGAGCAAGTCCTAAGGAAATTGATCTTTAGATCACAAAAATGTAAGCAGAGATTTTATTTTGAGATAAGAAATTCTTGGTTATCCAGCTGGAGAAGACTCTTGAGAGTTCCTTTGACAGCACGGAGATCAAACCAGTCAATCCTAAAGGAAATAAATTCTGATTCTTCATTGGAAGGATTGATACTGAAGCTGAAGCTCCAATACTTTGGCCATCTGATGTGAAGAACCAATCATTGGAAAAGATCTGGATGCTTGGAAAGATTGAGGACAGGAAGAGAAGGGGGCAACCGAGGATGAGATTGTTGGATGGCATCATCCACTCAATAGATGTGAGTTTGAGCAAGCTATGGGAGATAGTGAAGGACAGGGAAGCCAGGGGAGCTGCAGTCCATGGGGTCTCAAAGAGTCAGACGCCACTGAGAGACTGACCAACAACAATGAGAAGAACATCTTCCTTTTCCTGGTGTTGGGACAGAGTGGAGGCAGCCAGCCTTGGAGACTTGTCATGCACAGGGGAAACCCTTTGAGTTCCACCCTCTTAGTTTTTAAGAAAGTGAGCTAGCTAACACTGCTCACTGCCTGAACTAGTCTCTTACTCACAGCATCATCCTCTCCACTAAGAAGACTTCTTGCCTGCCCAGGACATACACGTGTCCCCATTCCCTTGACCTCTAGTTCCAGCTTGCCCATTCAGTGATAGAATTTTTCTTTTATCGGTTTCTGGAACATACTGTGTAGACCCTGAGAGCAGGCACCAGGTTACATCTTCAGAGGTCCAAGGACTTTGCCAGCAGAGAACATGCTCCCCCTCAATGGAGCTTCTCCTAAAGCCAATGGAGAGTGACAGCTGGCATACGTCTATTTTCATGTCTGTATCAGAAGATACTGGGTGGTATTTTCTCCCACCCAGTTTCATCTGCTGATGAGTAATCTGTTTGACCTGAAGAAAAATATTTTATTATTAGGAATTTGATTAACTTTTGGCTCCATGGGTGTGCGGACACTGTGTACCTGATATTAAGGTTAGAATATCAGCGTTGGAACTAATTTAATTTTGATGTCTCATTTTTCTCTACTTTTTCTCCTGGGTGAAGTGTCAACAAATTGAAAGTTAATTCTGCTGCTAAAATTATCCAAGGTAATGCAACAGATTTGTTTGCAGGAAAGAGACAGGAGATCACCTGATTCTGCAACAAGGCTGATTGGACCAACGTCATGATATGCTATTACTATTTTTAAAACTGAGTTCTGTGTGTTAGGTTTAATGCAGTCAATGCTGCTATTTCTCAAGCAGAAGAGGCTGAATTGCTCAGATTTCTGGCTAATAAGAGCTTCTCTGTCCTAGGGCAAGTGCTGAAGAAAGGATGCCTTTGTAGCGTGGGGAATCTAATTTATATGGATACGGGCTCCATACATGTGGATGAAAAGAAGGAAGACAAGGGGGCTGAGGGAGGCAAGAAAGAACAGAGATAAAAGCCAATTATTCAGTATCTGTATGTGCCAAATATCTTACATTTTATTAAAACTTATTTAGTTCTCACCATAAACTTTGGGATGGTTATTGAAAGACAAGGAAACGGAGGCGTAGAATCAGCATGTAAGTTGCCCGAAGTCAAGCCCGTGTCTATATCACTTTATCTAATATAACCGAGCAGTAGTTAAGAGCAGTTAGAAATCCAAGACAGGAAGTTGAGCCAGCCAACACGTCCCTTTGAGCCTTAGTTTCTTTGTACGTAATACAGGATGGAGAAGACCTACCTCCCATGGGTTGTCAGGAGAGATCAGCGAGTGAGGCTCATCATGCTCTAAGCACAGAGTCTAGCACAAGGGAACTGCTCGGTACTCAGTCCTCCCAAGTTGGAATGGCATCGGAGCTGCTTGGGATGCTGTGTTTAGGACTGTTGCCTTGTTGTGTCCTCCCAACTGAAATCCTCCTAGGACCAGTGCCAGGTACAAATGAAGCATGAATGATGCTTCGACATAAAACCCCACAGTAGGGGGAGTGGCTCAGAACTGCTTACGGTCCCTGTCCTCGTGGGTGGAAGATGAGGGGAAGCAGACTTGGGCTCAGCCGACAATAATAAATCACATCTTAAAAGCACCCGACGGGGCAAGGACCATAATTGCTTCCTTGGTTTTCCGTGAATGTTCGTGATGGCTTGGAAAGGGCCCCAGATCATAGAGGGACCATCTGACGTAAAATATCACTAGCCTCATCTCTTATTAAATAAAAGACAAAATATTTAAAGGGCTCAATTCTCAAATTTTAAGAACTTACAAATCCCTGTCTCCCTGTGCTCCACTCTGAGCCCTTACCCTTGTGTAGGACTGAAAAGAGCTGGGGAAGGTTTCTAGAACCAAAACAGTTCATAGCATCACAAAACAGTGACACTTTAGCATGAATACGGAACCTCCAGCCTTTTGTCCCCAAACACTGAGGAGGCACCTACACCACGGTCTGTCTCCAAGTGAAGCCCGTGCCCCCCGCCTGTCCCAGGCTAGAACAGTGACAGCCACTCTCCATCTTTTCCTCTCACCTAGCACGTCTACAGCACCCCATGTGGGCCAGAGGGAAGTATTCACAGAGACTTTGCAAAGGTCATCGGTCTGAATGTCTCAGTTTCAGGTATGGGGAGAGGTTAGCTTCTTGTCCAGCCTGGGATAACATTCCTCCAAAAAGCCAGGAGAGAGCTGAGCCAGGGTCTGGTTCATAACTGAAAGGCCACTGGTGTCTCCTCCACACTGCATGGTTCTCACTCTACTCTGCTTCAGATGGCCTTACATTTGTTCATATCATGTTAATATCCTCCTGCTGCTGCTGCTAAGTCACTTCAGTCGTGTCCTAACACAAATAATATTAATAAGGGTAAAAAGTGTTATCAAAAGAATAATACAAACTAAATATGCTCCAGGCACCGTTCTAAATGCCTTGTATGTAGTAACCAATTTCCAGTTCAATGATCATATAAGTAGTACATCCATTTTGCAGGTAAAATAACTGAGTCACAGAAAAGTGAAAACACTTGGGTTGGCTCACCCATGTGATCACCCATGATCTCAGAGTCTAGAGAGGAGTATCTGTATTTCATTTTTATTTTGGTTCGAAATTAGCATCAGCTGAGATCAGAGTGACCCAGTCTCTGCACTTGACACGTTAAGGGAAAGTCTCATGCACAGCACATCTGGCTTGGGTTGACGGGGCCAAATGGTATTTTGTCTCTTCTTAGAGAAGCGGTAAAGTCTATCCGTTAAGTGTGGGTTTGTCTCCTGAATATGCTACTTTATTCACCCTTTATTTCAGTTTCCTCTGCTCCAAAGTGTGAGGTTATTGTGAGGATTAAATGAATAAATGATTATAAGGAGCTTAGAAGAGAGACTTGTCCATATTAAGTATTAGCAAACCTTTGTTGTTATTTTACTTTTAAGAATGTAGGAGCAGGTTGAAAGTACAAGCATTGTGCAGGTAAGAACACGTGCAATCCTGCAAGGGACTGTAATAATTCAGCCAGGGCAGAGGATGCTAAAACTGGAGAAGGCAGGTAGGTGTTTCATGAGATCTTGAAGGTCCCTTAACTTAATCCTGGATCATTTAGGAATCACTGAGGGATCATAAACAATGAAGTAATAAGATTTTTTTTTTAAAGAAAAATTGCTCTGATCATTTCCAGTTCGATGAACAGAAATGGCTTAATGCAGCATCAGTGGAGTGACAAGGTCCACAGCACTGGGCCTTGCATCTGGCCAGAGATATATTTTAATTATTGCTGCTTCATCTAAAAGCCCGTTTTCTGCAGCCTTTGGCTTTATATAATAGAAACGCGGCTTCAGTGACACAGCTCCTGGCCCTCTGATCCATCTTTCTGAGATGATCATGCTGAGGAACACTTCCTCGCATTGACAACAGATGTGTCACAACTGCCCAAGGTCCCTTGCTGTAACAGTGGCCAAGGAACTGTTCTTAGTTCCTTAGACAGTAAAAGGCACTATACAATGTACTTGATTGTTACAGCTGAACATGGGTCGTCAATCAAAAAAATTAACAAAAATAGAAAGTTTATCCCAAACTTTGCTTTTTAAGGAAACGCACAGGGCTTCCTAGGTGAAAGTGAAAGTCACTCAGTCGTGTCCGACTCTCTTTACAGTCCATGGAATTCTCTAGGCCAGAGTACTGGAGAGGGTGACCTTTCCCTTCTCCATGGGCTCTTCCCAGCCCAGGAATCGAACCCAGGTCTCTCGAATTGCAGGCGGATTCTTCACCAGCTGAGCCACAAGGGAAGCCCAAGAATACTGGAGTGGATATCCTATCTTTTCTCCAGGGGAATCTTCCTGACCCAGGAATCGAACTGGGGTCTCCTGCATTGCAGGCAGAGTCTTTACCAACTGAGCTATCAGGGAAGCCCTAGGTGGCACAGAGGTAATGATTCCGCCTGCCAATGCAGGAGACATAAGAGATTCAATCCCTGGATTGGGAAGATCCCCTGGAGAAGGAAATAGCAACCCACTCCAGTACTCTTGCCTGAGAAATGCCACAGACGGGGGAGCCTGGAGGGCTACAGTCCATGGGATCACAAAAAAATCAGACATGACTTGGTGACCAAACAACAGCACCTGGAGGTGGGACCCAGACGGGGGCATTTTATAAAGCCTGCCCTCTATTTGCAGTTTGCAGGTAACCCCAAGAACCTCTGGTTTAGGTCATGAATGTAAGATATTAACTGGTCTTTCCTCAAAACCTTAATATCCTTACATTCTAATCCATCTTCTGTCACTCTGAGGAGCCGAGTCCAAGTCACTTGATAGCTCACAGCCTGAGTTCATTTCATCACCTATGAAGCAAGAATAATACCAGTCATGTCACCTACCTTATCGGATTCCTATGAGACAAACCTGGATGGTCTCTATGAACAGGTTACTGCCGTGTGCATCTTAAGATGTTATTAAACCCCACCTGCTGAGATTCCTCATTCAGCAGAAGGCCCAGAGGAAAGAACGGGGGTGATTTGAAGCAAAGAACTGCTGTTTCCAGAAATAAACACACAAACAAGTTACTTATCTTCTGACAAGGAGGGCCCCTACCATCTTCACAGCAAACCACAGAAGGCCCTGGGTTCAAGCATGAATCTGAGTACAGTTCTCATGGTGCGGAGACTTTCTAATGAATCGAATGACAGCTGCCTTCTGCGTTTGCCCCTGTAAAGTGATTCATTTCCCCCTGACTCCCCGGAGTTTCTGTGCCCAAGGAAAGAAGGGCAAGGGGAGGATAGGCCTCCAGGATGGTGGGCTCTTTTGTTAGGAAGGCTGCCAGGAACGTGGCTGGCCCCTCTGCCCTCCTTCATACTGGCTAATTGATTTAATGGAGACACTGATGGAGGTATTCCCGCTCCACAGGGGCCCATCCACCTGATTTATGTAATGCGGGAGAAACTCGTATTTGCTCTTCCTGGTCCCTTTTGTAATTGCTACTGGAGGGAAGGAAGGCGTGTTGCGTTAAGAGGAAAGAGAGTCATTCATCAGCTCAACAATGGCTCTTGCTCAGAAGGTTTCTGCTTTAATAAAAGTCCTGTTTCTTAAAGAGAAGGCTCTGGAAGGCACGTGTAGAAATAATGTCAGCGGAGAGAAGCCGTTTCTGTATCTGCTGTCTCCCTGGCTTTTGTCCTCAATCGGGGTGTGTATCTGCGTGGGCCACTGAGAAAAGCAAAGTGTCCCTCCTCAGTGGTCATCTGAAGGGCCCGCCAGTGCCGGCCAGCCAGCTCCTGCCCAGCACCTGCACACGCTGTCAGGGAGCTCTCCGGATCAAGCCTCTGCACTACTGACATTTGGGGGACAATGAGCCTCTGTGGGACGGAGCTGTCCTGGGCACAGCAAGACCTCCAGAGCATCTCTGACGTGTGTGCTCAGTCACAAAACCATGTCTGACTCTTTGCAACCCCATGGACTGTAGCCCACCAGTCTCCTTTGTCCATGGAATTGTCCAAGCAAGAGCACTGGAGTGGATTTCCATGTCCTTCTCTAGAGGATCTTCCTGACCCAGGGATTGAAGCTGTGCTTCCTGCATTGGCAGGTAGGTTCTTTACCACTGTGCCACTGGGGAAGCCCTCAAAGTTGTGATGACCAAAGATGTCCTCAGACATTGCCACACATTTCCTGGTCAGCAAAGCACCTTCTCTCCCCAACTGACCATCACTGGTCTTTGGAACATGGGGGTAGACAGTCATCTTATCCCCTGATTCTGGCCCCATCTTGGGGCAGATGGTGTCACATGACAAGTTACTTTTTTCCTCAGACACCCAGGTCCCTTCTTGAATACCCATCAAAAGATTGAATGTGTTTAAATGTGTATGAACATGTTGAATTGAATGTGTTTGAACATGTTCAGTGAATTTTAACACATGACCAAGTGTCAGTTTTGATGACCACAAAGATACCTATCGTATGATGTCCTCTGTTTCTAGGAGCTTCTAGCAGCAGAAAAGCTTCAGTCAGGCATGTGTGAATGCTTCACACACCTGGTTTCAAGCAGGTGGCCATTCAAAATCATCATTTTCAAATCTTGCTTGTTATAGCATCAAAGAGCTTCTCTTCATTGCAGTCAACTGGCCAGCAGTGTCCCTGTGAGTAAACAAGGGTGTGTATGTGTTCAGTGGCATAAATGCGTGTGTATGTGCATCACAGTGAGGAATGAGACATGAGGCATAGACTGTATAGATTTGTACAGTGTGTGCGGGATGGGGGCAAAGGGGCACAGGGGCCGGGAGGGTGGAGTGTGAATGTGTGGGAGATGTGGGGTCATGATGAACACGTGAGGGTCCCTCGTTTGCAAGATGTAAATGTGCATTTATTGTGCTTTTGTAGATGAAAGTATATGAGTGATGAGAGTAACGTGGGAAAGTTCTGTATAAAACTCAAGTAGGTGTGCTGGTGTGGTGTGTGTGTATAAAGCACATTTTTTATTTGGAGTGTGCATATGTAAATGTTGGTGTGAGGATGTGGACTCTGGGTTTGGAGGCACGTAGGTGATGTCCATAGCGGGCAGGATATTTGTCATTTGTTCATCGCATCATCTATGTGAAACTCAGATGCTCTGCACTGGTTCAGTGAGATGTACTGGGTACATATTTCTATAGAAGTATTCACGTGCATATGCATGTGTGTATGTGTTTATCCAGTAATGTATGGACTTGAGAGTTGGACCATAAAGAGGGCTGAGCGCCAAACTGTGGTATTGGAGAAGACTCTTGAGAGTCCCCTGGACTACAAGGAGATCAAATCAGTCTATCCTAAAGGAAATCAGTCCTGAATATTCATTGGAAAGACTGATGTTGAAGTTGAAGCTCCAATACTTTGGTCCTCTGATACAAAAAGCCAACTCATTATAAAAGACCCTAATGCTGGGAAAGACTTAAGGCAGGGGGAGAAGGGGACGACAGAGGATGAGATGGTTGGATAGCATCACCAACTCAATGGACATGAGTTTGACTGAGCTCTGGGAGATGGTGAAGGACAGGAAAGCCTGGCATGCTGCAGTCCATGGGATCACAAAAAGTTAAACACAACTGAGCGACTGAACAACAAAATATGTGTTTATCAATACTGTATTTTAAGCTTTTATTTTTTTATTTTTTTAAATTAATTTTATTTTATTTAACTTTACAATATTGTATTGGTTTTTCCATATATCAAAATGAATCTGCCACAGGTATACGTGTGTTCCCCATCCTGAACCCTCCTCCCTCCTCCCTCCCCATACCATCCCTCTGGCTTGTCCCAGTGCACCAGCCCCAGGCATCCGGTATCAGGCATCGAACCTGGACTGGCGACTCATTTCATATATGATATTATACATATTTCAATGCCATTCTCCCAAATCATCCCACCCTCTCCCTCTCCCAGAGTCCAAAAGACTATTTTAAGCTTTTAAATCTCATTTAAAAGAAAGGATGTGCTGGAATGGAATGAAGATAAAATGCTTCCCTGGTCCCATTGATCCTAGGCCTCTTTCGTGACCTGACTCTGAGACAGATCTTTGCAGGTTCTCAGCCCCACTTAGGGTTCTCCCCTCCTCCATGAAATCTTCAGCATAGCAAACAGCATTCTGCTTTGGGTAACGTGTCTCCCAATTTTGCTCTCTCTTGAGCTTCCAAATGGATTGGATACATCAATGAGGAAAAAAGTGTTTTTTTCTGGTTGAATAACTTGTTGGCCCTGCTCCCCATTCTGTTTATGGTGTCGTGCAGGCCCTCAGCAGTGAAAGCACTGGAGAAATAACAGCAATAAACTGTGAGCTCTGACTTCTGATTGTATTTTCCACATCCCATACTCAAGAAACTACTTCTAGGTACAGCAAACACCTTTGGGGGCTCTTGCTACATGGTATGTCTTCTGAGCATTCTGGGAACTCAAGGATAATCAAGACGTGACCTTCTGTCAAAAATTTTCATACTAAATTAGAAGCAATAAAAGACTGACTTCAGTTTGGAGCCGGGGCCATGCGAGGCTGTGGATGGGACCCTGGGGTCGGCTAAGTTTGCTAGTTTGGGGAAAGCATGGGACCACTTCTCACACTGCAGGGTGAGTAATATTGAGACAAGCTGGGACGTGGCCTTTGCAGCAGGGCTGCAATGCTTAGACCTGGACACACCTCTCCTCGAACAACTAAATATTAATACAAAGAAACTGGATGAGACTAAAAATAACTGTGTGCATGTGCAGTTGGAACAAATGCTGGACCCAAAAGATGCAAAGAACAACAACAACAAAAAAAACCCAACTGCCACTTCTGAGAAGCCTGGAGCAAAAGCAAAGGGTCAGGAGAAAAGGCAGAGTGCTGCACGTGCCCCTGCACTCAAGGCACCTAAGGGGCAATAAACCACCTAAGCCACTCCTCGGGTCCAAACCCTGGACACAACCCTACCCTCATCCCACGTAAGGAACGAGCTCGCCCACCTCAGGGCTCCAGCAAGCAAGTTCTCCCTCCCTCCCGCTGCAGCAGGGACCCCAATAAAGCCTTGCCTGAATTTTTATTGTCCGGCCTCTAGTCCATTTCTATTGGTGGGAGAGGGCCAAGAACCCTGGTCAGTATCAGTATAGGACATTCTACCGACAAGGAGAGAAGGGAATTCCAAAGAGAACAGCATGAGAGTGAGTGTCCCTCCAGTAACTGACTAACACCTCAGAAAGGTGGGTGAGGACATGCGTTAGGACAGAGAAGAAAGCACCACTGAGAAACTGGAGAACCTCGTTTCTGTCATGAGCAGGACTTGCATTCTATACACTGAAGACAGTCACTGAGGAGCTCGTGCAGAGAAATGGTATGAACAACTATGATTCTAGTCCTTTCCTTTCCACCTCTGATTTCCTATGTCAGGAAGTATAAAAGGCATTCCCATCTGAGGCAGAAATCATCTGTTTCGCTGTCCTCTTCTGCCTGGTATGTCCAAATGAGCTGAATAAATTCCCCAATGTCATCTGTCTTTGTATCATTTGCTTTTGCAGATAAACCAGCTCTAATCAATATCCAAATACTTTATTTGAATTTATATTTTAGAACATTAAACAAACAGTCAGTGTCTGAGAACATTTGTGTCAAAGGCAATCTGTAAATAGAACTAGAAAGTTGCTGCCGTTGCTGGGGAGTCATTTTTAACTTTCGGCCAACACCAAACTTCCTGTGTAAAAATGTGTAGGGGATAAAATGTGCTTTTTAATAATAGAATGAAAAAAAAATACTTCTGATTGAATAAAATATATATAATCATGGTATAAACTGGCAGTGTGGGCATATTTTTTTTCCTGGGCTTCATCTCAAATCTGAAGGATGGAAGAGAGGAAATCCAAGAGTGGCCCATGGAGAAGGAACACGAACATTGCAAGGTGTGACAACAGGTAAGGCAGAAAGGACTCCCCAGGTGTGAATACCCATCCCTCATCACTCTCAGCATCTCTTTATTTGAGGAGCTCTGAGTCTGCAGGCAAGAGACCAGCCTCTGCCCCGATGTTTCTGCAGAGACTTTAGAGCACTGGCTGTCAAACTTTAATGTGATGACAATCACCTGGAGGGCGGCTGACACCCCCAGATTGCTGGGCCCCACCCCAGAATTCCAGATGTGTTATGTCTAGAGCAGAGACTGAGATTCTGCATCTCTACCAAGTGTCCAGGTGATGCTGATGCTGATGCTGCTACTTGCTGGACCACACTTGGAGAACCCCTGCCTTGTGGGGTCATCATCTCTTTATGCCCCTTACAATGGATATCTTAGAGTGAGAGATAAATTTAAAACCACACTTTCAAAGGTTCTTACAATGTAAATAGGCATTCAGCCATTGCGACCCGAAATTACACAGCATGAATTCAAGCAAGTCATACACACTTCACGGCTGCCCTAGTGACCTCTGATCAAAGGATACAGGCTACGTCCTTCTCTAAAGAGCTTTCTATTACTTTATTTTAGACTGGAGAAGGCAATGGCACCCCACTCCAGTACTCTTGCCTGGAAAATCCCATGGATGGAGGAGGCTGGTAGGCTGCAGTCCATGGGGTCACTACAAGTCAGACACAACTGAGCGACTTCACTTTGACTTTTCACTTTCATGCACTGGAGAAGGACATGGCAACCCACTCCAGTATTCTTGCCTAGAGAATCCCAGGGATGGGGGAGCCTGGTAGGCTGCCATCTATGGGGTCGCACAGAGTCGGACACGACTGAAGCGACTTAGCAGTAGCATACTGAATTCAGCCTAAAATCCATGAACTATATTTTAATAGTGAAAGGCATTTGGATTCACAATAGTATTTAGAAAGGAGTTTTATTTTGTGTAAGACCATATTCAATTCCTGTATCACTGACATATTTTAAGAATTAGTGAAAAATGTATATTTACCTAGGTGGTTATTTCTGTCAAGGTTTACCACATATAATTAACATTTCCATTGTTTAATATTTGCACTTTTCAAAGAGAGTTGCATTTGAGATTAAACTAACATTATTTTTCAATTATAAATCTCTAGAATGTGATGTAGACAGAGCTAATATATTAAAGGACTGAGAATAATGAAGTAGCTCCTTCTAAAAGAGAAATAATATAGAGCTCAATGATGATTGTGATCAGATGGCTTTCTCTGGTAATTAATCACTAATGCATTTTAGAAATAGAAAAGCAAAGCTTGACACAAAAGAGGTGACCTAGACTTATTTACAATGACTACTGCCAGGTTCCAAGATTGTATTCTGTGCTTTCCAGGCTAATTCAGTCACTTTCCTGGGACTTGGGGCCTTATATTTTGATAATATCTATTTTTAAAGGGCTTCCCTGGTAGCTCAGAGGTAAAGAATCTGCCTGCAGTGCAGGAGACCTAGGTTTGATCCCTGGGTCGGGAATATCCCCTGGAGGAGGGCATGCTAACCCACTCCAGTATTCTTGCCTGGAGAAACCCAAGGACAGAGGAGTCTGGCAGGCTATAGTCCATGACATTGAAAAAAGTCAGACAAGACTACATGACTAAACAACAATAAAAAAAAAGTTTTAAATGTTCATGCTATTAGACACAAAATTTTCACTCTGTTAAATCTGTTGACAGACACCTATTTCAAAAATGCAAGTACAAAAAAAATATGGTGACCTTGTTTGTAAAAACAAAAATAGATGTGACAGAAATGTTCTGCAGTAGGAGACTGAAAAAAATTAATCCTAGTTCATGTACACAGTGGAGAACTGTGAGTGCTTAGAAAGTATAAATCTGTCTCTTTGGGGTGCTACAGAACCATCCCCGAGATAAAGGAGACAGAAAATGCTATGGCAAAGTGCACACTACATGCAGAGGAGGAGGGTATGTGAAATAGCCACACCTACACCCATACTTAAACCTACACCTACAGCTATGGCTGCATCTGTATGTACAGTTTACCTCCAATTACAGCTATATATTTATTTCTATCTCATCTACAGATGCATCCGTATCTACATATACAATTACATCTACATTGACACCTACATCTCCCACTTACAACTGTATCTACCTCCACATCTACACCCACATTGGTAATATCAATATATCTCACCTACATCTACACCTCTATCTGTTGATCACCTAAACTATTACTTATGTCTGCAACTACATCTGCATCCGTATCTACACGTGTGTCTATATCTCACCCACATTTATGACTAAACCTCTGTCTGGACCTGGACCTGCCTGCAGACTAAGTTGCTTCAGTCATGTCCAACTCTTTGCAGTGCTATGGACTGTAACCCATCAGGATCCTCTGTCCATGGGGATTCTCCAGGCAAGAGTACTGGAGTGGGTTGCCATGCCCTCCTCCAGGGGATCTTCCTGACCCAGGAATTGAACCTCTGTCTCCTGTGTCTCCTGCATTCACAGGCAGGTTCTTTACCATTTGTGCCACCTGGAAAGCCCTCCTGTATCTGCACCTATACCCATATCTACATCTCATTTACATCCATACATGTCCCTTTTTGTATACGATTTTAAATCTTTGGAAAAGTACACAAATGATTGCTAATAGTGATTGATTTAGAAGTGAAACAGGAGTATGGGTTAAGACAAAGTCAGAAAGAATGTTTTGTTCACTATTTTGTACAGCTTAAAGGGCTAGCTAAGTACACGTCTCAGTTTTTCACCATTTTCTTGGGCTCCAAGATCACTGTGGATGGTGACTGCAGCCACGAAAGTAAAAGACGCTTGTTCCTTGGAAGAAAAGCAATGACAAACCCAGACAGCGTATTAAAAACAGAGACATCACTTTGCCGACAAAGGGACATGTAGTCAAAGCTATGGTTTTTCCAGTAGTCATGTATGGATATGAGAGTTGGACCATAAACAAAGCTGAGTGCCAAAGAATCGATGCTTTCAAATGGTGGTGTTGGAGAAGACTCTTGAGAGTTCCTTGGACTGTAAGAAGATCCAACCAGTCAATCCTAAAGGAAATCAACCCTTAATATTCATTGCAAGAACTGATGCTGAAGCTGAAGTTTCCATAATTTGGTCACCTGATGAGAAGAGCCAACTCATTGGAAAAGATCCTGATTCTGGGAAAGATTGAAGGCAGGAGGAGAAAGAGATGACAGAGGATTAGAAGGTTAGATGGCATCACGATTCAATGGATATGAGTTTGAAAAAGCTTCAGGAGATGGTGAAGGACAGGGAAGCCTGGCATGCCGCGGTCCATGGGGTCACAAAGAGTCAGACAGGATTGAGCGACTGACTCGCTCAATCCTGTCTGACTGAAATGAGAGAGTAGAAGATGTAGTCATCCTATAAAATGGGAAGGAAATCCAAAAAAGAAGGGATGCATGAGTACATATAGCTAAATCATGTTGCTGTACAATAAAAACAAACAGATCACACAGAGTTGGACAAAGAGTTGGGGAAAAAGTCAGACACAACACAGCAACTGAACAAGGAACCAACACAACATTGTAAAGCAACTAAACTGCAATAAAATTAATTTTAAAATTGCAATCTTGATTTAAACACAAGTCCTTCTCCCACATGTTTTCTGGTTTCTGTGTCTTCCTTCCAGGTCAAGGATGGAGTGGATTTGATCTTGAAATTTTCTATGGATTCCTGGGTCCCTAGAGGCCTCTGTGTGGATTACTGTTTAATTTTCTAGCCCAAGCTTGTTTTGACAATCTTGATTCAATTTTCACTTGGTTTCATTACTATAATCAGGACCAATATTACAAAGACAAGGAGACTGGGTTCGGAGAAGGCAAGTAACACTCCCAGACATTGACAGAACTGGAACTGGAATCAACTCACCGGGGATACAAACCCCGTTCTCTTTCCCATTCATGCAGCTCCACTTTCAGTGTGTTCCTGGATGGATCTCGAAACTTAGAACTCATCATGATAGACGATTAGGGATATCCAAATGAAAATCTTGCCAGTGTTACGTGTGTGGTCTCAATGACAGACTCTTCCCCTTCCTTACCTCACTGCCCCTAAGCCTCCTATTGGTCCTCCTACCTCACTCTCTCTCCAAGTTCGTTCTTTTCCCCCCATCTTCTGTCTGGTGTCAGACTAAAGTGCACACCTATGCATTTTTCATCAACCTGGCAAGTTCCTTAAACACTTGGTATAAATAAATCACCACCATATAATTCATTATGAATAGCATCAAACCAGGGTATGATTTTGCTATAAAAGAGTCAGCATGTTTTACAACTTTCAATAGGAGAATTTTCTCTCTCTCTCCTTTCTTCTGAAAGCAATTTTAACGTGTTCCTCATATACATATATGTTAATGTCATCATTCTGTATGCTCTTCAGCCATTCATCTAAGCTGCCTCCATTCAGCTCTGTCATACATGAGGGTGATTGATCATCTCGGTTCTCATTCTCAAGAGAAATGAAGAAGAATGAATCCATGTGGTGGTCATACAAACAGACACCCGAGGTGAGGCTTGGTTCATGCTGGCAGGTGGGTCAGAATTCTCCTTTCTTTTTGTGATCTCCTCCTGCAACTTATAGAGAAATGACCAGCTGTTTTAAAATGCTCAGGATAATAGTAGAAATACATGATAGTTGGTGCTGTAACTGTACCAGGCCCTGTGCTTGCTGCTTTCCAGTGCTTTATTTAAATCTACTTCAAACCTCAGACCCACTCTATAAGATAACTTTGCTTCTCATTTTCTAAGGAAACTGAGCTTCAAATGCTGAAATCGCTGCTTCAGTGCCACACACTGTTAAGAGGCACTCAAATTCAAAACAATTTACTGCAAAAATTTGATTCGTATGTATTTCTGTGTTACCCACAAATGTGGGGGTGAATCTATCTCTGTGTCACTCACAAATGTAGGGGTGAATCTAAATAGAATGAAATGCAATTAATGCAATTTTTTTTTAAAGTTGCTTATGAAACACTCACACTTGTACATCTTGCCTGGATTTCTGCCATGATGCAATTACCTTCATGAACATTTTCCAAGTTGGCAATTTCTCCTCTCTTAGCCCTTTTGAGGAACTCTACTGATTCCCTTATAGTGGAACTGTATTAATATGTTTAGTTAACATTAAGCAGCACTAGCTCAGTAGTTAGTGTTTGACCTGGGAAAACTCTCTTTTCCTGTGTTACAAAATTTCAGGACTTGTGAGAGTCTGACCCAATTTATCGGGCTTGACTATGCATGTCAATGTCTGGTGACAGATGTCTTAATGTGTGGTGACTCTGCACACTGAGGTCTGTGTCATTGATGGTCATGCCTCTCCCAAGCCTGCCCTTTCTGGATCGGTGGGTCCGTGAGTATTCAGGGCTGGATTAAGCAGCACTTAGTTCTCACTCTAAGACCTTTGGTGTAAAGTTAACATGCCTCACCCACACCTGTTTCTGCTCTTGATCCCTTTACCTGCTCATCACCAGACTGTCCGCTCAGTGTTCTGTGGAGGCATCTCGGTTCTTCAAGCTATTTCTCTCTAATCGGTCTATGGATTCTTTCCCAGAGGCATCCCCAGCAACACATGGCAGGGGCCCTGCTATCAGGAATTGTCTGCAGCATCTGACCAGGGCAAAACCCAGACCAGGGTAGCAGCTGGATGCACCAAAGCAGGTGAAGTTGGGAGACAAGGGTCCAGACAGTTACTTGAGATGGAGCAAAAGAGACTCTCCTGGTGGTCCAGTGGCTAAGACTCCATGCTCCCAATCCAGGGGGCCCGGGCTCGATCCCGGGGCAGGGAACTAGTTCCCACATGCTGCAACTGAAGATCCCACATGCCGTAATGGTCCCTCATGTCACATCTAAGACCTGGCATAGCCAAATAAATGCCATTCTTAAAAAATAGATGGAGAAGTGAGCACTTTAGCAAGAGCAGCTGATCAGAGGTGGGTGACTCAGAGATGTGGCCATAGGAAGACGAGTCCAAAAGGGAGATTCTAAACGGGAACTGTTGTGTTTGCTGTTATCCCACTGGCTGAAATTTGCATGGCCAAGCTCAGTAGCAGTGTGGTAGGAACCATCCCAGGGTGTGGACACAGAAAGGCATGAACAATTCAGGGGTCATTAATGAAACAGTCCATCAGAGTGAATTCAGAAAGGACTTTACTGCCTCACATAGCAGGTCTTAGGAATAGACAGAAACTCTAAAAGCCAGAGAATGCATGAGAAAGGCCTAGAAGAGGCTAAATGGCAGGCAGTGCGAGCCAGAGCAAAAGTGCTCAGGGCACAGCCTGGGAGTCTGGAGCTGGAAAGAGTCACAGAGAGCCGCCTGTATGGACAAAAAGGTATTCGGATCCCAGCCAGGGATTCAAGCCATGCCTCAGTGAGAGACGAAAGAAAAGGCTGTCTTCCCTATAGCACCAGTTAGGTAATTAATGCTGGCAGGAAGGAGGCAGGGTCTGAGCACAGCTATGATCTATTCCTGAATGTGTTCACAGGAATTATTAAAATGATTCCCACTGAAATGCCTGGAAAAGGAAGCAGCTGGTTCTGCCCCTGACACTTTCTAAAACTGCAAAACACCAAAGAAGCAACTGACTTCATCTCTGAGAATGTTTCTGCTAAATAACAGAGATGCTATATTGTCAGGAGTAATCATTTAAGAACTATAAACCCAATCCATCTTCACTCATTTAAAATGATTACTGGGGTTGGGGGGAGGTGGGATGAATTGGGAGATTTGGATTGACATATATACATTTGTGTGTGCGTCAATCACTTACTTATGTCTGACTCTTTGCAACCCCATGGACTGTAGCCTGCCAGGCTCCACTATCCATGGAGTTTTCCAGGCAAGAATACTGGAGTGGGTTGCCATTTCCTACTCCAGGGTATCTTCCCTACCCAGGGATCAAACTTGCATATCTTGCATCTCCTACATTGGCAGGTGAATTCTTCACTACTGTGCCACCTTGAGCAGGTTACACTGCTATGTACAAAACAGATAACTAATGAGAACCTTTAAAAAAGATTTCTAATCTTATTAATTTTATAAAGATTTAGTTGACTCAATTTGCATTGATCCCACCTATCCAGGCTAATTTCATATTAGACTTGTTATCCTGCCCATAATATTAGCAAGTTTTATACATAGATATTTGTGTGATTATTAACCTCATACTATCAGCCTGAAGTACCATAAAACAGATTTTAAAAATTAATAGAGGTATAAAAAATAAAATGATTACTGAGCACCTACTGTATCAGTTCAGGTCAGTCACTTAGTTGTGTCCAACTCTTTGCAACCCCATCCAGGCCTCCCTGTCCATCACCAACTGTCAGAATCCACCCAAACCCATGTCCATTGAGTCAGAGATACCATCCAACCATCTCATCCTCTGTCATCCCCTTCTCCTCCTGCCCTCAATCTTTCCCAGCATCAGGATCTTTTCAAATGAGTTGGCTCTTCTCAACAGGTGGCAAAAGTATTGTAGTTTCAGCTTCAACATCAGTCCTTCCAATGAATACCCAGGACTGATCTCCTTTAGAATGGACTATTTGGATCTCCTTGCGGTACAAGGGACTCTCAAGAGTCTTCTCCGACACCAGTTCAAAAGCAGCAATTCTTCTGCACTCAGCTTTCTTTATAGTCCAACTCTCACATCTATACATGACTACTGGAAAAACCATAGCTTTGACTAGATGGACATTTGTTGACAAAGTAATAATATCTCTGCTTTTTAATATGCTATCTAGTTTGGTCACAACTTTCCTTCCAAGGAGTAAGCATCTTTTAATTTCATGGCTGCAGTCACCATCTGCAATGGTTTTGGAGCCCAGAAAAATAAAGTCGGCCACTGTTTCCACTGTTTCCCCATCTGTTTGCCATGAAGTGATGGGACCAGATGCCATGATCTTCGTTTTCTGAATGTTGAGCTTTAAGCCAACTTTTTCACTCTCCTCTTTCACTTTCATCATGAGGCTTGTTTGTTCTTCTTCACTTTCTGCCATAAGGGTGATGTCATCTGCATATCTGAGGTTATTGATATTTCTCCCAGCAATCTTGATTCCAGCTTGTGCTTCAACCAGCCCAGTGTTTCTCATGCTGTACTCTGCATATAATTTAAACAAATACAGGTAACCTACTGTATACCAGACACTATAAATGTGTGATGCCTGCTATCCTGGAGAATATTCACTTCTAGGAGGGTTATCTACTCTTCTATAATTCTCTTATTGTAGCACAATTCATTCTTCTTCCCCAATATTACTGACACAGCCCCTCCCCTCCCCTGAGAATCACTTTCCACTTAGGAAACAAAATATGGGAAGAACTTTTTCTTGTATGTTTGTCTAAGTGAGATTCATTCACATTTCTACGTAAACACCAGAGTATCATCTTCAATTCAAGTGCCTCGACACTAATTTAGCTTTTTTTATTAAGAATCTAACAGAAGCAGAAGATATTAAGAAGAGATGGCAAGAATACACAGAAGAACTGTACAAAAAAGATCTTCACGACCCAGATAATCACGATGGTGTGATCACTGACCTAGAGCCAGACATCCTGGAATGTGAAGTCAAGTGGGCCTTAGAAAGCATCACTATGAACAAAGCTAGTGGAGGTGATGGAATTCCAGTTGAGCTATTCCAAATCCTGAAAGATGATGCTGTGAAAGTGCTGCACCTAATATGCCAGCAAATTTGGAAAACTCAGCAGTGGCCACAGGACTGGAAAAGGTCAGTTTTCATTCCAATCCCAAAGAAAGGCAATGCCAAAGAATGCTCAAACTACCGCACAATTGAACTCATCTCACACGCTAGTAAACTAATGCTCAAAATTCTCCAAGCCAGGCTTCAGCAATATGTGAATTGTGAACATCCAGATGTTCAAGCTGGTTTTAGAAAAGGCAGAGGAACCAGAGATCACATTGCCAACATCCGCTGGATCATGGAAAAAGCAAGAGAGTTCCAGAAAAACATCTATTTCTGCTTTATTGACTATGCCAAAGCCTTTGACTGTGTAGATCACAATAAACTGTGGAAAATTCTGAAAGAGATGGGAATACCAGACCACCTGATCTGCCTCTTGAGAAATCTGTATGCAGGTCAGGAAGCAACAGTTAGAACTGGACATGGAACAACAGACTGGTTCCAAATAGGAAAAGGAGTTCATCAAGGCTGTATATTGTCACCCTGTTTATTTAACTTCTATGCAGAGTACATCATGAGAAATGCTGGACTGAAAGAAACACAAGCTGGAATCAAGATTGTTGGGAGAAATCTCAATAACCTCAGATATGCGGATGACACCACCCTTATGGCAGAAAGTGAAGAGGAACTAAAAGCCTCTTGATGAAAGTGAAAGTGGAGAGTGAAAAAGTTGGCTTAAAGCTCAACATTCAGAAAACGAAGATCATGGCATCTGGTCCCATCATTTCATGGGAAATAGATGGGGAAACAGTGGCCGACTTTATTTTTCTGTTCTCCAAAATCACTACAGATGGTGACTGCAGCCATGAAATTAAAAGACGCTTACTCCTTGGAAGGAAAGTTATGACCAACCTAGATAGCATATTCAAAAGTAGAGACATTACTTTGCCAAAGGTTCGTCTAGCCAAGGCTATGGTTTTTCCTGTGGTCATGTATGAATGTGAGAGTTGGACTGTGAAGAAGGCTGAGCGCCGAAGAATTGATGCTTTTGAACTGTGGTGTTGGAAAAGACTCTTGAGAGTCCCTTGGACTGCAAGGAGATCCACCCAGTCCATTCTGAAGGAGATCAGCCCTGGGATTTCTTTGGAAGGAATGATGCTAAAGCTGAAACTCCAGTACTTTGGCCACCTCATGCAAAGAGTTGACTCACTGGAAAAGACTCTGATGCTGGGAGGGATTGGGGGCAAGAGGAGAAGGGGACGACAGAGGATGAGATGGCTGGATGGCATCATTGACTCAATGGATGGGAGTCTGAGTGAACTCCGGGAGTTGGTGATGGACAGAGAGGCCTGGCGTGCTGCGATTCATGGGGTCGCAAAGAGTCAGACACGACTGAGCAACTGATCTGATCTGATCTGATTAAGATATAGTTGATTTCCAATATTATATTAGTTTCAGGTGTACAACACAGTGATTCAATACTTTTATACATTACACTACATTTAAAGGTGTTATAAAATAACAGCTCTGTCTCCCCATGATGTATGATATATTCTTGTAGCTTACTTATTTTTTATCTAGTGGTTTGTGTCTCTTAATCCCCTGCCTCTATCTTGCCCCTTCCACCTTCCCTCTCCACACTGGTAACCACTAGTTTGTTTTCATATCTGTGAGTCTGTTTTGTTATACTTATTCATTTGTTTTATTTTTAAGATTCTGCATATAAGTGATCGGAGAAGGCAATGGCACCCCACTCCAGTACTCTTGCCTGGAAAATCCCATGGACAGTGGAGCCTGGTAGGCTACAGTCTATAGGGTTGCTAAGAGTCGGACACGACTGAACGATTTCACTTTCAGTTTTCATTTTCATGCACTGGAGAAGGAAATGGCAACCCACTCCAGTGTTCTTGCCTAGAGAATCCCAGGGATGGGGGAGCCTGGTGGCCTGATGTCTCTGGGGTCGCACAGAGTCGGACATGACTGAAGCAACTTAGCAGCAGTAGCAGCAGCAGCAGCATATAAATGATAACATAGAAGATTTGTATTTCTCCATCTGACTTATTTCACTTGAGTGTTATACCCTCCATGTTCATCCACATTGTTGCAAATGGCAGAATGGCATTCTTTTTATGGCTGAATGATATTCCACTAGATACTGCACTAATTTAGTTTTTATAGAAAAAGTCAGCTCTGGAAATCCTCAGTGTAGACCCAGCTCAGAAGCTTATCATCAGGAAAATGGACAGGCTGAAATCAGCTAAGTCTTTAGCAATAAGCCTTTAATAACATCAAACTGATTGATAGTAGTGATATTTAGGGAAGAAATGGGCTTCCCTTGTCGCTCAGCTGGTAAAGAATCCGCCTGCAATGCGGGAGACCTGGGTGCAATCCCTTGATTGGAAAGATCCCTGGAAGAGGGAAAGGCTACCCCTCCAGTATTCTGGCCTGGAGAATTCCACAGACTATATAGTTCTTAGGGTCGCAAAGAGTTGGACACGACTGAACGACTTTCACTCACTTTGGTGTTTGTTTAAATCTTACTCTTCCTTGGCTCATTGTTTAAACAAAATTAATGCTTATAGATTATGAACAACTTACACAGCAATTAAAATACTTATGTTTTGTAGAAAAGTCAATAACTGCTTGTATTCGTTTTTTTTTTTTTTTTCAACAGATTCAGTTACTTACACTAAAAGAAATTTCATTATATGCCCTAAGATGCAAAACTTAAACCAGAAAAGTAAGCCAGGGAGGCTTGAAAACTAGCACAGAATCTTAAGAATTCCTTCAGGGAGATCTCACAGTTTCATATAGTCCATCAGGATCATAGTTACATTGATCTAGATGTTTCTTCAAAACTATTTTTGTTTTTTGGTTTTTCAGTTTACCAATGAAGGCAGTTTCTCATTTCTAGGACACTCTTGTGTCGAGGAGGCTAAACACCCTTTCTATACAGTAGCTCTTTTTCCTACCAGAGGACACAATCACCATGGTTTTGTAAATGACTGTTTTTCTTTGTCTGTTTCTGTTTTGCCCATACACATCCAGACTCTGAGCTCCTTGAGATTAGCCATGCTGTGTAGCCATTTTATATTATGGTTTTCAAATCATAATCACCATCGGAGACCTGGCACATAGTAGTTCCTTAGTAAATGTTCTCAGAAAGACAGTTGCAGGACAAGTCCAGCGAGTAGGTGTTTTTGCATGTTTTCCATAAACTAAAGTTATAGAGCAAGTTTTCTAAGACTGACTATGCTGTCATGGTTGAGTTGCTAAGTCACGTCCGACTCTTTGCCACCCCATGGACTGTAGCCTCCCAGGCTCCTCCCTCCCCGGGATTTCCCAGCAAAGAATACTGGAGTGGGCTACCATTTCCTTCTCTAGGCTGACTAGGAATGCCTAAATAAAAAGGGTGAAAAGAACACATAACCCTGGCACGTGAATACTGTTATCTTTTCTAAATCAGGTTTTATTTAAAATAAAAAATCGGACAGCTAACTCTCCTCTGTGAGAAGAGCTTAGGGATAGAGACCAGAGCTGCATCACCTGCTGAGCTCTGGTCCAGTGCATCTCCATTGCCTCCTGTGACCTCCAGGGCAGAGACAGAGCAGAAGGATGTTACAGGGAGAGGCGTGGTGTGGGGAGGCGGGGGATGAGGGCTGATCAGGTAATTTAGGAATACTCTCAGCCCTGCAGTATTGGAAGTGTTTAATACTGTTTAAATATGAATCTGATCATATCCATGTACATACAGAACCCCCATCATATTTAACACCTATTAATCCCCACCCCCCACAGAAGGTCTGCATGCTTGGGGAAACAGTACTTACTTTCTGCCTCTCTCATCAATCACTATTTAAAAATCTTTCTATCCCTTCCCTCTCTGGAAAGTGTTGCTTTATCTCATCTTGATTTTCAGAAATTTAAAATCACATTTAAGTCCTGATTCTCCCACGAGGCTTGTATGATTGGCATAGGAAGCTGAGTGGTACCTTTATCAGAAGGAGGTGTCAACTGTGTGTCTGCAAATCACATCCAGATGACGTCTGCTTCCAGAAGCCACCACTGCTCCTGGCAGACAGCACAACTCAAATATGACTAATTCTGAAAATAACACCCTGGTGCCTGGTGACCAGTAGGGAGTTGGAGACAGTGCAAGTATAAAATACACCACTAGCATCTACCAGAGTAAAGCATTCTTCAGCTTCACCTGGAAGCTTCCTACTAACGCTGGTGGCTTATTTAGGGATGCGGGTTAACCTCTCATCCCAATGAATATGTCTTTGTTGTTGTTTAGTTGTAAAGTTGTTTGATTTAATCTTCAGGGGCTAGGACTGTCAACCTCACTCTACAGATACATAAGGGTCAGCCCGAGACCCTCCCATCTCAGCCTGGCCACTTCCTAGCTGTGTGGCCTTAGGGTCCTTTACCTCCCAGGTTAGAATATGCACAGCAAGGAGTTTCCATCATTATCACCATGAGCTAAACGTGGGGCACAAGGTGGAGGTGACGTAGCTACGTGGTGTGTGTTCAATCTCTCAGTCGTGTCTGACTCTTTGGGACCCCATGGACTATAGCCTGCCAGGCTCCTCTGTCCATGGGATTTCCTAGGCCAGAATACTGGAGTAGGTAGCCATTGCCTCCTCCAGGGGATCTTTCCCACCCAGAGATCAAACCCACGTCTCCTTCATCGGCAGATAGATTCTTTACCACTGAATCACTAGAGAAGCCCAAATACACATTTAGCTTAGACTAAAACTGCTTTTTCCTGAGGGCTCAAGCTGTAGCTTTGGGATTTGAAATAGGATCTTTTTACAGAAGCCATGATTATTTTCCTGTGAAAAGCTTACCGCACAGCTTAACTGAACAAACAACATTAAACATACTGAGAGTTAGTTTATTTATTGAAAAGAATTAAACACATCTAGTCTTCACTCTAGACTCTGTTATTTAATATTCGTATCACACTGAACATGCCTCCCTTCTCTCATAAGAACTGGACTAATAAGATATATCTCAGGTTTTTGCTAAAAGGATGTAGTAACACGAGGAATGTACAGCTCCTGGCCTTGCATACAGCACAATACAGGACAGATCTATTTATCTAATCCCCTGACACTCACCCAAGAAAAATGAGGGTGGATTATAGTAAACAGTATAATGAGAGATTGGTGAATGAACAGAAAACACAATGGCAGTGTAATGAAAAGAAAGAGGGATACAGATGTTCTATAATGAAGCGCCCAATCAAGGCGTCCGGGAGCCAGACAGAAGACACTCAGGATAGTGTCTTTAGGCCAAAACATCAACTCCAACCTCACATGATCCTGGACCACCCCCATCCTGATCACCATAATCTTAATCATTATGCTTGCTCAGATCTCAAGGCGCTTAACAATTGGCAAAATCCTGGGACTTCCCTGGTGGTCCGGAAGTTAAGACTTCACCTTCCAGTGCAGAGGGTGCAGGTTTGACCCCTGGTCGGGGAGCGAGGATCCCACATTCCTCAGTGGCCAAAGGACCAAAACATAAAACAGAAGCAATATGGTAACAAAAATCAATAAAGACTTTAAAGTTTTTTTTTTACAAAGTTCCTTTTCCCACTGGATTGTCACAAGAGTCTTGAGATTTAATTGGGGTTCGTAGTATCCTTCACCTACAGAGTGAAAATGTGAGGCTCAGAGAGGTTAAAAAGCTGCCCAAAGTCACAGAGCAAATGTCAGAAGAACTCAGATCCCATCTCTGCTCTTACAATCAATCCCCCATTCAGTTCATCTCAGTTCTCTGCTACCCTCAAGTCCACAGTCACTCTGCATGACAATAAACCCATTTTTAAAGGTCCTCTTCCCTCAGGAAGTAGTAAAGGTGCCACATTCCTGTGACATAGCTCCTGGTTTTCTCCACAATCTCTGCTTTTATCCTGGAAAAGGTTTCTACAAAGCCTCCTTCAATTGCTGAGGAAATTGGCTTCCTAACTCACTATTAATTACTCAGAAGAACCCTTGCCTATTACAGAGTATCAACACCAGGCGGAGTCCCTCTGTTAATTTATTCATTCCTTCATTCTGCATTCTGGCTGATGGACCCTCTTGGCATTATAAATCCAGAGCAAGTAATTAACAAGCACACTTTGAACCCAATTCTCTTTCTTTTTTTCTTCCTAACTACCTCTGCCTTCTTTGATTTGGTTCATTCTCTTAATTAACTTATGTGCCTGCCAGACTTGTTTCCTCATGTCTGTGTAAATTGGGGCGTTTTGGAAGCGTGAGAGTGAAGCTGACTTTATGGCCAAGAGGCAAAAAAGGTCATGGCCACCACCACCACTGCAGCAGCGTGAACTCCAAGAAAGAGCAATTAACAACAACCTCCACTATAACAAACTCACCACTCACTAAACAATCACCGCATCCTTTACTTCTCATCCTCATCATCCCCTTGTGAGAAAGGTACCAAGGCCATGTCCACTACAGAGATGGGTGTGCATGTGTGTGTGCTAAGTCGCTTCAGTTGTATTCAACTCTTTGTGATGCTTGGACCTTAGGCCACCAGGCTCCTCTCCAGACAAGAATACTGGAGTGGGTTGTCATGCCCTCCTCCAAGGAATCTTCCTGACCCAGGGATAGATCTTCCTGACCCAAGGAATAGTCTCTTATGTCTCTTGCATTGACAGGTAGGCTTTTTACCTCTAAAGCTACCTGGGAAGCAGATAGGCAATTAGCATCAAAGAAGGTTAAGAGGTCTGCCCAAGCTCTTAGAGCTAGGAAGTTACTTCAAAACTGTCATCTGTCCTACCAAGCTGTTCTTATAGGGATGGCCTAAAAGTTGGGTGGACATCAGTCCAGTATTGAGTGTCCAGTGAAGCCTAATCACAGGTGGCCCTGAGAACAAGAGGGATGAATAAAACTCAGAAGGCAGATAGAGAATTAGATACAGAGGAGCTGGGCTCTTCTCCAAGTCCATCAATTCTGGTTTACCAACCTCTCTGTAACTGACCTCACACAGGGCTTCGTGGTACAGAAGCTGGGATGCAGAAAAGTGACCAGCAAGCAATCAGGAATTTTTCCAGACTCCAGACAACTAAGTAAATCCAAAGTGAAAATGTCAGACCCAGTGGAAGACTAGAGAAACTCAAAAAACTCAAGGCAGGGGCCAGGTCATATGGTGAGGCTTCAGGAAAAGTGTCTAGATTCCCTCAGGGTGAGTCAGCCATCGGGCCCATAGTTGCAGAGGTAGTCAAGCTTCTGGATGGAAGACTCACTGCGGGACAGAGGCTCAGACCACAGCCTTCAGGGTCAGACACTCCTGAGCCTGATCTTGATTATACTGCTCTGTTCCTGCAGTTACTGTTACTGCTCTGTTCCTATTTCCTTAACTCACTTAACATGTCTGAGTTCTGGTTCTCTTCTCTGTAAAAGTAGAAAGATGGAGCCAGTCTCATGACGGCAGGTGGGCTATGACAAAGTGAGTTAGTGTGTTTAGAGAGCCGAGCATGGTACCTGCCACACGGTCAGCAGTTTTAAGGTGGTTTCCACTTTGATCAGAGCTCATTCTAAGACTGAACAGAGCTGGACTTGGGCTTGATGGGTGCACGATTTATCACTGTGCGTGTGTGTTCAGTTGTGTCTTGATTTTTTGCAACTCTATGGACGTGAGTTTGAGTGAACTCCAGGAGTTGATGATGGACAGGGAGGCCTGGGGTGTTGTGAATCATGGGGTCGCAAAGAATCGGACACAACTGAGTGACTGAACAGAACTAAACTGAACCAATGGACTGTAGCTCCCAGGCTTCTCTGTCCATGGGATTCTCCAGGCAAGAATACTGAAGTGGGTTGCCATTTCCTCCTCCAGGGGATGTTTCTGACCCAGGGTTTGAACTCATGTCTCTTGCTTGGCAGGCGGATTTTTTACCACTGAACCACTGGGGAAGCCCCCATTTATCACGCATGTGAGCAGTGATTCTAGGCCAAGGCTGAGGCATGAAGGCTTAATCATTCCTTATCTGTTTCCTCCATTACTTGCTGCGATGATGCTTATATCAAGAGCCTAAGAAGAACATGTTACTTGATCATTTAATTTACTTTCCTGGATACATTTAAATGATCTATATAAGGCTTTTTTATATAAAGGAATGAATCAACTTATAAAGCCATTTATACCTCCAATGGCCCTAAACATTGATTATCCTCAGTAGCATTTGACAGTCCTGAGTCTGGACTCCAGATAGGCTAGCTCATGAAGGAGAGACATAAACCTCCTTCTGTCCAAAAGGAAGGTTCGAACACAGTTGAGTTGTGTCTAAACCAGCTGGTTAGAGCTTCAGTGACTTTGGCATTAATCTAACCCCCAAACAGAGACTGCTAGGGGATCACCCAGGCCACAGATCTGGTTAATGTTAAGAATCAGAATCTCAGCTCACTCCTCTGTCCTGAGCTCCAGTCCTCCATGGGGAATTTTTCAAAAATGACTATTGGAAGAAAGAAAAGTAAGATGACCACAGAGCCAGAATAGAATAGAATATTCTATCCAGAATAACCAAAGGATTTGATCTTCTCCAGGATAAGATCATGGACTTGCATTCTTTAACCCCTTGGTGAGAAGGCTGCTGGAACATGGGTGACAAAGGTCATGGAGCCAGGGCTCTTCTTCCTGGACATACAATTTCCTGAGTGAGGAAGGGGCTGTATATCCTGATGCTTCTGAGAGGGGTTTGGAATTAGCCCAGATGAACCTTAAAGTGCCTTCCCAAGCTCTGTTGAGTTAAATACATGGGCTTCCCAGATGGCGCTAGTGGTAAAGAACCTGCCTGGAAATGCAGGAGACATAAGACACTTGGGTTTGATCCCTGGGTTAGGAAGATCCCCTGCAGGAGGGCATGGCAACCCACTCCAGTATTCTTGCCTGGAGAACCCAATGGACAGCGGAGCCTGGCGGGCTACAGTCCATGGAGTCGCAAAGAGTCGGACACGACTGAAGCAACTTAGCATCCATAACTATGACCCCTTCCTCTCTTATGCACCCATGTTATCCTCTGCCTTGGGGGCCACAAGGAGGGAGGCATCAACCCTCCTGTTTCTACACCTTTGCTGAGAACTGCTTCTCCTTGTGCTTGTGGCCAACAGTTTTCCACTGAAGCAGATGGAAAATAGAGCAGTAATCACAGGCTGAGGTCGAGGCCACAGACTTCATTTGTGGGTGTTATTTAATATGTGGTCAAATCTCAGCTGATCAGAAGGCTTGGGCAGGAGATGGTATTGAGCTAGAATTGTTCCATAGAGTGATTATCGATTATGTCTCTAATAGCACTGCAGCACATTGACTGTGAATCCAATTAGACGTAATTATACGCTTTACACGAACGTGTCCAATTGAAAGGGGTGGAATTTGCAGAGACTCCAGCAATTCTTGAGTGATCATGGGATATGCCTAAAGAGAGGGGAGTTACTGAGATCTGCCCAGGGAAGTATTAGACTCTGCAATGCTCTGATGGCAGGAAGTGTTTGTTGTTAACAGATGTCAGAATTCAAGAAACCTCAGGAGGATGGCAGGCAGCCAAGCCCAGTAGACAGACAGATGCCAGTCACTGCAATCATCATCATCATCATCATCATCTCAACAACAACTATTATTTTATTAGGTACTTTCTATGTTCCAGACACTGAGCTGAGCATTTCACAGATAGCATCTGATTCAACACTCTTGGACAAAGGCTGGCAAACTACAGCCCACGGGCTCAATCCAGCCTGCCCTGTTTTTGTAAATAAACTTTATGAGCACACAGCGGTGGCCTTTTATTTCATACGATCCATGGTGCATTTCACCATGTGGTCAGAGTTTGAATTTGTCCCAACCCGTCCCCTTTAGGAGAGAGCTATTGTGCCCAGCACGCCCCTGCCACGTTGCCAGTTCTGCCTCCTAGAAGTCCCTTTCCCTCCCTCCAGCCCGGAGTTCTCAGCTCGCTTCAGGACAGACTTCGATGACGTGTTTCTGACAAACTGTGGAGCAAAGAAACTACTCTGTTCCATTGAACCCATTTTCCCTCGAGATAATTCTTAAGTGTACAAGTCACTGGAAGTTAAAAGCTAAGCCTTTTGGAGGATCATGTAATAATAGACCAAACTCAACTGCTCGACTACATATAAATAAAACGAGATAGAGCCCGGTGATGGAATCAGAGCCATCATTGCCGTCCAGTGTTTATGACGCAATGCTAAGCAGAAAGGGAAAAATGAAAAAGTGAGTCTTTATAATAAGTTCAGTCGTCAACAATAATTCTACTGTGATGCCAGGAACATCATCTGCAGTGATGTTCTCTATCTTCAGGGGTTCCCTGGTGGCTCATTTAAGGCAAAATATCAGTGAGAGCTGACTATTTTTTTGGCTTCCCAGGCGGCTTTGTGGTCAAGAATCTACCTGCAAATGCAGGAGACACAGGTTCAATCCCTGGATGGGGAAGATCCCTGGCTTGGGAAGATTCCCCTGGAGAAGGAAATAGCAATCCACTCCATTATTCTTTCCTGGGAAATCCCAAGGACAGAAAAGCCTTCTGGGCTACAGTTCATGGGGTCACAAAGAGTTTGGCACAACTGAGTAGGCAAACACAGCAAATAAGGAGGATATTGATGGGAGATAAAGTTAGAGAGATGAGGAAGGCCCCAACATAAGGCTGTGTTTGCCATGCCCATTAAGGACTTGAGATTATTCTGAAAACTCTTAAGGCAATGTCTCTAATTGACTGGGGATAATGAGCAGTAGGGGAGCAAAATAAAAATGCAAAAATGACACAGCTGTGATGATATATGAACACAAAATTAAACTACTTTGGGGACTTCCCTGGCAGTCCAGTGGTTACACATTCACCTTCCAACGCAGTGGATGCAAGTTCAATGCCTGGTCAGGGAACTAAGATGCCACATGATTTGAGGCCTAAAAACCAAAACAGGAATTATAAGCAATATTGTAACAAATTCAATAAAGGTTTTAAAAATAGTCCACATCAAAAAAAATAATAATCTTAAAAAATATTAAACTACTTTGATTTATTTGGGGTTAGACTTTTTAAAATATTGTCTCTATTTGAAATTCTCTTCATGTTTCCTATATAATTATAGCTGTTAAAAAATAATGATTCAATTACTCCCAGCCAAACAAAACATAAAATGAAAATGGATGAGGCCATCACCTAGACTGGATAAGTACCGTCCAGTGACACTTCCTTTCCTGAAGAAAGCTCCAGCTCCAAGCCTGCAGCTCTTCCCTCCACTCACTTGCCCTGCTCCGAGGTTCTGGTTCCTGCCCGGAGCTCCTCTGGGCTCCAGATTGTACCCAATGAACAGCTTTCGCCATTGATTAAATGCTGCCGCTTGCCCAGAGCCATTAATCAATTTCACCAGCTGTTTACAGCTTTATTTACTACAAAGGAAGCAAGGTAATCCCTGTAAACTCAATAGATCTAAATTAACTGCATGTTCAGGAGCCAGCTTAGAAAGAATTATTGCTCCCTGACTCAGGGGGACAGAGAAGAAGAATGAACACAGGAGCCTGTGACAGAGGGTGACAGAGGCTGCGACTCACTCCCTGGTGTCCAGAGGGGTCACATCACAGGGGGCACTTGCTGGTTGAGTCTCTATTAACCAGTTCGTTGAGCCAAGAGTCCAGCTAAAGCCCTTGCTTATTTGGAATCAGCATTTCCTGCCATTCATTCTGCGTCTTCCATTTCTTTCTCCCCACTCCTCAGCCCTGAATTGCCTTCCATCCCTTTCATTCTATAGGAAGCATCCCTCTGCCATGACAACAGTTTTTTCCACATTCTTTCATTTGTGAATAATCATGATAATCTTTGATTTGTTTATATCTCTTTCATGAAACTATATTCAGTCCAAATTGACTAGGCAACAGCTGAATGCCTGGGGAAGAAACTAATATTTATATGCTAGGAATGAGTCATATAAATGCTTTTATGTAATTGGATTTTTTTTTATCTGCTAGAACAACCCTGTAAGATAAATGTTAATGTTCTCATTTTAAAGATAAGAATACTAAGGCTCAAAGAGATGAAATGCTTTGCCTAACATAACAAAATTGCCTTAGTAGATGACCCCGCTGGTCTTTACCATGATTTTCCAATAAAGTAAGTCCCCTACATATGAATGAATTACTATTTGAGAATGCGTTCATGTCCAATTTGTTCTTAAATTCAACAAAGTTAGCCTAGGTAGTCAACTAACAGTCAGCTATATATTACTGTATTGTAATAGGTTTATAATACTTTTCATGCAAATAATGCATGAGAACTAACACAAAGAATAAACATTTTTAATGTTTAACATTTTTAATCTTACAGTACAGAACCCTGAAAAGTACAGTGGTGGTTTAGGTGCTAAGTCACGTCCAACTCTTTTGTATTCGCATGGACTGTAGCCAACCAAGCTCTTCTGTCCATGGGATTCTCCAGGCAAGAATACTGGAGTGAGTTACCATTTCCTTCTCCGGAGGCTCTTCCAAACACAGGGATCAAACCTCGGTCTTCTGCACTGCAGGCAGCTTCTTTACCATCTGAGCCACCAGAGAAGCTCTAAAAGTATAGTACGAGAGTACAATAGCTGGCATACAGGGGCTGACATCAAGTGAACAGCCAAGAAGAGTTACTAACTGGAGGAGAGAGAGGAGGTGGGAGATGGTAGAGCTGAAGGATCGTCAGCAGTTGGAGACAGAGGGCAAGCTGCAATTTCACTCATGCCTGATGTAAAGGGACATGCAAACCCACGTTCGCATATTTGAAAGTTCACAACCTGAAGGTTCGTATGGAAAGGACTCACTGTACGTGCTTCTCCTTGGTCATCCTTCTAGGTCAGAGCACCCAGTGCTTAGCACTGTAGGGTCAACTCACTCCCAAGTACATAGCGAAGGTAAAGAAAAGGAAATCCAGGGTGACTTGAGGTCAATAACCCCCTTTTGCTATTTTGCCTGACCCCCACCCAGAGCCCTTGCTTCTAGGACCCCTTACCGCCCAGTTCTCTCAGCCCATCCTTTTTCTGACTCGCTCTCACCTCTTCCAAACTCCCACCATCACTACTGCACAGTCTAGACCTTTAAACCTCAAAAGTCTTGTGATGCCACCACTAGGCAAACCTGCCTTTGCCTAGGCTCTTTCTTCTAAAATGCTGTGGCTTCCTTGCCTCCCTGGCGAGGTCCTGCAAAGCTTCCAGCTCTATCTCTGCCACCACCTTGAAAATGAACCTTACCTCTTCAACCCTTTCCTGTCCTCAGAAGGGTTGAGCACCCCAGATCTGAGCATCTCACACCACCACATCTATTGCTCTGTTGTATTTATCCTCAGGTCTCTGCTCCTCAAACATGTGACTGGCATGGAATTTGTTTCAGCCACTTCACTTCCCAGGTGGCACTAATGGTAAAGAGCCTGCTTGTCAACACAGAAGATGGAAGAGAGGTGGGTTCCATCCCTGGGTCGGAAAGATCTCCTGGAGAGGGGGCATAGCAACCCACTCCAGTATTCCTGCCTGGATAATCCCACGGACAGGGGAGCCTGGTGGGGTAGGCTACAGCCCAGGGGGGTCACACAAAATCAGACTTAGCACACACACACACTTCACTGAAGGACATGAAAGCGAGGAAGAAGACTCTGTCTTTCAAATGCCCTAGGGAAACAGGCCTTAAATACAGGCAGAGCCCTGAGACAGACAAACAAGCACATGAGTTTGCATCACCACAAAATTATTATCTTTCCCAGACGACAACCTCATCTTTTTCAAAAAGTGTCATGACATCAGGCAAAACAACAACAGGGGGTTATTTATCCCAAGTCCCTGCGGTTCTCCCTTCTCTCCCCTTCCATGCATGTGTTTGTTCCTGGCAAGCTAAATAGGAGCAGATGGATGACATAGCACCCTTTGCTTCCTCCAGAGTCTGAATCCAGTGTAAATTCCAGTCACAGTGTAATTGCACGCACTTGCGGTCTTCACACCCTTCCCACCCTGAGCTAAAAATGTTCACATCTGTCTTCCTCAGTGGAATCATCATGACCTGCCATCAGCCTCTGAGGTCAGAGGTTCCCTGTGCTAAGAGATGTTCTCACGTCCTGTCAGCTGCACTAACCTATGAGCCAGCCGGCCAGGGCTCACCAGGATGCTCCGCCCTTTCACATAGATGCTGCTGCAATTGTCTAGAGCCCAGGTGTGTGAAGCGCCCTGGGTACAATTTACAAGCATCGGACAGTAGCCCTGGCATCTCTTGATCCAGACAAAAGACAGTAATTATGACTTGTCAAAAAGAGTTTTAACTGGTGCTCAGGACTCTGCTCTTCAGGTTTTTAGGTTGTTTTTGTTACTCGTGCCTCTTGAGTCTTGTGCAAATAGGAGACTCACAATAAACAGATACAGAAAGGGTGTTCTGTTTATCAACATGCTGGTAAAAATGAAAAACATGAAGTCAGCGAGAGCAGGGTATAGCTCTAAGCTCAGCTATTTTCTAAACACTTGATTTGGGAAGTTATTTAACCTCTTTCAAACTCAGTTTTCCTCTAAAAAGAGTTATCATGTGATCCAGTAATCCCACTCCTGGACATGTATCTGGACAAAACTATAATTCAAAAAGATACATGCACCCCTATGGTCATAGAGGCATTATTCACAATAGCCAAGACATGGACACAATGTAAATGTCCATCAGCAGATAAATGGATAAAGAAGATGTGGTGTATATATATATACATACACACACACACACACACACACACACACACAATGAACTACCTTTCAGTAATAAGGAAGAATGAAATAATGTCATTTATAGCGACATGGATGCACCTAGTGATGATCATACTAAGTGAAGTAACTCAGGAAGACAAATACTATATAATATCATTTATATGTGCAATCTAAAATATGACACAAACGAACTTATCTATCAAACAGTAACAGGCTCACGGACGTAGAGAACAGAATTGTGGCTGCCAAGGGTGGGAGAGGAAAGACGGGTTGAAAGTTCGGCATGAGCAAATGCAAACTATTATACATAAAATGGATAAACCACAAGGCCTTACCATATAGCACAGGGAACAGTATTCAATATCTGGTGATAAATTATAATAGAAAAGAATATGAGGAAGAATATATATTTATATGTGTAACTGAATTACTTTCTGTATAGCAGAAATTAACAGAATATTGTAAATTATACTTCAGTAAAATAAATTTTGAAAAAGAAAGAAACTCAGTTTTCTAGTTCTGTAAAGTGGAGACAGAGCATCTTCCTCACTGAGCTCATTAATTCAATGAATCATTAATTCAATGATTAAATGAGGTTTAAAAAAAAAAGGTGCTCAAATAAAGTTGTCTGCACGAATTAAGACCTCAGTAGCTAAAACAACGCATAGACTTGTCAGAAAGGTTGAAGGAGCAAAGAAACACAAAGTGCCTGGAAGGGCTGAACAGCAGCTAATTCCTCTTTCTTGGCCCTCTCCCCAGGGGAGGTTAGGGAGGTGAAACAGAAAAGGCAGTGGCAACCCACTCCAGTACTCTTGCCTGGAAAATCCCATGGGCGAGATTGTAGGCTGCAGTCCATGGGATCGCAAAGAGTCAGACATGACTGACCAACTTCCCTTTCACTTTTCACTTTCATGCATTGGAGAAGGAAATGGCAGCCCACTCCAGTGTTCTTGCCTGGAGAATCCCAGGGACGGGGGAGCCTAGTGGGCTGCCATCTATGGGGTCGCACAGAGTCAGACATGACTGAAGGGACTTAGCAGCAGCAGCAGGGGAGGGTGAAAAAGCCACTTTTCAAATAAGAACCTTCTAGGCAATTTAGCAATCAGTATGTGGTGGTAGTTTAGTTGCTAAATCATGTCCGACTCTTGTGACCCCATGGACTGTAGCCTGCAAGGTTTCTTTGTCTATGGGATTTCCCAGGCAAAAATACTGGAGTGGGTTCCCATTTTCTTCTCCATGGAATCTTCCTGACCTATGGATCGAACTCACGTCTTCTGCATTGCAGGCAGATCCTTTACCATTAAGCTACCTGGGAAGCCGTTAGCAACCAGAATCAGGAGACAAAACCGTTCCTAATCATCAGTCTAGCAATAATATTAGAAGACATCTATCCTAGGAAATGTCCCCACTCCCCAAATTAGACAAGCTATATGGTAGAGTTGTTAAATATCAGTGTGAAAATACTTAGAGGAGCATAATATCTAACAGATAGAGAATTGTTGGTTAAAGTCAGTGGCATGATAAGTAGGTGTTAGGAAGCATTCTTATAAGTATGCTACAGACCCATGAAAAAATTACCACGTTGAGTCCCCAAAGTGAGATGGAAAATTGTATACAGTCTGATTGCAAGAGTGTAAAATTATATAGGCATCTGGACAAGTCAAGAAATGAACCTGCAAGAATGAAAATCATCATTTTAGGGTGATGGGATGGAGGGTGATTTGAGGTCTATTTTCCCTCCTCTTTCTCTTCTGTGGTGACACTGACTTTACTGCGGAGAAAGAGAAAGAGAAATAAGCACCTTCCGCTACTCAGGCTTTGACCTCAGCTTCAGCTAAAGTATTCTGGCCCCTTTGCTTCTCTTGCAGGAAAACGGGGCCTGAGTGCCAGGCGAAGATAACAGTAATCGGAAGTTTTCCGGGCGTAATAACCCCTTTGTGAGACAAACTCTCTTTCTTTAAACAAGACACAACAATCCTCTAAAGATAATGGTCCTCCCTCACTCTCCTTTTTGTCACCTCCAGGCCATTTCTGTCACCAAAGTAATCGTTTTAAAGCATATGTCTCATCACTTCACTCTCCAGCCACGAGACACTCGGCTTGTGTCGGAATCTTCTGATAAAGCTCAGAAGCTCTCAAACAGCTTTACTCCAGCCGTCTACTTCTGTCTAGTCCTCAATCACGTCCGGGCTCTCACCCTTAAACCTTTGCCCGCGCCCATCCTTCTGCTCCAAATTCTCTCCCTCACATTTCTTCTTTCAAATATCATCTTAGCAGTGAATTCCTGGGGCTTCCTCGACTGTCCAGTGGTTAAGACTTTACTTTTCAATGCAGGGACTGCAGGTTTGATTCCTGGTTGGGGAGCTAAGACTCCACATACCTGGAAGCCAATAAGTCAAAACAGAAGCAATATTGTAACAAATTCAACAAGGACTTTAAAAAAAAATGGTCCAGGGCCCCCTGGGCTGTGTGCTGTGCTAAGTCGCTTCAGTCATGTCTGACCCTTTGCAACCCTATAGACTGTAGCCTGCCAGGCTCCTCTGTCCATGAGATTCTCCAGGCGAGAATACTAGAGTATGCTGCCCTTTCCTTCTCCAAGGGATCTTCTCGACCCAGGGATGGAACCTGTGTCTCTTACGTCTCCTACAGTGGCAGGCAGGTTTGGGTTTTTTTTTTTTTTTTTTTTACCATTAGTGCCATCTGGGAAGCCTGAAGATTCAACACAGCCATTCATCAAAAAACTGGGAATAGAACTGCCTTATGATCCAGCAATCCCACTGCTGGGCATACACACTGAGAAAACCAGAATTGAAAGAGACACGTGTACCCCAATGTTCATCACAGCACTGTTTACAATAGCCAGGACTTAGAAGCAACCTAGATGTCCATCCACAGATGAATGGATGAGAAAGCTGTGGTACATATACACAATGGAGTATTACTCAGCCATTAAAAAGAATACATTTGAATCAGTTCTAATGAGGTGGATGGAACTGGAGCCTATTATACAGAGTGAAGTAAGCCAGAAAGAAAAACGCAAATACAGTATACTAACGCATATATATGGAATTTAGAAAGATGGTAACAATAACCCTGTTTATGAGACAGCAAAAGAGACACTGATGTATAGAACAGTCTTTTGGACTCTGGGAACGGGAGAGGGTGGAATGATTTGGGAGAATAGCATTGAAATATGTATAATATCATATCTGAAACGAGTTGCCAGTCCAGGTACGATGCCTGATAACGGATGCCTGGGGCTGGTGCACTGGGACGACCCAGAGGGATGGTATGGGGAGGGAGGAGGGAGGAGGGTTCAGGATGGGGAACACATGTATGCTTGTGGCTGATTCATCTTGATGTATGGCAAAAGCAATACAATATTGTAAAGTTAAGCAAAATAAAATTAAAAAAAATTTTTTTTAATATTCCACATAAAAAAAAAACTTAAAAAAAAGTGAATTCCTGACATTTCAGCATGCCCTCTCTTGCCCAAAACTAATACACAAGCCTGAGCATGAAGCCACATGTGTTTTCTAAATGCTCCTGCTATCATATTTTTTCATTGCACCTAATATACACATGACAATGAGCTGAGTGATGGAATGCTATTTTCTGAGGAAACAGAGGCTTAGAACACAGAGGAAGCTGGTCTTAAATCACTGAGATGGATAAGCTGAGCTGGGAAGGAGGAGACGTGGGATGCAGGGCTCCAGGCTGAGCCCTTTGTAGTCCAGCCCAAGCCCATTTAGGGTCACCAGGAGCCTGAACAAACGCTCTTCCTTTTCTCTCCCTGGCATGTCTGATCAGTACTATCGTAGTAGATGGCTTTGGGGAAAGATACAACTCACCACGTAAAAATGTGGGGGAAAGATACAACTCACTATGTAAAAATTTGGGGCTTCATGAAAGCTCAGTTGGCAAAGAATCCACCTGCAATGCAGGAGACCCTGGTTCAATTCCTGGGTTAGGAAGATTCACTGGAGAAGGGATAGGCTGCCCACTCCAGTATTCTGGCCTGGAGAATTCCATGAACTCTACAGTCCATGGACTCGAAAAGAGTCGACACAACTGAACGACTTTCACTTTCACATAACATTAGTTCAGAGAAATTGCTCCTGCCTTCAAAGAGACATACAATCTTTTGTTTTCAAGACCATCTTAGTCAGAATATTTCATTCCATCTTTATGACACCTTTGAAGATGGGTGAGGAAATTTCTCAAGTTACCCAGACCCAGACTGGTCTCTATCATAGACTTTATGTGACACTAACCATCCAGCTTGATTTACTGTATGGTTATTTAAAGATATTTTTGATTTATAGTCACAAGTCCAGTAACTCCTTACGGATATGTGTGCCTTCCTGACCAAGCTGTGAGATTCCAGAATTACAAGGAGACTCCATTCTGGGCTTTCTTGGTGTCTCAGATGGTAAATAATCTGCCTATAATGAGAGAGACCCGGGTTTGATCTCTGGGCTGGGAAGATTTCCTGGAGAAGAAAATGGCTATGCACTCCAGTGTTCTTGCCTGGAGAATTCCACAGAGAGAGGAGCCTGGCGGGCTATAGTCCATGGGGTCATGAAGAGTTGGACATTACTGAGCGACTAATACAACTTCCTTCAATCTGGTAACTGCAGTTTGGTTTGTTGTGGGTGTACAACAAAAAACATGTGGCAAACATATAAGTGAATTAAACAATAAACAAATGAATATATGGAACCTAAACACTCTCAGTTATTTCAAAAAAATCATCAAATTTTAGCAAAAGATGTGCACCTACTCCAGTGAGTCTTAAACTTGAAATCTCTTAGGCACCCCTAAGAAAAGTGGGGCAAGAAAATTAAAATTTCAGTAATGAAGTTTTTTGACTTGAGGTAGTTAATACAGATGCAAATACTGTGGCTAAACTGTAAGAATACCTGGACTCCTAGTTATTCATACACAGGACAGAGGCATCACTTTCAGCTTTTCATAAATATTCATCTAAATAAAAACACAGAATTTGAAAATTCTCACAGAACACTCAACTATTCCAAGAATATGCTCCCCAATCTCGTAGATCCATGAATCCCAGTGTATGAAACACTTGGGTACCACCACTTTGGCTCATAGAGCAACAGACCCTAAATGTGAATGACTTTCCCAACATCACATACCCCTTTAATGGCAGAGCAAATTCTAGAGGGCAGGTGTTGGGACTCCTAGCACAGTGTTCTGTTCCACAAACTGAGCGACCAGCAATCGGTCTGACGGTTGGTTAATGGAATGTTGTCTGTGGCATCAAATTAAGTGGTACAAATACTATATTTGGAGAGCAAGCCAATAAACAAAGCCTCATTACCACTGGCTCCCGATTGGCTGGCCCCTGGTCCCCGGCTCCATCAAGGTCATTGCCAAAACCCAATGCAGAGGAAAGAGACCCAGTGCTCTTACTCGCCAGGCTGTGTGGAATCACTGCTAAAACTCATTACATGATTTAAGTGCAAGGACTTCAGAGTTTTCAGTTCCCCTGAGGCACTGTGGTTTTTCTTTGTTTGTGAGGGGAAAATGAAGAGTAAGCAAAATTAGTACATTATTTTCTATCCAATACATTTAGAATCATTATGTTGATCAGTGGAGGCTGAAATATACTTTAGTCTTCTAGTGCATTTTCAGGATTTGGCTGATACATAATGACACAGATTCAGGCTCAGAACAACAAAATTTAGGGCTGAGATTAATTGGGCAAATGTTTTGCTGTTTGACAGAAAAAGCAGACAATTTGATTCCCAAGTTTCAGTAAGAGAAAGGCACAACAATGAGAGAATGGAAAATCCCAGTGTGTGTATGGTTTTTTCCTTCTGATATTTTTGCACAGCCCATAGCTAAAAGCAGTAGGTTAATGATCAAAGTCAGCATATATTTTTGCATGATGTGTAAGAATAGAAAGTTATTTGGGCCATAAATTATTAACTAGAAGGGGAAAGCACCAGCAGGCTCCCCGCTTTTCTGCTGGTATTTGAGATGCTCAGGTATTGTGCTGTTTACGAACCTCCCATGTCCCCTCCTTTGCTGAAAGTTGTCAGATTGTGCTGTGGTGGCAAAGGCTGCCAGCTCACAAACTGGCCCTCCGATACGTGAAAAGGTGAGCCAGCAGGTAAGTGACAATGTATGGGAACCGTTTCTTCACCCATACCCTCCCCAACAGGGTGACAGGCTCTCCCTGTTTGCCAGGATTTTTGCACTGAAAGTCCCATGTCCAGGATAAACCCTCAGTCCTGAGCAAACCGAGCAAACCATGACCTTCACTCCTAATTTTGCCCAAGAACCTGCCTGTGGACCACTCTCACCTGAAACATACTAGCAAGAGGATTCTGGACTATGTCCTACATCTGGACTCAGTTGACTCATTACCAGATGGCTCAGTGGTAAAGAATCTGCCTGCCAATGCAGGAGATGCAGGAGACATGGGTTCCATCCCTGAGTCTGGAAGATCCCCTGGAGTAGGACATGGCAAACCACTCCAGTATCTTCCCTGGAATAACCCATGGACAGAGGAGCCTAATGGGTTACAGTCCCTGGGGGTCAAAAAGAGTCAGACATGACTGAGCACACAGCATGCTAGACTCATTACAAAGGCACCAGAGAAGCCAACTACTGGTCATCTTTTCCTCTTTTAAATGCAATTCTTTATTCAAATCACAATAGAAACAATTTTAATATATACAACATAATATGTAGCTAACGATATATATAAAAACAATATTAAAAATTAGTAGCCATGAGTTTTGTCCCTTACTCTATTTTCAATCTCTATTTAAACAAATTTTTGGCTGCCTCCCTACTTTCAGGGATTGCTTATAATTTTCTCTCACCTCCTGTGCTCTTAGATTGAAGAGCTCCAGGTCCCAAGACCAGAGCTGATAGTGGCTGACAGATGTGAGCAGCTTGGGCACAAAAGTCCTTGTGGACATTTTTCCCACTGTCTTGTCAATTTTCAGCCCAGTTGCTTGAAGCTTTGCCTCATGTAGATGCCTCTGGCCAAAACAGACGTTATCTAATGACTGGCGTGCTAGCCACTCATGCCCAATGACCCCATTGTCTATGCACCTTCACTGGTGTGTCAGAGGGGAGGGAACTTTTCTCTTCTGGGTCAGAATGCACATGACTGGGGCAAGACAATTTTATAACTGTCATCTCCCTGGTGGCTCAGATGGTAAAGAATCTGCCTGAAATGCAGGAGACTTAGGTTTGATCCCTGGGTCAGGAAGATCCCCAGGAGAAGGGAATAGCTACCCATTGCAGTATTCTTGCCTGGAGAATCCCACGGATAGAGGAGCCTGGTGGGCTATAGTCCATGGAGTCGCAAAGAGTAGGACATGACTTAGCAACTAAATAACAAACAACAAACTCTATCCAGCTCTACTAAAGGCTAAATTCAATCTAAAACAGGATTAAGAAGTGAGTTTGAAGTGATCCTTTAAGTGTCAGCTTCGCAGGGCACAAAGAAGGCTAGTGAAGCAGGAAGGAACCAAAGGAGAAAGTTCAGCTCATGGCTCCTTACAGTGACATTCAAACCAGCTTTTCCTAATTTCCAATAAGTAAAGGATTATCTTTGCAACAATGTTACTAACCCAGTTGATTAAGCCCTCCAAATCCTTCATTGTCCAATTAACATGGTCACAACTTTGCAAAGCCCTCTAATTCCAAGATGCATTCAGATCAATATGCCCTTAAAGAATTCATGGATTTCTTTTCTCTAGATTTTTTTCTCAAAAAAAAAAAAAAAAATGCAAGTAAGGCAGAACAAATGAAAAGAGGCTATAGCCCCCTCACGTCTGCATTCAGAATCTATGCTTTGAGACAATATGGCAAATGAAATCGTGTAGAAAGGTGTTACCAAAAATTAGCCTAATTAAGGCCCTCAAGCCTGAGAGAGGCTGATGAAGCAGTGCACTGAGGCTGGAGTGGAAAGGGGTGTGTTCAAGCCAACACGTCTGTCACTTGGGAGCCTGTGACCTTTGACACATCTCTACTTCTCTCTCAATCTCCAACCTCCTCACCTGCTCATGGAAATAGTCATTCTTTCACATGTAGTTATGAATTACAGATAAAAAAAAATACACCTGAGTGCACTTGAGACATTGCAAAATCTATATGAGGATGTATTGATCAGTGATGGACAACCAAACCTCAGCAATGGGTGGCAGGTTCTGGGACATCTCAAATTTGTGTCCCAGATATGTGCTGAAAGGAGAAAAGGTCATTACAAAAAATCACTTTGCAACATTTCTTTAAACATTATAAAGAGTGTGTATCATTAACTTAGGAATGATAGTATTACATTCGAGCATTTGCCTTTTTATAATGCTTTACTGTTTTTGCCTGTTTCTCTGAACAATCCTGGGAGGTAGAGGACACTATTATGTTTTTGTTTTTTTGTTTTTGTTTTTTTTTCCTTCTGATGGGTTAGAAAATCCAAAGCTTAGGTTGTTAATGGAAGTAAGAATGCAGTGCAGACAGCTAAGGTCCTAGATAAATCCATGAGATGAGGTTCTCCCAGAAAAACTGGTGTGAAAATTGACCTCTGGAAGTCAAGGCCACTCTCCTATCTTCCAGATAAAGGAACAGACTCAACCCCTATCTCTGTTCCCATATGTAATCTGACCATCACCACACCCACCACACCCACCATACCCACCATACCCACCTTGACGGCTATGAGATTTTCTTCAGCAATATGTGAACCGTGAACTTCCTGATGTTCAAGCTGGTTTTAGAAAAGGCAGAGGAACCAGAGAGCAAATTGCCAACATCCGCTGGATCATGGAAAAAGCAAGAGAGTTCCAGAAAAACATCTATTTCTGCTTTATTGACTATGCCAAAGCCTTTGACTGTGTAGATCACAATAAACTGTGGAAAATTCTGAAAGAGATGGGAATACCAGACCACCTGATCTGCCTCTTGAGAAATCTATATGCATGTCAGGAAGCAACAGTTAGAACTGGTCATGGAACAACAGACTGGTTCCAAATAGGAAAAGGAGTACATCAAGGCTGTATATTGTCACCATGTTTATTTAACTTATATGCAGAGTACATCATGAGAAATGCTGGACTGGAAGAAACACAAGTTGAAATCAAGATTGCCGGGAGAAATATCAATAACCTCAGATATGCAGATGATACCACCCTTATGGCAGAAAGTGAAGAGGAACTCAAAAGCCTCTTGATGAGAGTGAAAGTGGAGAGTGAAAAGGTTGGCTTAAAGCTCAACATTCAGAAAACGAAGATCATGGCATCTGGTTCCATCACTACATGGGAAATAGATGGAGAAACAGTGGAAACAGTGTCAGACTTTCTTTTTCTGGGCTCCAAAATCACTGCAGATGGTGACTGCAGCCATGAAATTAAAAGATGCTTACTCCTTGGAAGGAAAGTTATGACCAACCCAGATAGCATATTCAAAAGCAGAGACATCACTTTGCCAACAAAGGTTCGCCTAGTCAAGGCTACGGTCTTTCCTATGGTCATGTATGGATGTGAGAGCTGGACTGTGAAGAAGGCTGAGTGCAGAAGAATTGATGCTTTTGAACTGTGGTGTTGGAGAAGACTCTTGAGAGTCCCTTGGACTGCAAGGAGATCCAACCGGTCCATTCTGAAGGAGATCAGCCCTGGGATTTCTTTGGAAGGAATGATGCTAAAGCTGAAACTCCAGTATTTTGGCCACCTCATGCGAAGAGTTGACTCATTGGAGAAGACTCTGATGCTGGGAGGGATTGGGGGCAGGAGGAGAAGGGGACGACAGAGGATGAGATGGCTGGATGGCATCACTGACTCGATGGATGTGAGTCTGAGTGACCTCCAGGAGTTGGTGATGGACAGGGAGGCCTGGCGTGCTGCAGTTCATGGGGTCGCAAAGAGTCGGACACGACTGAGCGACTGATCTGATCTGATCTAAGAGTTTATGGCACAAGCAGGTGATAATCTTAAGTGCCACCTGAATCTGACATTTTATCTTCATGAGAGGATTCTAGACATCTTTCTTAGATATCTTGTACTGAGGACACTTGACCATGGTGTGCATTTTATTTTATACTTATTTTCCAAGATAGTCTTAGCTTTTGCCCTCCTGTTCATTAGAGGGATGCATATTGTACTCTCTCATCAGCACAGATAGTCTTCATTCATTTGTAGTTGTATTCATGCCAAAAACATTGAATGATAAAAATCCCATGAATGGATTGCTTGCCACATCCCAAGGATTGTGGTAAGTGCTATGTAATCATTATCTCATTTAATTTCACAAATTTGATGTGTTCACTGTCATTTCCATTTAGATTTGGAAAACTGAGCCCTAAGGATGGGGTTCATCCATTCAGTCATGCATTCATCCCTCCACTGGGCACCTACACTGTATCAGCACCAAGCTCTTCAGGTGGGTAGGACCTCCCTTCATGGACATCACACTCTGGCAGTTTATCTTCTTGCCAAATTACACACTGGTAAGTGGTAGAACCAGGACTAACATTTAGTTCTCAAGACTTTCCTAACGGTCCAGAGGTTGAGATTCCATGATTCCACTGCAAGTGGGACGGGTTTGATCTCTGGTTGAGAAAAAAAGACCCCACCAGCTGCAAGATGTGGTCAAAAATAAATAAAATAAGACAAAATTGTCTTTAAAAGAACACATTTAGTTCTCTCTGGCTCCAAATACTGTGCTTCTAACCACTGCACCTTATGACTAATTGTTCTCGATAATGACACAGTACAGAGAAAGGTCACTTCCCTATAGACTGTTTCACCTATAGAATGCTCCATGGATACTATTAGGTCTGAGCTGATCCCTGAAGGTGATCCAGAGACCACCCAAAATAAGAGGAAAACAGATCCTCATTACAGGAATATGAGCTGATTGAAAGAACATGGCAAATTGAAGCCAAGGTGCAGAACCTGAAGCTGGGGTAGACTTTGGGGCTCCAAGAGGATTGCTGGGGATCCAAGTAGTGACCTATTTCTGTGTAATGGATCACTCCAAAGCTTCAGTTCAGTTCAGTTGTTCAGTCGTGTCCAACTCTTTACGACTCCATGGACTGTAGCACACCAGAGTTCCCTGTCCATCACCAACTCCTGGAGCTTGCTCAAACTCATGTGCATCAAGTCGGTGATGCCATCCAACTCCAAGCTTAGTGACGACAAATAACAGCTCATTATTTCTCATAATTTCATGTGTGGATTTATATAGAAATTTTTCTACCATGGCTATAAGTTAACTAAGAGGTGAGCACAGAATAGGTAGGGCAACAGACCAGCAGGTCATTACCTGAAATGGTAAATTGAAGTATTACTTGAAAGGTGAGAGGAGAACCAAGGTCAGTCCCAGAAGGATATGATCCACTGCCAAGTCTTCAGCAAGAAGTGGACGTATTTAGTGGGAGAGTTGTGGCTCAGAGGGTAATGCGTCCGTCTACAATGCAGGAGACCCAGGTTTGATCCCTGTGTCAGGAAGATCCTCTGGAGAAAGAAATGGCAACCCACTCCAGTACTCTTGCCTGGAAAATCCCATGGACGGGGGAGCCCAGTAGGCTACAGTCCATGGGGTCACAAAGAGTCGGACACAACTGAGCGACTTCACTTAACTTCACTTCACCTCATTCATACTGGGATTTTCTGTATGAAAGAAGGGTCAGGTCAGCAGACTTAATGAAGGCGACCTACCACTTCTAAGAAATTGAATCATCTCCGGGACCCGAATTGCCAGGGTGGCAGACAGTCATGTCTGAATCTGCAGCTCCCTCTGGAAGGCACCCAGCTTTAGACAAAGTTTCAGCACATGAACCAGGCAGGTTAAAATCCAACATGGAAGCACCACTGCAATTAATCACTTTGGACGGAAAGCTGGTGACCTGAGGGCCGGTATCCGCAGTCCCTGCATTAGAGGAACTTTACAACCCTTGGAAATTCTCCTCCCATGAGGGTCCTGGCGCAGAGCAGATGTTAGCACATCATTTAGCCTGTCGGTGATGAATTAGTTTTTAATGGCATTCTCGTGTACTTGTTATAAATCATTAAGTGTCCAACAGACTGTCTCCCATCTTCACAGACTTGGTCTGCCGGGGTTCCTAAGCAGTAAAAACTCTCAGTGATGGGAACAAGGCTGCCTCACCCAGCTGAAAACGGTAATCCTCCACTCACCTTCTCCCTTGTGTTTGACATCTGTTTCTCTCCTCCCTCTCCTTCCCACCTCCCCCCGCCCAACCACACCCCCTGTCACTGCCCAGGGCCCCTGTCCTTTCTACCTCCTCAGGCTCCTTCCCATGCCTTCACAGCCCCCCTCACAATTCTGCATCAACTCTTATCTCATTCCTCCCTCCACCCTTTTCCCTACTCCTCTTTTTAGCACCCCAGCCTTCCCTTGGCATTAGAAATAAAAGCTGTTTTCTTTCGATAAGCTAGGCGAGAGATTCACATGCGGACACAGTATGATTCTTAACACCAGTAATAAATTCATGGTCAGCCTTTCCTGGAAATGCAGGAAATTAGAGTTGGGTGGGGACAGGGAGTGAGACCAAGAACAAACCTGGGAAAGACGGAACGAGTTCCAAGTCGGTTGAACACCACAGGTCGGCATTAACTGTGTGTGAGACAGTGCACCAGTCACGAGAATGAACAGCGCGGTATTTATACTAGAGAACTGTTCCTCCTCTGGGAGAAACATGCAGGCCTGCTGGGGACATGTGAGTGATGGTTTGAACCATGGGTACAGTTTCCCAGGTGGCACAAGTGGTAAAGAATCCTCCGCCTGCCAATACAAGAGGTGCAAAAGACACCAGTTCGATCCCTGGGTAGGGAAGAGTCCCTGGAGTAGGAAATGGCACCCCACCCAGTAGTCTTGCCTGGAAAATTCCATGGGCAGAGGTGCCTGGCGGGTTTCAGGAGCTGAACATGACAGCGATTGAGCACATGGTGTGCCACTTACTCACCACGTGACTCTGAGAATTTGGGAGTTCTGGGGTTGAAGACACTGAACTTGTTTGCAAAGAAGAAACAGAGACACAGATGTAGAAAGTAAATGTATGGATACCAAGGGGGTAGGGGAGGAGGGAGGAATTAGTACTGACAAATACACACCATTGGTACTATGTATAAAGTAAATAACTAAAAACTATTTATAAAGTAAATAACGAAAAAGCAAGAGAGTTCCAGAAAAACATCTATTTCTGCTTTATTGACTATGCCAAAGCCTTTGACTGTGTGGATCACAATAAACTGTGGAAAATTCTGAGAGAGATGGGAATACCAGACCACTTGATTTGCCTCTTGAGAAATCTGTATGCAGGTCAGGAAGCAACAGTTAGAACTGGTCATGGAACAACAGACTGGTTCCAAATAGGAAAAGGAGTACGTCAAGGCTGCATATTGTCACCATGTTTATTTAACTTATATGCAGAGTACATCATGAGAAATGCTGGACTGGAAGAAACACAAGTTGGAATCAAGATTGCCGGGAGAAATATCAATAACCTCAGATATGCAGATGATACCACCCTTATGGCAGAAAGTGAAGAGGAACTCAAAAGCCTCTTGATGAAAGTGAAAGTGGAGAGTGAAAAGGTTGGCTTAAAGCTCAACATTCAGAAAACGAAGATCATGGCATCTGGTCCCATCACTACATGGGAAATAGATGGGGAAACAGTGGAAACAGTGTCAGACTTTCTTTTTCTGGGCTCCAAAATCACTGCAGATGGTGACTGCAGCCATGAAATTAAAAGATGCTTACTCCTTGGAAGGAAAGTTATGACCAACCTAGATAGCATATTCAAAAGCAGAGACATCACTTTGCCAACAAAGGTTCGCCTAGTCAAGGCTATGGTCTTTCCTATGGTCATGTATGGATGTGAGAGCTGGACTGTGAAGAAGGCTGAGTGCAGAAGAATTGATGCTTTTGAACTGTGGTGTTGGAGAAGACTCTTGAGAGTCCCTTGGACTGCAAGGGGATCCAACCGGTCCATTCTGAAGGAGATCAACCCTGGGATTTCTTTGGAAGGAATGATGCTAAAGCTGAAACTCCAGTATTTTGGCCACCTCATGCGAAGAGTTGACTCATTGGAGAAGACTCTGATATTGGGAGGGATTGAGGGCAGGAGGCGAAGGGGATGACAGAGGATGAGATGGCTGGATGGCATCACTGACTCGATGAATGTGAGTCTGAGTGACCTCCGAGAGCTGGTGATGGATAGGGAGGCCTGGCGTGCTGCAGTTCATGAGGTCGCAAAGAGTCAGACACGACTGAGCGACTGATCTGATCTGATAAAGTAAATAACTAATGAGAACCTACTTTACAGAACAGGAAACTCTAGTCAGAGCTCTGTAGTGACCTAAATGGGAAGGAAAATTTTAAAAAGAGTGGATATATGAATATGTATAGTTGATTCATTTTGCTGTAAAGACTAACATAACATTGTAAAGCAACTATACCCCAATAAAAATTAATTTAAAAAATATTGTAGACAGAGTAGGTGTTTCAGAAATAATTTTCCTTTCTCATTTTAGTGTCTACTTGGGAGTTAGGAAAGAGAGGAAGATTAGCGAGAAGATAAGTCAAATTCAAATATTGTTAAAAGCAGGCAGTTATTGATGGCATGTTTATTATTGCTATATGTTAGACATGATTCCGGGTTCAGTGAAGGTTCTATGTATTCATCACTACCATGGGCTTCTGCTGCTGCTGCTGCTAAGTCACCTCAGTCATGTCCGACTCTGTGTGACCCCATAGATGGCAACCCACCAGGCTCCCCCGTCCCTGGGATTCTCCAGGCAAGAACACTGGAGTGGGTTGCCATTTCCTTCTCCAATGCATGAAAATGAAAAGTGAGAGTGAAGTTGCTCAGCCATGTCCGACTCTTAGTGACCTCATGGACTGCAGCCTACCAAGCTCCTCTGTCCATGGGATTTTCCAGGCAAGAGTACTGGAATGGGTTGCCATTGCCTTCTCCGACCATGGGCTTCTAACCCCTCCCAAACTGAAGCACAAAGCTCTATTTTGTCATTGTCAAGTTAATCTAATTTTAATCCAAGGCTTTTACTCTTAGAAAAACACTAGAGCTTTCCTTCTCTGAGATGAAGACTCTGACATTTGAGAAACTTAAACTGCCATCCCACCCTGATAAAGAGTTTCTGCTCATCACCCTCTGTCCTGCCCTCTTTGTCACCAAAGGCTACAGGGTAATTCCTATCTGTACCCCAAACCCTTCAAAGATCTCCCTGTCTAAGCATCTCCCTTTCTCCACCCCTCATCCTGGAGATCCCTGCCAATCCATGTTGCAGTCTGCTCCTGAAATGGCACTGAAATTAGTACCAGCTCCTCAGCCTTTTGTTCACATGTCTTCGTGCTCTTTCTCCACCCAGACCTCAGCATTTGTTAAGTGGCTACTGTGTAGAAGCTGTGCTAAGGGACACACACTGTGCATGTGCATGTACATGTGTGTGTGCGATTACTACACTGACAAAGAGCAGGTGCTCATTCCATTGTGAGATCTCAATAAATAATAGCTTCTTTCATTATTACATTAAGAACCCAAAGTATTTTTCTCTTATAACAAGGGAGTGATCATATGTAATTCAATGAGTTACTGTGAAGATCAAATTAGAGAACATATTTATAAAGTTGAAGACATTATTTACTAAGCTCATTGTGATACCACATTGATACTACTTTCCTTTCAACTTCCATGAGCCTGGAACTGGTGATTATTCTCCAGGGCTTTAAATTTTAAGTAGAAATCCATATATGTTTTTTCCTTTTATTTGGCCACAGGGCACATTATATGGGATTTTAAGTTCCCCAACCAGGGATGGAAGCCGTGCCCCCTGCAAGGGACCGCAGAGTGTACTGCTGGATCGCCAGGCAAGTCTTGATACCCACATCTTGATTCCAATGCTTGTTGTTCTTGTTCAGTCGCCCAGTTGTGTCCGACTCTTCAACCCCATGGACTGGGACACGCCAGGCCTCTCTGTCCCTCACCAGCTCCTGAAGTTTGCCCAAGTTCGTGTCCATTATATCGATGATGCCATCCCGCCATCTTATCCTCTGACACCCTCTTCTCCCATCCTCAATCTTTTCCAGCATCAGGGTCTTTTCCAGTGAGTTGTTTCTTCATATCAGGTGACCAAGGTATTGGAGTTTCAGCTTTAGCATCAGTTCTTCCAATGAATATTCAGGACTGATTTCCTTTAGGATGAACTGGTTGGATTTCCTTGCAGCCCAAGGGACTGTCAAGAGTCTTCTCCAACACCACAGTTCAAAAGCATCAATGCTTATGGCACTCAGCTTTCTTTATACTCCAACTCTCACATCCATACATGGCTACTGGAAGAACCATAGCTTTGACTAGACGGACCTTTGTTGACCATGTCTCTGCAGGGGACCCGGGTTCAATTCCTGGTCAAGGAACTAGATCCCACATGCTGCAACTAAGAGTTTGAGTCCGGAATGATTAAAGATCCCACATCCTGCAACCAAGACCTGAGGCAGCCAAATACATAAATATTTAGAAAAAAACAACAAAACTCAGCCAATTTCTTGCCCTAGACACATAGCTGAAAAAAGCATAGTGCTGACGTGTTTACTGAGATGCCAAACTTCAAGATTTTTTGACTCTATTATAGATATTTTTATATTATTTGTATTATTTAAATAAAGATGTATGTGCACATCTATGTGTGCATATGTGTGTGTACACATATATGAGATGTACAGGTATACACACACGCATATATACATATGTGTGTATACATATATGTGTATACATATATATATACATAAATACATACATGTGTGGATATTAATTTGCTTCAGTCATGTCTGACCCTTTGCAACCCCATGGACTGCAGCCTGCCAGGCTGCTCTGTCCATGGGATTCTCCAGGCAAGAATAGTGGAGTGGGTTGCCATGCCCTTCTCCAAGGAATCTTCTTAACCCAGGGTGGAACTCGCATTGGCAGGTGGGTTCTTTACCACTAGCACCACCTGGTATGTTCCTTGGGACAAAGACCAGCACACAGGAAGTGCTGTCCAAATATTTCCAGTTGCCCCTCCTTCAGGCACCTGGAGGAGTTGCACTTCCCTTAGGGGTGATGATGTGATGGGCTTTGGGCAATGAAACATGATTGAGATTGACAGGTCGGCTCCAGATAGAAGCTTTTATAGCTGGTCCTTCAGGGTCCTTGCTTCCCTTATACCACTGGTAACAAAAACCATCCAGATTGCAGCTGTTTTGTCTGCCTGGGTCCTAGAAAGATGGCAGCATGAGTCAGGACCCTTAGACAACTTTGAGTGGACAAGAAGGATGAATGAGAAATAAACCTTTATTGTTTGGAGCTCTGAGATGTCAGGACTGTTTGTTACTACACTGCAGCCTAGCCTCTCTGTTTCTGTTGTTGCTGTTTCTGCTAGTTTATTATTCTTATTGGTAGTCGTAGCAATGTCATCATTACTATTCAATTTTGCCATCTCCACTCATGTTTGTGAGGAACAGCTGACATGCCTAGTGTGAGCCTGGCAGTACTGCACATATTAAAGTTTCATTATACAGACAATGAAGTGTGATTCCAATTCCCCTTACCACACTCCACGTGGAAACCCCAAACTGTCTCCAGTCAATCCCCAGGAGAGAAGGGACAAGGGGTATAGGCAAGGCCAGGACTGTTTAATCACGCTCATTAACTTCAAGGTAAAAGTTGGGTTTATGGCATTATAAAATGCAGAAGTACTCCCTAGCCTAATGCCTTAGGAGAGAGGCCTGAAAGTCATTCTTGGTTTATTTCTCTGGAGAATTAACTGCTTGGATTCCTTCAGAGTTTAATTAAATTGTCACATAACACATAAAATAGCAAATAAAACAGGCTTTTCCTATGTCCTGGTGTTAATTTTATGTCATCAAAATTGTTTAGCTTGTTAGCTGCCTAACTCCGGCCACCCCAGTTACCAATTAAGGGTTCTATGTGAGTGTGTCTCTCCCATCTGAACACCAGCTCCAGCTGCACTCTTGTTAAACTTCTCATTTCCTTGGGGTTACAACTCCTAACTTTTTAAATAGGTTCTTGGTCCTTTAAGTTTAATGCTGTGTATTTTTTGATAGCAGAAGAAAAATTGGAGAAGTTTGACTCAAGGAAAAAGGATCAACAAGATGAAGTGCTAGTGGAAAGGGACTTTACAGCTTAAGATCTCTAATCTGTTTGTGGTGTCGATGAAGAAACCGAGGTTCAGAGCAGTGGCCTGAGCTGTCAGTGATCCCACAAAGAACCGATGGCCAAGATGGGATTATAATCCAGGAAAGCAGATTCTCAGCATGATGCTTTTATGAATGTACACAGCTGTCATTTTGCCTGAACTTCTCCATTCAGTGACATTTCCCAACTGAGGGTCCAACCAGATTTCAGGCAGGCTGTTGATGTCATAATCTTTTTTTTTTCTTTTAATGTAGGACCAGAAACTATAAAACTCTTAGAGGAAAACATAGGCAGAATACTTGATGACATAAATCAAAGAAAGATCGTCTATGATCCACCTCCTCGCCTAATGGAAATAAAACCCAAAGTAAACAAGTGGGACCTGATTAAACTTAAATGCTTTTGCACAGCAAAGGTAACTCTAAGCAAGGTGAAAAGGCAACCCTCAGAATGGGAGAAAATAACAGCAAATGAAACAACTGACAAAGGATTAATTTCCAAAATATACAAGCAGCTCACACAACTCAATACCAGAAAAACAACCCAATCAAAAAGTGGAAAAAAGACCTAAACAAACATTTCTCCAAAGATGTCATAATTCTTTTAATGGCGTCCCTGATTCTAGGCACATTATAAGGTAGACACTCTTATCTGTCCCCATCCTTCCTCTTCCTCTCCCTCTCCACAGCTCAGTTTCCATAAGAAAGATGAGAAGACATTCATTTCACTCCCAGAGGTGGGGGGAGCAGAGTTGGCTTGAGGACCCCAGGTCATGTGGCCCCACCTACTTCCCTTGCCTCCCATGGGAAGGGGAATGTCCCCATGTGCTTAATGCACCTTTGAGGCTAAGGGCAGAGCCACTGCCCTGAAAAGCCATTGCAGACCTGGACACTGACTGTCTCAGCCCCTCTGCTCCACAAGACACTGGGTGTGTGGGCAACAGTATGACCTGTATCTCAAAGGCTGGGCCGGTGTCTTCTTGGCTGATCACACTCTCACCTCACGTTCTCTGCTTCTATGACTCATGGGAAGGAAGGAAGAAGCCTCTTTTTGACTTGGGTTCAAACTTCTTCCATAAGTTTAGTTCTGTCAAGGAGCCCTGAACACTAGGTTATAATGGGGGGGAGGGGGGAGTGATATTGCATTTCTGCCTCCAAGCCCATTTTTTAAAAATGTTTTAGGCTGTGTCATGTGGCAGGTGGGATCTTAGTTCCCCAACCATGGATCAAACCTGTGCCCCCTGCATTGGGAGCAAAAAATCTTAACCACTGGACCACTAGGAAGTCCCTCCATGCCCATTCCCAAATTATTAGAAACCAGTGGGAAGGAAGGGTGAGTGGTGGGATCCATAACTTTCCAACACAAATTCTTCCCATTTATCCTCTGTACTGATACCCAACATATCGCTGAGAGGTTACAACCCTTGAGTATGTCCCCAAGACGTAAAATTGGCATAAAATTAAAACTATTTAGAATAATGATAAAAGATGTTTCTTATATGGCCCTTCTCTACCTATCTACTAATTTCTCTCATCATCCCCCTCCTTTCAGCCTAAATCTCAGTTACGCAAGGGCACTTGAAGCTCCCTCTGAAATATTGCAGTTTTTGGTGCATCTCAAAAATACCCCTCTGCATGGATTGTGTACCCATACCAGCCCCCTCCATCTCCACTTCCAAACACATAATGCATACTTGGCACACTCCTTCCCTTTCCTCCAGAATATGCTAAAAGTCGACAATTTCAATGAACAGACCAGATTCCAAGTGACTTGATTAGCAAGGAGCTCAGGTACACAAAGTCCACTTACGAGTGCTTTAAAGTTCTTCTTTCAGTTTCTCTGTTTTTAATTACAACTTTAAAAAATTAACGCTATGGTAAGCATTAATATTAACTCAAATATTACTCTGTTAGCATATTTTTAAGTGTGCAAGATGGCAGTGCTATCTCTAAGCACATCAGATCTCTGTGCGATTCTTAACTATCTGAGCCATCAGAAAAATCATATAGATGATCTTATTTGCAAAGCAGAAAGACAAATACAGACATAGAGAACAAATATATGGAGACCAAGGTGGGTGGAGAGGGGTGGGAGGAATGAGAAGACTGGGACTGCCACATATACACTGTTGATTTGGGCTCAGTCATTCAGTCATGTCTGACTCTTTGCGACCCAGTGGACTGTAGTCTGCCAGGCTTCTCTGTCCATGGCATTCTCCAGGCACAAATACTGGAGTGGGTTGCCATGCCCTCCTCCAAGGGATCTTCCCAACACAGGGATTGAACCCAGGTCTCCCACATTGCAGGCGGATTCTTTACCATCTGAGCCACCAGAGAAGCCTTATTGATACTAAGTATAAAATAAATAATAATGAGAACATACTGCATAGTCCATTTTTAAATTAGGTCTTTTTTTTTTTTTTTTTTTTTTGCTATTGAGTCATAGGAGTTCCTTATATATTTTAGAAATTAACCAGTTATCAGATATATGGTTTACAAATATATTCTCTCATTCCATAGGTTGCCTTTTCACTCTGTTGATTGTGTCCATGGCTGTGCAGAAGGCTTTAGCTGTAGCCCTATCTGCCTAGTTTTGCTTTTTTGGCCTGTGCTTTTGGTGTCATATCCACTAAATACATTTCTAAGACCAATGCCAAAAAGCTTTCCTCCTATTTTTTTTTTTTTTTTGGAGCTTTAGTTTCAGGTCTTACATTTAGGTAAATAATCCATTTTGAGTTGACTTTTGTGTGTGTTATAATAATTCAGTTTTATAGTTTTGCATGAGGATATCCAGTTTTACCAGCACAATTTGTTAAAGACACTATCCTGTCCCCTTGGGTATTCTTGGCATCCCCATCAGGGATCAGTTGATCATGGATTTTTTTTCTGAGCTCTCTGTTCTGTTCCATTGGTCTAAATGTCTGTCTCTGTCAGTGCCATACTGTTTTAATTACTATAATTTTAGAAACAAATAGCACCTCCTCCTCTCCCCTTCTACTTCTTGGAGTCAAATTATTCCCTGGACCTGAATTGCTTAGCTTTTCCTTTTTTTTAAGGTTTATTTTTTTTTGGAGGGGGGAAGGGTGTGGGTCGTTTTTAAAGTCTTTATTTAATTTGTTACAATATTGCTTCTGTTTCATATTTTGGTTTCTTGGCTTCATGCAGGATCTTAGCTCCCTAACCAGGGATTGAACACATACACTCTGCACTGGAAGGCAAAGTCTTACCCACTGGACCCCCAGGGAAGTTCCTTGGCTTGTCATTTTAATTTAATCAGTACCCCACTGAGATAGAGTAGGGATATCCCAGATTATTATAATAAAGTCCTTTCTCATGCCTGTTTCTGAACAGAAAAGATAATAGCCTGAATGTCATAAAGATAAACTCATGTATTAACATCATAAATTCATTCACTGATTTTATTCAACCAGGTTTAATGAACACCTACTTTATGTCAAGCCTTCTGCTATTCCTTGAAGATTTGAGGATGATTGATATATAAGCCTATGCCTATGAAGTTCACAAATTAGAGGAGATGGAATTTAGATAAATGTAATACAATGTAAGGCAGTGATGTATAGAATTCAATAGGGCTTCAGTAACCTTAGGGTGGGTAGGAAATTTTCTAAGAGGAACTAAAACTCAGTCTGGGCCTTGAAGGATGAGGAAAGATTTGCAAAGTAGATAGGAGAGGATAATGCAGCCCAGAATCTGAACCCGAATGAATGCCAGCAGGTAACAGCAACCTGCTAACACTGACTAAAATTAAAAGATGCTTGCTCCTTGGAAGAAAAGTTATGATAAACCTGAAATAAAAGTGAAAGCGAAGTTGCTCAGTCATGTCCAACTCTTTGTGACCCCATGGACTGTAGCCTACCAGGCTTCTCCATCCATGGGATTTTCCAGGCAAGAATACTGGAGTGGGTTGCCATTTCCTTCTCCAAGATATCTTCCCGACCCAGGGACTGAACCCTGGTCTCCCACATGTAGGCAGACGCTTTACCATTTGAGCCACCAAAGAAGCCCCCGTATAAACCTAGACAGCATAATAAAAAGTAGAGATATCTCTTTGCTGATAAAGGTTCATACAGTCAAATCTATGTTTTTTCCAGCAGTCATGCATGGATGTAAGAGTAGGACCATAAAGAAGGTTGAGCACTGATTAACTGATGCTTCAGATTATGGTGCTGAAGAAGACTGTTGAGAGTCCCCTGGACAGCAAGAAGACCCCACCAGTCAACTCTCAAGGAAATCAATCCTGAATATTCAGTGGAAGGACTGATGCCAAAACTGAAGCTCCAATACTTTGGCGACATGATGTGAAGAGTCAAGTCCCTGGAAAAAGACCCTGACGCTGGGAAAGATTGAAGACAAAAGGATAAGAAAGCTGTGGTACATATACACAATGGAGTATTACTCAGCCATTAAAAAGAAGACATTTGAGTCAGTTCTAATGAGGTGGATGAAACTGGAGCCTATTATACAGAGTGAAGTAAGCCAGAAAGAAAAACACCAATACAGTATGCTGCTGCTGCTGCTGCTAAGTCGCTTCAGTTGTGTCTGACTCTGTGCGACCCCATAGACAGCAGCCCACCAGGCCCCACCATCCCTGGGATTCTCCAGGCAAGAACACTGGAGTGGGTTGCCATTTCCTCCTCCAATGCATGAAAATGAAAAGTGAAAGTGAAGTCACTCAGTCGTGTCCGACTCCCAGCGACCCCATGGACTGCAGCCTACCAGGCTCCTCTGTTCATGGGATTCTCCAGGTAAGAGTACTGGAGTGGGGTGCCATTGCCTTCTCCAATACAGTATGCTGCTGCTGCTGCTGCTAAGTCGCTTCAGTCATGTCTGACTCTGTGAGACCCCATAGACGGCAGCCCATCAGGCTTCCCTGTCCCTGGGATTCTCCAGGCAAGAACACTGGAGTGGGTTGCCATTTCCTTCTCCATACTAACACATATATATATAGAATTTAGAAATATGGTAATGATAACCCTGTATTTGAGACAGCAAAAGAGTCACAGATGTATAGAACAGTCTTTTGGACTCTGTGGGAGGGGAGGGGGATGATTTGGGAGAATGGCATTGAAACATGTATAATATCATATATGAAACAAATCACCAGTCCAGGTTTGATGCAGGATACAGGATGCTTGGGGCTGGTGCACTGGGATGACCCAGAGGGATGGTACGGGGAGGGAGGAGGGAAGGGGGTTCAGGATGGGGAGCACTTGTACACCTGTGGCAGATTCATGCTGATGTATGGCAAAACCAATACAATATTGTAAAGTAATTAACCCCCAATTAAAATAAATAACTTTATATTTAAAAAAAATTTTAAAATAAAAACATGAAAAAAATAAAGAAGAGGGTGACAGATGGTGAGATGGTTAGATAGCATCACCGACTCAGTAGACATGAATTTGAGAAAACTCTGGGAGATAGTAGAGCCTGGAGCCTGGAGTGCTGCTGTCCATGGGGTTGCAAAGAGTTGGACATGACTTAGAGACTAAACAATAACACAACTAAAGGAAAAGCTTCAAAAGAATATTCTAAAATCCACTGTTCAGGAGATTCTGGTAACTGTTTAAAAATCCAGTTATATTAGCCAGTATGAAGCCTTAGCAAAGATCTCTATAAAATGGAATGCCTGTCATTTTCAATAATTATTTTCAGCAATTTCTACAATGATGGGGCTAGTAACTAATATTAAGGATAAATTTCTTGGTATGTGTCTAGCACTCAGCTAAGCACTTTCCAGGTATTATCTAATTTAATATAGAGAACCAATCTGTAGGGTAGATACTATCATTCAAATAATTATTTCTTAATTAAAACATTTGGGTTTTGCTCAGCTGCTAATGGGGAAGGTGACTGACTATTGGAAAAATAATACGCATTTGCAGGTTGGTAAGAGAAGCAGAGGTGATGTGTCCAGGGGAAGAGGAGTTGCTGTGGACAAGTACACCTGCTGTTCGAAAGCATGTTAGGAGCTGTGAGCAGCACCAGTCAGAGTGTGGGTGTACACGGGCTCCTGGGGGGTAGTTCATGGGTTAAACAACTCATCAGGAGTGTGGTAGCCACATGATTAGAAAGTTAGAGAACTCAAGACTGGGAAACTTTCTCCCTTGGACTGACTGCTCCAAGGAGCTGTGCTGCCATGTAGCTTGTCTGACAATGTCCCTTGTGCCATTTGTGAGTTATATGTTTCTGTGACCGAATGACCACATAACACAGCTCCTTCTGTGCCTGCTCTCCTTCCATGACTCACTTTGGTACTTCACCTCCCAATAAAGTCTTAATGCGCAATGCCAATTTCAGCTTTTGTTTTCTAGTGGAACAGAGCTAAAGCCACACTTCTGAACATTAATCTTGAATGAGGCTTAGCCAAAGAGAATAATCATTGAGGTTATTCAAAGCTTTTCACCTTGAAAGCACCCATGATAGTCTTCAGTCCCAACTACGGGGATCCTATTAAGCAGAAATAAATAAGAGCTTTGAGATCAGACAGATCTAATTCCAATACTTGGCTCTGCCATCTGCTTAACCTGGATGGATCACTTATTCTCTCTGAACCTCGGTACCTGTATTTAAAAAATGGAAACAATCATATCTGTTTAATAGGGCCATTTTTAAAAGGCAGCAAGGCCACATCCAAAGAGCTGGTACATCATTTAGCCCATGATAGGTAGTCAATAAATATTATCTTCCCTAGTTTGGGATCCTAACTCCTAGGTATAGAGAACTGTGGATATTCAGAGTTTGCTAGCTGCTTCTTTTTGTTTAAGTTCTATACAGAGAAGCCATATATCAGAAGAGACCAGTGGTGGCTGCCAGGGACCATGCATTTTCGGAATGGCATCCATGTGGAAAGGGACTGACATTTCTGGCACCCAGGTGGCCCATTTCTTCCCAGATGCCTGTCACTTCTTAGGGACCTTCTGTCATTTGTCAGAACTGTCTTGCCAGGGGACATCCTCCACGTGTGGCTTCTACCTCTGCTCTCCTTTTGGCAGAAGACAAATGAGAAAATAGAATTCACAGTCATTTTTACACAGTACAGAAAAAGCAGCTTGGTATTTAATTTGGCACTCCTGCCCAATGAACTTCTCCTGAATCCTAGGATCAAGTTTTGTGAATAAATTGTCATTTCCAAACCTTCTGTGTGGGATAGTCTTTCCCATTGAATCCAGGAATATATCTACATAAGTATGAATATTAACATGCAAATGCATGGAAATGAAGCCCAAACGGGGCTAAATATAGGGCTGTAAAAGAAAATTAACTTGTATATGTGAACATATAAATGCTCTATATGAAAAAAAGGCATTTAGCTATTGTTCTCTACATTTATGAAATATGCTCAGCAGGAAATTGCCTATAACAAGAGGCACCTTAATTAAACACAGGAAGAACTTCTTGATTTTTCTCAGGGCAGGAAGATAAACAGAAATCTAGAATGGGCTACTATGGAAAGGTATGGCATTTTATTTTTTTTTTCAGGGTCTTCCCCGACTAGGGATCAAACCCATGCCCCCTGCAGAGGAAGCATCGCGAGAGAATTCCCCTGTTGTGTCCAATTTAGTCAGAATGCAGAAAACATTTAGATTCCAATATGCCTGGAGGCATGAAGAAGGGAAAGATGGCTTTGATTCAGGGAGAGATGTGAACACATGTGGACCCAAGCCCTTCACCAGCCTGTTTCCTATGTAAGAAAAGTAAGGGTCAAGGAAGTGAGTCTTCACCCTGCAGAACTTCTGCTGTTCTCAGGTAGATTGGTATGTTCTAAAAAATAAAAAGAGACAGAGAAGCTCAGATGGAGTTTACCTTTTCTCTTCTAGGGTAAAAAAGTCCAGTCACTTAGAGGAGTGAAACAGAGGATCGAGTAAGAGTGGGGACTGGACCTGAATGTGTCCAGTGGGGACAACACTGAATGTGCGTGAACGCAAGTGCCCTGCCCATCCCTTCTGTGTGCAAAGAGGAAATGTTCTGGTTGATTTCACATCTTCTGGATGGACTCAGAGAGTGAGAAGAGTTTATTAGGAAGACACCAGGGAGGAGAAGGGAGACAGAGGCCGGGAGGTATGCAGGAAGGGGGCTGTTTGGGGAGCTCAGCGTATCTATTAATTCTACCAGGAACCTAGATGGGGTCCTTCAGATGACCCCTCAGAATTGTGCTATCTGAGCCAGATGGTTGGATAACAAGAGGGTGTTGAGTCCTCCCTCTCACCCTCATTTACAAAGGACCAAGAAGAGATAGTACCTTTGCAGGACCTCAGCCTAGGGAAACAGGCCCTGCCAGGGTCTGCTTGCTTTCCACGAGGGCACAAGAGAAAACATGGAACACACGGGCTCCTGCCCTTATGGAAAGGAAGACCTGCCCTCCCTGGCCCAAGGCCCCCCAGTGCTTGTCTTGGGTTCTGATCAGTCCTATTTCTCCTCCTTCCTTCCAACGCGGTTGCCAAGAAGTGGGTGGGCAGCTGGCAGGAGCAGATGGCTCAGCGCCCACCTCCCACACACTTGGCATCCAGAAGCAGGCAGCAGTAGGCAATTCCGTACATAGAAATAAGAAAACAAAATCACAGAAACAATAGCTCACATTTACTGAAGCAGCAGTGAGGCATGGATGGAAAAATATCTAGAGTATTTTACTGATGTTGCATCTATGATTTGTTTTAACCCTCACAAAAACTCCATGAGGTCTGGGTTACTAATATCTCTGGGTGACAGATGAGGAAACTGAGACACAGAGAGGCTCTCTAGTCTGCGGTTCAGAGACTTGCAGAATGTTCTGTAAGCTCATGAAGATATGTATATACGCGTGCATGTGTGTGCAGGGGTCATGCAACTGAATCTAAAGGGGATAGAGTATATGATAAAATAGGGATGGTGGTATCACCCTAGACTCCCCCCTTTTCTTTCATGTCCACATGTCCTCTACAAGAAAACATTCAGTTCTACCCTGAACACATTTCCGTGCTCTGACCGCCTCTTAGGCCTCTCCCCTCTCCTGCTCTGGCCCAAGTGACAGTGAAGGTTGCTCAGTCGTGTCCAACTCTTTGTGACCCCATGGACTAAACAGTCCATGGAATTCTTCAGGCCAGAATACTGGAGTGGGTAGCCTTTCCCTTCTTCAGGGGATCTCCCCAACCCAGGGATCAAACCCAGGTCTCCCACATTGCAAGTGGGTTCTTTACCAGCTGAGCCACCAAGGAAGCCCAGGAATACTGGAGTGGGTAGCTTATCCCTTCTCCAGTGGAGCTTCCCAAGCCAGGAATCGAACCAAGATCTCCTGCACTGCAGGCAGATTCTTTATCAACTGAGCTACCAGGGAAGCCCTGGTCCTCATCATCTCCTGTCCAGCTCTGCAGCAGCCTCCTAACTGGTCTCTCTCCTTCCACTCTTGCCCTCTCCATCCCCATTCAACACAGCAGGAGAGCCAGCCTGTTAGCATGGGAGTCAGTTCACATCACTCTTCCACTGAATTTTCCTACCTCACCCAGAGAAAGACCCAAATCCTCAAAATGGCCAAAAGTTCTGATCTCCAGTTTCCTCTCTGACTTCATCTTCTATTTTTCTGTGCTTTCCTTTGCCACATTCCAGATGCACTGGCCTCCTCCCTACCCATGGCATAGACCAGGCTCGCCACACCACCATCAACACCCACCCCCTGTCACACCTCCAAAGCCTCTGCACGGCCTCCCTTCCTGGAATGCTGCACCTACAATTATCTGTATGTCTTGCTGCCTTCCAATCTTTTCTTAAAAGTCATCTATCGGGGAGGCTTGCTCATTTTCCTCCTTGGCACAAAGTACTAACACTCATGGCTACAAGATGATTGTTTTGTTTGTTTTAACATCTTTGAAATCAGGATGTATCTTGCAGTTGATGGTGAGTCTTGGCTTGGCTTCCCCTAACGAACAGGATTGGGCTTGAGGCACTGTATGCCCACACTTGGGCTTCCCAGGTGGCATTAGTGGTAAAAAATTCACCTGACAATGCAGGAGACATAAGAGAGGCAAGTTCAATCCCTGGGTCAGAAAGATCCTCTACAAGAGGGCATGACAACCTACTCCAGTATTCTTGCCTAAAGAATCCCAGGGACAGAGGAGCCTGGTGGGCTACAGTCCATGGGGTTGCAAGAGTTGGACAGGACTGAAGTGACTTAGCATGCATGCGTGCCCACACCCATACCCCCGTGTCATTAACTCCCCACATTCAGGGGTATATCTGTGGTCTCAACTAAGCAGCATTTTATGGTGTCCTAAAAATTACCATGGTGCCCACAGGAGGCAGGCCTCTGACCAGTCCAGGTGTGACCCACCACAGCTGCACGGAATTCATGTGACACCTGGGATTACAAGTGTCAATGACCACTCAGCTTCCTAGGCACCACTTCTTTCTTAGTGGCCCATAAAAAGTAATGCAAATTACAATCAATATTTGATCATGTCTTTGACTTGATGAAAGATGGTAGTTTTCTTGCTTATGTGCATGTCTCTTACTAGAAGCCAGTCTCTATGATAATACCTAGTGCTCCAAGGTTGGTGAAAGAAGAACAAGCTGCCCTTTTTGGATATGCCTGGCACAGTCAGATTTAACTACCGTTGAATGAATGAAGCAACTGAATAAATAAGTTCTATATGCAAATGCATGAACGAATCACAGGGATGGTCTCTTAAAACTCCAATCACACAAAAGTCTAAAATCATTTAGCAGGATTGTCATTACTCTCTGACCAGAGGTGGTCTTCTTGATAAGGTTAGTGACACTGGTCTCAAGGGACATTCTAACACCCTCTCCAATCAAGGCCAGGGATGCTATTTGCTACCCTGGGGAGTGGGTGTGACTCACTGGGTGTTGGGGTGAGATGGAAGGAGGGACTTTGGAGTGAAAAGGAAAAGTTAGGTGAAGGCTCTTCATATGAGTCATATGGTCTTCCTTCTGGCTTGCCTTTTGCTCCTTTAGGATGTATCTTTTCTCTCTGCTCCCACACAGGGATCTGCTATAGCAGAAGGGGCCAGAAGAAGGACCATCACTCATCCCCTGAGATGCCCAGCAGAAATGGCCCCAGGGGCAGCAAGCAGCCATGTCTAGTCTAAGGGAGAAATGGTCTTTTTCCCTCATGATCTGGACTGGACCACATGCAATTCGCAGGTATTCCTTCGGGCCCAGTTCAGCTCTGCATGTTGGAATTCCCTACAGTAAACAGTCACCACTCATGATTGTTTTATCCACCTGTATCTAGTATGACACTTATCAGTTGGCAGCTGTGGGAAGCGGTGAGAGTTTGACATGGTTTGAATATGTTTCTCTCAGTCCAAGGAAATTATACAAACTGAGACTCCACAAAGAGATAGACCAGTGAAGGTGCTTTGAAGGACTCTCACCATCTAGACTCCCTATGTCCAGAATCTACTATAAAAAAACTACGGTGCCCCCAAAAGAACAGCTCTTCAATAAAGTTGCAAGAGAGAGTCAGGGAAAATCTTCATGATAATAAATAAATCATCTTTGATGTTGTTTAGTCATTCAGTCGTCTCTTTGCGATCCCATGGACTGTAGCCCACCAGGCTCCTCTGTCCATGGGACTCTCCAGGCAGTGGGGTGCAGTGGGTTGCCATTTCCTTCTCCAGAGGATCTTCCCAACCCAGGGATCAAACATGCTTCTCCTACATTGGCAGGCAGATTCTTTACCACTGAGCCACCAGGGAAGCCTTCCCCCCAAAAAAGTCAGCACTCACTGGTATTTTGCCTTAAATGTTTCTTTCTGGTGTTTAATATGGAAAAACTAATATACAAAACATGGCTGTGTTTAGCATTGGACAAGCCTCTTCCCCTTCTGAGTTTCCACCTTCTCATCTATAGAAACAGGGCATGATCCATATATCTGCTAATATCCTCCCATTGCTATTTTCTAATGGATCTCTGTGGTTCACTTTGCCTGATTTCTGATGCTTGTTCTTCCCAGTAATAAAACTCAACAGGCCTATGTCCCTTTAACTACAGCCCACTCAGAAATCTTACATACCTTGGTATGGAAAGGAGAGATAATCTGGAGAAGGGAAAAGTTCCTGAAAGCACTATTTTGCTCTGACTGACCATTTTACACACCCCTCCCCAAATATTTGTGTTTTCAAAGCACAAATGAAACCCTGAAATTTTCTTTGGCATTTTAGCTCTTTGGCCTCTTCTATAACCATGAAGCACTTTGTGGGATTCCATATGCTGACCAGCGGTGTCCATGAAGCAAAGAAAGGCGAGAGGCCTGCCTCATGCCAGCCCACTCCTGCTTTCCCTCTGTCCAGGCTCTGTCCCACCTTCTGCTGCTACAGTCTTTTCCGCAGCCCCCTGTGCCTACAGCCTGAAACCACAGCTCTAACTCGCGTTAAAGGCCCTTTGCCCTCTGGCCTCGACTTGACTTTGTCAGTCTCACCTCATAGCACTGCCCTTCACTTAGGCTCCAGCCAAACTCTCTTTCTGAAAACACACACAGAAAGAAGGACGTGTCCTGCAGCTGATGGGATAGGAGAGGTTAAGAGGGTCAGGGGATACAGTCAGCTCCTAAAGATGAGGCTGGGGGCTTCCCTGATGGCCCAGTGGCTAAGACTTCACCCTCCCAATACAGAGGGCCCAGGTTCAATCCCTGGCCAGGGAGCTAGATCCCACATGCCACAACTAAGGGTTTGCATGCTGCAACTAAAGATCCCATGCGCCACAAAGAAGATGGAAGCTCCTGCATGCCATAACTAAGGCCTGGTGCAGCCAAGTAAATACATAAAATAAAATAAAAATGAGGCTAAGTGAGCACAGACAGCATCACCATCCATGCAGTTCTCCTCATGGGCAAGAAAGTTAAACCAAAGAACAGCACATAAACCCTGGAAATGTGATATGAGATGTGGTGTTTCATAAACTAAGGAGCTATTTATGTGGAACACACTGAAATAACTATGCTAAAACCACACAACTTGTTAAACAGAAACTCTAACATACAAACCCAAGTGTAACGTCAATGGCCTTGCTCTTTTTCCTGCATGACATATTGTCCAGAAATATCAACTTTAAGTAGGGTCCACACGATTGAGCAGTGGTAGATCAAAGAACTACTCCAGAGGTTGAAAGCATCACCCCAGCATCTGAAAAGTTAACACTCTTGTTCACTCCCTCATTGGCATTTTTTGAGATCAACTGTATTTCCCCCATTTAACAGACGAGCAAATCCAGATAAGCCTAGAATGATTATTGATTTGTTCCCATCAGCACAGCATTTTTGTTTGGGTTTGCCTTTGGTATAACATAACTGCCATGACCTAATTGATTCCATATGTATCCATTAGGGATGCTTTTGTCTGCAGGTAACAGGAAACCCAACATAGAATGGCTCTGAGCAAAAAAGACATTAAATTAGCTCATGGAACCAGAAGACCCGAGCTTCTGTTCTGGGACTTAACCAGGTTAGCAAAGACTCAGACTCTCTCTAATCTTCCTGGTTAGCTATCCTTAAGGCCCTGGCCTTTTCCTTGTCTTTGTTTATTGCTTTAGGGTCACGAGAAAACTTCCACAACTCCAGACAACATGTCCTTTCGATGCTATTTCTCTCAAGAAAAAGTGAGAAGATGCTAAATGCTTTCTTTCTTCAGGTTCTGTCTTTTTATTTGGAAATTAAGCCCCGAGCAGACTTCCTCATACATCTCATTGGGCAGAATTGGTTTATACAGTAGACCAAGTGTGGGCAGAGAATATGAGATTTCCACAGCAGCATTAGGTCATCGAAGATTGATTCTCTAGGGGCTAGGGTGGAGCTTGCTTTCCTAAAAATCATTGAATAAATCCTGCCAGTCACACAGCGAGTACAATTTGGGTCTCCCGAGTCCTCCATGCCGTGAATACAGCATCAGCTCCTGGAATTTAAGTCTGACCATAAAATACCAGCAGCAAATCAGCTGCTCAAACTTGACAGAAATTTTCATTATTCACTAAATTATTTTGAGGCTCATGTTTTACTGTATAAATAGGAATAAAGCATTTGTCCTGATGTGTTTGGCAACTGACAACAGAGCCTCACTCAAGATGAAGGGGGAAATGGTGCTTTGGAACATACCTCTTGGCCTCAATACCGTTTCACAGTGATCTGACTCTGTCATGAGGTTCTCAGCCTCCTCCAGCATCCAAACCAGCCCAGCCCTCCCCAACCACACACTGTCCTTTTTGAGCAGATCCAGACTGAGTAACCGGAGAAGGCAATAGCACCCCACTCCAGTTCTCTTGCCTGGAAAATCCCATGGACAGAGGAGCCTGGTGGGCTGCAGTCCATGGGGTCACTAAGAGTCGGACACGACTGAGCGACTTCACTTTCACTTTTCACTTTCATGCATTGGAGAAGGAAATGGCAATCCACTCCAGTGTTCTTGCCTGGAGAATCCCAGGGATGGGGGAGCCTGGTGGGCTGCCGTCTCTGGGGTCGCACAGAGTCAGACACAACTAACGTGATGCAGCAGCAGCAGACTGAGTATCAACACAGGGACATCTGAAAAGCCTAAATCCAGAGTTAAACCAGGTCAACACTGGACTCTGCCACTTATAACCTCTATGAACTGCAGCTGTTTTGCGTAAAGACAGGGAACTCCAAAGCAAGGGCTGTACCATAATCACTCCAGCTCTGGGTTATACCACATGCCTAGGATATGGTCGGGACTCGGTAGGTGCATGTATTCATCCATTCATTCATTCATCAGTGTTATGTACATTCTAGGTGGTGGAGATAAAACAGTGAATAAAATAGATTGATCCGAAGTCCTCAAAGCATACAGTATAGCTAGCTGAGATACGGCAAGGAAATAAGCTGTTACAGTAGAGTGCTATAGATTCTCTATGAGGGGAAGGGGTCCTGCAGAAACACACAGGAGGGATATTAGTTAAAATTCCAAGAAATCCTCATTTATGAGGGGATGTATAATCTGAGGTCCAAGGCATGAGTTGAAATTAGCCAGCTGAGGAGGAAGGGGAAAGAAAGAGCACCCCAGAGGGGTAGATAGAATCTGCCTGCAATACAGGAGACCCCAGTTCAATACCTGGGTCAGGAAGATCTGCTAGAGAAGGGATAGGCTACCCACTCCAGTATTCTGGCCTGGAGAATACCATGGACTATATAGTCCATGGGGTTGCAGAGTCAGACATGACTGAGTGACTTATACTTCACAGAGGGATAGAACAAAGATTTGAGAGCAAAGGAGAGCACAATGCTTTTGAAGAAGTAAAAGTAACTCACACTGACTAGGATTTAAAGTACATGTGCATTTAGGGTTGAGAACACGGTGGGGAGGTGGTAACTGGTATTAAAAGTGTTCAGAATAGCAAGACATGCAACTAAAGAAGCAAACAAACACCAGATCAGAAAGGTCTTTATGAGGCCCTGCAAAAATGTTTACTCAGGATCCCAAATTCAAGGAAGGGCTTTCAGCAGAGGTACAAAATCATCATATTTACACTTTTTAAAATATCCATTTGGTTGCTGTGTAAAGCATGGATTAGAGGAGGCCAAGACAGGTATATGAAGATTAATTAAAAAGTTATTAAAATTGTCCAGGCTAGAAATGATGAAATGAAACTATAATATGGAAATGATCTTAACTGACCCATCTATTTCATGTGTGTATTTATTCATTCATTCTTATTCATTGCCAAGCTCACTCAATCAACCGTGGTTTACTAAATCTCTCCTCAAACACCCCTGACTTCTTACTACAGGAAGGGAGATGCTCCCATCACTGCCATCAAGGATTACCACCCAGTGAAGGAGATAGACTGGTAACCACCATATGTTCATGTGGTAAATGTTAAGGTTAGACTTGTTATATGAATGCTCGGTTTGCTGGTTTGTTTTTACTTATCTAACTTCCCGTTCCCCTCCTCTGGAGAACAGAAGCTTTCTTTCCTGTGGGAGACCCATATTATATCGTTAGGATAAAAATGAGCAAACAAATCTGCTCCCTGTCTGCAAAGGGTATTTAAATCTGTGCATCTATATCTACCAGGAACAACTGAGTCCCCACCATGAGTTTAGCATATGTACACTGAAACAGAGAGGGCGTCTGTTCTTTAAGATTGTGACTTGTAAAGATGATGGAGACTTGCCTCCACCTCGAGACCTGCTGAGATTGAAGTTGAGGTTGTTGTTGCTTAGTTGCTATGCTGGATCCAACTTTTTTTGCAACCCCATGGTCTATAACCTGCCAGACTTTTCTGTCCATGGGATTCCCCCAAGCAGGAATGCTGGAATGGGTTGCCATTCCCTTTTCCAGGGTAACTTCCTGACCCAAGGAACAAACTCATATCTCCTGCACTGGAAGCTGAGGTAAATGGAGCCAAAAGGTAGAGAAAGAGAGAGAAAGTACACCTATGTCCTAATTATAACATTTAAAAGGCTTCAGCAATATGTCAACCATGAACTTCCAGATGTTCAAGCTGGTTTTAGAAAAGGCAGAAGAACCAGAGAGCAAATTGCCAACATCCACTGGATCATGGAAAAAGCAAGAGAGTTCCAGAAAAACATCTATTTCTGCTTTATTGACTATGCCAAAGCCTTTGACTGTGTGGATCACAATAAACTGTGGGAAATTCTGAAAGAGATGGGAATATCAGACCTGACCTGCCTCTTGAGAAACCTATATTCAGGTCAGGAAGCAACAGTTAAAACTGGACATGGAACAACCATCTGGTTCCAAATAGGAAAAGGAGTACATCAAGGCTGTATATTGTCAAGCTGCTTATTTAACTTATATGCAGAGTACATCATGAGAAACGCTGGGCTGGAAGAAGCACAAGCTGGAATCAAGATTCCCGAGAGAAATATCAATAACCTCAGATATGCAGATGATACCACCCTTATGGCAGAAAGTGAAGAGGAACTAAAAAGCCTCTTGATGAAAGTGAAAGTGGAGAGTGAAAAAGTTGGCTTAAAACTCAACATTCAGAAAACTAATATCATGGCATCTGGCCCCATCACTTCATGGGAAATAGATGGGAAACAGTGGAAACAGTGTCAGACTTAATATTTTGGGGCTCCAAAATCACTGCAGATGGTGACTGCAGCCATGAAATTAAAAGCACTTACTCCTTGGAAGGAAAGTTATGACCAACCTAGATAGCATATTCAAAAGCAGAGACATTACTTTGCCAAGAAAGGTCCATCTAGTCAAGGCTATGGTTTTTCCAGTGGTCATGTATGGATGTGAGAGTTGGACTGTGAAGAAAGCTGAGCACCGAAGAATTGATGCTTTTGAACTGTGGTGTTGGAGAAGACTCTTGAGAGTCCCTTGGACTGCAAGGAGATCCAACCAGTCCATTCTGAAGGAGATCAGTCCTGAGTGTTCTTTGGAAGGAATGATGCTAAAGCTGAAACTCCAGTACTTTGGCCACCTCATGCGAAGAGCTGACTCATTGGAAAAGACCCTGATGCTGGGAGGGATTGGGGGCAGGAGGAAAAGGGGACAACAGAGGATGAGGTGGCTGGATGGCATCACTGACTCGATGGACGTGAGTCTGAGTGAACTCCGGGAGTTGGTGATGGACAGAGAGGCCTGGCGTGCTGCGATTCATAAGGTTGCAAAGAGTCAGACACGACTGAGTGACTGAACTCAACTGAACTGAACTGAACTGAAACCTGAACAATCATCCCCCAATCTCCTTATCCTAGTTACATAAGCCGACAGTTTCCTCCTTCTGACTATACAAATTTGAGACAGGTTTTTGTCACTTAAATCCAAAAATATCCTAATACAAATAGATCCATGAGAATACTGAACAAGAGCAATATACAACTGCTTGTAGAAAACTAAATTTCCTAGAACTCGATCTTGACCTGGTAAGAGTGATTGGAGGGCATACATCAGGTGGAAGGAGTATAAGATGATGGCATTGTAGGCAAGGGGAATGGACAGGACTTGAAGACATGAAAGAAGAGGAATGTCCAGGGAGCCACAGGCATTTTAAAATTGTCGACCACATGAGTGTCTATGGGCAAATGCCATAGGTTGGTGAGGAGGGGAAGATGGAATCTTAGGGAGAGTCTAAAGATGCCTCCCCCTTCTTCTCTTGCACACACATCTCCCCAAACTCACATATACTGGACAGGACAGTGTTTGCTCTAACTAGTTCTTAACTGACATGAACTTTAGGATCATCTTGGAGAAGGCAATGGCACCCCACTCCAGTACTCTTGCCTGGAAAATCCCATGGATGGAGGAGCCTGGAGGGCTACAGTCCATGGTGTCGCAAAGAGTCAGACATGACTGAGCGACTTCACTTTGGGATCATCTGGGTTTGTTGTTCTCTCATCCTTATATCTGGGCTTCCCTGGTGACTCAGTCGGCAAGGAATCTGCCTGCCATGCAGGAGACCCGAGTTTGATCCCTGGGTCTGGAAGATCCCCTGGAGGAGGAAATAGCAACCCACTCCAGTTTGCTTGCCTGGGAAATCCCATGGACAGAGGAGTCTGTTGGGCTACAGTCCATGAAGTGATAAGAGTTGGATAAAATCAGAAACCATCCTTATGCCTACAATCTGTTTTTATGTCCCTAAGCCTTGTATATAGCATCCTGTAGATTTTTAATCTTCCTTACTTTTCCTATTCTCTAAAATCTTTTGGGACTTAACTTTGAGAAGGCCATCTTAAGTTTTTAAAATTTATTTATTGTTATCCCTCTTGATTTTACCAGGCAGAATTTGCACCTCTTCCTCTGAGCACCCACACCCCTAACCTGTGCCTCTTTTAAGCACTTAGTTCATTCTCTCTCCTATGACTCTAATGTTTGAATTAGTTAGTTTTGTGAGCTCTTAGGCAGCAAGGGCCTTTACTTATTCATCTTTGTGCAACCTAGCAAGTGCCTGGCCACAAGAGTTGTTGCATACATGTTTCAAAAAATGGTAGACATGCCAGCAATATAATTTTAATCAGTTGAAAGCGTTTCAGAATGAGCCCAAGAGCAACATCAACAATGAAAATCTAAAGTTGCATAATGCATTTGAACTTTCTAAGTTGGGAGATAATTACAAATCTCCAACTTCTGAGGCTTTTCATTAAACAACAGGAAAGAAGTGTGAGACTGGCTCTGCTCACAGGATTTCAGCTTGACAGTTTCTGGGCTTGACTGGACTCCACGAAGGGATTTAAATAATGGAAAAAGTCCACCCACAAGGTCTCTTGGAGCAAGAAGAAGAGTAGGGGAGCCTGACCATCTCACTTCTGGGCTTTGGGGATGGATTTTAAAGTGCCAAGCAGTCAGGTTAAAAGGGAGGAATTCCAGTCATCCTGCTCCAGATTTGCAAATAGTACACCTGGGTCCTTGGCATCATAAGGACCTTCATTTCAAAGCCCAGGTCATTTTTCATCTTTTATACAGATATTTTAGTATCAAGCAGACTGAGCTTGTGGAAGATATTTCTGCCAAGATGGCTGTTCACTGACCATTGAAGGAAGTAAATATGAACTGGATTCCTTGAGTGTAAAGGAGTCTGAAAATACACGACTTTAAAGCCTTAAGTCTTTAAGATCTGGAATCTTCCTCTGTCCCTTTTCCACATGATGTAAAAACTCATCTGGATCCAGCAGAGCACCTTGATGACCTGCCAGAGTGGTGCAAGGGATTAGCAGTCATGAGTCCTAGATGCTGTATTAGGGAAAACTTCCAGGGACAAGTCAGAGAGACAAGGCACAAGACCTTACGAACTGAACCCAGGCTTTACAAATAATGTCCACAAAACTTTCATACACACACAGACGATGCTTACATGGCAAAGTTAACTGTAAAATAATGATTCTAGTGCATCTGACATCAGACACCAACTACACACACGCACTTACACATGGGTACACATATATATGTGTGTATGTATTTATGTACGTATGTGCATTTACGTATGTGTATTTGTTTCACAGGAGAAAAACTATGTCTTAAATCACAATAAAGACTCCATTTTAGCAAAAAAGAATCTGTATGTTTCTTACCCAAGACATTCTTGAGATATAGAAAAAGCCCCTATAGTAATGAGAAGATTTATGAGTATCTCAAGACTCTTTCAGTTGCAAATGGCAGAAATCCTCATCCAAAGTGACCTGTAACTGATTCTTCCAAAAGATTATTTCCAGGCAGAGCTTGATCAAAGACAGGACCTGGTCACCTTTTGGTCACCTCTCGGCTCTGCTTCCCTGCTCTGACAAGAGATCTCCTCCAGACACAAGAGTGCTGCAGTGGCTTCAGATCTTATATCCTCGCAAATGAAGTACTGCAGAGAAACAGTGATTTCCTTTTCCAGAAGCCTGTGCAAAAATTCGTTGTCTCTGATTATGTCATATGTTTGAGCCCAACCAAGTGACTAGGGAAAAGTAATGCCCAGCTGCGCTTGGTCCCTAGAGTGTCAAGCTCCACCCACACCACTGGAATTCAGGATCCTGGGTGACCAAAGTCCGTGACTGACTGCCAAGGTCACTGTGACAGCGTGGAATTAGCATAAGTAGAAGTGGGTTGTCCTAGACACTTGTCTGCAGTGCTGACAGGCTCACTCCGTGAATAGATAAATATCATGAATTAGCCATAAACAAATCAGTATTCTCAGTGATGCAAGTGACATTCAACTCCATGTGCCCCTAGAAAGATCATAGGGGTGCTCTGACTACACTGCCGCATGTGATAATACAAAATGTTGGTATTAAAATAAACCCTGGGGAAAAAGAAATCTTTTTTATTTCATTTATCTTTGCTAAATACATGCCACATTATAGACACTGATCATACAGAAGTGAATGAGAAAACTGTTACCATCAAGCTGTGTATAATTTAGAACAGGAGAAGGCAAGAACAACAGTGATCATTCATAGTGGGAAGAGGAGTGAACAAAGAGAGACTCCCTTCCTTTCTCCTCCTCCCTTTACCTTATTTCTCCATAACCTAAACTTCTCACTCTTCCTCCGTTCAAAAACAGAATATTGTACATGTATCCATGGAGTGCTCATTCGTGTCTGACTCTTTGTGATCCCATGGACTGTAGCCTGCCAGGCTCCTCTGTCCATGGGATTTCCAAGTCCATGGGATTCGCCAGGCAAGAATACTGGAGTGGAGTTGCCATTTCCTTCTCAGAAATCTTCCGGACCCAAAGATCAAACCCATGTCTCCTGCACTGGCGGGTGAATTCTTTACTGAGCCACCAAGGAAGCCAAATGTGAAGCATATATTTGCTAAATATCAGCTTGGAGGGGCCAGCAAGTTATAAATCTGCAGGGAGATGGATCTGGTCTTGGTCCAACCTTTGTGTACAACAAGAGCTCACTGCCTTCACCTCCCTGGCTGGCCCATCCTCATGAGTCACTGCTAGAAGGTGTGTCCATAGTCTGGTTTTCCAAAATGAGGAAACTGAGGTCTAGAGACAATAAGTGACTTTCCCATAGACGCAAAGCAAGAAGCATCAGCTCTAACACTTGTATTCTCCACTGCCGATTCAATCACAGAAATATCTCATTCCTTTCACGCCATGCCACCCTGCCCTGCCTCATTCCTCCTCCTCCAATGGGCACAAATTTTCTTCCTGCCCTGCAAATAGACTCATCAGTACCAGTTATCTAGATTACACATATATGCATTGATATATATTTTTTTTTTTCTCTTTCTGAATTACTTCACTCGGATAACAGGCTCCAGGTTCATCCACCTCATTTCAACTGACTCAAATTCATTCCTTGAATGGGTGTGAAATAGATGGCTAGTGGGAAGCTGCTATGTAGAATAGAGAGCTCAACTCAGTGCTCTGTGATGACCTAGAGGGCTAGGATTTGGGGGCAGTGCAAGAGAGACTCGAGAGGGAGAGGATATACGTATACATAGAGGTGATTCACATTGTTGTACAGCAGAATCCAACACAACATTATAAAGCAACTATACTCCGATTAAAAGTTAATTTAAAAATAGGCACAAAATTATCCTGAACTTTCCTTCCTCATAGAGCACCTGTGGGTGTACCAAGTGACATCCTGGTGAACGATCACAAGGTTCCTGTGCTAACAATTAGCCCCGAGGCCACCCGAAAGCCAGATTTATGAAAGGGCCATGGAAACCAGCATTAGCACTTGCCCTACTGGCTGGTGTTCCTTGGGGATTTCAATGCTGCCTCTGGTCATGGTGATTGATGAGTTAATAATGAAGATGAAGGTTTCTGGGTGCTTGAGCAGAGGGTAGCTGTCCACCAAAATGGATGAGCGTTGTCCGGCTGGTGTGGTCCTGAGGGGAGCCCTGCTTTATGCTCCTCTAGGGACCTTGTTTAGCACCGATCACCTTGTCGTAAGGATCTATTAAAGGGAAAGCAATCTGGGCTGGCTGCTCAGAAATGCTGACTGCTCTGACTGCCTGAAAATTTCGAGTTTGCAGAGCAGATCCTGCCCCAGAGGAGGGAGGTCAGAGGGGAGACAGAGGCCCAGCTTCTCTGCTTCCTCTGGAGCCAACACGGTATGGGGTGACTTGTTGAGAAATCACCTCTCTGAGCCTGTGTCCTTACGTATGAGTAAGAGTATCCATGATCCCTCTATTTAAACCACTATGTAAACTATCAGTAACAACAGCTCACTGTCATCTCCACACATATTTGCTATTAAAATGAAGCCAAAGCCTTCAGTGAAAGGCTGAGTTTCCCAGGTGGACACAATGAGAATGATCTGAATTTAGAATGTTAAATTCTCCAAGTTTCAGGGGCCATGCCTGGGGTCCCTTAACAAAAATCTTTTTGGAAGGGGGCGGCTTCTGATCATGCAATTTGGGAAATGCTGGTGTAGAGAACTGCAGTCCTGATGATGTAGAGTCTGCAGGTCCAAGGCCCACAGTTCTTGAGCTTGGGTGCAAGGGAAGTACCCAGAGCTTTCCCGTCCCTACCACCTTGATGCCAGAAATTTGCATTAAGTTGAAATGAGTTTTGTTTTGGGGGTTTAGGGATTTTAAGGACTTCCCAAATGATGCTCATATGCATCCAGAATCGAGAACCTCTGCCCCAAATAAACTGGGAGTGACTTCTACATCCTCAAGTTTGCTCCTCTACTACCAAGGATGTAAACAGAAGTCCTACCAAGTTCTGATGTTCTTTTCAGGGCTCCACTGGGCAATCCAGCACCTGATGGAGACTTGGAAGACCAGAGGGCCAAGTTCTACCACACACCAGCATGGGGGTGAGAGACAGGAGGCTCCTTGAGCCAAATAGGGGCATGGATTCCTCCACATTGCTGGGAGGCGGGCCTCATTCGATGTCTGTCCACATCCATTCAGTCGGTGCTGGCTAGATTGAAATCAGGGAAGAATCAGGAGGGCTTTTAGGAGATGACAGGGATCTTTCACTCCTAAGATACTTGGCAAATAGCTGTCAAGAGCATGTTGATCATTTTATTCAATTTTTAAAAGCAGAAATCGTAGTAACTTTAGCTGCCATTTTTTGAGCTCCAATCATGTCCACTAAACTGGGTTAGACCCAACAGTTAGCACCACTAACTCTCACACTATCCACGGAAAGTAGGAGTCGGGCCCCAGGCGACCTAGGCAAGGATGCTCAAGGTCAAAGATGTGAAGGCTGCACAGTCAGCACAGGCCAGAGGTCCAAACCCACCCCTGCTCCTTTCCACACCAGCCCTGCCCTTTATTCAGTGGGTGGTTTTATCTCTGTGGAATGACGTCTCTCCCTCTGCCCATCCCCTAATCCCGTATCATTTCTGTGAGCACTCTGTCCCTGGAGCACCGTCTCCGGGGGAGCCGGCAGCCCTTCCAGCCTTCTGAAATGTCTAGAGCTGGAGCAGGCACCTGGCTGTGGGAGGCGGGGTAGCACTTACGAGGTCAGCATGAGACTATGTAGGGAGGAGTGTCCACTTAGAGGGTGACTTGACATTTTTAAAATGTCTATTTGTCATCTACAATATCCTTTCAGACTTTTCAAAATCGTATTAAAACCAACAAAATCAGCCACAATGTGAGTCACACTATGTTCCCTGTCACTGCCTGAATAGTGCTGTTTCAGCAGTGAAAGGGGATGTGTGTTCATGTGTGTGTATGTGTGTATGGGCACGTGTGCCTGTGTATGTGCATCTGTCTCTGTGTGACTGTGTGAGTATATGCATGTGTGTGTGTATGTATATCTGTGTACATGCATGTGTGGGCACGTGTATGAGTGCATGTGCATACATGCATTTGAATATATGCATCTGTTTGTGGGTATGTGTGTATATATATATGCATAGGCAGTCATGTATGTGAGTGCATATGAATGTGTCTGTTTGCATGTGTGTGAGTTTATATGTATACAGAAGCACATGTGTATATGTGTGTGCATATATGTGTGGTTTAAACCCTATGGATTTAGGAGCCTTAGGGACTAGGGTGTGTAGACAAGACAGAAAAGTCTCCAGCAACAAAGTGGACGCAGGACAAAATCAGAAGAACCTGATTCTACCCACTCCTTTCACTACAAAGGAGAGAAATGAGCAGAGATATCAGATGCAACCAGCCCTCAAATCCCAGCTCACCTCTAGTAATTTATCAAATAGGTTAGGATTCAGAATCCTCAACTGTAAAAGGAAAAGATAGCTGAATGTGGAATCAGTTCCCACCTTGATCACTCGCAACCCTCAGCAAGTCATTTAACTTCTCTGTGCCTCAGTTTCCCCGTAGGATTACTATGATGATTAAATGAGCCAATTAACATAAAACAAAGTACACGGCATGTAATAAGCATGGCTATTATTCCTAACTCAAAAATACTACTGGTTTGTTCCACTTCACTATCCGAAGAAAGAGATTAAAGCCATATTTCCTTTAATATTCAAACTGGAAAAACTGCCCCCCTCATGACTATGAGTCGACAGAATATCTAGCCTTTCTCCTGAGGTCCCCTCTCCCTGCAATTACTATGATTCTCTGAACATTGTTTAAAAGCTTTATTAATGCACTCTGTTTGCAGCTTTTTCTTCTTTCTCCAGCCATCCACTCTCCAAGTTGTCATTACTCTGCAATTTATTTCACAGAAAATATCCTGGTGTGTTCTAAGCTTGGACACAATCTTCTCCATTAACTTCTCCCCTCAGTGTCTCAGCACTGCTTGGGGTTTGGTAACCTTTACAAGGCTGAGACCCATGTGATCTTTTGGTTAGCTTTCTGTGACTGTGATTTTCATTCTCTTGGCTGTGGGGTTATAAATCTTGCTTCCTGGTGGGAGGGACTGGCTGTGGGGAAAACTGGGTCTTGCTCTGGTGGACAGAGCCATGCTCAGTAAATCTTTAATCCAGTTGTCTGTTGATGGGCTATGCTTACTCCCCTAGTTGTTTGGCCTGAGGTGACTTAGTTGTGGAATCTACAGGCTCTACAGTAAGGCTACTGGCAGCCTCCAAAAGAACTGATACCAATATGCACCTTTCAGGACTGCTGCTGCCACTGCCTGTATCACCACAGCAGGCCACTGCTGACCCATGCCTCTCCAGGGTCCTTACCCCTTGCTGGAACAATAGTGAAGAATAAAGCAATGATTGATGTAAGTTTCTTCCAAGGTTGTTTCTGCATCTTTCAAACTGTTTTAACTCAAATTCAGGGTTTCATTTCACAGCTGGTGGACTTCCTTGTGGAGGAAGCACCCAACCCTGACTCGTGAGACCTCCCTGCCACTCCCTCCTTCAGAGACCAGACAGCCACTCCTTGATACACAGAAAGAAGGTCCCTTCTGCCTCCCTCCCCATATCTGGCTCAGTTAAGTTCAATTCAGTCACTCAGTCATGTCCAACTCTGCGAACCCATGGACTATAGCACACAGGCCTCTCTGTCCATCATCAACTCCCAGAGTTTACTCAAACTCACATTCATTGAGTCGGTAATGCCATCCAACCATCTCATCCTCTATTATTCCCTTATCTTCCTGACTTCAATCTTTCCCAGCATCAGGTCTTTTCCAACGAGTCAGTTCTTCACATCAGGTGGCCAAAGAATTGCAGTTTCAGCTTCAGCATCAGTCCTTCCAATGAATGTTCAGGACTGATTTCCTTTAGGATGGACTGATTAGATCTCCTTGAAGTCCAAGGGACTCTCAAGAGATTTCTCCAACACCACAGTTCAAAAGCATCAATTCTTTGGCTGACTTCTTTTCTGACCTAGAATCTGAGACATCAGGGAGCACTCATATTTTCAAGACACACCCTGCTCCTCCCTCCACAAGCGGGATGGAGTCTGATGGCCCGGGACAGACAGAGCTGTCACTGTTGTTGACATTTGTTTCTGGAGTTAAATAGCGCCGGATGAGAATATCAAGAGTCCAGCATAAATACATATTTAGAAGGACTAATTTTTCAAGGGCTGAGTCAGGAGAAAGACACACTAGACTAACATCAAAAGGTCAAGCACTCTGTTCAGCAGGACAATTTGTTGTTGGTGGTTGAGTCACTAAGTCATGTCTGACTCTTTGCGACCCCATGAACAGCACTCCATGCTTCCTTGTCCTTCACTATCTCCCTGAGTTTGCTCAACAGGTGCTGGGTTTTTCTGATATGTAACTAAAGGGACTCAGCAGTAATTTTCTGAAAGAGAATTGATGTTTCCCAATTGCAAGGAGCAAATGTTATCAGGGATCCCAAAATATCCATATTCCAATTGAAGAATAAAGTGCAAGACCCTCTTCCTTGTACACCTCATCAACAGAGATGTGGTAAAGACAAGGCGAAATGCACTTGGTGCATTTCAGAACATTTAGCAAATTAGGGAAGAGGGAGACCTCGAGAAGAAGACACTGACTTCTTCAAATCTGGGTAGTTAAACCCTAGAGCAACGACTCAAAAATTTAAGAAACATCCGTGTGCTTTTCCCCCAAGCTGGTGCCCCCAGCCACACAGGAAGTGTGAGGGAGGTTGCCTACTTTGCTGCTGTTGTGAGGGTTAAATGAGAATCAGATGGCAAACCTCAGTGTAAGAGCATGTTCTACCCACCTTCCCTCTCTTATCTCCACAGTGCTCAGAACTGCACTTTACACACTGGAAAGCTCCAGGCAAGTTTTGTACAGTGAGTGATGAAGACAAAGTTGGAGTCTGAAAAAGAGGTGAACAGCACCCTGTTACCTCAAGGTCAAAGAAAGTGAGGACTCAAAGGGGCTCCTGTCCTGCAGGAGAGGGAAGCTGTCTTGAGTGGCCAAGGAGCCTTTCTATAGCCACACAATGAGCCTCCTTATTCTCAAACAGGGGGTCACCCAGTCTCCTCTTATACTTCAGAGCTCCCTGAGGGATCAGGCTGAGGCTACGACTCCTCCTGAAATGTCAGTTTTGCCTGTCTCCTACCCCTCCTCTATCTTGTATCCTCCACCCCTGCCAATTCTTTTACTTGGAGACTTCCCTTTGACAATCACTTGCTTTCAGATCCTTGGCTTGAAGTATATTTCTTCTAACACCCCTCTAAGGGATGTCTTTTTGAAAAATGAAAAACGTTATTTTGCATCCCCGTTTTAACCCTTTCATGTTTCACTTTCTTTTTGTTTGATTTAAGTTTTATTGGAGTATAGTTACTTTACAATGTTGTATTCATTTCTTCTTTACGGCAAAGTGAATCAGCCACATGTATACATGTACACATATATCCCCTCTCATTTGGACTTTCTTCCCTTAGGTCACCATAGAGTTCCCTGGGTTCTACAGTAGGTTCTCATCAGTTATCTAATGCTTTGTAGGTTTAGCAAGTGTCTGTAGAGTTTCAAAGCTACTCTGGCTATTTTGGACAAAATTGGCAGTTTTCAAACTGTCTTCGGAAGCAGCAACCAGTTTTTAGATGAAGCAAAACCTTCTTTGGAACCACAGTACAGAAATCAGAGACAAGCCTCTTGCTCAGTCAACAAATGGTAGCAGTACTTGAAGCCCCTTCTGTCTGTGTCCACTTTACCACCCCACCCCCTCGCCAATTATTCCCAAATCACCTCTTGAGGATGTGAAAACTCAATGAAACCCTACTGGCAAACAAGCAAATGGAGCTGTTTTCTGTGATGCCCTGTAATTTGACTGTGATGCCTTGTGATGCAGTTCTCAGAGTTTCTATTTTTGTAGAAGAAAAGCAACCAGGGCTCCCATCTCTCCCCACTGCTTCCACTCCTGGCACCATACCCAGAACCCTGGCGACTCCTACCCCACCCCCTTGCCAAGCTTTACCATCAACTTCAGGTGACCAGGAGTGTTGCAATCTTCTTTCCTTTTATTGCAGTTTGGGGTCTCATACATCACGCTGCCAGATATGACCACAAGCTTTAGCAATCAAATGCCCACTGGCATTTTCAGTCTGAATTTTGAAGTGGAGAGAGACTCTTTCCTGGGGCAAACCTGTCTTTCTGCAAGTAAGAACTCACCATCCCTCATTTCACTGACCAGCCCTCTCTCAAAAATAAGTTGAAAGCCTTGAAGAAAAGTTATGTAGCCCAGCAGTGTATTGTAGCAGAACAGCATCTGCAGGGAAATGTAAACAAGAGCAGTAGCAACTTGATATCCCCAACTCATTTATAAACTTATTTCACATTCCTTAAGTCATTCCTATCTTACAGCAGAAATATTTATGTCTGGGGTTCTTTGAAAACTCCTGTATATACTTTGGCCACCTGATACAAAGAGCTGACTCATTGGAAAAGACCCTGATGCTTGGGAAGATTGAAGGCAGGAGAAGAAGCGGGTGACAGAGGATGAGATGGTTGGATGGCATCATCGACTCAATAGACATGAGTCTGAGCAAACTCTGGGAGATAGTGAAGGACAGGGAAGTCTGGCATGCTGCAGTCCATGGGGTTGCAGAGTCAGACAGGAATGAGTGACTGAACAACAACAAAATACTTCAAAAACCAAATGTGGTACTTGGGATGTGCCAGTGAGAAAGTGACCCAGAATGGCCTTGGATGCTTGGACAGTAATGGGTTCCCATGGCCGAGAATAATAGTCTTACCTCAAAGGCCATGGCTGTTGAAAAACTCTTCCCACTTCATCAGCTCAGAGGAGTAGGTAGGCATCATGGCAAAAATGAAGGAAAAAAAAAACACTTCCCCAGCATTTGTGTAGATTTGTGTTGTCACAAATAGAAACAGACATAGAACCTTTGAAAGCTAGCAGATTGATGCAGCCTCAAATGTACGGTTTGAACTTTACATCACCGCTGAGCAGAAAGAAGAGTTTTACATTCTCAGGGCATCAGCCCAGTTAGAGGAAAGCTCACGTTTGATAAAGAATGACAGCAGCAACGTAAGATACACAGCCCACACACGAGTCTGCAAATGGCAGAAGACAGGGCCAACCTTCAAAACAAAAGCAGAACCTGCCAGCGCTGGTGACTCTTCTCTCAAGGCTTCTTTAGGACTCTTGGGAGGCAGGATTATTATTTAACACCTGAATGACACCTCAAAGAAGTGATCTGAGAGGCAGAGGCTATGGGGACCTGACAAATCTGAGTTTGCCCCCGTGACTTGCTAGTATCTGACCCAGGAGAAGTTAATCACCGCTTCTAAGCACTCGCTTCATCTGGAAATGGGAGTCATAGCTAATTCATGGGGCAGTTGCAAGAATAAAATGCTGCTTGCAACTTTTCCAACATAACATCTGATATAAAAACAAGTGGTTGAGAATGGCCACTCCTCTTTTACTTCTTCTGGTATATTGTGTGATTGGCACACCTTCTCGCCATTTCTCAGCCCAGAGACACCATCACTACCCTCTTCCTCAAGGGTCTTACACTTCCTCCACTTCCTCTCTCATGGAAGTACCAAACTTGTTCAAGACGTCTTTCAAAAATATCCCAAAGCTCTGACGGCTCAGAGCTGTCTTCTGGATGCAAGATCAGCTCTTTCATGGTCTTCCAGAGAAGCTTTGGCCAGCAGCCTCATATCAGGAACTATGCCAGTTAGCATATAAAGGGGTGAGTGGAGCTGATCTCTACCCTCAGAAGCAAAAATTCTGAGTGAGGAGATGCAGAGGACAAGTCAATAGAGCTGTTGATATTGGGCTGAAGGTCACCCCACAGGACAGATGCCTTATGGAAGACGGTGCTGGTGGAGCCAGATTGAGAAAAGACACTCCTGACATTGTCATGGGGATGACCTTGAGCACAAGGACTGTACCAACAGACACGTTCTGAACATACCCCCTAGTTTCCTGCCTCCCTGCCTCTGTCCCCTGCGTTCCCTCTGCAAACAGTCCACCCCCTCCCCTCCTTCCAGAAACAGCTTTCTTAGTGTGGCTTCTTCCAGGAGCCTCCCCTAACACACCCAGTGGGAATTAAAGCTGCCCTCCTGAGGGACCACTCACAAGCAGGCTGCAGAGTGATCTATTTAGCTGTCGTTGTATTTTCTGTTCCTGTTCTAGCCACTTGTTTACAGTGACCCCAGCTCAGCTGTGGGCTCTCAGGGCAGAATCCATGCTTTATTCATCTCCTTCGTTCCCGCAGCCCTAAGCACAAGGCATTGCATCTAGTAGGAAATCGATAAATAGCTGCTAGATGGAATTGTACTCACGGTCAAGCCTTATTTAAAGACAGTAGCTGAGGTTTATCCTTTGACAGCGTTCAGGGAGGAACAGACTATGGAACACATGATGATGCCTTAGCCTGGGCATCCCCACACCCCCGACTTCCTGCTCATGACCCAGTGTGCGTCCTTGCACCTTTTCTCCATGTAACAGCCTGTCTGCAGTCTCCACTACTCCATACCCTTGAAATGTATGCAACTGGGATTCTCTTTGTTCTGTAAGTGGATTCTGTTCCTTTGCCTGTAACTATTCTGCACTTCGATTTCCTCGCGCTTTTTCAAGCATCACTACAAATTAGTCCAGTGTCTTTCCCGTTTCTTTTCCTACCTGTGTCAAGCCCCTCTTGTTGAGGCCTGTGTTTGTTTCCTATCTGTGAAATTACCTTTTTCTTTCCCCAAACTGTACACTGTTGTCTCCTTTTCCCCTGTAAACTGATCAGAGAAAATATAACCCTCAACAAAGCTGTCATCAGGGAACAGATGCTTCTCTGCAAAGCCTCTCTCCATGTGGTCCAGACTGACCACTCAAAACTCACCCTCTTCCTCCCCAGATCTTTCGCTCCATGCATCTCAAGTTGATGCATCTCCAAAGCATCCTTGCTGACCAGTCTTCACACACAGATTCTATCTCTGATCAGCTAACCCCCTGGCAGCTCACAGATAAGGACTTTTCTTAGTCTGTACCTTCTATCTAGGCTCACAGCCTGTTTGGCACATTTTCTTGCAATTTGTTTTCATGAGTCAACCTCCTTAACAGTTTTTGAAACTTCACCACTATCTCTATTCCCATTTCAGTGCCTTACCTGGATGAACCTGACAGCACCTCACCCCAATCAAGTTTTAACCTCTCTCCAACACATTCACTATAGCAACAGTCTCCTAACTTATATTTGATTGAGTTCTGACAGTAAAAATCATTCCAGCATGCACTCTCATCCTCAGTATCTATCATCTATCTATGATTAATGAGTTGCACAATATAGATTTATCTTTATCATCCCTTAATGTCTCAACCCAAATCTCATACATTTAACTGAGACTCACCATGAACAATTATACACATAAATGCACATTCTACTTATGCTTATTCAGAATCACTTACACACTCTTCCTGGATAGTAGGCAGCAGACTCCTACATGGGGCAGAGGCTGAGCCAGATGTGATCACAAACTCAGAGCTGGAGGTAAGTCAGGCATGTTCAGACACCTCCACCCTCAAGTCCTCTGTTAGTTAGACCTTAGTTTCTCTCTTCTCGGACACCTTCATCCTCACGTAAATCCCGCAGAGTGTGGCCATGTTCCAGGGCTCCAAGCAACCTGTGCTTGGAGACACTCACTGAAACAATAACCAAGGAGGCTCACGACCCGCAGTTGATGGATTCGCCACTGCCTGGGGAACCTATAAACCCACAGGATCTGATGAGGACACAGGACTCCTGAGAGCAGGATCTGCTCTGTGTTTTACTGTAGTTGTTTCACTGAACCTGAGAATAAGGAATCTGAAGCAGCCTTGGCATCAATTTATGGGGAGGTGGTGGGGTGGAGAGGGCTGCTGCTCCTCGGGCCACTTCCAGAATCTTTTTGCTCCTCCTCACCTGTCAGCCTGGGGATGCCCCTCAGTTCTGTCCTCCAACCCATTCACTTTTCATCACACTCACTCACTAGCCTTTTCATCACACTCACTCACTAGCCAACCTCCTATACTCCCATGACTTTAAATGACTTCCATTTTTCAAGTTTTTTTTTTCTTTAATTAAGGTAAAAGTGACATAAAGTGAAATGCACATATCTTAAATTTAAAGTTAGATGATGATTTTTTACAAACATATACTTGCACAACTAATATTGCAACTCCAAACAAGATAAAAAATATCTCCATCACACCAGAAACTTTTTTTTGGAACTGCCACGCAGCATACTGGATCTTACTTCCCTGACCAGGGATTGAACCCAGGCTCCCTGCAGGGGAAGTGTGGAGTCTTAACCACTGGATTTCCAGGGAATTCCCCAGAAACTGCTTTCATATTCTTTCCAGTCAATTCCTGATCCTCCCCCAGAGACAGCCACTCCTCTGACTTCTTCCCTCCCTGATTAGTTTTGCCTATTTGTAAACTTCATATGAAGAGAATCATATAATATATACCCTTTCGTGTCTCTTATTTTGCTGAGCATAAAGTTTTCAAGAGTCACCCTGTGCGTGAATTAGCAGCTCATTATTTTTCATTTCTGACTAGTATTCCATTGCACAAATAGAGCACAATTGAGTTTCAGCTCAACTTGTAAAGAACTTAGACATGGTCGCTCCCATCTCTATAACAAGAATAAAACTGAACCATGAAAATCACTGATTTCTCCCAGATCCATCAGAGAACCAAGATTACAAGGAAACTATGGCCCCAGAATCCAGAAGGATGGGCGAAGGCAGACTCCTATCCTATTCAGAAATGTCTGAAGCTATAAACTGGCAGGAACACTTCAGGGATAATTTTAACAAATTCAGATCAGATCAGATCAAATCAGTCGCTCAGTCGTGTCCGACTCTTTGCAACCCCATGAACTGCAGCACGCCAGGCCTCCCTGTCCGTCACCAGCTCCCGGAGGTCACTCAGACTCACATCCATCGAGTCAGTGATGCCATCCAGCCATCTCATCCTCTGTCGTCCCCTTCTCCTCCTGCCCCCAATCCCTCCCAGCATCAGAGTCTTCTCCAATGAGTCAACTCTTCGCATGAGGTGGCCAAAATACTGGAGTTTCAGCTTTAGCATCATTCCTTCCAAAGAAATCCCAGGGCTGATCTCCTTCAGAATGGACTGGTTGGATCTCCTTGCAGTCCAAGGGACTCTCAAGAGTCTTCTCCAACACCACAGTTCAAAAGCATCAATTCTTCGGCGCTCAGCCTTCTTCACAGTCCAGCTCTCACATCCGTACATGACCACAGGAAAGACCATAGCCTTGACTAGGCGAATCTTTGTTTTGACAAAACCTTTGTTTTGACAAATTAGCAGAGTGTTTTAGGGAGGTGCCCAAACCTTTGCAGCTTTTACCTCCAACAACCCCATTGGGTTCTCACACCGCAGAGCTGAGAAAGGTAACCTTGTGGCTCTGGCAGGTTGAGGGGGAGAGTAATCCTTGTGAAATACCCCAGCCCCTTTTTCACACATAGAGCCCTACCCTCCAGGGGGAAATAGTTCACCAGAATTCTACTCCACCTTGGAGAAGAGCATCTGCAACCATACATTTCTGGTAATAACTTCTGCAAGTCAGGGGTGCAAGCCCAGGCTGACCCCTTCTCCTTGACCCTTGACCCCTTCTCCTTGACTCCTGACCCCCTTGGTGGACACCAAGAATGCCTCCTGCAGCCCCTGGCCCAGTCCTGTCTTTACAGGTATGACATTACATTCAAGATATCTGCCTACATAATTGTCTTCTCATCAGAATATGATCTTCAAGGCAGAGGCAATGCTTTGTCCATCTTGGTGTCTCCAGGCCCAGGGAAGGACTTGCACTCAGAGATCCAGCAGCTCAAAGTGTGAATGTGGGAATAATTAGAGTTGAAAGATTGTCTTTGTAGTGAGGGGGAAATGAGCCCCCAGCTCTTCAGTTTAGGAACACATGAGTTTCACAGAAATGCAGCTCTCTGTCTTGTTCTCATGTGTATGAGCCTCTCCACCACCTAGATGTATATGACACATGATCCTTCCTTCCTCCTGTCCCACTTATTTCATATTGATATCATGCTTCCCTCATGGCTCCGATGGTAAAGAATCCTCCTGCAATTCGGGAGATCCAGGTTCAATCCCTAGGTTAGGAAGATCCCTTGAAGAAGGGTATGGCAACCCACTCCAGTATTCTTGCCTGGAGAATCCTAAGATCAGAGGAGCCTGGCTACAGTCTGTGGGGTTCCAAAGAGTCAGACATGATTGAAATGCATAGAACATCACTCTCCAAGGCATGGCAATGACTTCTAAAGCTTGAGCTCTTAGGTGCCAAGGGAAACAGCAGGAAGTTCACCAAGTAAAAATACAAATGGACAATAATAATTATATAAAAATATTTAGCTGCACTAATTATAAAAAGCTGCGCTCATACAATAACATTAAAATATCCTGTTTTTTTTTTTTCCTTCAGTAAGAGAAGTCTTTTTAAGTAAATGCTCCTAGATGCTGATGTTCAGCAAAACACAATCTCCAAAGCACTAAAATATCAATGCCTACAATGACCCAGTTACATAGATGGGATCTCTATTTCGTATTCAGGAAAATGAGGCTTCAAAAAGATAAAGCCTCAGACTGTTTAAATTTTCCACCCCCAATCCCAAATCCTCTTCATCTCTTAAGACTATTTCCAGGTATTATCTCTTTCAGGGAACCTTCTAGGATAGAGCATCTTAAAGCTGGGCTTGGTATATCCCCTAATCCCCTGTGCATCCCTGCATCTCCGAAGCTGCACAGTATTTCATATGCATTTGTTTAGAGATCTTATCTCTCCTCATGGACTGTGATCATCATGAAAATATTGACTGCTTCACTTAATCTCCCCCATCTCTGCCCCTCACGTGCCACAAACTGAGCCAGTCACAGTGAGTGTGTATTAAAGACTGAGAAAGATGGTGAGCCCGAGTTGAACCTCTGCCTTTCTGACCTCAAAATCCAGCTTCTGTCTAATACATAAGGCAGTCTTGCTGAATTTATAGAAGTCTAGCTTCTGATGGGCTTGGAAATACAGACTACAGGGCAGACAAGCCAAGATTCCTCTCCTTTTCCTGGTATGTATGATACACCCTGCCTGGAGAAAGCTTCCTTCACCTTTCTCTAGGTAGGCAGAAGCCCAGCCATCATCGTATTCTGCAGGGAAGGGGTACCCTCCTGGAAACCCATCTGGCTTTTAATTGCCAGGCAACCAGAGGCTCTTTCTCAAGACAACCTCACTCAACATAATTGGCATCTTCCTCCTAGCTTCTCTTTGTTTCTATATGCAGACTGCAGGCTCCCCTGATACATGAACTCGAACAATTTCTTGAGCCTTTTTAAAGCTCCAGGCAAATAAGTTATTTTACCAGTTTTATCACATTGAACTGCAAACTAATTCTGCAAGGCAGACTTTAGAATATTCTTTTTTCCCAAGCTGAGAAAACTGTGGTTCAGAGATGTAAGAAACTTGGCTCAAGGTCACCCAGAGAGGAAGACACTCAGGGTTTTAACCGGCTTGGTCTGACTCCTGACTGTGGTGCCCTGCGCCGGTCCAGGCCCCCTGCCTTTCCCATCATGCTTTGCGATTCCATCCCGAAACTGGAGCCCGGATGCACTAACGCTGCCAATCTGCAGTAAACACTCTACGTGCCCCCACTTCCAAATCTGGTCACTCATGGCCCTGGGTGACAGTGACTTCTGCCCCCTGGAAGCAGCACCCCACTCCTCCTTCGCCCACTTAGAACTTTTCCCGGCTTCTTTCTTCTCCAGATTCAGCACAATCAAATTTCCACATTATATTAGCCAGCTGCCGGTCAGCACCTCTCTCAAATAGAAAATTATTATAGATAGGCCCCATTTTATTTTCCCTCCCCTGTGTGTACCTTTCGGAAAATAGAGACGTTTTATTTCTCCACCTCCTCACGATCTCGAGCAGCCGAGATGGACGAGTGGAACCCAGGTCGTGATTTCTCCTCTAGTTTCCTCCAGCCAGCATCTTCCCCACGATGGTTGTTATTTGTTCAGTTGAATTTAAAATCCCAGATGGAAGTAAATATATGCCAGGCGGCAGGCAATTTCCCAGGAAGAAAGAAAGGGAGGCTGCCAGGCAGATGAGACAGTTAAACTACATTTAATTCCGTTGGACGCCCACAGGGGGAGGATGGAAGGAAAGACAGTGAGCACCTACTATGCACCTGGCCAGTACTAGTGCTTCACAACCTCACTGTGAGACATCCTCCCCATCTTTATAAAGGAGGGACCTGATATCACCCCAACATGCGGGATGGGTGGGTATTTATCAGAAACTAAGTTCATAGCACACCATGCATACCCACTAAGGAAGTCTGAAATGCCTTCTGCAGTCTTAGGAGCCAACCAGCCAGCAGTATCAACAGGTCCCACCGTAAGACGTGGGTTCTCAAAGCTCAAGAGAGTACCAAAAGTGTATCAACACCCCCAGGCAGCAGCAGGGTGTCTGGAGAGTGTGGGTCCTGGTCTTGGGGACCATTCAGCTCCACCCTGCCCCTCAGGTTCAGTCCCTAAGATTAGGTCCCATCTCCTGTCCTAGGGACCCATCAGGCTCCTTGTTAAGAATTTGAAACCTCTGGCCTTACTAATCAGACTTCCCCTGAAAATCCACATGTTGCATTGCAAATTATTAATAGATTGGATTACAGGATTCTGCCCCAGACTCTACTCAGTGATGCATGTGCATGCACCTGCTTAGTTGCTTCAGTTGTGTCTGACTCTTTGCGACTCTGTGGACTGTAGCCCGCCAGGCTCCTCTGTCCATGGGATATTTCAGGCGAGAACACTGGAGTTGCCATTTCCTACTCCACGGGGACTTCCAGACCCAGGGATCCAACCCATGTCTCTGTGTCTCCTGCATTAGCAGGTAGATTCTTTACCCACTGAACCACCTGGGAAGCCCCAGTGACACATACCACTCAGTATATGCACAGCATTACCTCTTTAAAATCCAGAAAATGGAATTCTTCAAGGTACGCTTCTCAAAGGATACAGATAAGAGACTGCAGAAATACAAGGTAGTCCCTCCAGACCTGCTGGCATGAGGACCCAATGGAGGGACATGCAGGCTGAGTGGCCTCTGGTTTTCAGTCCTCCATTATTGCCCACCGCAAACTCCCAGGACTGAGGGATTACCACCTAGGACACGTCCCAAACCGCTTCTTCCCACAGGTCTAGAAGTGCCACTTGACCCGAAAAGTGCCTGAGGGAGGGGGGAGGGGCAGCAGGAGAGCTTGTGGCCTTGTGATCATGCTGGTTAGGACACCCTTCCGTGCAACCTAATCGTTTATTCTCTTCAACCCGTGCTTTACACACGTTTGCTTCTTCTCTCTCTGTTCCCTTCCCACCATCACACAGCACCCCAGATATTTCATCATGCTTTTGCCACACTGTATTCCTGAGAGTCCCAGCAAGTGCAACAGGACACATTTCAATAAAGAAGGATTTTAGGGGAGTTTAACAAGTTTTACTTATAAAGGTGAAAGCAGGGCATGGGCAGACCCTAGGGGCACCCACTGCTCTGGGCTTATACCCACTCACTGGCAGGGATTAGGGAAAGGGAAGATTATCAAAATCCAGAAGGGCAAAGTCCTATGGAAAGGGACTTCTTGGCCTTCCTTCTAAAGACACAACCCAAGGGACTTCCCTGATGGTCCATCGGCTAAGACTCTATGCTCACAAGGCAAGGGATCAGGAAACTGGATCCCATATGCCACAACTAAGAGTATTTGCATGCTACAACTAAATATCCTATATGCCTCAGCTAAGACTAGGTACAGTCAAATAGCTACATAAATATTTAAAAAGTAAATAAAGATACAGCCCAAATGAAGTGTGAACCTCCAGAGAGGGAGTGAAGATGTATCTTGACGCTACTTCCTTTCCTCCCCTGGAGCTCCCACTGGCTGAACCCTCCACATGTTATGTGATCTAAGCCCTACAGGTCAGCTTCCCGGAGCAGATTGGAGACCGATGACGTCACCCAGCAGACTGGTCCTCACCCAAGTCATTGAGGCAGGAGAGAGGTGGCTCACTGCCAGCTTGCCATGGATACGGTGCATGGCAGGAGACATCCGAAGATATTTAAATGCACTGTAATTGTCTGTTTTACTTGTTGGCTTCAGGCAGCTCCAGGTAAATAAAGAGTATTTTTGCTCATCTTCCCATCAGCAGTGCCTGGCTCCAAACCTAGGATGGAGCACGTGTTCAGTAAACTATACAAGGAAGAATGAATAAAGACAGAGGTCGACCAAAGTGAGTCACGTGTCTGCTGATTTGGGTTTAGTTTTCCCTTGTTGGTAAAGAATCTGCCTGCAGTGCAGGAGACCTGGGTTCGACCTCTGGGTTGGGAAGATCCCCTGAAGAAGGCAATCGCGACCCACTCCAGTATTCTTGCCTGGAAAATCCCAAGGACAGAGGAGCCTGGTGGGCTACAGTCCATGGGGTTGCAAAAAGTCAGGCCCAATTGAGCGACTAACACTTCACTTCACTTTGGTTTGGTTTGGGGTGTTTCTTTGAACTGAGGGTTTGGACTGGATGATCTCTAAGTCCCGTGAGAACACCGGACATCCTCATGGCCATGACAGTAACATCATTTCATTCATCTTTGTCAACGAACTTTAAAAATGCCTGTGGTTGTTATTCAGGCCCTGGGCATTCCGGTTGGCCCACAAAGACCCTAACAGGAACCAAAGCATCAGGCAAAGTTAACAAGTGAGCCCAGATCCTCCACTGCCAAACACCCTCCCAGCTGAAAAGCTCATTCATGCCTTTGTTAATTCATGGCTCCCCCTGTCCCATCTGTCCTGCTGTGGCCTCCACGGCCAAATTTCCAGCTATTCAGAAAACCACAGCTGCCTCGGCTGCCCAAGCACGCTGATTTCTGGAGAAGCCAAGCATGTTATGTGAGGGAGAGACTGTTGGATTCAGCTCATCTGGGGCCTTCTCAGTTTACAAAAAATCCTGATCTGTGAGCAAAAACCTGATCCTAGCATGGAGGAAGGAACTAGCATTTATTAAGCACCTGTTCTGTTCCCTCACTGATTCCCTGCAAGACCCCTTAGACCCTGAATTCCCTGCTATGTAAAGAGGAGAAGAGACCTGCCTGGTCCAGATGAGGCCAAGCAGGTCACTGTCAGGGTCTCGCAGAAAACCAGTGGCTGAGCAAGGGGATAAAAATCTGCCTCCCCGATCCCAATCAAGCATTATTTCTGGGAGTGTTTGTCAAATGCTTACTACATTCAGCTTTCACACATCTGGGCCTTTAAGTGTGCTGAGCACGGCTCCTGGAACCAAAGACACGCGGAGACCTCTGCTCTTGCCGCTTGGTAGCTAATAAAATCTACTGCAGGTGCTATGACGGTATAGTGTACTGGATGATGTGTGGTGATATGGATGAACCTAGAGTCTGTCATACAAAGTGAAGCAAGTCAGAAAGAGAAAAACAAATATCGTATAGTAATGCATACATGCGGAATCTTGAAAAATGGCACAGATGAATCTATTTGCAGGGCAGATGTAGAGAATGGACATGTGAACAAGGGGAGGAAGGGGAAGGTGTCTAGAAAGATAGATTTGAAAGAGGTGAGAGAAGAGACTGAGCTAAACAATTCAGTATTTTTACCCCAAATTTGCTCATCAGTTAAGTTACATTTGCTTCAGTCTTTAATTGTTCATTTCACATTTTTCTCTTTTGGGAAGAGGAGTAAAAGTTCCCTTCTTACTATGAAAATTTATTCAGGGGCAAATAAAGTTAACCTATTCTGATATAGGTCTGAGCAGTTTAGGACACTCATACTAAGCACAGGAGTGAAAGGAGATTTTTTAAAAACCAAAGTGCTGTGATTTTCGTATTTCAATTTGGAATCCAGAGTTTACAGTGTTGTAACACCCTACCTTTAGCATGGATTCCCACCACTCCATGCTTGTTCACTTCTTGGTTGATTCTGCCACAAGGTCCTTTCAAATGATGATAGCTGGTCAAATTCAAATGGTGTTTCTCAGACAACCTTCTACCCTTCCAGCCAAGGTCAGCTCTTGGCAATAATAGGTCCTTAGTAAATCACTGTTTACCGTATCTTTGCAACTTGCAGTGCACCCCCAACCCCTACCCTCTACTCTTTGTGCTTCTCTGAAATGAATTCCAAGTCCTAGGGGACACCAGCCTGAGTCCCAGGGCCCATGACAAGGCACCATCCCACTCCTCTGCATTGTGCGTTTATGACAATTCTGGATCTCTTCTCATCTTTCCCCTCTTGGATGGAGATCCACCTGCTCGCTGTCCCAGCTGCTCCTGCCAAATCCTGTCCCCAGGGAATGTACTTGGCTCTTTGGTAGTACTCACTCTCATCCAACTGCCAAGAATAGAGGAAGGTAAATGACACAGTTCAGTTCAGCTCAGTTGCTCTGTCGTGTACGACTCTTTGTGACCCCATGGACTGCAGCAAGCCAGGCCTCCCTGTCCATCACCAATTCCCGGAGCTTACTCAAACTCATGTCCACTGAGTCAGTGATGTCATCCAACCATCTCATTCTCTGTCATCCCCTTCTTCTCCTGCCCTCAATCTTTCCCAGCATCAAGGTCTTTGCATATGAGTCAGTTCTTCACATCAGGTGTCCAGAGTATTGGAGTTTCAGCTTCAACATCAGTCCTTCCAATGAACACTCAGGACTGATTTCCTTTAGGATGGACTGGTTGGATCTTGACACTGTTCACAGATGAAATGAAGCCCAACGGCAGAAATCAAGCTGCATTTTTTAGATGTAGATTTAAAAAATTAGGCAATTCAGGAAAGACCTTCCATAACATCTGACCCATCCTAACTTTTCATGTTGAGAAAAATAAGACTGAAAGCGTTGTGGGATGGGGTCCCTCATGGTTGCCCAATGAGGAAGGTCATGCCTTTTTCAGAGTCACCCTCCAAAGCACTCATGAATCAGAAGCTGCCCATCTCAGAAATACTCTCATATTATAAAGATAAAAGCAAATATTTAAATTCATCTTAAGAGTCAATATACTGGACATCTCAGTTAACGAATATTTCCCTTACATCATGTCATCTAGTCTAGAAGAGAGATATCTCCATAAGCATATCCACCAGTTCCTTGGTCTTTCTCTTTCTCTCTCCCCTATCCCCATTGATCTTATTGATTCTGTTTCTCTGGAGAACACAGACTAAGACAATACCTCAATTAATAAGCTAATGTTGCAGCTTGATACCCAGTTCACAAGGCCGCCATTAACTGACATATTCCTCTCCTCCATACCTATCCCCTCTGTCAAACAATCTTTTTAAATATTCATTTATTTGACTGTGTCAGGTCTTAGCTGTGGCATGTGGGATCTTTTGTTGCAACACGTGGGCTTAGTTGCCTTGGGGCGTGTGGGATCGTACTTCCCTGACCAGGGATCCAAGTGAACCTACATCCCCTGCTTTGCAAGGTGGATTCTTAATCACTGGGCCATCAGGGGAGTCCGTCTCTCTCAAAGTTTAGATCTGCATTTTCTGTTCCCTGGATTCTTGCAACTACTTAAACTCCTCCCTGCTTCCTCTCCCATCATTTTCACCAAAACCATCTTCCACATTATTATAAAATTCATTTGTTAAGAAAACCATTTGCCCAACATTTTTTCCCTCTAAGAACCCATGAATAATAATAATACAGCCACACTCAGTTTAAAGCACAATTCTAAGTGTTTTATGTAATTCAACTCTTTAAGTTCTCCCAGCAACCCCATGGAGTGAAATTTTCAGGATTCCCATTATTGCAGATGAGGAGATCCAGGCAGAGGGTGGTTAAGTAGCTTGTTCAAAAACACGCTCTGCTCAATGTTATGTGGTAGCTTGAATGGGAGGGGAGTTTGGGGGACAATGGATAAATGTATGTGTATGGCTAAGTCCCTTCATTGTTCACCTGAAACTATCACATTGTTTGTTAATTGGCTATACCCCCATAGAAAATAAAACGTTAAAACACACACATACAGCGAGGGAACAAAGCTATAAGTCCTGTTAGCCCAGTGCCCGAGGCTGTGATCTTAACCTCTGTAAGTCTCACTTCGCTTCGCCCACAGGAGAAAACCCATGCTCCTTGGCATGCGGGCGTTCATGACATTGCCTTAGGGCTGCCGCGCTGAACACTCCAGTCATATCACTCACAGCCTAGAGCACCTTCTCGTGACTCAGCAACTGACACCCTCAAATGCTGCACAATTCCCAAACAGATCAGATTCCAACTTCAATCCATTTCCACAGGCACCTCTCTCCATCTGAAATGTCCTGTCCACAACCAGCTCACTTGGAAGCCCCCTCTTTTAAGTCTCCTCTCATTTTTTGCTGTTGTTTCCTTTAGTCACTAAATCGTGTTCGACTCTCTGCGACCCAGCACACCGGGCTTCCCTGTCCTTCACTGTTTCCTGGAGTTTGCTCAGATTCATGTCCATTGAGTCAGCGATGCTATCTAACCATCTCATCCTCTGCTGCCCCTTTCTCCTTTTGCCTTCAGTCTTTCCCAGCATCAGGGTCTTTTCCAATGAGAAGGCTCTTTAAATCAGGTGCCAAAGTACTGGAGCTGCAGCTTCGGCATTAGTCCTTCCAATGAATATTCAGGGTTGTTTTCTTTTAGGATTGACCAGTTTGATCTCCTTGTAGTCCAAGGGACTCTCTAAAGTCTTCTCCAGCACCACAATTTGAAAGCATCAGCTCTTTGGTACTCAGCCTTCCTTATGGTTCAACTCTCACATCCATACATGAACAACCCAAGTGAACTGGACCAGTTCACCTCACACTTCCTCCCTTAAGACCCTCGCTGGTATAGAACCATTCACTAACTCAATAAACTGAGTAAATGATTAAATGAATGCATTATTAGGTTTATTGAAACAGAATGTTAGAGATTTCAGAAGATTCACAAGAACTGTAGAGGCAAGAGTGATCTCATTCTTGGATATACATAGACACAGGGCAAAATTCTCAGAAGTGCAACCCTATTGATTAGTTAAAGCCTATAGTTCCACCATTAACATTTGACTCTTGTAGCTTGAAGTCAAAACCAACTTAAAAAGCAAGTTCTCCTCCGAGGGTTACGCCTATGTTGTAATCATTCAACTGACCCGGCACTTCCCTGAGAACAGGTCAGGAAAGGGTCAGAGTCAGTGGAGAGAGAAGAGGGCAGAGGTCGACAGAGACCCTGGATTAGTGAGTCATTTTCCTGAGCATGTCAGATGAAGAGTTAGGGTAAAGAGCCCCAGCCCAACATTTGTTAAGTTTCTGATGACGTCCCTTCTGGCAGACACATCTCTCCCCACTCTCTGTTCCCAGGCCACCTAAATCTTTTACTTTGTGAGGCTAAGGGAGGTAGTGGAGGCAAAGACGCCAACACAAGCACTGGTTCTGCCATTTCAAGGCTGTTTGCTTGTCCTGGGCAAGTTGCTTTAAATACCTCAAGTTCTGTTCTTTCTCCAGGCCAGGCCCTCTGCTCAGACCTCACAACTCCTGTTTCCTGTTTCTGGTTCCCATAACTCTGAGAAAGAGGAAGGGCTCTGTCATTTGACACATGGGGAGACAGGGGCCCAGAGCCGTGGAAGGACACGGCCCAGGGCCCAGCCAGCAAGTGGACAGATGGAGACCCCAACATGGGTCAGCTCACACTGACCCCCTGCTCCGCCTGCACCCCCACGAGCCTCAGTTTGTTCATCTGTACAACGAAGGGGTTGGAATGATTGTCTTTCCAGCTCTTCCTTGTTATGACTTGATGTTCACTCGTGATTGGGGCAGGTTTCAAATGACTTCAGAGATCTAGCATCTGCCAAATCGTAATCAAATTGGCTGCCTGATCGGAAGTCTGATGAAAAATCCTGTGCCTGTGCCCATGACTCAGCCTTGCTTGGTGATGGCGGTGGAGATGGCATGTTTCCAGGGGTTTTGGAGCCCACTGGGGGACTGGCCTAGGTCACTTCATTCCTCACACTCCACACAAGGTGATACCAGCTCCTCAGTGTACATCAGCATGTTCCCTTGTGCTGCCAACAGAACCTCTGTTCACGCCATGACTCAATCACTGTGATTTACTTTAATTGAAAAGTCTACCAGTCGCCTTTTGCCAAAGCATCTGGTCTTGTCCTATTTGCTTCCTACCAGAAAATACCCAGCTAGGCAGCAACAATTAAACTGGCTGTCCAGGGGGAGGGGGAGAGTCGTAGAAAGCCATTTGGCTTCAGCCTGACATTTCAGAAGATGCTCAAATTTATATTTTAAACTTTTTTCCCCAAAATGATAATATATATAAAAAAAATCATTGCATGGATTTTTTTAGCAGTTTTTAAATAGTTATCTATAAGAAGTAGAACCCAATGCTTCATACCATTTTCTTTAATATGTTTCTCTTAAAATTAGTGAATGCATCAAACAAATAAGAGAAACCAAGATCTCCTTGGTTCCTGAGATAGTGGGATGGTCCAGGTTTCACACTTGTCTTTCCTGCCCTGTGTCTTCAGACATGTTGCTTAATTTTTTTTTTAATCTTGGTTTCTTCATCTGTAAAGCTGAGAAGTTGAGATACTACTACCTACATGTGAATGGTTTGGGTTTTTCTTTTTTCTTTCAACCTTTTTTTTTCTCTTTCTTTACACCTTCCACTCTGCAAACTTGTTCTCTTTTTGGTGAGGACTAACTGAGGAAGCATTGGAGCACATATTTGCAAATTTTAAAAAAACAGGTGAAATTAAAAGATTCCTATTGTGACCCGGAATAGTAGAGGAGAAAGCATACACACACAGGGGGGAAAATGAGGCAGAAAAGTAGGAGAGAGGGGGCATGAAGGAAGGGAAGATGAAAGAGGGAAAAAGAGGGGCAATAACTGTTTACAGGGACTTCCCCAGTGGTCCAGTGGTTAAAACTCCACATTGACAATACAGAGGGCACAGGTTCAATCCCTAGTCAGGGAACCAAGATCCCACATGCCATGTGGCCAAAAAGTAAAAAAAATAAAAAATAAAAAATAAAAAAACTATCTAATATGAAGTCCTTTCATACTTTGCCAGTTGGTCTTTATTGAATTTTCAAAACAAATGCCCAAGAAAATCAACTTGTTATTACTATTATACAGATGAGGAAAATCAAGCTTGAAGAGCTTATAAGATCTGTCCCATGTAACTCTCTTGTGAGGAGAAGGATTGAAATCTAGCCCCCATTCCGTTCAGGGTCAGGCTACCACCTGCCTGAATCACAGTTCAGTCTGGGAAATGATCCCCTGCAGAAGATGCTGCTGTGTGAGGAGTGAGCTCCTTGTAGCCATCACACCAGGGTAAAAGGCTCGCTTGTCCATGACTTTGTAGGGAGGAGTCCTGTACTGAGTGGAAGCTGGATGAGCTCCCTTCTACCCCTTGGTGCTATGAGATGATGAACTATCCGAATGGATTTTGTTTCCCCATTTGTCCCATCCTGGAAACTGCCATGACCATATACCTACTTCATTCCAATATTTTATCCAGTCGCTAATCATGTCTGACTCTCTGCGACCACATGAACTGCAGCATGCCCAGCTCCCTTGTCCTCCATGGAGTTTGCTCAAATTCATATCCATTGAACCAGTGATGCTGTCTAACCAGCTCATCCTCTGCCACCCACTTCTCCTCCTGCCCTCAACCTCTCCCAGTGTCAGAGTCTTTTCCAATGAATCAGTTCTTCACATCAGGTGTGCAAAGTATTGGAGTTTCAGCTTCAGCATCAGTCCTTCCAATGAATATTCTGGACTGATTTCCTTTAGGGTGGACTGGTTGGATCTCCTTGCAGTCCAAGGGACTCTCAAGAGTCTTCTCCAACACCACAGTTCAAAAGCATCAATACTTCGGTGCTCAGCTTTCTTTATAATCCAACTCTCATATCCATATATGAATACTGGAAAAACCATAGCTTTGACTAGATGGACCTTTGTTGGAAAAGCAATGTCTCTGCTTTTTAATGTGCTGTCTAGGTTGAACATAGCTTTTCTTCCAAGGAGCAAGCACCTTTTAATTTCATGGCTGCATTCACTATCTGCAGTGATTTTGGAGCCTGAGAAAATAAAGTCTGTCACTGTTTCCATTGTTTCCCATCTATTTGCCATGAAGTGATGAGACCAGATGCCATGATCTTGGTTTTTTTGAATGTTGAGTTTTAAGCCAGCTTTTTCACTCTCCTCTTTCACTTTCATCAAGAGGCTCTTTAGTTCTTCTTTGCTTTCTGCCATAAGGGTGGTATCATCTGCATATCCGAGGTTATTGATATTTCTCCCAGCAATCTTGATTCCAGCTTGTGCTTCATCCAGCCCAGCGTTTCTCATGATGTACTCTGTGTATAAGTTAAATAAGCAGGGTGACGATATACAGCCTTGATGTACTCCTTTCCCAATTTGGAACCAGTCTGTTGTTCCATGTCCAGTTATAACTGTTGCTTCTTGACCTGCATACAGATTTCTCAGGAGGTAGGTCAAGTGGTCTGACATTCCCATCTCTTTAAGAATTTTCCACAGTTTGTTGTGATTCCCTTGTGGCTCAGCTGGTAAAGAATCCATCTGCAATACAGAAGACACTGGTTCGATTCCTGGTTTGGGAAGATCCCCTGGAGAAGGGATAAGTTACCCACACCAGTATTCTTGGGCTTCCCTGGTGGCTCAGCTGGCAAAGCAGCTGCCTGCAATGCAGGAGGCCTGGGTTAAATCCCTGGGTTGGGAAGATCCCCTGCAGAGGGGAACGGCTACTGACTCCAGTATTCTGGCCTGGAGAATTCCATGGACTGAATAGTCCACGGGGTCACAAAGAGTTGGACAGAACCAAGCAACTTTCACTTTCACACAGCCAAAGGCTTTAGCCTAGTCAATGAAACAGAAGTAAATATTTTTCCAGAATTCTCTTGCTTTCTCTGTGATCCAATGGATGTTGGCAATTTGATCTCTGGTTCCTCTGCCTCTTCTAAATCCAGCTTGAACATCTGGAAGTTCACAGTTCATGTACTGTTAAAGCCTGGACTTGGAGAATTTTGAGCATTACTTTGCTAGCTTGTGAGATGAGTGCAACTGTACATTAGTTTGAACATTCTTTGGCAGTGCCCTTGTTTGGGATTGGAATGAAAACTGACCTTTTCCAGTCCTGTGGCCCCTGCTGAGTTTTCCAAATTTGCTGGCATCTTGAGTGCACCACTTTCACAGCATCGTCTTTTAAGATTTGAAATAGCTCACCTGGAATTCCGTCATCTCTGCTAGCTTTGTTCATAGTGATGTTTGCTAAGGCCCACTTGACTTTGTATTCTAGGGTGTCTGGCTCTAGGTGAGTGATCACATCATTCTGGTTATCTCGATCATGAAGCTCTTTATCGTATAGCTCTTCTGTGTATTGTTGCCATCTCTTCTTAATATCTTCTGCTTCTGTTAGGTCCATACCATTTCTGTGCTTTGTTGAGCCCAACTTTGCATGAAATGTTCCCTTGGGATCTCAAATTTTCTTGAAGAGATTCCCTACTCTTTCCCATTCCATCGTTTTCCTCTATTTCTTTGCACTGATCACTGAGGAAGGCTTTCTTATCTCTCCTTGCTATTCTTTGGAACTCTGCATTCAAGTGAGTATATTTTTCCCTTTCTCTTTTGCCTGTCACTTCTCTTTTTTCTCAGCTATTTGTAAGATTTCCTCAGACAACCATTTTGCCTTTTTGCATTTCTTTTTCTTGGGGATGATTTTTATTATGGCTTCCAGTACAATGTTATGAACCTCCATCCATATTTCTTCAGGCACTCTGTCTATCAGATCTAATCCCTTGAATCTATTTTTCACTTCCAGAGTGTAATCGTAAGAGATTTGATTCAGGTCATACCTGAATGGTCTAGTGGCTTTCCCTACTTTCTTCAATTTAAGTCTGAATTCTACTCACAGGCATCCAAAATTTCATTTTGTTTTGTTTTCCTTTAAATTGGAAACATATTGTATGGACTGTACAAGGGTGAATATATATAAAGTACCATTCAGTGGACATGCTGCTGATATGTGTTTAACTTTTCCCCCTTAAGGGACATATAGGTAGATCTGTTTGCTAACATAAATAATGCTGTGGGAAGCATTCTTATAGATAAAATCTTATGCGATCTGTATTTTTTAAAATAAATTCTTAGCAGCAGAATTCATTTTTAAAAAGAGAATTTCTCTTTTGTGCTTACTTTAAGCTGAGCACAATTCCTCTGGTAGAGTACTACTGCATGTATGAGAGAACAACTGTGCCTAGCAAATTCTTTACCTTTTTCCAGATAAATCTATGAGGCCAGACACCTGAACTGACTCATTATGCCTGGTATCCCAGGGCTTAGAGAAGCATCTGGCATATACTAGACACTCAATAAATACTTAGTGAATGACTGAGTGAATGAATGAAATGAAAGTAACTTCACTGAGTCTTCTTCAGGAGAAGGTTCTCATATTCCCTGAGGTTCCTAAGAAATGAGTAACTGTATGTATGAAACAAGGGCAGCTAAGTGTACCCTGTTGTTTGACCCTAGGATGCTCTGTCTCTCCTGGCTCTCCCCTGACTTCCTGTTCCAGCACTGGTCCCAGCACATATGGGAAAATCACAGGATTTAGACTCCAAGAGACTTAGAATACCAGCCCATATACCAGCTGACCATGTACTTGTTGTGCACGTGCCAGCTCTGTGTGTACACATACATATATGTTCACACATGTTGTGCATATACAAGCTAGAGCAGACAAGGTTGACACTCTAGGTGGCAGTCCCTCATCACCACAGCAAGTCAGATCAGATGATCGCTGCATAAAATCTTCTCATTTAATCTGAGTTCATAAGAGGGCTGTTGGTGTCTCTTTGAAGGTGTGCTGTACTGTGCTGGATTAAAAAACACAAGAGAAAGGAATCTAATGCTTCTTAACTGTGAGGTAGAGCCTCAGTTAGTCGATAATCTCATTTCCATTTCTACAGCACTTCCAGTGCCTATACAACTTAACCACACATGTCTCATATAAATAACTTCATAAGATACATCTTATCATTGCCATTTTGCAGATTACAAAAGTAGAGTCTGAAATTCATTCCTTTAACGAACTTATGACCACAGAGGAAGTAAGTGCCAGCACCAGAATTGTGCCCATCTGAGAGCCAACCCAGTGAGCCCTCCACTGTAGCATCCTCCTATGGACCTTGCCACCTGCTTCTCACCTCCCTCTTCTGATGGTGTCCCCCCACCTCTGCATTTCCCCAAGGTCTCCAGGCACACATGGCTATGCTCAGACCTGCTGATGGAGGACCCCAGGCCCCCTCTCTGAATGGCCATGCCCTGCCATCTGCCTCAAGGACTAGCCAAGTCCACAGAGGAAAAAGGGACAGGCTTGGTATCGAGTCTGGCCTGTGATAAGAACAAAAAACAATCACTCATTAGGGCTTGGCCTGAAGGCGTATCATGTCTCAGACACACTGCAGCCCAGCTGTCCAACAGAAGCAATTTTTATCACCAGGAATCTGGACCATTTGCAGACCAATGACCTCAAGGTAAAAAGATTCAGTCAAGCAGTTCATTACCAAGCCACGAAGCCTTTGAAGCCAATCACCCTGCCTCAACTTGCTTGCCCAAATATGGAATCATTTAGAGGATGTGGTGAAGGGTGCCATCTGCAGTGATGAATCTAACTGGTGTCATCTTTCCTTCTCAGAGGGAGCTGTGTGCATTCCAAGTAGGAAAGAAAGGTTTCCTGGCCCAGCTTTGGAATAAATCAAAGACGGCAGCTGAGACCTCAGCTTTCAGGGCAATGGTGCTAAAGCAAGGGACACTTCCTCGATCACTAGGAGATTAGGAATGGCTAGGGACACTGTGGATGGCCTTCCCCGGTAGCTCTATAGGTAAAGAATCTGCCTGCCGATGCAGAAGTCTCAGGAGACATGGGTTCAATCCCTGGGTTGGGAAGATCCCCTGGAAGAGGAAATGGAAACCCACTCCAGTATTCTTGTCTGGAAAATTTCATGGGTAGAGGAGCCTGGCAGGCTTCAGTCCACAGGGTCGCAAAGAGTGAGATAAGACTGAGCACAGCACAGTGGCATTTGGAAGTTCTTGGGAGGGGTCAGTCCCAAGTAGAGATGAAAGGATGGTCATGGCCAGAGACTGAGAACCAGGGCATCTGGCAAGGAGGCTGGCAGGCAGACACAGTTGTGGGAAGACTGCCAGGCAGAAACAAGCCAACGGGTAAGAAAGGACAGTTGCACCAATGAAGTTCAAGAGCAAAGGCAGAACAAAAATGGATCCACCTCAGGAAATTACTCATACACTCACGTATTCATTCACTTACTAAATATTTACTGAAATGCTGAGCTGGGTCATTAAAGTCTGTCACTGAACAAAATCAACAAAGATCCCTGTTGCCAGAATACAGATCTCTGTATTCTGTTAGAGGGAAGACAGAGGAAAAGACGAGTAACCTAAGAAGTAAATAAATTACATAACGTGTTACCATAGACACAGAGCGAAATCTCAAGGAAGGGTTTTATCCTAAGATAAAATAGAAGCGGGTGCAGCTACAAAAGGGAAGCATTCAGAGTTGAGACTAGATGGACCAGGGTGGGCAGAGCAGGAGACCCTGGGGTGTGGCTGGGCAGACGTGGAGGGTGGGTTTGTGCTGATGCCACTCAGGGTGTTGTCATCATTCGGTCACTCATTCAGCTGGTGCGCGTACCTTGCCCACCTATGTGTTTCAGTCACTCTGCCAGGCACACAACATCTGCGAGAGACGCCCAGCCTAAAGGAACTCACCTTCCAGAGAAGTGGTTATGAACGCCCTTGACATCATCGCAGGGAAATATTAAAGTTCAGACTCTCAGACCTCACTTCTGAAAAGCCTGACTCTATTGGGTTGGCCAATTCAGGTTTTTCAGGGTTTTCTGTAAGCTATTATGGAAAAACTCAGATAAACCTTTTGGCCAGCCCAATACATCACTGGTATTTTCAATAAGATTTCCAGGTGGGTCTCTAGAGACAGGTTTGGTATGTAAATAGTTCATCATAAATAGGGAGAACAGAGATAGACATACTGCAAACTCAAGGAGTAATCAGCAAGGGCTTCCTGAAGAAAGAATATAGATCCAATTCCTTCAAGTAGGAACTGCGAGGCAGGAATTCAATGTGACTAGAGACAGTGAGAGAAAATTAGCCAGGAGAAGTCTTACTGAACAGAGTTTGGTAAGTTATGAGTTCTTTTAGTTCTTTATTCCACAAGCTCATCTTTTTTCTGGAAGAAGACTGTAGGTGAGACTTCTGACGTGGACTTGGCCAACCCTTGGCCAGGATTCTCAGCTCACACACCTTTGGTTTTAGCCTACTTGATGGTTCCACCCATCATTAAGCACTCGTGAAATTAGTCAGAAGGAGAAAAACAATATGATATGTTAATACATACATGTTATATATACATATATGTTAATACATATATATAGAACCTAGAAAATAGTATGCATGAACCTATTTGCAGGGCAGGCTACCTTGTGTAAAATAGATAGCTAGCAGAAAACTGCTATATAGCACAGGAAGCTCGGCTCAGTGCTCTGTCAGGACTTAGAGGGGTGGGATGGGGATGGGGTGGAGGGAGGCTTAAGAAGAAGGGATGTCTGTATACTTATGACACTCTGTTGTGCAGCACAAACAACACTGTAAAGCAATTATACTCCCATAATAAATTTTAAAAGAACATTAAAAAGCTAGTAAGAGCTGCCTCAGAAGAGAAGAGCTAATCTACACATTTGTCAGTAAATTCATTCCACAAGCAGTGGCTGGGGCTGGGAGATGCTTGCACAGACATGACGCTTGAGCTGGATCTTAAAAGTCTGCCAAGGGTACTCTCAAAAAACCCAGAGGACATAAGGATGCAAAGAATGCTTTGAGAAGCTCTGGTGGAGTATGGTGGCTCAGTAACTGTCGGGAGAAAATAGGACATGAGGCTGATTGAAAGAAAAAAAAAAAGATTAAGGCCAGGTTTTGAAGTGTCTTGACTGACATGAAAAGGAGCCTATTCTGAAGATAAAGGGGCCATTGGTTGTTTTGGAAAAATATGTGTTGAACATCTGTTATACAGGGGTTGGTCTCATAAAAACTGAGGACACGCTGATTAAGACAGAGTTCTGCCTTCTTGGAACTTACAGTCTAGAGGGAAAAAGGGACAGAGGACAATGCCTCGGGCTGACTGTCTAGCAGGACTCCAACTGGATGAGAGAAGCTAAGCTGGCCACCTCGACAATATCTGATGGTCATCCCTTTATGCCACCACTAGCCCTCCAGGAGCCTTGGTCCTGCCTTCTATTCCTGGGGAATCCCAGATGTTACAGGACACAGAAAGCACTGAGCTCCCAGGCGGGTGAGATTGAGGACCTAACAAGACACAGGACTCAGACCTAAGTCTCACTTCTGCCTGCAAGTTCAGCAGACAATCCACCGGAATCCATAACAGAAAAGAAAACTCGGCGCTGCCTTCCTCATTCCTCTGGCTCCCTGGTCTGGGTGGCGGGAACTCTCTCCAGTACACAAGCAGGGATGCTGCACCTAAGGACTGACTTTCGGCATCTTTCTGCCTTATATTGCAAACAGTGTTTTTAAATCTCAGTAGTGAAGTACACCAAACAAATGCAATCACAAATGCCAAGAAGCAAAATCCACATAAATAAATGATCGCTTTCCTTCTCACCGCTTTCAGAAAGCTCATTATATCTGAACTCACAAAACAACATTTCACAGACTGTATTTGTCTAGCTTGTAATTAAAGCACTAGTTTTCCCCAGTTTGAAGTCAAGCAAGGGGGGAAAACTTCGCAAACTGTTCTCAAAATGGCATTCTTTTTAAATTACTTATAAAATTTACATTGCAATCGGCGCTCCATTAATAGAGTATATATTTTAAATTTGTGTTACTCTAGCTTAATTAGCTATTTGCTATACTAAAAAAAAAAAAAAGCAAGGGATAGAAAATACACAATGTCTATGTTTAATAACAGTTTAATGATCACATTGGAACCTTCATATTTAAACAACTCCAGGACTCCAAATGTACTGGAGAAGAGTGGGGAAATAGCTCCAGAAGGAATAAAAAGATGGCGTCAAAGCAAAAAAATGCCTAGTTGTGGATGTGATTTGTGATGGAAATAAAGTCCAGTGTCGTATACTACATAGGAACCTGGAACGTTAAGTCCATGAATTGAGGTAAATTGGAAGTGGTCAAACAGGAGATGGCAAGAGTGAATATTGACATTTTAGGAATCAGTAAACTAAAATGGACTGGAATGGGTGAATTTAACTCAGATGACCATTCTATCGACTACTGTGGGCAAGGATCCCTTAGAAGAAATGGAGTAACCCTCCATTTAGTCAACAAAAGAGTCTGAAATGCAAGTACTTGGATGCAATCCCCAAAATGAGAGAATGATCTGTGTTCATTTCCAAGGCAAATCATTCAGTATCACAGTAATCCAAGTCTGGCCCCAACCACTAGTGTTGAAGAAGCTGAACAGTGCTATGAAGATCTATAAGACCTTCTAAAACTAACACCAAGAAGAAATGTCCTTTTCATCAAAGGGGACTGGAATGCAAAAGTAGGAAGTCAACAGATACCTGGAGTAACAGACAGGTTTGGCCTTGAAGTACAAAATGAAGTAGGGCAAAGGCTAACAGAGTTTTGCCAAGAGAATGCAATGCTCATAGCAAATACCGTCTTCCACCAGCACAAGAGACAACTCTACACACAGACATCACCAGATGGTCATTACCAAAATAAGATTGATTATATCCTTTGCAGCCGAAGATGGAGAAGCTCTATACAGTCAGAAAAAACAAGACCAGGAGCTGACTGTGGCTCAGATCATGAACTCCTTATTGCCAAATTTAGACTTAAATTGAAGACAGTAGGGAAAACCACTAAACCATTCAGGTATGACCTAAATCATATCCCCTACATTTATACAGTGGAGGTGACAAACAGATTCAAGGGATTAGATCTGATAAACAGAGCACCTTAAGAACTATACATGGAGGTTTGTAACACTGTACAGGAGGCAGTGACCAAAACCATCTCAAGAAAAAGAAATGCAAAAAGGCAAAATGGTTGTCTGAGGAGGCCTTACAAATAGATGAGAAAAGAAGAAAAGCAAAAAGCAAAGGAGAAAAGGAAAGATATCTCCATCTGAATGCAGTGTTCCAAAGACTAGCAAGGAGAGAAAAGAAAGCCTTCCTCAGTGATCAATGCAAACAAATAGAGGAAAACAATAAAATGGAAAAGACCAGAGATCTCTTCAAGAAAATTAGAGATACCAAGGGAACATGTCATGCAAAGATGGGCTCAGAAGCAGAAGATATTAAGATGAGATGGCAAGAATACACAGAAGAGCTATATGAAAAAGAGCTTCATGACCCAGATAATCACAATGATGTGTCACTTATCTAGAGCCAGACACCCTAGAATACAAAGTCAAGTGGGCCTTAGCAAACATCACTATGAACAAAGCTAGCAGAGATGACAGAATTCCAGGTGAGCTATTTCAAATCCTAAAAGATGATGCTGTGAAAGTGCTGTACTCAAGATGCCAGCAAATTTGGAAAACTCAGCAGTGGCCACAGGACTGGAAAAGGTCAGTTTTCATTCCAATCCCAAACAAGGGCACTGCCAAAGAATATTCAAACTATCGCACAATTGCACTCATCTCACAGGCTAGCAAAGTAATGCTCAAAATTCTCCAAGCTAGGCTTCAGTAGTACATGAACTGAGAACTTGCAGATGTTTAAGCTGGATTTAGAAGAGGCAGAGGAACCAGAGATCAAATTGCCAACATCCACTGGATCATTGAAAAAATAAGAGAATTCCAAAAAACATCTACTTTAGCTTTATTGACTATGCCAAGCTTTTGACTGTGTGGATCACAACAAACTGTAAAGAGATGGGAATAACAGACCACCTGACCTGCCTCCTGAGAAATCTGTATGCAGGTCAAGAAGCAACAGTTAGAGCTGGCCATGGAACAATGGACTGGTTCCAAATTGGCAAAGGAGTACGTCAAGGCTGTATATTGTCACCCTGCTTATTTAACTTATATGCAGAGTACATCATGAGAAATGCCAGGCTGGATAAAACACAAGCTGAAATCAAGATTGCCAGGAGAATTATCAATAACCTCAGATATGCAGATGACACCACCTTTATGGCAGAAAGCAAAGAAGAACTAAAGAGTCTCTTGATGAAAGTAAAAGAGGAGAGTGAATAAACTGACTTAAAACTCAACATTCATAAAACCAGGATCATGGCATCTGGTCCCATCACTTCATGGCAAATAGATGAGGAAACAATGGAACCAGTGACAGACTTTATTTTCTTGGCCTCCAAAGTCACTGCAGATGGTGACTACAGCCATGAAATTAACTGATGCTTGCTCCTTGGAAGAAAAGCTATGATGAACCTAGACAGCATATTAAAAAGCAGAGACATTACTTTGCCGACAAAGGTCTGTGTCGTCAAAGCTATGGTTTTTCCAGTAGTCATGTATGGATATGAGAGTTGGACTATAAAAAAAGCTGAGCACTGATGAATTGATGCTTTTAAACTGTGGTATTGGATAAGACTCTTGAGAGTCCCTTGGACTGCAAGGAGATCCAAGCAGTCAGTCCTAAAGGAAATCAATCATACCCTGAATATTCATTGGAAGGACTTATGCTGAAGCTGAAACTCCAACACTCTCTGGCCATCTGATGCGAAGAACTGACGCATTCAAAAGACCCTGATCCTGGGCAAGATTGAGGGCCAGGAGGAGAAGAGGATGACAGAGGATGAAATGGTTGGAAGGGATCACCGACTCAACAGGCATGAGTTTGAGCAAGTTCCGCGAGTTGGTGATGAACAAGGAAGCCTGGTGTGCTGTGGTCCTTGGGGTAGCAAAGAGTCAGACATGACTGAGTGACTGGACTGAACTGATTGAGCACTCAAAAATCTATGAGTGCTGGCTTCTTGATGTTGGAGGATTGGCCTACAGATTGGTATCCAGAATTTCTTAGAAGGAAAATACAAGGTAGGATTGTGAACTTTGTCCTGAAAGCTGTTATATAGTGAAACAGAGCAAGATGGAAGCTGCAGTTAGAAGTTATATCAGGTAAGATAAGTTACATTTGAGAACAACTAGGTGTCCTAACTAACACTTAAGTAAGAATTCAACCTCTCTCACCCATGAAAGAGGTATGAAGATCGGCAGCATAGAGCAGGATAGCTTCTTGAATTTGTCAGCACCAATTTTCTTCTATCTGCCTGCTCTGGCATCCTCAGCACACAGCCTTTACCTCAGAGTCCAAAATGGCTGCTCAAGTACCTGCCATCACATCTCCCAGCAGGATGAACAAACATATGCTCCCTTTGGAAATGTTTCCTCTAAATCACACATGTCACTTTAAGAACATGGTCATTTCCATACAGTGTACTGCATGGGAAATACAAAGTATAGATCTATTCAGGCCAAGTGCACACTCAGTTAAAATTTGCTGGTTTGAGATGTTTATAAATAAAGAAAAATCAGTCTCTGGAGACAGGAAGTGGCATACACTCTCTTAGCCCAGAAGGAGCACCCACTGTCAGGACTGGAGGAAAACTAGCATGAGCACTAGCTGGGTACAGGAACTAGCTGGGTACCAACTTCTTTCTCCTGTGTCATGGGGTCCCCTAACCTCATTTCCATTCCTCTCGCTGGAAAAAAAGGAGAAACACAAACACTGCTTGCATATCCCCGAAGGAGACTTTTGTCTCCTTCCCCATCCACACTAGCTGGGGACATCTTCCCTTGTTCCAATGTGTGTGCTCAGTAGCTCAGTGACACCCAACTCTTTGCAGTCCCACAGATTGTAGCCTCACAGACTCCACTGTCCATGGGATTTCCCAGGCAAGAATATGGGAGTGGGTTTCCATTTCCTTCTCCAGGGGATCTTTGGGCCCAGGGACCAAACTTGCGTCTCCTGCATTGGCATGCAGATTCTTTACTACTGTGCCACCTGGGAAGTCCCATCTGATTCAATGAGATGGAGGTTAAATCATTTCACATTTCAGATGGGATTTTTATATACATAGATAAATTTTGATCTGATGAAAACACGTGCCTGGTATGGTTTTCATGCCCCTTCAAATGACATCAGTAGGCTGTGGGCAGGCAAGAAAAAAAAAAGTGACTGTCAATGGTGAAGACATCAGGCATTTGCTAGGAGGGGAAATCCAGGCACACCAGAAATGCAGCTTCTGGGAAACCATCCAAAGATCCTGCTTATCCCTGCTGCTCAGAAGAGACTGCCCCTCTTTTTACAGAAGCGCCATCCTTTGTGGGTATAAATTCTTCACATACACATTCTTGAGAGGAGGAAGAAAGCAACAACGCAATGTCAAATCTCATCTCAGATTCACAGAGTTGAAATCAGAAGGGAAATCAGGATCAAGTGTGGCTTTGTTTAAAGATAAAAAACCCCGAGACATCCCTGGTGTCTCAGTGGTGAAGAATCCCCCTGCAGACGCAGGAGATACAGGCTCAATTCCTGGTCTGGGAAGATTCCACATAGCACGGAGCCACAGAGCCCACGTGCCACAAGGGCGGAGGCCCTGGAGCCCTGGAGCCCGTGCTCCACAAGCAGAGAAGCCACCACAATGAGAAGTCCGAGCCCCCCAACCAACAGCAGCCCCTCCTCGCTGCCACTAGAAAAAGCCAGGGCACAGCAGTGAAGGCCCAGCACAGTTAGAAACAGTCAACCAAGAAACACTATTTTTAAAATTAAAAAAAAAGAGAAAAACACAACTGCTGCTAAGGGATGGTGTCAGAGTCAGGGCCCTTCCCTGGTAGCTCAGTTGGTAAAGAACCTGCCTGCAATGCAGGAGACACGGGTTCAATCCCCGGGTCAGGAAGATCCCCTCAAAGAGGAAATGGCAACCCACTACTGTATTCTTGCCTGGGAAATACCAGAGATCATGGGTCAAGGATCTCTCACTGTCAGAGATATCACTCTTTGAACCAGGTCTGTGTTTATTACACAACATCAGTTTTTATCATTTTTAAAACAATCTGGATTCATTTCAGATAATATGGAAAGAAAAATACAAATGAAGAAGTTAAAATTCCCTATTATGGGAGATGCTCACTTTCTACAGGGCCTCCCTGACCACCAAGTTTTCCATTACTTTTCAGCTGAGATTTGTGGACTGGAATCATTTCATACTGTACTTAAGCAAAGTATTCTAAGGTCTACATGGCATGGAATGGCGTGTGATCCCTGGAGCTATAGTGAACATAAGCATACTTCTAGCAACCTGAACAGTCTAAGGAAAGAGAGGTAAGCCCCTTCCTGTTATAAAATCATGTGCACAGTGAAAAATTATGACACAGAAATGAACTCACAAGAAAGGAAAGGAATTACTGATCTTCAGTAATAAAGGAAAGTAAAACCAGCATGATAAGCCTGGACTGATGCTGAAATGGCCCTCGGGGCTTTGGACCAAGATAGATGATGAGAACTCGTGTTTTGCTGTTCAGGAAAATAGAAAAGATACAGCTTTAAGTCCATGACACTGTGAACAGGAACTAAGTCTTTGCATAAGTTCCAGACTCCTAAAGCGTTTTCCCTTCCACAAAAACTCTGCTGACTGCTCTGGGAAATAAGTCTGTCAAGGGTATTAGATATGGTTTACATACACTAATAAGAAAACAAACCCAGGCCTGTGTCATTAAAATCATAAATTAACATTAAAAACTAGTCTGATACTGATGGATAACGTCATCATGAAAAAAGTGAAAGTGTTAGTTGCTTAGCCATGTCTGACTCCTTGTGACCCCACGGACTATAGCCCGCCAATCTCCTCTGTTCACGGAATTCTCAAGGCAAGAACTTGTCCAAACTCATAGAATGCATGACACTAAGAGAGAACCCTAATGTAAACTATGGAGTTTAAGAGATTACAGTGTCAGAGTAGGTTCATCAGTTGCAAGAAATGCACTGGTGGGAGATATTGGTAACGGGGGAGGCTGTGCATGTGTGGGGTAGGGGGCATGTGGAAGAGCATGGAACCTTCCTCTCAATTTTGCTGTGAAACCTAAAACTGTTCCAAAGCAAAACAAACATAATCTGGTTCATTAAAAACCAAATGCTCCAGAGTCAATTAAGAAACTTTATACAGTGCTCTCACAGGAAAAAAAAAAACTAGTGAAAAAAAAGAAAAACTCAGAAAAATTGACAACCATATAAAGAAGCAAGCTACCATGATGGATTATAAGGTGTAAGAAATATAAGAATTAGTGTCTCAAGAATTGGCTATCCTTAGAAAACAAACTTATGGGGAAACTGGGGAGGATAAATTAGGAGTGTGATATTAACATGTACACACTACTATATACAAGATAATCAGCAAGAATCTACTGTATAGCACAAGAAACTCTACTCAATATAGTATAATAACATATATGGGGAAAGAATCTGAAAAAGAATAGATACATGTGTATGTATAATTGAATCATGTTGCTGTACACCTGACTAATACAACATTGTAAATCAACTATACTCCAATATAAAAGTTTTTAAATAAATAAAAATGTTAAGAAAAGAACTGGCTATAATATAAACAATGGAAAAAAGAGTACTAATTAACTAAAGACATCAAAGAGATTAAAGTATAAATGCAAAAAATAAACTAAATAGAAATACGGTGTGAAAAAAAGCAAGCAAATTTGAAAATGTCCAAAATCTGACTTTTATGAATAAAGATTTATTTAAATAGGATAACTTTAACTGAAATTAGACACGATTGAAATAATGTTTAGTAAATTGACAGATCTGAGGGAAGCATCATGAATGTAAGAGAGAGTGGTAGATAATCTATAGCAAAGAGAGATGGGGGGAGATTAAGAAAGTTCAACATGTATCTAAGAAGAATTAAAGTTTAAAGAGAATGCGAGAGGCTCATGTTTGAGAAAACACAGTAACAGTTTCTCTGTATTGAAGAAAAGAGGAGTCTCCAGCTTGATGAATAAGTTTTCAGCAAGATAAACACAAAGAAATTCTAGTTTCTCCGTGAAAAACAAAATGGAACATCAAAAGAAAACAACTGGAAAATACACAGGTTAACTCCAGGGGCAACAAATAGACTGTCAGCAGACTTCTCATCAGCAATAATAGATGCCAGAAAGCAATGAAATAGAAATGTCATTGAAGTATGTCAGAAAAGCAAACAGCGTATTTTAACACACACATATGGAATCTAGCAAAAATGGCAGAGATGAGCCTGCTTGCAGGGCAGGAGTAGAGATGCAGATGTAGAGCGCAGACTTGTGGACACAGCTGGGGAAGGAGAGGGAGGGACAAAGTGAGAGAGAAGCGTGGACGTGCACACTTTAGAGACAGCCAGCGGGAAACCACAGCGTAGCCCGGGGCGCCAGGCTGGTGCTCGCTGATGCCCGAGAGGGACGTGCCTCAAGAGGGAAGCGGGTGCGAGGCTCAAGAGGGAAGGGATACATGCATACTTATAGCTAATTCACGCCGTTGTACAGCAGAAACCAACAGAACGTGGTAAAGCAATTATTGTCCAATTAAAAATGAACAACAACAAAAAATATTTTCAAAGGGTAGAGGAAAATAGCTGTCAGCTCAGAATTCTAGAGCCTGATGAATTACCAAAGGTGAGGACAACATAAAGACATTTTTAGATCACTTCTCAAAGCTCTAACTCAAAAATGCCACATTACAAATGCATTTCAGAAAAAAGGAATTTGAAGACAGGGGGAAAAGCATGAAGTTTAATAAGTACAGGTGAAAAAATTAAATTTGTAAGTTTGTGGGTGTAAAAGAATTGCTTTTGACTCAGCTACAGCACATTCTTCCTCACCATAACAGGATGTACTCCAAATTTATCATTAATTTTAGGAAAGCATTTGAGTCTTGGTTTCAGTTTATTGGCTCAGTAGTGCATTGTTTTCCAGGCAGTTACAATTTTTTTTTTAACCACAGTGCCCCATTTCAGATAGAACTTATTTAAATAAGAATTAATTTTAACAATAAACAAGATAAAGATGATCATTTGGATTGGTTTAAAATCAAGGTGGAACTTGTACAGTTGATTGTACTTTGAAAGAGGGTAAATGTGTTGATTAACTTTAGACTTGGTAAGAATGGCTAATAATGATACAATTGAAAAGAGTCATGAAATATCTGCAATAATTATGTTTAATTTCCAAACAAGAAATGTGAAGTAGATTTAGATAAAACTCAATCTTTTAGCAGAAGGAAAAAAAATAAATAAAGGGGGAAACAGAACCAAATAAGTTAATATAAAATGCAAAATAACAAGTAGAAATAAGTCCAAACATCTGCCTAATGACAATAAATATTAGATTCTCAGATTTTATTTTAAAAACATGTTGTTTACGCTTACTCATAACTAAACAGAAATTCCTGTTTCAACAGATATGGATGATCTATCCATAAGGCCCTGTGGATACACCAATGAACAGAATAGATTATGCTTTCTCTTTATGGAATTAATATTTTAGAAGGATGAAGTCATAGTAAACCAACAAACAAGACAGACAAATACTTAATATTAAATACATATGAGCCTGAAGTGGGTTGAACAGTGTACCCCCAAACTCGTGTCTACTAGGAGCCTCAGAATGTAACCTCGTTTAAAAATCGAGTCTTTGCACAGATAATGAGGCCAGCTATCATGCTGCTGCTGTTGTTTAGCGTCTAAGTCGTGCCCAACTCTGCTGTGACCCCATGGACTGTATCTGGCCAGGCTTCTCCATCCATGGAATTCTCCAGGGGATCTCTCCAACCCAGGGATCGAACCCACATCTCCTGCCCTGGCTGGCGGATTCTTTACCACTGAGCCACCAGGGAGGCCCACTTCCACACATAGAAATAACAATAATGACAAAGCTGTAACAATGGCCACAGTTTTTAGCACACTCATATGCTACACACTGAGCTAAATACATACAGTATCACCACCTCGGGGTCACAAACTGAGATTAGTACTATTATCTCCTTTTCACAACTGAGAATGGAAGCTAACAGAGGTCCAAGAATTTGTCCAGGGTCACACAGCCAGTATCCAGGGTCACACAGCCAGTAGAGGACAATTAAAATCCAAACATGGTCTGTCTGCTCCTAAAGCTGTGGACTTCACTGGTATTTTGTACTGGCAGTTCCTGATGGCTGAAGAACAGGCACGGGTGAGATCTTTCAAAGCATGAGCGCTAAAAACATCCCGGCCCTCATTCCAATGGGTAATTCAAATAAACACCATGAAACCTTAACAAACAAAAGTGACACATATGCAGACATTTACAAGACTGACTTCTAGGCTTTTCTGATTGCTGCATTCCAGGTAAGTTAATGCACTCATAGTCTGCCTTTCATTTCTGTTCTGATAGCATGCTTAGTACCTGTGCTCAGGTTGTCTGAAATCATCCTGAATGGAGAAAAACCAAATGAAGCTACAAGTTCATCCAGTTTACTTGTCACTGTGAGGCATATTAAATTGGTTGTTGTTCAGTCACTTATTGCAACCCCATGGACTGTAGCATGCCAGGCTTCCCTGTCCTTCCCCATCTCCCAGAGTTTGCTCAAACTCATGTCCATCAAGTTGGTGATGCTATCCAGCCATCTCAACCTCTGTCGTCCCCTTCTCCTCCTGCCTTCAATCTTTCCCGGCATTAGGGTCTTTTCCAGTGAGTCAATTCTTCCCACCAGGTGGCCAAAGTATTGGAGCTTCAGCTTCAACATCAGTCCTTCCAGTGAACATTCAGGGTATGATTTCTTTTAGGATTAATTGGATTGATCTCCTTGCAGCCCAAGGGACTCTCAAGAGTCTTCTCCAACACCACAGTTCAAAAGCATCAGTTCATCATTACTCAGCTTTCTTTATGGTCCAATTCTCACATTCATACATGACTATTGGAAAAGCTATAGCTTTGACTACACAGATCTTTGTTGGCAAAGTAATGTCTCTGCTTTTTAATATGCTGTCTAGGCTTGTCACAGCTTTTCTTTCAAGGGACAAGAGTCTTTTAATTTCATAGCTGCAATCACAATCTGCTGTGGTTGTTGGAGCCCAAGAAAATAAAGTCTGTCACTGGTTCCATTGTTTCCCCATCTATTTGCCATGAAGTGATGGGACTGAATGCCATGATCTTAGCTTTTTGAATGTTGAGTTTTAAGTCAGCTTTTTCATTCTCCTCTTTTACCTTCATCAAGAGGCTCTTTTAGTTCCTCTTCACTTTCTGCCATAAGCATGGTGTCATCTGCATATCTGAGGTTATTGATATTTCTTCTGGAAATCTTGATTCCAGCTTGTGCTTCATCCGGCCTGGCATTTCTTATTATGTACTCTGCATATAAGTTAAATAAGCAGGGTGACAATATACAGCCTGGACATATTCCTTTCCCAATTTGAAACCAGGCTATTGTTCCATGTCCAGTTCTAACTGTTGCCTCTTGACCTGCATACTTGTTTCTCAGGAGACAGGTAAGGTGGTCTGGTCCTCCCATCTCTGTAAGAATTTTCCAGTTTGTTGTGATCCACACAAAGATTTTAGCATAGTCAATGAAGCAGAAGTAAATGTTTTTCGGAATTTTCTTGCTTTTTCTATTATTCAACAGATGTTGGCAATTTAAGCTCTGTTTCCTCTGCCTTTCTAAATCCAGCTTGAATATCTGCAAGTTCTCTGTTCATATACTGTTGAAGCCTAGCTTGGAGAATTTTGAGCATTACTTTGCTAGCGTGTGAAATGAGTGCAATTGTGCAGTAGTTTGAAATTCTTTGACACTGTCCTTCTTTGGGATTAGAATGAAAACTGACCTTTTCCAGTACTGAATTAGAATGAGGCCTAAATCTAAAGACTGATACCCTTATAAGGGGCTTCCCAGGTGGTGCTGGCAGTAAGGAACCCAGCTGCCAGTGCAGGAGATATAAGAGATTCAGAATCGATACCTGGGTCTGGAATACACACCGGAGGAAGGCATGGCAACCCACTCCAGTATTCTTTCCTGGAGAATCCCATGGACACCGGAGCCTGGCTGGCTACAGTCCATAGGGTTGCACAGAGTTGGACATGATGGAAGCAATTTAGCATGCCCACACACAGGCATCCTTAAAAGAAGAGAAGAGCCCCCACAGAGACACACACAGGGAGAAGACAGGTGAGGATGAGGGCAGAGACTGGAGGGAGGTGCCAACTAGCCAAGGAAACCCCAGCATTGCCAGCAACGGCCAGAGGCTGGAAGTGGGGAGGATGGAGTCTCCTTTAGAGCCTGCAGAAGGAGTATGGGCCTGCTGACAGCTTCCTTTCAGATTTCTAACCTCCAGAGCTGTGAGAGAATACATTTTGTGGTGTTAAGCCAGCCAGTCGTGGTACTTTGCTACAGCAGCCCTTGGGATCAAATATTATGGAGCCTTCTTCATGTAGAGATGATCAATTCATCAATTATGAACATTATTTCCAGCCCTTCTTTCTTCCCTGGAGTTGAAAACCCCAAGTTTCTGTTCATGGCTTGGTCTTCCTGGTGTCCAGACCCCCATCCAGAGGCATCAAGGAGCCCACCCAGTCACCTCATTAGAACCAAAGAAACCACTGGTGCCCTTCTCTTGCGAGGGTTTTAGGAGCCCAGTGTCAGACACTGGGCACAAAGACCAAAGTACATAGTTTCTGTTTTCACTTAGACTTCAAATGAGTAATTAATCTTCCTTTGACTTAGTTTCCTCACCTGTAAAATGGGTTTAATAATATATATACTTCAGAGAGGGATAGACTGGGAATTTGGGGTTAGCAAACACAAACTGTTACATATAGAATGGATAAACCAGGTCTTACTGTAGAGCACAGGAAACAATATTCAATATCCTGAGATACACCATAATGGAAAAGAATGTGTATATGTGTATAACCAAATCACTTTGCCATACAGCAGAAATTAACATAGCACTATAAATAGTTCGGTAAAAAATAATAGCATCTGCTTTAAAAGTTTATTGTGAGAATTCAATGAACTAATACAGGGAATACATTTAAACCACATTGGGACTCATGATAATTACCTATTCGGTGTTAGCCTTTTTTATGATAAACATTCAGGCCTCCAGGGTACCTTGTTCTACCTTACTTTCATTACAAGTTACCTCAGACAATTTAAAAATATGTATTTTATTGAGGTTTTGTTGATTTACAAAGCTGTGTTAGTTTCTAGTCACTTTGGCTGCTCCCCGTATACTGCTGCTGTCCACCTCCCCTGCCCCTGGCCACCCCGAGGACCCCAAGGTCTCCCCATGCCCTCACTCCTGATTGGCCTCTCAGCACTAACCATTCCATTTCCTTAAATGATCTCTCTGCTCAGGATCACATTAATTTGGGGACGTCAAGGGCCTCACATCAGAAATATTTACTGATCCGTTCCCTTCTGCTTCACCCTGTTACCAGCCTCTTTGATTCACTCATTATCCGTCAGACCAATCCTTTCAACATCCCTTTAGGCAGTCCTTGATGGCTTCAGCTACTGATCTCCCACAAATTCAATTTACTTTCCCAAGTAATTGTCAAGTTTTCTATAATAATACAAGTCCATTTAATATACTTCATGATTTAATTCAATAATATTTACCTAGTTACCTACTTGATACATCTAGAATGACTTTTCGTAGTATAATTTAAATTTAATCACATCTCTTATGTCAAATACGTCAACCAGTGCTCATTATCACCAGAAGAACCCAAGCCCCTTGCAATAGTGCATACAGTCCTCAAACAGGATCACATGAGCCAAAGAGAGGTACTACTCTGATTCTTTTTAGGAATCAGGTTCCAAGGCCTTTGCAGGGAGTTCTCACCTTACCTAAAATATTTTTCCCTCTCTTATCTATCTAGAGGTCACCAAAAATGACAATACTGTGCTTCTCAATGTATCTTTTCTGTTAACTTGTGTCTTCCTCACCGCAGAATATTCAACCAACGTGGTTTTCAAAAAGTATAATTAAATGTGTCACAAGTTTATATTTTTGTGACTTTTATTATTTAAAGGGTTCACAGTTCAGAAAATAATCTGTCGGCAAGTTCCATGTATCAATGTGGGGTTTGTACTGAGAGGCATGGGGCAGGTATCCAAGCTCAACCGGAATAGGCAGGGAGTTCTGGATTGTTTATTCCAAATCCAAGCCTCAAGGACCCCCCCTTTTTTTGAGATTTGCATTTTGTTTATGACCAAAGAATTTAATGTCCTAGCTTGAATGAGAAGATTATCTAACCAGCTTTTTCTCAATTTGGTGAATCAATGAACAAATCAAAAATCTGGATTACCTTTCCCTAGCAGGGTCCATAGGTCTGGAAACATTAAAGGAATTTTATAAAAGAGAGAATAAAAAATAAAAGTGAAAATCAAGGTCTATATCTAGTGCTTGGGATAATGAACTTGAACTACTGTGTGTTCAGGAAACACAAAATAATTATACTTGTCCAATACATACCAGTCTTATTTATCTAGAGTAAATTAACCCAAAAGATTCTAATAGCATGGATCTTCCTTTCTATAAAACACAATCTTAGCGAACCAGCATCAGGCTTCATCTTATGTATTATCAGGATAGAGAAAAAGATATGGGTAAGAGGCTGTAGTCACCATGGCTTTGCCACTCCTAGAGAGACATCACACAATATAGTGTACATGGACCAACCCTGCTAGGATGGCTGTGGTATATTTATTTCACCAAGAAGGATATTGGTCTCCGGAGAAGTTAAGAAACTTGACTCAAGCCACACAGCTTGTAAACCAGATGTTTTGAAAATTGTACATGCTAATGCATACAAAGAACTTAGAAAAATGACTAGCACATCGCATTCATTCAGTAACAGTGGGCATTAATATTATATAGAACATAGTGGGAAAAACTTGACTTTTGCAAGCTATATGTAGTTATGGCTGTTAAATCAAGTTTCAAAATAAGAACAAAGAAGAAAAATTATGTAGAGAAAAGTAAGAAACTCTGAGCAAGAAAGAATATTAGAGTTTTGGTGAGGATGCTTGCGTGTATGCTGTCACTTCAACTGTGTCTGACTCTCTGTGACTCCATGGACTGTAGCCCACCAGGCTCCTCCACCCATGGGATTCTCCAGGCAAGAATACTGGAATGGGTTGGCATTCCCTTCTCTGAGGGATCTTCCCGACCCAGGGATCGAACCCACATCTCTTATGCCTCCTGTATTGGCAGGCAGGTTCTTTGCAACTAGCACCACCTGGGAAGCCCTTTGGTGAGGAGTTCAGTTCAGTCGCTCAGCCATGTCAAACTCTTTGCGACCCCATGGACTGCAGCACTCCAGGCTTCCCTGTCCATCACCAACTCCCAGAGCCTACTCAAATTCATGTCCATCAGGTCGGTGATACCATCCATCTCATCCTCTGTCATCCCCTTCTTCTACCGCCTTCAATCTTTCCCAGCATCAGAGTCTTTTCCAATGAGTCAGTTCTTCACATCAAGAGGCCAATGTAGTGGAGTTGTAGCTTCAGCATCAGTCCTTCCAGTGATTACTCAGGACTGATTTCATTTAGGATGGACTGACTGGATCTCCTTGCAGTCCAAGGGACTCTCAAGAGTCTTCTCCAACACCACAGTTCAAAAGCATCAATTCTTTGGCACTCAGCTTTCTGTCCAATTCTCACATCCATACATGATTACTGGAAAAAACACAGCTTTGACTAGATGGACCTTTGTTGGTAAAGTAATGTGTCTGCTTTTTAATATGCTGTCTAGGTTGATCATAGCTTTTCTTCCAAGGAGCAAGCATCTTTTAATTTCATGGCTGCAGTGATCATCTGCAGTGATTTTGGAGGCCCCCCAAAATAGTCTCTCACTGTTTCCACTGTTTCCCCATCTATTTACCACGAAGTGATGGGACAGAATGCCATGATCTTAGTTTTCTGAATGTTGAGTTTTAAGCCAACTTTTTCACTCTCCTCAAGAGGCTCTTTAGTTCTTCTTCACTTTCTTCCATGAGGGTGGTGTCATCTGCATATCTGAGGTTATTGATATTTCTTCCAGCAATCTTGATCCCAGCTTGTGCTTCATCCAGCACGGCATTTCTCATAATGTACTCTGCTGCTGATGCTAAGTCACTTCAGTTGTGTCCGACTCTGTGTGACCCCATAGATGGCAACCCACCAGGCTCCCCCATCCCTGGGATTCTCCAGACAAGAACACTGGAGTGTGTTGCCATTTCCTTCTCCAATGCATGAAAGTGAAAAGTGAAAGTGAAGTCACTCAGTCGTGTCCAACTCTTAGCGACCCCATGGACTGCAGCCTACCAGGCTCCTCCATCCATGGGATTTTCCAGGCAAGAGTACTGGAGTGGGTTGCCATTACCTTCTCTGAATATACTCTGAATATAAGTTAAGTAAACAGGATAACAATATACAGCCTTGATGTACTTGTTTCCGGATTTGGAACCAGTCTGTTATTCCATGTCCAGTTCTAACTGTTGCTTCCTGACCTGCATACAGATTTCTCAGGAGGCAGGTCAGGTGGTCTGGTATTACCATCTCTTTAAGAATTTCCACAATTTGTTGTGATCCACACAGTCAAAGGTTTTGGTATAGTCAATAAAACAGAAGTAGAGGTTTTTCTGGAACTCTCTCGCTTTTTCAGTGATCCAGTGGATGTTGGCAATTTGATCCTTGGTTCCTCTGTCTTTTCTAAATCCAGCTTAAACATCTGCAAGTTCACAGTTCACATATTGTTGAAGCCTGACTTGGAGAATTTTGAGCATCACTTTGTTGAGGAAGGAGGACTTAATTTAATCATGTGTTCCCACAGTTTGAATTTTTTAGCATATACAGGTATCCTCTTATTAAAAAAAAAAAAAAGCATAATGTTCTTTATCCACTGTAGATTAGATAAGAATATAGATTCCAGTTTTAGCTCTAAGGGTCTCAATAGAAGAGGATGACATGGTGAATTATAATTTAGGTTTTGGGAGGTTGTGGCCTGGGAACAAAGGTCACACAATGTTTAATCTGAAACTAATTCATCATCTGTTTCCATCTCCACCTCTAAGTCCCTACACTGTATCCAGTATCAAGCCGCAATCCTGTCTTCCAAGTTCTCAGGCTCAAAATAGATTTGCCCACAGATCCATTCAAGCTAAAAATGGTGACACTGAACTTCTGCTTTGCAAGTGTTCATTTAATCTTAGTCCTATGCATTTTGTTGAATTACTTTCTTATTTTGCTTCAAATATGAACTACTTCATCATACTCAATAAACTTTTATTTATGTTTTATGTTCCATATTTTTAAGAGCTTTACGGAGGCTTAATTGATATACAGTGAATTGCACATATTAAAAGTATACAATTTGATGAGAGTGTGTGTGTGGGTCAGTCGCTCAGTCATGTCCGACTCTTTGTAACCCCGTGAACTGTAGCCCACCAGGCTGCTCTGTTCATGGAATTTACACCAAGCAAAAATACAAGAGTGGGTTGTCATTTCCTTCTCCAGGGGATCTTCCCAATCCAGGGATTTAACCCCTGTCTCCTGCATTGGTAGGCATATTCTTTACTACAGAACCACCAGGGGTGCCTAATAAATAAATCCTATTTTGTTTCAGTTTAATAAAAGGAAATGGAAGTTTAGGGTAACCCATTCAAGGTCACACTATGAGCAGGGGAGGCAAGACACAAACACAACCTGACTAGTTTCTAAGACCCATAGCTCAACATCACACAGTGCTGTCCTAATAAATAAATTCTTCCAGATTTTAGCTCTGAACCATTTTTAGAGTCATTGGATTCTCTCATATCTGTGAAAAACGTTTTAAGTATCCTAACAACCACTGAAGCAATCACTTTATTTTTTTCACTCCCTACACGTCTGACCATTACCTGTAGATAATGCAGAGCTTGCTGATCTTTCAACCCATCTAATCGTGTTGCAATGAGCATGCATTGTAGACACAGACTCAGATAGCCTCCGGACTATTTTCCTCCCTGCCTCCTTCCAGCATCGCCGGGTAATATGCTCTACGCTTTGAGTTGGAATGATGAAGGGTACTTATCCTGAAATGAGACTAAAACATATGCTTTCACCTCTCCCTGATATAACCCTGAAATCTGAAACTCTCCCACCAAGCCTGACTTAGTTTGAAGCCTGGTGGTGAGGTTTTGTTTTGGGTTTGTTTTTTTTTTCTTTTTCTATCTCCACATTAGAAGCTGAAAGCCTGGCTCTGGGCCCAAAATTGTATCATATTTCCTTTCAGTTGGAGTCTTGCTTTATTCCATCCTCTCTGCTGTGGAGTGATTCCCTCCCAGAGCTGTAAAGCTTGGGTGTCATATAAATTAAAGTTTAATGTGCATTATTATGATCACTATTATTATCATTACTGTTATTAATAATGTTCTTTTTGGCAGCGTTTGGAAGCCATTCCAGCAGTGACATTTGGCTCCTGGGATAATGGATCTTTTTATGTACAGGCCTGTGGACTTGATGCCTGCTGTTTTCATTGCAGGGAGGACAATTTCCTGACATCAGGAGGCTGGTGGGAACCAATAAACTGTGAGCCTTAGTTGGATTTTCCAACATGAACCACAGCTCCTTGGGTGACCAAGATGGAAGGATTCTGCCACAGTCACTGATGAAAACATCGAATCCATGCAACTATTTATTCATTCATTTACCAGATAAAAGTTTGCTGTTCACTCGTAGACCATTTATTTTATTCTTTTTAGAGGAAAATATGAACCAACCACTGTTGCAAACACTGGGAATGATATGGTGAGCAAAATCAATTATTCTTCCTGCCATCTGGAGCTAAGAGTCTTGCAAAAATGTTGTAAAACATGGCAGAGACAAGGGCTATGAGAGCTGGACCCATGCGAGTGATGGAGGCAGAATCTGCAGGGTGTCAGAGATGATGTCTTTAAGCAGAGACGATGGGCCCAGAATCTGAAAGGTGAGTAGGAGCTTACCAAACACAGAAAAAAGGAACATTCCATAAAAATGAAACAGTATGTATAAGAGCCTAGTGTGTGAAAATCATGCATTGGAGAAGGAAATGGCAACCCACTCCAGTGTTCTTGCCTGGAGGATCCCAAGGAGCCTGTTGGGCTGCCGTCTATGGGGTCGCACAGAGTAGGACACGACTGAAGCGACTTAGCAGCAGCAGCAGTCCTGATTCATCAGAAGATGCTGTGCCAGCAAGGGCATCTGATGAGGGCTGCCATCCATGAACTGGCATTAAAGAGACATGTGCATGTGACCTCAGTTGCTTCAGTCGTGTCTGACTCTTTGCAACCCCATGGACTGTAGCCTGCCAGGCTCCTCTGTCCATGAGATTCTCCAAGCAAGAATACTTGAGTGGGTTGCCATGCCCTTCTCCATGGGATTCCCCCAACCAAGGATCGAACCCATATCTCTTATGTCTCCTGCACTGCAGGCAGATTCTTTACCCACTGAGCTACCTGGGAATACACAGAGCTGTATTTAAAATGGATAACCAACATGGACCTACTGGATAGAACAGGGAACTGTGCTCAATATTATGTAACAACCTAATGGGAGAAGCATTTGAAAACGAATATAGATACGTGTGTATGTATAACTGAATCACTTTGCTACACCTAAAGTTATCAGAACATTGTTAATCAACTCTACTCCAATATAAAATAAAAAGTTAAAATAATAATAGTAAAAAAGTATCACAAAGATCCATCCTCTCTTGTTCCTTGTTGAGTAGGGAGATAAGACACGCCTGGCAGTGTGTTAAGTTCCACATCGAAGAGAAAGTCTGATACAGATTTCAGAGAATAGACAGTTAACAGCTGTAGACTATTGGGAAAATCCCGGAAGTGTGTAGATTTGAACATAAAAATGCCAATCTAGCACCCAGACCAACATTGAGTTTGGTGGGGGCGGGGCATGGAACTGGGAGTCACCACCAAGATTTCACGGTGGGCATCAGGACAGAACATGAGTTAGGAGGCTGCAGGGTATGAAATGATGAAGGGCAATCAGGGGACAGAATATGGGGAGAAAGGACCCCACAGGGAGACAGATCAACTAGCTGAGCTGTGGCCTGGACAGAGGAGCTCATTTCCAGGTTGGTGGGATAGAACCCAGGCCACAGAGAAAAAGGAATATGCAAAGTGAAAGGTGGCAGATGATGCTTGAAAAAACTGCTTGGTCAGCAGGAAACAGCTCAACTCTGTTTTTGTCAGGCTCTGGCATGGAATGCAAGGGAGCCCCCAAAGGTCCCACCAGCCTGGACCGCTGCCCCACGGCCCAGGCAAGAGGCCACGCTGCTTTGGCAGGTGGAACTGGGACAAGCATCTCCATCACCTGATTTTCAACCCAATGTTACTTTCTGGCTTTGTCACATCTTGATTTATTCTCCGGTTGCTTGGCCGAGAACAACTCGGCTTTTCCAACCCCGAGGCTACACGCAAAGCGGTGGCTATGGAGAGAGAAATCTCCGAGGTCCAATATGCAAATGGCTACATTTTTCATGAGCCTGAGGGTCCTCGGAACGGTAACTTCCAATAGTTAAATATCCTCCGGAAAGTAGTGGAATGGAAAATGACTTTTCTTTGTGTGTTTAACCTAATTTATAGAGAATGAATTCCCTTAGCCATTTTAAAGAGTTTCTGATTCAGGCTCACTGCTAAGTTACTTTCAGAGTTAAACCCAGAGTCGTTCTCCCCATTATGCTGACAGCTAGGAAGCCCGAGAAGACTCACCTGGCGTGTCTTCACGCTGCCCCATGAGCTGTGTGCTAAGCTGCTTCAGTCGTGTCCGACTCTGTGAGACCCCACGGACCGTGGCCCGTTAGGCTCCTCTGTCCATGGGATTCTCCAGGCAAGAACGCTAGAATGGGTTGCCGTGCCCTACTCCAGGGGATCTTCCCGACCCAGGAATCGAACCCATGCCTCTTATGCCTCCTGCACTGGCAGGTAGGTTCTTTACCACTAGGGCCACCTGGGAAGCCCTTCATGTGGCCCTGTATGCGTTCAAAACCTATTCAGCAGCCTCTTCTAGTCACATTTTCTTTGTGTAGATTGAAAATGGTTTCACAGCCCTTGACAGCAAACTCCAGGAGATGCTGAAGGACAGGGGATCCTGGCTTGCAGTCCATGGAGTCACAAGACTCAGACATGACTTAGTGACTGAACAACAACAAAATAAATCAATGTCCATTTTTTTGGCCACTTTTATGGGCTAATCCCTAATTTTTTTAATAGACTTTCAACTCCCACCTCCAACACAAACCATCCCTCAGAAGACACACCTCTTAAAGCATTATCCTTCTCCCAAAAGATAACAGAGATTTTTCAATTATTTTCCCAAACTACATAGAAAAGAGGGAAACAAAGAAGAAGAAGAATCAGACCTAAAGGATGATGCAGATGAAGTCAGCATTTTGGCAGGAAATTGAGGTGTTCCCTGCTGACAACTGGGAGCTATGGGATAAAGTTGAGATAGCAGATGAAAGCCATAAACTTCGGGCTCCAGCACTGAGCCAAGACTTTTGAAGGGCATTGAGGTGGTCTCTGGCTGATAGCAACCCCTGTAAGTCAGAAGATACATCTGAACTTTAGATGAAAGTTTCCCCAGTATTGTTGTTACAGATTCTGACAAATTAAAAATGAGCAATGATCTTAAAATCAAAGCTCAGAGAGTACCCTCGATAGCAAACCACCAAGGATGAGAATTTGCAGAAAGTAGAAACACATTTAAGTCTCTAAAGATTGCAGTTATTTGGAACTGCGAGATGCAGAATATTAAATCACCACATATAAAGTGTTTAAAGAAATAAAGATACCATCACAAAGATGAGCAAAAAAGGCCATTAGAGAAATTACGGGACAGATGTGAAATACATTCCACCTTCTAGAAATGACATATATTTATAGTATTGTGTAATAACCTAAATGGGAAAAGAATTTGAGAAAGAATAGATCTGTGCATGCTGCTGCTGCTGCTAAGTCACTTCAGTCGTTTCCAACTCTCTGCGACCCCATAGACGGCAGCCCACCAGACTCCTCCGTCCCTGGGATTCTCCAGGCAAGAACACTGGAGCAGGTTGCTATTTCCTTCTCTGATACATAAAAGTGAAAAGTGAAAGTGAAGTCGCTAAGTAGTGTCCAACTCTTAGAGATCCCATGGACTGCAGCCTACCAGGCTCCTCCGTCCATGGGATTTTCCAGGCAAGAGTACTGGAGTGGGGTGCCATTGCCTTCTCTGTAACTGAATCACTTTGCTCTATACCCAAAACGACAGAACATTGTAAATCAACTATAGTCTATTACAAAATAAAAAATTTTAAGAAAAAAAATAAAGTATTTTAAAAAAGAAAAAGGAAAGAAATATTTATAAAAAATAAAAATGCAATGAATAGTGACTTCATGTGGCCATGTGAGAGCTACTATTACCAGACGTATCTTACTACCCTAGGCAACAACAAAATGCATCATCATCACCATTTTTTAATCAGCTTGTTGATTTCTACAAAGAAGACATCTGGGATTCTCATAGGGATCACACTGAATCCGCAGTTTAGTTTGGAGGAAACTGCCATTTTAGCAACACTAAGTCTCTCAAGCCGCGGATGTGGGATGTTTTCCATTTATTTAGAGCTCCTGTAATCACTTGCAGCAATTTTTAAACTAATTTTCACAGTGTAGATTTTTCACTTCTGTTTTTTGTTTTTGTTATTTTCTCTCTTGAATGAAATTGCTTCCTTAGGTTTGCTTTTGTATTGTTCATTGTGAGTGCATAAAAATACAAAACCAATCTTTGTTATGTTGATTTTTTCACTCCACAACCTTCCTGAACCCATTCATTCTAATGGTTTGCAGTGGATTCATTAGAATTTTCTGTATACCAGATTCTGTCAGCTGTGAATAGAGGTTGACTTCTTCCTTTCCAATCTGGGTGCCTTTTCTTTCTCTTTCTTGCCTAATTTCCCTGGCTAGAACCTCCAGTAGATGCTGAATTTGTTGTTTTAGTCGATAAGTTGTGTCTGACTCTTTGAGACCCCATGGACTGTAGCCCACCAGGCTCCTCTGTCCAGGAGATTTCCCAGGCAAGCATACTGGAGTGGGTTGCCATTTCCTTCTCCAGGGGGGCTTCTTGATCCAGGGATGGAACCTGAGTCTCCTGCCTGGCGATCGGATTCTTTACCACTGAGTCACCTGGAAAGCCCAGATGCTGAACAGAAGTAGTGAAAGCAGACAGGCTTGTTGTCTTTATCCTGAGCATACAGGGGAAGCACTCAGTCTTTTACCATCTTCTTCCCTTTTGCATGAGCATTTAATATAGCCTCCTTTCTCCGAAATGCATCTTCTCAGGTACTAAAGATATGCCAGGACCAAGGGCACACTCATTTTATATTAAAATGACTTCCTATTCAAAAAATGCTCCAAGTGTATTTGGTTATTGAGCTTGGAGAAAGATGGCTGTATGAGGGCAAGAGTCATGTGAGGGGAAGAGAGGTCATCGGAAGGCACCCCGCTTGTGGATTTAAGGAAAAAACAACTTGTGCATTCTGAGAGGACAGCTGTGCTCTGGGTGGCTCGGAGCTCTGCTTTCCTTCTGGGTGCCCATTAGCTTCAGATTTACTGTGGGGATAAGATGTACCAGCCTCAGATCAGCAAAGCTAAGAGGCTTCTTGGCAAGAAACAGACAAAGAAGACTGGAGGCAACAAAAAGGGCCAGAGAAAGACTGGGAGAAAATGCCATCCTAGCAGCGGTAAATAAATCATTTGGCTAAAAAGGATATTTGGCTAAATTGTCTCCCAGTGTCTATTCCCACTGGGCCTTTTTGATCAGAAAATGCAGAGCATCATGAAAAGGCTTCAGAGATGAGGGCTGTATCTCAATGAGAACCTGTGGGGGGTTGCAAGGGAGGGAGCCTCATTGCTAGAGTGTGCACAGAGGCTTCAACCACACTGCCTGATGTACCAGCTATATGACCTTGGACTAGAAATAGATCCACAAGTCTCCATCTTATCATCTATATTACAGAGACTGCAACCTCTCTTTCACAGGGATAAAGGATTAAATCATGTAATCAGGGGTAAAGAACCCACCCTCCAGTGCAGGAAACATGGGCTTGATCTCTGGGTCAGGAAGATTCCCTGGAGGAGGAAATGGCAACCCAGTCCAGTATTCTTGCCTGAAAAATTCCGTGGACAGAGAAGCTGGAGGGCTACAGTCCATAGGGTCTGTCGCAAGGAATCACACACATACACACAAACAATGCCTGGTTCATGGTAGGTGCCCAAATTATGCTGGTTTCCTTCACCCTTTCTTCTAATAGCATGTAGAAAATAGCAAATGTTTCTTTTCAGCATGACCCATAATATCTTCATAAAACACCTACCAATTATGGAGAATTTCCAAGACTTACATTTGAGTCCTGCCTTCTGAATCTAATAGTAAACTGTCAGCTTGTTTAGATCACAAGCTGTCTTTCTCTGTCTTTCTCTCTGCATCTCAGTTTCCTAATCTATCACCTAGGGGAAGGGATAGACATTTTGAAGGATGGCTGTGATTGTTTAATTCTGTTTTATCCCCAGTGCCTGGTCCCTAACTGGTCCATACAAGACACTTGGTCAATACTGACTGAAAGAATAAGGCATTGGTTGAACCTTGAAATAATCCTACCAACAAGTGGGCTGTGGCCACCAGTCAGTATAAGTGGTGCTAAGTCTCTTCAGTCGAGTCTGTTTCTTTGTGACCCCATGGACTATAGCCTGCCAGGCTCCTTTGTCCATGGGATTCTCCAGGCAAGAATACCGCAGTGGGTTGCCATGCCCTTCTCCAGGGGATCTTCCCGACCCAGGGATCAAACCCCTTATGTCTCCTGCAATGGTAGGCGGGTTCTTTACCACTAGCGCCACCTGGGAAGCCCTGACCACCAGTGTATCAGTTATCAATTCTGGGATCTTGGACTAGACTCTAGAAGGAACAGGCAAAATTCTCACTGGTTTAGGCTTTCTAAGGGGGATGCAAAATGTTAGCATCTGGGGACTTAGATAAAACACACATAACTTCTTTATCTTGGTCAAATTTTGACTTTAATTTTATATCTTTTTTGGCTTGCAGATTTTAGAAAGGGTTGCCCCTCACAAAGCAGAGGTCACAGAGAGCTTAAATAAAAAGTTCTACTTGCTTCCATGCACCATTGGGTCTCCTCTTCTTAAGACTTTTTCTTACTGTTTATCTCTTCTCCTCACATCTTCCTTCTCGCACATCTGCCTTACCATCTCCCTGTCCTCATTTTGACTCTCATTCCCCATCTGTATAATAGGAACAACTTAGATTTCTACCTATTGAGGATAGCAGGGTTTTATGGAAATTAAATAACTTGGGTGATGAACTTAGCATAATGCAAATAGTAAGCATTGTGGCACACAGTAAGACCTCAAGAAATGATCTGCCAGTATTTCCATCACATTTAACCCTTCTAAGAACCTTAGCAGGTGAAAAGAGACCCACCAGGGCCAACTAGAAGAATCTAGATCTGGATACAGAGGTCTTCTGATTCTACAGCCCATGTTGACCCGTTGTCCCAAGCTGGAAGGGAAGATAGAGAGGTGCCTGGGATCGCATTTGCCCACTGAGACAGATATAAGGAGCTGGGAGAACCAACCCAATGATATAGTGTAGCCTAGGAGCACAGAAACGACACAGTAAAAACACCAAGGTATATTCATAATAAAAGTGGGCAATGGGGTACAGGGAACCAAGTTAAACAAGGTCTCAAATTTGCAGGGAGCAGCTGTATTGGGTTATAATCAAGTCCAGGAAGATAGGCAATGTCAAGGAGAGACCTCCACTCTTGGATGTTCAGAGACACAGCTCTACAAGACAGAAGAGTCTAAGGGGAACCAGGACTGCATTGACAGGAATCACAGCCAATGACCGAGGCCATCGCCCTATTACAAAGACAAAGGCTCTCCAACAATGAATGAGGATTAGGAGGAAGAAAGTGAAGTGACTTAATAATGGAAGATTTATTTTATTGACCATCTGTTATTTTCCAGGTGGCTTACATTGTGATTTGATTGATTTCTGACATCGTTTTAATTTATTTCTATTGCCTCTTTACAGCAGGTATGATTATCTCTAATAGGCAAAAATAATGAGGTCCAGAGAAAGTAAACAAATTTCTCCTAAATTATATAAAACTTAATGGTCAGTAAGTAAATAAGAGCTAGAAATTCAAAGTCAGTGCTATTCAATGCGAAAATTAGTGTTCTTTCCTCGTTATCATTGACTTTATAAATTATATTCAAGGTATTCAGAGCCTCATTTCTTAGTCTAGTCTGTTCTGGGGGAAGACCTGTGACCATCAGGTCAGGAGGGAGCAGGTTAGTGGTCTAATGGTCACACCCATGGGGAAGAGCTGAAGTCAAGAGCTTTTTTTGGAGCCTTCCTCCCCCCCCCCCCCCCCCCCTCCCTCCCTCCCTCCCTCCCTCCCTCCCTCCCTCCCTCCCTCCCTCCCTCCCTCCTTCCTTCCTCCCTCCCCCCCCCCCCCCCCCCCCCTTTCTTTCCCTCCTCCCTGCACAGGCTTTTTCCCCCTTGAACAAAATTAATTGTGCAAATGTCACTACAAATGTGCTTTCCTTACCCCTGCAAAGAACATAACCTTCTCCTTCAGCCCATCTCCCCCTCCCACCGTGACTTTCTGCCCTCCCCCTGCTTCTGTGGAAGGAAAGCCCTGGTCCCACCTGAGTGCTTCTCTCTGAAGACACACCACGAGACTGTTTCATCTCAGAGTCAAACAGAGTCAAACTCTGTTCATCAAACAGAGTCATCCAAGCAGAAGGAAGGAGTGATGAGCTCTCAGGGGGCTGTTCCTGTGGAGATGGAGTCAGGGCAATCCATCACTGGGGGGAGGATGCAGGACAACCCACCTCACACGTGTGACCTTCACTGTAACCTCCTGGGGGCAGTCCTGACACCTACTGCTCAGATGGGTAAAGCCTCTCTATGATCACATTGATTTTCTCATACACAGACAATTCCATGCAGAAAAAATAGCTAGATATTTACTCCATGTGTTGATTATGTAGTCTGATGAATCTTGTACAAATAAACTTTTATACCAAAAACAAAAAGCAGAGTCTTTCAAACCAAAGTCTTCACTTGGGGTTAGTTGAGATTAAACAGTAAGAGAAATTAACCTCATGCATGGGGTCGCAAAGAGTCAGACACGACTGAGCGACTGATCTGATCTGATCTGAAGCCTCACAGTAGGACTTCCCTGATAGCTCAGTTGGTAAAGAATCCACCTGCAATGCAGGAGACCCTGGTTCAATTCCTGGGTCTCAAAGATCCCCTGAAGAAGGGATAGGATACCCACTCCAGTATTCTTGGGTTTCCCTGGTGGCTCAGAAGGTAAAAAATCCACCTGAATGCAGGAGACCTGGGTTCAATCCCCGAGTTGGGAAGATTACCTGGAGGAGGGCATGGCAACCCACTCTAGTATTCTTACTTGGAGAATTCCCATGGACAGAGGAGCCTGATGGTCCACAGTCCATGAGGTTGCAATGTGTTGGACACAACTGAGCAGCTAAGCACATCACAAGCCTCACAGTTATCCTTTGAACTTTACATCAGCATCCCCATTTTACTACTGGACTCACTTGGTTTGGGAAGCAGATCTAGATTCAAACTAACTCTGAGTTTCATCACTTTGGGGACATGATTTAACTTGTCTGAGCCCCCAGACCCTCAACAAAAATGGATGGGGAGAAGTCATTCAAATGAAGGTATAATCCTTTTCATCAGCTATTATTCTCGCCATTTGGCACTGCTGTCAAAGTCCCTGTCTTTCACAGTCCTTGGATTGAGCCCATGAAACATTCTCAGAGCATTAACAAAGAGCCTCCAAGTCTGATAGGAGCTCAGAGTTTCACCATTTCATCTCAAGAGAGCAACAAAAAGGAAAGACAGGAGTGGGAGATATCATGTGTTGAGTTTCATCGTTTGGATTTTTGATGATGTGGAGTTTGTGTCTTCCTGCCAACATATTCTAACCAGCATAATGGATAGCACATTAGTCCATCATATCTTTGTAAAAATGGTTGTGTAGTTTTTCAAAGGACTGTAACTGGACTGCCAGGAAGTCACTTTCAGACTGTCATCCCATCTTTAGGAGGGTAAAGCCATAACAATAAAAGGCCCAGAACAAATGCCATCCCCCAGCCCCAGTAGCCCTGGAACCCTCCTTGGCAGCTGTACCCAAGCCTTCAGGCTGCCCGTTCTCTACCTTTTCATCCTTCCCTCCCCACCCGCACCTACTGGAGGATATTTGTGGAGACCTAGCGAGTTGTTTCAACATTGCAGTAATTAAAGAGCAATCACTGAGAAAAAGCAAACATATTAAATCCAAATGCATGTGGGATGTGGCACATTAGGAGGCTGTTTCTAGTTGGCAGACAAGAATTTATTTTTAAAGTTCCGAGACTGTGCTTCCAAACTGGGTTCCCTCAGCACCCAAAGACCTGGGGGTTTTTTCAGCGAGGGCAGCGTTTTTCTCTTGCAGGAAAATGGGACTGATGCTGGTTGCAAATGTCAAAGGGACTCAACAACTTGATCATGCCATGGGGCTAGGAAATAAATATAAGTGCAAAGATATTGCCATGCACTCAGAAGTCAGACTTGCTCAAACATGCAAGAAGGGTCACACTATCCATAGGGAAGGACTCCGACCAGGAAGCCAGAACTACAGACAGCATGATGGAGCACACACAGTCCAGAATCCAGAGGCAGGAAGTCTCTGAGCTTAACACAACGTTGTTATTGCTGTTTAGTCGCTAAGAGTGTCCAACTCTTTGCGACCCCATGGGTTGTAGTCCATCAGACTGCTCTGTCTGTGGGATTTCCCAGGCAAGAATACTGGAGTGGGTTACCGTTTCCTACTCCAGGGGGTCTCCCCAACCCAGGGATCGAACCTGCATCTCCCGAGTTGCAGACGGGTTTTATACTGACTGAGCCACCAGGAAAGCTGAAACAACTTTACTTCCTATAAATCCTTTTGAGGGTGCTAAGCCTTTAGTTGTAGCTGATATTTATTATTTGCCTGGAGAGAAACTGAAAAAAAAAAAAGATTCTAAACCACAATTTACAAACTTTGTGAGTTGCATATCATAACAGAGGAGCAATCCAACTAATAAGTATTTGTCAATAGTAAAAAAATTATTTTCTGCGTATACTGCCTTCAATTCATGAATTGTCCAATTATTTTTAAAATGTGAAAATGAAAAGTAAAAAAGAAAGATTTAAGTTCATGACACTTAAATCTTCCTCCATGACTTGAATGGATTAAGAAAGAAAGAAGAACATCCAACGGATGTTAGCTAAAATTCTAATGAACCATAATTTTAAAATTTCTTCCTCTAATTAAAATGGAAATGAATGTTCCAGTGTTGAAAGGAAAATTTACTTCTGGTTATAGGTAACCAGAGAAGTAACTTTCTCCAGTAATTAGTAACTTTCTCCTCAGTCAGTTCAGATGCTCAGACGTGTCCGACTCTTTGCAAGCCCATGGGCTGCAGCACGCCAGGCTTCCCTGTCCATCACCAACTCTCGAAGCATGCTCAAACTTATGTCCATCGAGTTGGTGATGCCATCCAATCATCTCTTCCTCTGTCGTTCCCCTTTTCCTCCTGCCCTCAGTCTTTCCCAGCATCAGGGTCTTTTCCAATGAGTCAGCTCTTAATGCACTAGTTTTCTCTTCCTTTCTCCCTCTTTCCTCCCCTTGCAGCATGAACAAATAATAACTATAATACTGATAGAGGCAACCTTGGCTAAAGAGATTAAGAATAATTGTTATAAATATATAAAAAGGGAAAATAACCCTATTTTTTGTTTAAAAAAATCAATGAGGAAAATTTATTCATTTGGGGCAGAGCATCTAGATCATGTCATTGTGTTTGGCAGCTTATATTTCTCTTCCACCAGCATGTGGTATCCTGTTAAAAACTGGAGAATTCAGCAAAGGCAAATCTATACGTTCAGTGGCTAAATCAAATTCTAGCAGAGCCTTAATAATAAGTTAAACTATTCATAAAATGTAGAAGGTAAATGTTACATGATGATAGTGTTTATTGACAAGGAAAATAATATTAATAATAAACAATTCTCTGCTAGGCCTTGGGCTAAGGAGTTTTATGTTCTTTAAACCTTGTTAACAAATCCAAGTGAGGTACCTACAAAAAATGATTGTCTTTATTCCACAAATAAAAATAATGGCACTAAGAGTGACCTCCCAGCTCATAAATGATGGAGCAGGTATTTAGACCTCCACAGCCTGACAACCTGTTGACAAGGTGAGTTGGAAGCTCTTTAGGTGAGCATGATTGTTCCTGGCTGAGCTGCTGGTTGTACTGAAATTTGCATCTTCTCATCCTTCCCCCTGTATAAAAATCCCTAACTTTATCTGGGTCCATAACCACCCACAGAAAAGATGCCTGACTTCACCTGCAGCCAGGTGTGGACATGCAGTGAGTTTCTGGGCACAGACAGTCCAGGAGAAGGGGTGCCAGGTTGAACCTTTAGAAAGGAGGGCCACGCCCCAATCCTACCCACTGTGTTTCTCCCTCCGCCGGTCCCCCGACACCAGGTCTGGGTGTGGGTAAAACTAAGATCATGGCATCTTGTCCCATCACTTCATGGCAAATATAAGGGGAAAAAGAGAAAGCAATGACAGATTTTATTTTCTTAGGTTCCAAAATCACTGCAGATGGTGACTGCAGCCATGAAGTTAAAAGACACTTGCTCCTTGGAAGGAAAGCTATGACCAACCTAGACAGAATTTTAAAAAGCAGAGACATCATTTTGCCAACAAAGGTCCATATAGTCCAAGTTTTGGTTTTTCCAGTAGTCATGTATTGATGTGAAAGTTGGACCATAAAGAAGGCTGAGTGCTTAAGAATTGGTACTTTTGAACCGTGGTGTTGGAGAAGACTCTTGAGAGTCCCTTGGACTGCAAGGAGATCCAACCAGTCCATCCTCAAGGAAATCAGTCCTGAATATTCATTGGAAGGACTGATGCTAAAGCTGAAACTGCAATACTTTGGCCACCTGATGTGAAGAGCTGACTCATTGGAAAAGACTCTGAAGCTGGGAAAGATTGAAGGCGGGAGGAGAAGGGGATGACAGAGGATGAGATGGTTGGATGGCATCACCCACTAAATGGACATGAGTTTGAGCAAACTCCAGGAGACAGTGAAGGACAGGGAAGCCTGGAGTGCTGCAGTCCATGGGGTCACAAAGAGTCAGACACGGCTGAGTGGCTCAACAACACATTCACTCATTCATTCTTTTTTTTTTTTTTTTAAACAGAGATAGCAGCTTTTTTCTGAAATGGAAGAATTGGACACACAGACTTTTTCATGGCTAGATATGCTAGAGATTAAAGAGGTAACTGTCCTTCATAATTCACACTCAGAAGTGGTGAAAAATAATCCGTTATTATCGAATGAAAAGAAAGAGAGTAATTTATAGCCAACCATGACTTCTTAATCATTAGGCACAGTGACGTTGCTCATATTAACTCAGCCAAAATTAAATCAGCCGTAAATCCACAGCTGACGTCAACGTGGCATCAGGAAGATAAATCTGTGGGGCCCGGCATGAAAGAGTCTGTCTATGAAACAGAATTACTAATCAGTGGTAACCCGCCACCCAGCCCTTCTGCCGGTACTCAGGCCAAAACCACATCAGCCCAGCAGCAAAGTAACATGACTGCAGACTTTTATAACCAGCAATTAGAATACCACCGCAATTCCAAACACATTAATTACTCCTAAAAGGCCCCAGGTTGTCTTTCTGTTAATTTTCCAGTGGATAAATTCGCTACTAGGCGACAAGTGGAGTAAAACTTCATTAATTGAGACTGCCCAGGGGACCACAGTCTGAGTTAGTGAAAAGTGCAAATTTCACTTTTATAATCAAGGAAATGTGTTGCTTGTGCTTCTGAGAACACTGGGTAATTGGAAGTAGATTAGCAAAAGCTTTATTTGTGTCACTCTGTATATTTGGAAGCAAAAGGAAAAAATATTGATTTTTTAAGCTAAAAGTTACTTTTTAGAGTAGAGTTTCTTGGATTTGTTTTAATAAAAAGATTCTGTTTATAATTTGTTCTTGTTGTTCAGTTGCTAAGTCGTGTCCAACTCTTTGCAACCCCATGGACTGCAGCGCACCCGCCTTCCCTCTCCATCACCAACTCCCGGAGTTTGCTCATGTCCATTTAGTGGGTTGATGCCATCCAACTATTTCATCCTCAGTTGCCCCCTTCACTTCCTTCCCTCAATCTTTCCTAGCATCAGGAAAGACTGACTCTTTTCCAGTGAGTTAGCTCTTTGCATCAGGTAACCAGAGTTTTGTAGCTTCAGCTTCAGCATCAGTCTTTCCAATGTTTATAACTGGCAGAGCAATTATTTCCAAAGGCACTATACATAGTCAGGAAATTTTAAAATACTGTTTGAATGTTTCTCTTCTCTTTCACTTCTAAAGTCTTTCAACATTATATAATCTGTTTAACAGTCTTCTGTGTCTTGGGTAACCTTCAGGCTAGTGTTTTCCCAAATTAGTTCTTAGTCTATAAGCACACTAAAATGAAGGTGGTCATATAACATGGATTTCTCCTATCTGTCTTCCTCATCCTGGTCTGCACTGACTCATTTGATGAAGCCATGTAGATCCTGCTGTGGTTGCTTCCTCTAAGGATTTCTTAAAGCATATGTATTGTTTGTCCATCCCAGAAGACCCCCTTCTTCCCGCCTACCTGTGCAACCCTCGGGACTTCCCTGGTTGTCTAGTGGCTGGGACTCCACTCTCCCAATGCAGGGGGCCCAGGCTTGATCCCTGGTCAGGGAACCAGATCCCACAGGCTGCAACTAGTTTACATGGCACAACTAAAGATCCCACATGCTGTAACTTAAAAAAAAAACAAAAACAAGATACCACATGCTGCAACCAACAGCCAGTGCAATCAAATAAATACATAAATATTAACAGAAAAAAAAAAAGATTGTGCAACCCTCAAACAATCAGGCATATCTCAGTGAACCAGTCAGGAGCACGGGACTAGGAGAGGGAGAAAGTACCTCTGAACAGGAACACTTCAGAACAACCCTCTGAGCCACATGGTCCCATCACCTGGCAGACGAATAGAGTAACTGAGAGCTGCAATAATGACCGAGGGTTCTTAAGATGTCACCGTTAATACCTGACTGATTTGAGAGTCAGACCCAAGTCCATCTGAATCCAAGTACCATGAAGAGAGCGAAAGTTAACTCACTGGGTATCCCTCAGAAACTCAGTTCAGCTTCAGTCCTCATTGGAAATGGTTCTTCAGAACATCAAATGGTCCCCTGCCAAGGGAGAATGGAGAACATAGATGGCCCTCTTTGCACGCTAAGGAGCCAATGAGTGTGAAGCTCTTATGACCTGAGGCAGTAGAAGCAGGAGGTATAGGAGATTGGACAGACCTAGGCTGGTTCCAAGAAAAACACATGAAGATGACTGCTTGAAAACAAACTCCTGAAATCAGCTTCCCAGGTTTGAACTTCTGTAAAACTTCAGCCAAAATGAGTGAAGACATCCCTGAGTATTCAATATAAGAATCTATTCCTTTACATAAAATGGGATGAGGAGGCAAAATCATATGTGATAAAGAGCACAGATCTTGGAATAAAAGAAGTTTGATCTCAAAATGTGTATCAGTTGCACTCTAGACAAGACCTCTTTGTCTCAGTAACTTCTGGGTAAAACTTTGAGTCGACAATAGCTATGCTGTGTGATGGTTTTCCGGAGATTAAAAGAGACAATACATACAGAAAGTCTCCCTCTGTAGCTGGCATAGAGTAGAGATACAAATTACTCCTTCCCTTCTTCCTTTTATTTCCTTGCATCTAAAAAAATCATATAATTTTCAACAGACCCAGATTCAATTATTAGGTCTAGAAGGGAATGAAACATGTTCTTAACAATCTCTGTCACTTGGGACATACATCCTCATGAAAAAATATGTGAATGATAATTCCTACCATAAAGGACGGAGAAGGCAATGGCACCCCACTCCAGTACTCTTGCCTGGAAAATCCCATGAACCGAGGAGCCTGGTGGGCTGCAGTCCATGGGGTCACTAAGAGTCGGACACGACTGAGTGACTTCACTTTCATTTTTCACTTTCATGCATTGGAGAAGGCAATGGCAACCCACTCCAGTGTTCTTGCCTGGAGAATCCCAGGGACAGGGGGAGCTTGGTGGGCTTCCGTCTATGGGGTCACACAGAGTCGGACACGACTAAAGTGACTTAGCAGCAGCAACAACCATAAAGGAAGGTACATAGAAAAGGCCCAGGACAATGCCTGGCGACAATCCTCTCTATTTTTGACTTGAATAAATGATGTTAGTAAATTATATTCATTTTTAGGACCTCAATTTTCTTACATTTATTTATTCTACAAATTATTACAGAGCACCTTCTATGCGACAATGCCAGGGATGCAACCACAAACAGGTAGGATAAGGTTCACGGTCTCAGGAAATGACATTCCAGTGAGAGAAGCCACGAGAAATAAGTAAACAGTCAAAGTAATGTGGGACAGCAACTCAAGCTGGGAATAAAATCACCAGGATGATGGGACAGAGAGGCACCACACAGAGAGCAATGTTACTCTGAGGCTCCTTCCAATTCTAACATCCTGGCTCTGTACCTTCCATTGGAGATTGGACTCCAGGATGCTGTTGCTGTGTGGGTATTCTCTGCCCTCACCCACTGCCTGTACATGCCCTGGGTTCTGGAAATAGGACAAGCCTTCTGACCTAGACAGTGAGGAGCCATCATGAAAAGAGCTCAGGTTTTGACTCGGAGGAGTTCAGGGTCTCATCATACTCTGTCATCTCCCAAATAGGAGGAAATGAAGCACATACTGGCCCTGCTGAGTCTCAATTCTCTTGTTCGTGGGGCAAATATTCTTGAAAACCTTGTTCGATTTATAGATGCTTTAGTTGTAATCTCACCTTTTATCACTACCCACCTCCCAATCAGATAGCTGGAGAAGTGCTTCTCAGATTTAAGTTTCTTCAAGGAATTTTGTCAAAATGCAGTTCTGCTTCAGTAGGTCTGGGACCGAGTCTGAGAGTCTACTTTTAATATGTCCTTTCAATGATGAAAGTGATGTGAAAGTGAAGTGCTAGATGCTCAGTCCTTGCCACCCCATGGACTGTAGCCCACCAGGCTCCCCTGCCCATGGAATTCTCCAGGCAAGAATACTGGAGTGGGTTGCCATTCCCTTTTCCGGGGGATCTTCCTGATCCAGGGATCGAACCCAGGTCTCCTGTATTACAGGCAAATTATTTACCATCAGAGCCACCAGGGAAGTCCATCTACTACTGCAGAGACCAAACCCTGAATAACAAGAAGCCAGACTACTCTTTATGTGGATTGCTTCTAGGACGAAATGGGGGACAGAGAGCAAAGGGGGAAAGGAAAAAAATTCTTTAGTTGGTTTTAAATTCTTGAAGGTCAACTTTCCACCCTCTACCCTAGCAAAGAAGATGATTCCCCCAAGGGGGTTGAAGGGAAAATGGATAATTGACAAGCAACCAAAACCATCAAGTTAGTGAAGGATGGACTCCAGGTAGAGGCAGATCTGAGAGATGATGGGGAAAGGGGCTATGTAGACAGCTCAGCCTCCCCTCTTCAGGGCACCTCTGTGCCAGCTCCCGGGAGTTGCACTGGCATTGAGATGCCCCTCGGGTGAGTGTGCATCACTGCACAAGGAGCTATCAGTAGTGGGGATGATGGTGGTATTTACTGTGGTGATGGTTAGCTGTAATGGTGGCCCTGATGGTAATGTTGATGATGCTGGTGATGTGGGTGGTGGTGGAGATGGTGACAGTAATGTCAGCCATGGAGGTGGTCATGATAGCAGTACCAGTGGTGGTCATGATAGTGGTAGCATTAATGGTCACAATGGTGGTAGTGGTAGGGGTAAGGATGAATATAAGGGTTTCCCAGGTGATGCAGTGGTAAAGAATTCACCTGACAATCCAGGAGACACAGGAGAGACGCAGGTTCGATCCCTAGGTCAGAAAGATCTCCTGGAATAAGAAATAGCAACCCACTTCAGTATTCCTGCTGGGAAAATCCCATGGACAGAGGAGCCTGGCCATGGGGTCACAAAGAGTTGGACACAACTGAGCATGCATGCGCCAGCACCAAGGGTGGGTAGGGGAAGAGTTGTGGTGGTTGCACTGAGGCTATTGAAGACTGATGCTGGGAAAGATTGAAGGCAGAAGGAGAAGAGGGTGACAGAGGAAGAGATGGATGGCATCACCAATTCAGTGGACATGAACTTGGGCAGACTCTGGGAGACGGGGAGGGACAGGGCAGCCTGGCGTGCTTCAGTCCATGGGGTCACAAAGAGTCAGACGTGACTCGGTGACTGAACAACAACAACACTGATACTATTCATTTACTGTCATGGTTTGAAAGGGAAAGCCTCTGAACCAACTTAAGATTCCATTCGGCCAGAACACAACCAATCACAGCTCTGTCACATCCATGAAATGGATATCATGAACCCTAACTCATAGGCTTGTTTTGCACAAAATGTGAGCCTACGTCTACTGCAGAGTCTGAAGAAATATAAGACTATGCGTATACATTTTATCATTATAAATCATTATAAACCAATGTGCCCAAATCACAATCTCTCATTGTTTATCTCACTCCTATTTGCCTAGAAGTAGATAGCCTGGGCTGACAAGTCTTCAAAGTAGAACTTCCTGAGAGCAGGTTCTCTGACACTTGATTTTTTTCCAAAGGAGGTATTTTTGGCCCAGGGCTCTGTTCAAAACATCTTCAGATCACACAGCCCGGGTCACTGCCTATTCCTCCCACTCCCTCCCCAAGTCCGCTTACATTTCAGATCCTATTATTCTTCCCAGGGGATGATAAGAAGAAAAAGAAGCTCTCCTCAAAGTTTTCTCAATAAATGTTCAGTGAACAAGAGGTCAAGAGGTGTGAGGAATTAATTATCAACACGCTATACCTTGTCTTTCCAGAATGCGAGAGGGAAAAAATGAATTTTTAAAATAAATTTTAGAAAAAAGCAAGCTTATCTCAAATGGAAGTTTTTCATGAAAAGTCCTCTTGACACAGGCTCCAGAAGGATTTATTGAATAAATGTTTCAGATTAAAGCCATGAAGAATGACATCAACCTAGAGGCAGCTCCCAGTGGATTTGGGGGTCGTTGTGAACTCCACTGGTTTCCCTGGTGGCTTATTGGTAAAGAATCTGCCTGCCACACAGGAAATGTGGGTTCAGTCCCTGGGTTGGGAGATCCCCTGGAGTAAGAAATAGCAACCCACTCTAGTATCCCTGCCTAGGAAATCCCATGGATAGACGAGCCTAGCGGGCTATAGTCCATGGGATCTCAAAGAGTCGGACACAACTGAGTGACTGAACACGCACATACGTGACTTTCTCAGACTGTTAAGTTGCTTCTTCAGAGGCAGTGGCTGACCATCAAACATGCTGGAGCCTTGCCACCAACACCATCATCCCCTGAAATAACTCCTGCCTCGGTGTAACTAATGTCTAAATCAGAGCATAGGCACAAGGCCTATGGTTGCAAGCTCTTCATTTAATTTGGGCCCCCTTCCATCTCCCATTATCAGAGAAGGCAATGGCACCCCAATCCAGTACTCTTGCCTGGAAAATCCCATGGATGGAGGAGCCTGGTAGACTGCAGTCCATGGGGTCACTAGGAGTCAGACATGACTGAGTGACTTCACTATGACTTTTCAGTTTCATGCATTGGAGAAGGAAACGGCAACCCGCTCCAGTGTTCTTGCCTGGAGAATCCCAAGGACAGGGGAGCCTGGTGGGCTGCCATCTATGGGGTCCCACAGAGTTGGACACGACTGAGGTAACCTAGCAGCCATCTGCCATTATACCCTCCAGATACAATTTTCTCAGATACAATTCTCCCACTCTCATTCCTTTATTTCATTTATCCATCTACCTCATTATTTGATTTATTTGCTGTACATGTACTACGGTCTGAAGGGTATACAAAATGTTAAAAAGGTAGGTATTCCTCTGCAGTGATGTTCATAGAGATTAGATAATACCAGAAATGTTGGTTCCCCCTCATCTTAAATTGTTGCTAAAAGACACCCAGAGGACATCCCTGGTAGTCCAGTGGTTAAGACACCACATCTCTACTGCAAGGGGTGTTGGTTTGTTCCCTGGTAGGGGAACTAAGATCTCACATGCCAAGTGATGTAGCCAAAAAAATAAAGACACCAGAAAATTTTAGATGGAAGAGCCAAGAGATGTCCTCACTCCACTGAAAAAGCAAATCACATTATTCGGTTAGGATCAGATCAGATCAGTCGCTCAGTCATGTCCGACTCTTTGTGACCCCATGAATCGCAGCACACCAGGCCTCCCTGTCCATCACCAGCTCTCGGAGGTCACTGAGACTCACATCCATCGAATCAGTGATGCCATCCAGCCATCTCATCCTCTGTCGTCCCCTTCTCCTCCTGCCCTCAATCCCTCCCAGCATCAGAGTCTTCTCCAATGAGTCAACTCTTTGCATGAGGTGGCCACAATACTGGAGTTTCAGCTTTAGCATCATTCCTTCCAAAGAAATCCCAGGGCTGATCTCCTTCAGAATGGACTGGTTGGATCTCCTTGCAGTCCAAGGGACTCTCAAGAGTCTTCTCCAACACCACAGTTCAAAAGCATCAATTCTTCGGCGCTCAGCCTTCTTCACAGTCCAGCTCTCACATCCATACATGACCACAGGAAAGACCATAGCCTTGACTAGGCGAACCTTTGTTGGCAAAGTGATGTCTCTGCTTTTGAATATGCTATCTAAGTTGGTCATAACTTTCCTTCCAAGGAGTAAGCGTCTTTTAATTTCATGGCTGCAGTCACCATCTGCAGTGATTTTGGAGCCCAGAAAAATAAAGTCTGACACTGTTTCCACTGTTTAGAACAGGTTATAGTGAAACAACAAATGCACTCCCATTTCTCATTGTGTTGAGACAATCAAAGTTTTATGGCTCATGTCAAAGCCCTGTGAGGGTCATGCAGCTCCTAGGGCCATTCTTCTCAATGGTGACGGGGCACAGGTTACTTCCATCTTGTATGGATAACGTCTGAGACACGTCTTCCAAGGAGACTGTAGATAGGAGTGGAGGCTGAAGGATTTTCAAAATGAGTTTAAGGGCCAACCCTTGAAGTTGCTTATAATATATCTGCCTACAGCTAACCATCCAGAATCTAGACATAATGCCCCAAGACATCCCTAAGTGTGGCTGGGAAACACAGAGGTGACCGTGAGTATTCAGTGAATACCAAGAGTCTTGCCATATTCATGGTCCAGGAGTCTGACCCAAACTCTCCTTCATCCTCTGAATTTTCTAACAGCAGCCCCACCCTTGGCACCCCCTGTATGAACTACACTTGCATCAGCAGGCGCTGGAGCACACTCGACCTCTCACACTTTGCATTGCCTCTTTAAAGAAGGGAAGAATAAATGGCAAAGAGCTGGGCTTCCCTCCTATCTCCCCTACCTGTCCACCACATGCCCTTGAGCAAGCCTCTCGACTTCTCCGAGCATCCTTTTTGTCCTCTACAAAATGGCAATGATCCTGCCTCCTCAGAAGGTTGTTATGAAAGATGAGTGAAACAATACAAGTAAATGCTGCACAAGGAGGTGTACACAGATTGCTACTGATGTTTATTGTTGCCTGTGACAGATTTCCACTCTTCCACATTGATCTCATCCTCCTTGTCTTGACACACTGAGAGCAGATGCCCAAGGCAAAGATATGTCTTGCCATTTCTCCTCATGTTGACAGAATGATATACTTTCATAGCATGGATCCGTCAGCAATGCGGCAGTGAGTTTTCACGCTCAGGCCCAGGTCGGTGGAATGGTTGGAAATAGTCTGCTATAAAAGTGTTCACTCTGGGGTCTCAGCTCAAGAGGTAGGAGGTCTATCCAAGAGCTCGTTCTCTCCATGGGGTGGATGGAAGCAGAAGAAGGGCAAATGGAAACCCCCTGTATTTCTCAAGGCCAAGGCTTGGAACTAGCACTCTATCCACCCACTCACATCTTGGATGCCAAGGCAAGCCACAGGGAACCCATGTACCCATGGGGTTGGGCAGATGGAAGTGAAGGGTCCTAAGTTATAGGAAGGGAAGAAAAATCAGAAATATTTCTATCATCTACTTCACCTCCAAATGCCTTCTAAAAAGCATTCCCAAACTTGGGAAGTAGTGTATAAGCTGGAAATAATTGTCCCTTAAAACACCACTTTATGGGGCTTCAGTGGTTAAGAAGCTGCTTTGCAATGCAAGGGACACCGGTCCAGTCCCTGCTGGGACAATCCCACATGCCGCAGAGCAACTGTGCAGCACGGCTACTGAGCCGGTGCTCTAGAGCCTGGGAGCCGCAACTACGGAGCCCACGTGCCACAAGCACTGAAACCCGTGCGCCTAAAGCCGGTGCTCTGCAACAACAGGAGCCCTGGCAATGAGAAAGCTGCCCACAGCAACTTGAGAGTAGCCCCCGCTCGCCACAACTAGAGAAAGCCTGCGCTCAGCACCCGAGACCCAGCACAGCCAAAAACAAAAATATAAATACATCTTAAAAAAAAAAAAAAAGAAGCTCCATTTTATAAATAAGCAATGAAAGGCCCAGAGAAGGCATCAACCCACTTAATCCAGTGCCTCGTTGAAAATGCCAGCTCTTGACTATCAGAGGGCCTCCGAAGCCAGAAGATGGTTGAAATCATGTCACGAAGCCTCCGAGCCCATCTGTGTCAGATGTACCGTGATCTAACTGACAGGATGACTGTCGTGTGAGTCTCTCCATTTACAAACTGGGAGGGGAGTCACATTACATGGAATGTGTATTGGAAACTCCTCATTCATTTTAAGAAACTATGTTCAAATTGTATTTGCTAGTTTGCATCACGTGAGGATGAGATGGTTGGATGGCATCACTGACTCGATGGACGTGAGTCTGTGTGAACTCCAGGAACTGGTGATGGACAGGGAGGCCTGGCGTGCTGTGATTCATGGGGTCGCAAAGAGTCGGACACGACTGAGCAACTGAACTGAACTGATCACTTGGATTATAGGTTGGTCTTAAACGTGCAAAATAATATATTGAATCAACTCTGAAAAAGGAAGTGAGGGACTTCCCTAGTGGTCCAGTGGTTAAGACTCCAGGTTTTCAAGCGGGGCACTGGTTTGATCCCTGGTCAGGGAACTAAGATCCTACATACTGTGCAGTACAGCCAAAAAATACAAAACAAAGTAAAAATAATTTTTTTAATTTAAAATTATTTAATTAATTAAAACTTCACAATAATGAAGTGAAACATGGGAGAATGTGAGGCGCGCCTTGTCTGGGGAAGGCATTGACAAGAAGAGAGGGGAAAGTGCTTTTTCCATTAACAATTTGTAAACATTTAATTATGGCTTGATTTTGGTGACTGCAATTAAAACACTTTCTCTCTTTGGGAGCTAGCATGTCAGAATCTCAATCTAGGTTAGATAGACACTGTCTTTAATAAGAAATCTGATGAAAAATAAGAAAGGACCACCCCCATATTATAAAGGTAAGAGGTGTTGAGGGCTGGGCAGGGCTGTATAACTGCCTTGAGAAGACAGCTAAACCCTCTCAGTCAGCAGTCTTCAATTAGCAAATCTTCCCCACTAGACAGATGAAAACATAGAGACACAGAGAGGCTAAATAGCTAGAAGCCAGGTCACAGAGCACATTCCTCTGTTGAACAAATACCTGCTGGGATTTATCTGTGCCGAGCAGTTCACTTGTCTCTGGGACAGAGACAATTAAGTCAGAAGCCTCTGCACTCAAGAAACTGATGGTCCAAAGAAAAACACCATCAGGGGAAAAAAAAAAAAAATACAGGTGGTCAAGACTTCCCTGGTGATCCAGTCACTAAGACTTTGCCTCCAGTGCAGAGGTGCAGGGCTTATCCCTGGTCACCGAGCTAAGATCCCACATGCCTCAGGGCCAAAACCCCAAAGCACAAGACATAAGCAATATTGTAACAAATTCAATAAAGACTTTATAAAGGGTCTATATCAAAAGAATCTTTTAAACAATAGATGGTCAAAAATGCATACTCACAATATTATATATATATATTATGTAAAATATATGTTAATATAATATTATATATAATATATAAATGCTCTTTCCACTAACATACATATCACAAGGCTATGAATTCATATACACTCCTGCTACCCAGGTCCATGTGCTAAAGCACAGAACTCTCATGCTGACATAGACCCACGTATGCCAGGACAGACCCATAAAAGTTATGTTCACAGCGGCAAGATTCATAGCGGCTCCAAACATAAAACTGCCCAAATACCCGTGAGCCAAAAAAAATATGTAAATAAATTATAGTACGTTCACCTAGCAGAACACAAAACAGCGGTGAGTGGGCACATTTCAGCACACACAGCAACAGGGATGAGCCTCTCAAAGTGTGCTGAGTGGAAGAAGCCAGGCACGAAAGTGTGCAAGCAGCATGATGCCATTCAGAGGAGACAAGAAACATCAATCTCCGCTGGGGCAAGCCAGGACCACAATTATCCCTGGGGTGGGGAGAAGACCGAAGGATGGAAAGAAAGCGTTGGGAGGATTCTGGCAGGTGGTCATGCTCGGCGTCTTGATCTGATGATGCTGATGACAAGAGTGATTTCAGTTTATGGAAATTTATTAAGCCAGGCCCTTATGATATGTGTGCCTTTCTGTGTGAATATTATACATTAGTTGAAAGTATTTTTAGAAATGCAGTGAACGATGGCCTCATCCACTTCATCTCTTTAATAATTCTCTGATTTGCTTTCTTTGTCCTGGGCATAGCCAGAGCTCAGATTGCTATAATATACCACAGTATCCTGGGTTAATAGAGCAAGTAGACATTTTTATTCCCATAACAAATCAGCAGGCTGATAAACAAGTGTATTATTGAATGTGTATGCGTCTGTTTTGCCGGCGCTTTTATTTTTTCACTCCTTTAACATAAAGACCAACACACCCTGGGTCTTAAGATTCTGCTCCAAAGAAAGCCCATCAAGTTCTGATTAGCCGCAATCCAGAATGAATCTTTTCAATGAATGAAAATGAGGCGAGCTTTTATGGGCCTATTACCCGGGGGCATCAAGTGGTATTTTTACTCTCCATATTTGACCTTAAAAATGTTTTGTAGTTTGTCAAGGATATAATTTTCACCCAGTCAGGCTGCAGGGGCAGCTAATTAAGTGGTGTTTAATGACATTTGTTCCTTAAAGGAGGGCTGATTAAATGTACCATGTAATTTTTTACCAAATCAAGCAATTCACCCAATTTTCAAATGTGCTTAATAAGCCAGGCCCAAGTCATTACGGCCTGCCAGCTGCGTGACGGATGTGGCTCCTTCGGCAGCAAGAGCTCTCCAAGTGCTTCAGCTTCCTCCCTCCGGGCCTTTGTCCGGCCTCTCTTCCAAGTGGACATTCTTTTCTGTTTCCCCCTTTACCTCTGCCAGTCTGACTCATTCTAGAGAATGCATATGAAATCTGTCTTTTTTCCTTGGAATTTCCACCATCTGAAACTTTCTCCAGTGTAGCCAAGACCAGCTCTCCTTCCTTCAAACTCCTATGACTCCTGGCATTTGCCCCTTAGCCTTGAATCCATTCCTCTTTCATCCCTGTGCCCGTCATGTTCCCAGTTAAATTATGACCAATGTTGAGGGTCCCTTAGACTGCCAAGAGACCAAACCAGCCAATCCCAAAGGAAATCAACCCTGAATACTTGCTGGAAGGATTGATGCTGAAGCTTCAATACTTTGGTCACCTGATGTGAAGAGTCAACTCATTGGAAAAGACCCCGATGCTGGGAAAGATTGAAGGCAGTAAGAGAAGGGGATGACAGAGGATGAGATGGTTGGATGGCATCACTGACTCAATGGACATGAGTTTGAGTGAACTCCAAGAGATGGTGAGGGACAGGGAAGCCTGGTGCACTGCAGTTCTTGGGGTTCCAAAGAGTCAAATGACTTAGCAATCGAACAACAGCAAATGTGAGTTTCAGAAACCATTCTACTATTGGGTTGGCCAAAAAGTCCTTTCGGGTTTTCCTGCCATGTTGCTATGTTAAAACTGGATGAGCTTTTTGGCCAACCCAATACTTTTTCCAAACCTCAGAGTCTTACCTAGTCCTAGGGGCACAGGACAGCTCACATTTGGGAAGAACCGGGCAACCGCTTTAGGAGGACACGCAGATTTGTAATCTCTCCACTTAGTCTCTGTGTAGCCTTGGGCAGTTAATTATTCATGTTCTTTAAGCCTGAGGTCCTTCACTTGTAGAAGGATATATATAAAAATCTCCCTAGTGTGATTCTGCTGCTAAGGCGCTTCAGTCGTGTCCGACTCTATGCAACCCCATAGATGGCAGCCCACCAGGCTCCTCTGTCCATGGGATTCTCCAGGCAAGAACACTGGAGTGGGTTGCCATTTCCTCCTCCAATGCATGAAAGTGAAAAGTCAAAGTGAACACTCAATCGTGTCCGACTCTTAGTGACCCCATGGACTGCAGCCTACGGCTCCTCCATCCATGGGATTTTCCAGGCAAGAGAACTGGAGTGGGGTGCCATTGCCTTCTCCAAGTGCGATTCTAGTGGGAGTTAAATAAGAGAAGGCAGAGGCTCACAAACTCTGCTTTGCCTAAAATTATCAGAGTGGTTGTTAAAAATGAAAAAAATCCTAGGCTACTCTCCTTTTCCCCCCAGAAATTCTCACTAAGGCTAGAAAAATGCTCAGAGATCTGCAAGCATCTGTCACCCCATATACAACTCTAGTGCAAGTGTTCAGAAGGATCAGCCTTTGAAAAACACTGAGATATGAAACAATAATAATAACAGTAACAATAATGATATTTAATATTATAATTATAAAGCAAGTTGATGTCAAAGAGCTAATAAATAGCTCTTCAACTTGGTGCCCAATTTAAAGACAAATTTAAGAGATAAGGAAGCAATAAAATGAAAAGAGTTTGCAATGTCACCCTCATTTTATAATAAAAGCTCAAAATAGACAACGTGGCTGTGCCTGGAGTTAGAAAGTTTCCGCTTTGTCACTTTGGTTGGGTTTCTTTGGTTATAACAGAAAGAGCCCTTGATAAATACCATATTTCCACACCTCTCTGCAATTCCTAGCACACAGGCATGATCCACCTGCCCAGCCCTGTCCTTGGCCACTGTCTGCACTCCACACAGGCCGGCTCCAAGGAACATATGTGCATGGTGAACATCCTGGAAGCCCCAGCATTATAAGAGGGAACGAGAAAGATGAAGGACCCAGGTCCTACCTTGGAGTCATCAGAGTCCTGACCTGGGCAGGGAGGGTTTAGAGAAAGGAAGCAGTTCATGCAGGAAATGTGCTGAGGTCTATGGCAGTGGTGTGGACATGCCTTGGACCCCAGAGCAGGTCAGCCCACCCCCAAAAGGCCTTTGTCCCCTGTGATCAGGGTCCACACACTCAGTGCTGCTGAGGTTCCTTTCCGGGTCTGTCCTGTTCTTTGCATCCATCTTTCCTCTCTCTTTTACTTACAGTCGCATGTCCTCCCCAGGCAGCACCTTCTCTACTTTTTGTGCTTAAGGGATATGTGAGGTAGGAGCTAAAGTTTGAAAGAGACAAACAATGTTTTCGTTGGCTGGAAAAAAATAAAAAAGATGAGGACAATGCTCCTACCTAAGACAGGGAAAGTGAAATTATCAGGACCAGGAAGACCTTTTGCCATGTTATCTTTAAAACAGATAACTAGCAAGGACCTACTGTGTAGCACAGGGAACACTGCTCAATACTCTATAATAACCTAAAGAGAAAATAATTTGAAAAAGAATAGATATATGTATACGTATTACTGAATCACTTTGCTCTGAGCCTGAAACTAACATAACATTGTTAATTAACTGTGCTACAGTATCAAATTTAAATTTTTTAAGTAAATAAAACAAATAATCTGAAATATTTTTGAAAAGTTCAGGCCAAGCCTGTCTCTGCAGTCACCCCTCTGGGCTCTCGGACCTCCCCGTTCTTCCCAATTTTCATATGGGAGCAAGAGCCTGAAGAAGTTTTCCTTTATTGTGCAAGAAAGAGGCAAGAGAGGAAAAGGGAACACAGTAATGGGGAGCCCTGAGCCAGCCTGACTTGATGCAGGCATGAATTTTCCACTTACTACCTGGTCCGTCCAGTCAAAGCTATAGTCTTTCCAGTAGTCATGTACAGGTACAAGAGTTGGACCATAAAGAAGGCTGAGCGCCAAAGATTTGATGCTTTTGAATTGTGGAGAAGACTCTTGAGAGTGCCTTAGACTGCAAGGAGATCCAACCAGTCCATGTTAAAGGAAATCAATCCTGAATATTCATCAGAAGGACTGATGCTAAAGCTCCAATACTTCAGCCACCTGATGTGAACAGCTGACTCATGCTATGCTATGCTATGCTAAGTCTCTTCAGTCGTGTTCAACTCTGTGTGACCCCACAGACGGCAGCCCACCAGGCTCACCCGTCCCTGGGATTCTCCAGGCAAGAACACCGGAGTGGGTTGCCATTTCCTTCTCCAATGCATGAAAGTGAAAAGAGAAAGTGAAGTCGCTCAGTCGTGTCCGACTCTTAGCGACCCCATGGACTGCAGCCTACCAGGCTCCTCCGTCCATGGGATTTTCCAGGCAAGAGTACTGGAGTGGGGTGCCATTGCCTTCTCCAGAACAGCTGACTCATAAAAAGACCACATGCTGGGAAAGATTGAGGGCATGAGGAGAAGGGAGTGACAGAGGGTGAGATGGCCGGATGGCATCACTGACTCAATGGGCATGAGTTTGAACAAACCCTGAAAGATCATGGAGAACAGGAAAGCCTGATGTGCTGCAATCTATGGGTCACAAAGAGTTGAACAAGACTTAGCGCCTGAACAACAACAATAACTTAGAGCAAGTCTCTCATTTCTGTAAGCCTCAGTTTGCAAGGCAGGAACAACGGTCATGAGTATAATTAGATAATTCAGACTTAACCATTAGAACAGATGCTGGTATGCGGCGGAGTTTTAAACATGAGTTCCTGTTGCATGCGGCTTACACTCACTCTTTCTGAAGATGAGAGGAGGAGGTGTGCCCAGGGACACAGGCTGGGACTTTTTGAAGTGGCTTGTGGGCTCATAACCAAAAGACTTCTAAGACAGCGCTGCATCCCTGGATGCAAAATAAAAGCCAGTCCAGCCAGAAGACACACTCACGTCAGTGGCTCGAATACCCGCCATCACTTTGCTTTTTAAGTTTAAGAGAAAAATCAACCAAACAAAACCTTTTCTCTCATTTGGTTCTTTTCATTCCTGGGTCTTTGTTCCATGCCTCACTCACCCCAAGTCTCTCTCTGTCAAGATGTTTTTATCACCACTTCCCCCAAGAAGTGCACTCCCTGGAACTGAATCTGATGCCCTGATGGTAACACAGACATGCTGGCTCCAAGCTCCGCCAGGACCACTCTGCAGAGGTCCTCAGAGGATGAGGACTCTCCTGAGGGCAGGCTGTGCCTGGATGGATGGCAGATATGGGACTAAGCATTAAACAGATCAAAGGCAGAGACTCAAGGTGGGGGCACTCACCAGCCTTGTGTTCAGGGCAGGCTTCTGAGAAGAGGGGTCCATGCTTGTTAGTGAGCAGTAGCAATGACTGCATCAGGAGATTTATTTTAAAACTTGGAAAACATTTACAGTTATTTTTACTTTCCCACATCACCAATCATGGATAGGAATGGCTTCAATCTCCATCAGGAAAACACAGCACCATGCAGTGACTATTGCATCCACTGGAGAACTCCATCTTTGGTTCAGCATTAAAAGCTCCTGGATTTGGTCCAGGAGATATTTACTGAGCACTGACCACATACCACACCCTGGGTTCTCATGAAGAGTTGAACACGTGCACCCGAAGCAATTGGAAGAGAGCAGGTATGGGGGCTAAGTGACAGGTCTGGGCAGCACAAGTCATGGGGTGGGGTGGGGAATGGGGGACTGGAGCACTGCAGGCAAGGGTGTGTGGCTGGACCAGAGCAAAGGGGACCTGGAAGTCAGACTTGTGTCCTAAGAGAACTCAGTCCTTGTGCAAACAGGAAGGCCAGGGTCACACCACCCAGGATGGCAGAGCTGTGCTTGAAACTAGGAGGCCCAGCTCCCCTCTCAGGGCTACTCACAGCACAGGATGGCTTCCCCAACCATTTCTTTACATCCTAGCAAATAATAACAGCAACAACAGTTAATGTTTACAGGGTGGTCACTCTATGACAAGTGCTATTCTAAGCATATGACGACTTTATTATAACAATCCCATTTAAAAAAATAATAATAATCATTAACCCTCATCTCACAGAGGAGTCTTTAGAGACACAGAAAGGTTAAACAACTCAATCAAAGCCACACAGTAAGAAATGCAGCTCATACTCATTCTGATACCCAGCATTCTGATACTTAGCATTCTGAATCCAAAATCCATTTGCTGATCACCTACATTCTGCTGGCAGGCTAAGTCCATGGTCCCATCTCTGCACTGATAAAAGGAAGGTTGGGGGCCATCCTGATGTCTGAATTTCCCATCTACTCTTTCCTTCAAAGTAATCAGCGACATTGACTTGATGTTGCTAGCTTTGACCTCCTCTAGGACACAAGCAGGATGCTCACTGCAGACCTGGCCCCACATCTGGGCAGGCGAGTCAACAGTGACACTGGGCTCTGTGCCAGGAGGGGCTACCACCACCTTTTGAGCCTTGAATGCCAACACCGTGCATCTTTCTACTATAATCCCCAGCTGGAAACTGGCAGGCCAGTTGAAAACAGTGGTCTGGGAGCAAAGGGAGCAAAGGTCTGGTAAGCAGTGGTCTGGGAGCAAAGGGAGAAATGGCGGGAAGATAACAAAGTCTCACTGAAAAGCAGCAGGGACCCAAATAGCAGCCCAAACTATCAGTCTGGGGGCAGCATGCTGGTTGTGTCATTTTGCAGAAAGACAGACAGTACGTCAGTCTTCCTAAATGCTTTGAGCCTTTGCTTCCTGGCCTGCACAGTGGAAGAACTGACCTAAATCCCTTTCTTTCAAAGAAGCCTGCACAAACCATCATAAAAGGTCTGTGCTGGGCAGGCCAAGATCTGAGGATGGAGAGCAGGGAGTGAAAGGGTACTTGCTGAGTGTACTGCTTGCCAGGCACCCCGAAGGCTCTTGTATTCATTATCTTTTTTCATCTTCTGATGTGGGTGTGATGAGTGTGTCTGTTTCATCGACAGGAGGCCAAGGCACAGATGGTTCGGGAACTAGTGCCAGGGCCCACGCTCATAGAGGCGGTGTCGGGTCAGCCCCAGGGCCCGGCTCCCACCCACCACACCACTAGCCTCCCCCACCAAGGCTCGGGCCAGGATCTGAGAGGCTTTATTATTCTCGTGTACTGTGACTTGGAGCCTTGTGCCCTGGTAATCCATCTGTGGGCTCAGCACCCACAGATCCATGATGGAGCACACACGGGCTTGGAAATAGACAAGCAAGAGGCCTGTTCCCACCTCAATGAGATCACACCAGGGGCTGTGACACAGACATGGACAGGAGCAGCTCAGAGCTGCACGTGCTGACCAAGTCCATCCAGAGATCCCACTGACCCCCAGTTCAGCACGTCTCTGCCCACTGCCATCCCCTCCCCTCGATTCCATATTTCCATTGCGTATGTTCATCGCTCAGTTGTGTCTGACTCCTTGTGATGTGACCCCATGGACTGTAGCCCGCCAGACTCCTCTGCCCATAAAATTCTCCAAGCAAGAATACTGGAGTGGGTAGCCATTCCCTTCTCCAGGGGACCTTCCTGATCCAGGGATCGAACCCTGGTCTCCCACATTGCAGACAGATTCTTTTCCTTCTGAGCCACCAAAGAAGCCCCTCCATCTTTCCATTAATTACAACTAAACGCAGAGATAGACAAGCCGGAGAGCTAATAGCCTCTCGCCTCTCCCAGGCTCCTCTTCTCTCAGGTACGATCAGGGCTGCTGTTTCCAGAGCACCAACATCTCTCTCTGCATGATGACCTGGCCGTGCCTGGAGTTGGGCTCCTCACTGCCCACCTGCACCTCACCAACATCCCTCCGTTCTCTCCCGCTTCCCTCCTGCAGCCAGGACCCCTCCATCACCCTCTGTAATGACCCCGGCTGGTTCCCCATCACCTACCACAGGGAGTCAACTATGATGGCAGACTTGAGGTCCCTCCTACCTCTGTGGACACCCTCCAGGGGTCTGCCCCTGACCACCAGGCTGTCGGCAGACAGCGCCAACTTCCTGAAATAATGAGGATACGAGGTAACACGTCAAGAGAGGCTGCTGACTCTGCACTGAAGGCTGCACAGGAATTACCTTGTTTAACCTCACAAGCACCCAACAAGGTGCAGTATACTTTGAGACCCACTCTAGAGCCAAAAAAGAGAGGCTTCGAGAAGTCAAATAAGAAGCCCACAGAGTGAGTAAGAGGTGATGACGGGTCTGACTCCAGATTTTCTGCCTGCAGAGTCCGTGTTCCTAACACACCCATCCAGGACTTGCTGAGTCAAGGCCCCTTTGCCCTTCAGCCTGGGCTTCAACACCATCTCTCTTTGGGAGGCTCCTCTGTGCCTGAGTGGACATATGCCTTCCTCACGGTGGTCCTGCACTTCATCATAGTCTCCACCAGGAAACTCCATAGAGTTTAATTCTAAGCACAGCCCCTCCTGAAGCCAGTCCCCACTGGTGTCTGGGCAACTCAAGGATCACCCTTCTCCCACGTGCCTTGCCCAAGGCCAACTAGGGCCAAGGGACCAAATTAATTCATTCAATGAAGGCATCCGAAACCCTGGATACTCTGGGCTGTGGGTTTGGGGAGTATACTATACTCATTTCTTGCTCTCTTTTCTCTCTAGTTTTAGTTGTGGGTGCTTTTTCTTTGGTGCAGGGAGTGGGGAAGTTAGTTGAGGGGTGACCTCAAACAAAGGAAACAGAGAACTTGTTGCTGAGTCCTGTACGGGGCTTTAGGCTTTAGGAGAGAAAAGGACGTTCACCAAGCAAGGAGACCCCAAGGGCCAGGTTGTCCCACAGTGTGGGACCCAGACCCAGAGGCCAGGCTGCATGCTTCCAATCCAGCTTGGCCACGCTCACTAGCCGTGTGATCCACAGCAGGTCATCTAACCTCAACAAGCCTCCTTTCCTCATGGACGGAATGCGGACAAAGTATCACTCTCATTAGAGTTGCTGTGAGGGTGAGATGAGTTAATAAATGAAGCAGTCTCAGAAATATGTCTAGCTGTATTATTATTTTGAAATTGAAAGTGTAGTCTCAACTCTCAAGGGCTGCAGAAAACTTGAGAGAGTTTTCTCCATCCATTTAAAATAATCTCTCTCCATTTTAAATAATGCAGGATGGTTTATAATGAAATAGTCATTGATCTGGATGGATGCAACTCATATAACAGAATAACAAAGTAGGAATGAGGAGAGCTGGGTTTTCAACCCAATTCTGTCTCTAACCAGCCACGTAACTTTGGGGCAAGTTTCTTAACCTCGCCTACCTGCATTTTCTTTGACTACAAAGCAGAGATCATGGTGATGACTTGGATGCTTTTGGTAAGAATTAGAATAGACAGCTTAGTCTATTTTTTAGTACTTAGCCCAGCTGAAGAGGGCCAAGATCACTCTGTAGAGATAGATTTGACAAATGTTGTTGAGAAAGCTGGACATTGACTTGCAAACGGAGGCAGGTGGACTCTTACCTCATACTATATACAGAAATTAACTCAACTACCATATGACCCAGCAATTCCTCTCCTAGGTACAGATCCAAGAAAACCAAAACACAAATTTAAGAAGCTATGTGCACCCCAGTGATCACAGTAGCATTATGTACAATAGCCACAATATGAAAGCCACGCAAGGCTCTACTGAAAGATGACTGGATGAAGAAGATGTGTTATATATACACAACAGATACTACTCAGCCATAAACAGGAATGACATTTAGCCACCTGCAGCAGCATGGATGAACCTGAATAACGTTACACTAAGTGAAATAAGCCAGACAGATAAAGACAAATATTATGCAATATCAGTTAAATGTGAAATCTAACAAATACAACAAATGAGTGAATATGACAAAAAAAGAAGCAGAGTCACAGAGAACAAACTAGCAGTTACCAGTGGGTGGAAGGAAAGGGAAAGGCAAAGAGACACAAACTACTAGGTATAAAATAAGCTACAAGGATATACTGTACAACATGGGGACTCTGTCAATGTTTTATAATAACTTAAGTGGGTATAACCTTGAAAAATTGTGGATCACTATATTGTACCTCCATAACTTATGCCGAAGAACTGATGCTTTTGAACTGTGGTGTTGGAGAAGACTCTTGAGAGTCCCTTAGAGACTCTCAAGGAGATCCAAGCAGTCCATTCTGAAGGAGATCAGCCCTGGGATTTCTTTGGAAGGAATGATGCTAAAGCTGAAACTCCAGCACTTTGGCCACCTCATGTGAAGAGTTGACTCTTTGGAAAAGACCCTGGTGCTGGGAGGGATTGGGGGCAGGAGGAGAAAGGGACAACAGAGGATGAGATGGCTGGATGGCATCACGGACTCAATGGACGTGAGTCTGAGTGAACTCTGGGAGTTAATGATGGACAGGGAGGCCTGGTGTGCTGCAATTCATGGGGTCGCAAACAGTTGAACACAACTGAGTGACTGAACTGAAGTGAACTTATGTAATATTATATGACAACTATACTTGAATAAACAAATAGTTTTTTCAATTAACTCAAAATTGGCTAAGGAATTACATGAGACAGCTAAAACTTTTTAGTTTCAGAAGAAAACATAGATGTAAATCTTCCCACACAGAGTGAGTTCAGAGGGCTTCTTGGGTCTGGTCTGAGCAGACCCAGCCTTCAAGTGTTTCCTCTGAGAGAAGACAGAAGCACACAGGAAGCATTAATTCTCCTCTCCTGCTCCAAGAACCAGGCTCTGGCCTTCAGAATCACTGAAAAAGTTTTCTCTGAGTCCAGGTGTGTTTGGCTAATCTGGGATTCAGAATTAGGTAAGCCCCTGACCCATATATAATAACATAATCCACTTTCTTTATGCATTACAGACATATTGGCATCCAACTGCCTTACTCCTATAGAATTCTCAATTGGTTCAAAACTCAGGTCGTTAACAACAAAGTCATCCTCTGAGCCCCTCCATATGCCCAACAACTACTTCTAAAGGGCAGGTAAAAGGGGCTTCAGCTGAAGTGCACATAGAAGAAAATAAAGCAGGGAAAATAAAAAGCTTGACTCCATTAGGTGGGTAGAGAGGAAACCCACCATGAGGGTGACAGCTGAGAAGAGGATTTTCACTAGCTAAGGGAGCAAAGAAGGAAATTCCAGAGAGTGGGTTGCCTTGAGCATTGTCCCAGAGGTGAGACAGTAGAGAAATATTCATAGAACAGAGAAAAGCTCATTGTGGATAAACCCAGATTTTGAAGGGAGATGAGTAGAGAAGACTCGTGGTGATGTCATTTTTTAATTGAGCTGTAATTGGCATATAACACTGTATACATTGAGGTGTACGATGTGTTGATTTGATACATTTACATATTTCAATAAGATTGCTCTGACACCTCCATCATGTCACATAATTATCATTTCTTTATGTGGTAAGAAAACTTAAGGTCTAGTCTCCCAGCAACTCAGAGATATAAATACAGAATTGTTGACTACAATCGCAGTTCTGAGCCCTCCAGTTCCAGAACCTATTTATCATCTAATTGTAAGTTTGTACCCTGTGACCGATACCTCCCCAGCTTCCCTGCAGCCCCCTGGTAACCACCATTCTACCTTCTGTCTCTCTGAGATTGGCTTTGTAGAGTCCCCAGATAAGCAACATCATACGGTATTTGTCTTTCTCTGTTGGACTTATCTCACTCAGCCTCACATCCTCAAGGTCCGTCCACATTGTCACACATGGCAGGACTTCCTCCTCCCTCATGGCTGAATAATACTAGTTCATTGTGTGTGTGTGTGTGTCCCCATCTTATTTATCCATTGGTCCAGTTTTTCCATTGACAGACATCTGCTTCCATCTGGGCTTGTGAGTAATGTCTCTATGAACATTGAGACATATGAGTAATGTCTCTATGAACATATGAGAGTGGGTGATGGTGCTGCGGATAGAAGGAGAAAGACATTCACTGTTATGGACACCCTAGGGACCCAGTTAGGGAGTCTGGGGATGAAAGTAACATGGTAATGTATCTACTTTCTCATTAAAGATTACTGCAGTAGAGGGCAGAAGTTGGGATGAAGGCTGACTGACTGAAGACAAGAAAACCACCAAGCAGAAGCCTATTAGCAAGGCCCCAGAACAAGCAAGAGTGAATCGTTAAAGGTGCTGCAGAGGAAGTGGGCAAGCATGGATGGATTCAAAGACTGTCGCGGTCAAGGATATTTGGATGGCATCTATGATGCTGCCACTTGCCAGCTGTGGGATTCCAGGACAATCATTTCAACTCTCTGCTCAGTATTAACTGTTGGATCCACTCCCAAGGTGAGGTCAGGATTAAATGAGGGAGTGGATACCTACATGCTTTCTTCTAACTGTGGCAAAATTCATGTAAAGTCAAGTCCACCATGTTAAAGTGTGCAATTCAGTGGCTTTGAGTATGCTTGCAATGCTGTGCAACCATTGGCATTCATTTCAGAACATTCTCATCACCCCAAGATGGAACCGTGGACTCATTACCAGTCAGTTCCCAGCCTTTGGCATCCACTAATGTACTTTCTGTCTCTGTGGATTTGCCTATTCTGTATATTTTATTTACATGTAATCACCTGATATGTGGGCTTTCATGCCTGGCTACTGTTACTTACCATGATGTTTTCAAGATTCATCCACATTGCAGCATGTATCAAGACTTCATTCCTTTTTATGCCTTAATAACGGATTTCATGGTATGTATATTCCACATGCTGCTTATCTCTTCATGAGTTGATGGACATTTTGCATTGTTTCTACTTTAGGCCTATTAGGAATAATGCTGCCCTGAACATTTGTGTACAGGTTTTCTTTCAATGCCCTTTTTTTAAACTAAAAGACATTCATTCACTTTATTTGATTATTTACTCAGCACCAGAGAGTGTGCTAGGTTCTGGGGTTAGAACCATTCACAGAACAGGTAAGGTGCCTGATCTTCAGGTATACACATTTTATCGGGGGAGGGAAGCAATAAATGAGGAGGCAAATAAATAAACAAGGTATTAGGCTGCCTAAAAAATTCATTTGGGTTTTCTCATAAGACTGAATGAAATTTTTGGCCAACCCAATAATGCAAATGGTGATGTCTTATGAAATGGAAACAGAGCAATGTGCAAGCACAGTAATTGATGAAGGAAGAAGTGAGGACTTAGGCAAGATGATCCATGCATTGGTCAGGGTTCCAGAGAAAGAGTAACATTAGAATGTGCATATACAAAGAGAGATTTCTTTTAAGAAATTGGCTCATGTGATTGTCATGGTTGGCAAGTCCAAAATCTGCAAGGTGGGCCAGCAGATTGAAGACCCAGGGGACAACACATGTGGCAGCTCAAGTCCAAAGGTTATTCACTGACAAAATACCCTCTTGCTTGGGGAGGTCAACCTTTATTCTAGAACAAGACCTTCGACTGATTAGATGAGGCCCACTCACATCACAGAGGCAATCTGCTTTACTCAAAGTTCATCCATTTACAGGTTACCCTCATCCACAGAAACACCATCACAGAAACATCCAGGATAATATGTACTACATCAGTCTTGGGTATGATGGCCTCACCTAGTTGACAAGAAATTAACTGTCATAATCAAGAAAGGTGTCCTTGAGGAGCAATAATTCTGGCTGTGATGTGAGGGGCAGGAGCCGTCCATGCAAAAAGCTAGAGGGAAAGCATGCCAAGCAGAAGGAACAACACATGCAAAGGCCTCAGGGAGGCAAACTGTACAAATTAACTGGGGGTTGAGACAGCTCAGAGCCATGATATCAGGAGGTGAGCAGAGCAGACACAAATGGAAGGACATTCTTTTTAGAGAAGGAGACGGGCTCATGGTCGCTCCTCCATACTCCACTGCATCAGACAACCAACCTCCAAAGCCACCTTCTGCTGCAGGAGGTAGGCTGGAAACAGCATTTCCAGGCAGCCACACAAGAAGAAATCTCCAGGGCTTTTGAAAGAAAACACCAGAAAAGGAAACATCGAACATAAATATGATTTCCCATGGCTGTTTCCCATGCTTCCAGAAACAGACAAATTTACTTCTAAACAGTCCTGCTGAGTCTGCCTCCATCACCAGCCTTAGGAAGGCTGCATCTGGGCCAGCTGGGATGCAGGTCGCCTTCTATAACGTTCTCACTTCACGGCTTAGACAGCACCTCAGCCCACAGAAGCTTGATTTCCCCCAAGATCTCAGCAGTGGCCCATCACCTTGATTGCTTCTGATCAAGGCAAACGGAGAAAAATGAACAAGAGACATCTGTTCTCTTTCTGTCACTTGAGCCAGCAAACACCTGCAGTCAGTGCGGTCACTCAAAACCATCGTGAAAGTCCACCCCCAACACAAGGAGCCCTGACGCAACACAAGGAATTAAAACCTGGCTCTGTCCTCCGTTCAGAAGGAAAAACCACAGGCTGCCTTTCGCCAGAACCTACTTCCTATGTGTCTCGGTCACACACGTCTGCCAGGGGAAGTGCTGGCTTGTCCTACCTCTTGACCTCGTCTTTGCCACTTGTCATCTGTCCCCATCTGTGCCAAATGCATGCCAGCACCATCTGTTAGGAAGCACTCTGCACCATTGCCTCTCACCTGACTGGCCGTGCAGCCTCCTCCTGGGCTCCTTGGATGTTCTCCGGCCCCTCCTTGAGTTCCCCGTGCTGCTGGCCTGCCGTGGTCCCCTCCTGCCTCCTCCTTCTCTCGGCAGACCTCACTTCAAACCTCCCGTCAAGCCTCAAGGCTTTCACTTTTTCCTGCAAATCATGCTGCCTTTCACCTCTGCACCTTTGCACAGGTGTTCCTTCTACCTGGAATATCCCTCCTCTGCAGCCCCCTCCCTTACATTCATCAATGAGTTAACCCTGATCCCTCCATCAAGTCTTGGCTTTGGAAACCCTATTGTTTTCATTAAAACCAAAATCTCTTGTACAGAATGAAGTAAGTCAAAAAGACAAAAACAAATATCTCATATTGATAAATATATCAGGAAGATCCCCTGGAGAAGGATATGACAACCCACTCCAGTATCGTTGCCTGGAGAATCCCATGGACAGAGGAGCCTGGCAGGGTACAATCCACGGGGTGGCAGAGTCAGACACAATTGAGTGGCTAACATACAACACATATACATGGAATATAGAAAAATGGTCATGATGAACCTATTTGCAGGGCAGAAATAGAGGTGCTGTTGTAGAAGAGACTTGTGGACACAGCGGAAGAGGAGGATGTGACAAATTGAGAGAGTGGCATGACATATACACACTATCGTGTATAAAAGAGACAACTAGTGGGAAGCTGCTGTACAATATAGGGAGCTCAGCTCGGTGATCTGTGACAACCTAGGGGCACGTGATGGGGTGCGCTGGGAGGCTCAAGAGGGAGCGGATATATGTATACTTACAGCTGATTCACTTATAGCAGAAACCAACCCAATATTGTAAAGCCGTCATCTTCCAAATAAAAACAAAGAACAAAAGTCCCAGATGGTTGTTGTTGCTGTTGTTCAGTCACTAAGTTGTGTCCGACAATTGTGACCCCATAAACTGCAGCACGCCAGATTCCTCTGTCCTCCACGATCTCCCAGAGTTTGTTCAAACTCATGTCTATTGAGTTGCTGATGCCATCCAACCATCTCATCCTCTGTCACCCTCTTCTCCTTTTGCCCTCAATCTTGCCCAGCATTAGCGTCTTTTCCATTGAGTCAGCTTTTCGCATCAGGTAGCCAAAGCATTAGAGCTTCAGCTTCAGTATCAGTCCATCCAGTGAATATTCAGGGTTGATTTCTTTTAGGACTGAGTGGTTTGATCTCCTTGCAGTCCAAGGGATTCTCATGAGTCTTCTCCAGCACCACAACTTGAAAGCATCAATTCTCCATACTCAGTCTTCCTTATGGTCCAACTCTCACATCCAAGCAAGTTCCTGAGACACTTGACCAAACACGAATCCCGGACGTCAAAACAACCTTCACATGTATCCCCACCACACTGCTCACTGTGGATCCCCAGGGCCCAGGAGGGCACCAAGCAAAGGGCAGGTGCATATCACTACTTTTTCAAGGAATGAATGAACGAATAGCACCTCGACAGTCTCTGGGTATAGAATGTTAAAGACTCATAAGACCATCACTGTGTCATCCATTCATTCAGGTCAGTTCCCAGGCAAGAATTGAGGTCATTCATTCGGACATGACTGATCGACTTCACTTTCACTTTCATGCATTGGAGAAGGAAATGGCAACCACTCCAGTGTTCTTGCCTAGAGAATCCCAGGGTCGGGGGAACCTGGTGGGCTGCCGTCTCTGGGGTCGCACAGAGTCGGACACAACTGAAGCGACTTAGCAGCAGCAGCATTCCTACCTCAAGCTTGAGCTACTGACCTCCCTGGGCTATGATTTTCTCCTCTGCCAAGGCCGGAGGATCTACCCCGAGCTTGCAGTGAGTCTAGACAGAAGAGCACTGAGGGGCCCTTGAGGCTCTGCTTTGCTGTGGTGATGTGAGATGCTAGTCTGTGAAGCTCAAACATGCCTGGAGAAGTTCTGACGTTTCACATTAATTCAAGGAAATGGAGAGATTCCATGAGGACAAATCACCTTAAAAATTTTAAGTCAGAAAACCATATTACATGAGTCAAGTGAGTGTTAACAAGAACTCCTCTGCTTCAAAGTTTAAGCTCTGGCAGCACTATAATAGGTCAGACCTAACTGGCATTTCTGCAAATCGAAACATGTCGACTAGCAGCAATTTTAGATCATTTTATTTGATGGGCCCCTTTACAATCCAGGCCTTTTCTTGCCCCAAACCTTCATCCACGCTGTGCCCCTGTTTTCAACATCCTTCTGCCCACAGCACCCCACTTAGTCCTCCCAAGGCAGACGGTCCCCAACTTATGATGGTTCAACTTAGGATTTCTTGACTTTGGGATGATACCAAAACAAGTAGCCTTCAGTAGAAACCATACTTCACATATTGGATTTTGACCTTTTCCCAGGCTAGCTGTATATAGTAAGCCCCTCTGTCATGACGCTGGGCAGTGAAATTGTGCCATGGCTCCCAGGCAACCCTTTAAGGGGTAATCTTTGCTTTTTTGTACTTGAATTTTTTTTTCTTTCATTGTTCCCTTGCAGTACTTTCCCTATCACACCATGTTTAGAATTTCTATCTCCTATACTTTAAATTAGAGGGTAAATGTTTTATTTTGTCTTATTTTGGTTATTTAATTAGAAATGGAGTTGTGGGCTAGATTTAGTTCAAGATATTCATAGTATGTGAAATCTTCTAGGTGTAAATTAGGTGCTTTGTTTAAGCTATATCTTGGTTTGTCCAAGCACACTTTACAGTATGCTTACCTTGTTACGACGTGTCTCCTCTCATACAGTTGATACATGTGAATAGATTTAAGTGCATCGTGTTTATTTGAGGAGGGTGACAGGCAGTGTTGATCACGAGGGTAAAAGACCAACACTCTGGCAAGCATTTTGTACCCAGACAGCTGTACTCAATTACGTTCCACTGTCCACAGTTCATCATAAAGTAGACTTTGTGTTAGGTGATCCTGCCCTACCGCCGATGTTTTGAGCACATTTAAGTTGGGCTGTGATGTCATGTCAGGTGCAGTAAGTGTATTTTCAATTTTTTTTTAGAGAAAGAAAGTTGCTTCAATCAGAAAATTCAGAAAAAAAGAAAAATATATATTAATGCATATATGTGGAATATGAAAAAAATTGTACAGATGATCTTATTTACAAAGCAAAAATAGATATACATCTATGTAGAAAACAAACATATGGATATCAAGGGGGAAAGATGGGTGGGATGAATTGAGAAATTGGGATCGGCATAGATACACTATTGATGTCTTGTGTTGTGTTAAGTAGCTCAGTCGTGTCTGACTCTTTGTGACCCCATGGACTACTGCACCTCTGTCCATGGAATTCTCCAGGCAAGAATACTGGAGTGGGTTGCTATTCCCTTCTCCAGGGGACCTTCCAAACCCAGGGATCAAACCCATGTCTCCTGAATTGCAAGCAGCTTCTTTACCATCTGGGTCACCAGAGAAGCCAATACACTATTGAAACTATGCATAAAATATACAACTAATGAAAACCTACAGTTATAGCACAGAGAACTCTACTCAGTGCTCTGCGGTAATCTAAATGGGAAGGAAATCCAAAACAGAGGGGATATATGTATACATTAGCTGATTCATTTTGCTGTACAGCAGAAACTCACACAACAATGTAAAGCAACTATATTTAAAATCTTTTAAAACAAATATTTTAAAAATAAATAAATAAAAATCTAAAAAAAGAAAAACCAGCAACCTGAGGAGAAGGTGGACTTACGTCCTAAGACCAACTCAAAAGATTCTGTGCAGCCATGGCGATGTTTAAAGGGAGAAAAGGAAGTCAGGGATTCCACAAGGCAGGAGGTTGGGTTCTGCATCCTTCTCCACTGCATGCAGACTGGCTTGCTCTTCAGATGTTACCTTGTCTATAGGATTGCTAAGGGGGCTATTGGAGGTAGAGAGCCAGTTATTCTTTAACTGATGATACTGTCAACTTACAATAAATTTATGGAGACATGACCTCATCATCAGTCAAGGAAGATCTGTAGCACCTGGCTAACTCCTAATCATCCTTCAGGGCACAGTTCAGGCATCACTTCCTCCAGGAAGTCTTCCTCAAGCACAGTATTAGCTATCTATTGCTACATAATGGTATTACCACAAACCAAAGGGGTAAACCAATATACACTGTATTGTCGGACAGCTCCTATGGGTCAGGAGCCCAACCATAGCTTAGCTGTATTTTCTACGAGGTTATCATTGAAGTATCTTCTGGGGCTGAGTTCTCATTCCAGCCACTGATGTGGTGGCTGGAAAAAATTCCTTACTGTATGCATCTCTCCAAAGGGCAGTTCATATGGCCACTTCCTTCATCAAAGCCAGGCAGGTAGCAAGATGGGCATTCTACTCTTATATAACATAGTCGAGTGTTATCAGTTACCTCGGCTGTTTTCTACTGGATAGACAGAAATCACAGGTCCTTTGTGGGAGGTCATTACTCAAGGACATGAGCGCCAGATAGTGGGGAAAAGGAGAGGGACATCTCAGAGTTTATCTACTATAGCCAACAGGACTGAATTATGGATCCTCCTTGGCGTACCCACTGCCTCAGGCATGCCTATACCTTTAGCTTTGCTATATAAACCTAATGATTTTCTGCTTATGTGCCTCCACTCCCCAATAACTTGTGATATTTTTGCTGGATGGAAAAACTACCATAAGTATCACAATGCCTGACACATAGCAGACACTAAGTACACACTTGACAAACTCACTAATTGATGGCATGGAGGCTAAACGGACAAGTCACTGGATAACCTGGACCAAAAGTATCTCCTAGGCTGCATCCATGTTCAGTCAAGCCTGGGTATACTAGACCCAGTCGTTACATTCCACAGTTAAATTACCAAATTGAAATTAGATGAATGAAATAATTAGAAGAAATTTCACTGCACAGGCACTAATTGAGATTTTGTGACACCCCATCAAAGATTGGTTCTGGATGCAGCTGAGGTGAGCATTCTGATTGCAGAATTAAATGACCCAGCAACGAGCCCCTCCTCAGATGTGAGTTCTGGGGTCAGTATTGCTATATCATGATCATTAAAACAGAGAAAAAGCAAACACAAGAATAAAGAGGGGCTGGAAAGGAAGAGAGGGCAAAATTACTGGCAAGAACAAGGGAATGAGATGTAAAAATATTAAAATTAAGATATTTAGTGTGCAGTAGCCAAAGACACTCAAAAGAAATGGAGGGGGCTTGCTGCTACTGTTACTGCTGCTAAGTCGCTTCAGTCATGTCCGACTCTGTGCGACCCCATAGACAGAAGCCCACCAGGCTCCCCCGTCCCTGGGATTCTTCAGGCAAGAACACTGGAGTGGGTTGCCATTTCCTTCTCCAATGCATAAAAGTGATAAGTGTAAGTGAAGTCACTCAGTCGTGCCTGACTCTTAGTGACCCCATGGACTGTAGCCTACCAGGCTCCTCCGTCCATGGGATTTTCCAGGCAAAAGTACTGGGGTGGGGTGCCATTGCTTATGGAGATAAAAAGATGGTGGAGGGTCAAACCCAGCTTCTAAAAAAAAGTGACTAAGCCAAGGAGAACCTCAAACTCACATTTCTGCCTGGATTTAGGGTGTTTAGACCTATGATACTTAAAACTTACTGTTTATGAAATACCTATGATAGGGCAGGCTTGGTGCTAGGAGCTATGGACTGGCCCCTGCACTAATAGAGTGTACCCCCGCCATGCAGAAGACTGATTAGAAACAACATGTGAGTAAATGGCCACAACAATTTCAGCCTGGGATTGTCTACCCAGTAAATGGCTTTGGTGGCAATGGTAAAGGTTGTTCTCTATAATCACTAGTTTGACTAGCTCAGTTACCTAATCTGTGTGACCATCAGTGTCTTCATCTGTAAATTGTGGCTAACAATCTCTATCTGCCAAATCAGCGCTGGTATTAAGTCAGTGGCTCAGATGGTAAAGAAGCCACCTGCAATGCAGGAGACCTGGATTGGGAATACCCTGTGGAGAAGGGGAATGGCAACCCACTTCAGTATTCTTGGCTGGAAAATCCCACAGACAGAGGAGCCTGGGGGGGCTACAGTCTAGAGCAGGTTGCAAAGAGTCAGACACATCTAAGCAACTAACACACACACACACACACAGTCAGTTAATGAAAATATAAACCACATAGTACATGGCATTGAGAAGACCTTTAATGTTCCTGCTATTACTATCCAATTTAATTGTCCAGTTGCATTTCCAGTTTAAGTCTTACCACTATGCTGGACTATTAGGAGATGCTTGGTTTATGTGGGGTGAGCTCTGAGACTGGGCTTTTTGACAGAGCACACAGGCAGCATTGCTGTTTAGATACAGATGCGTGTTTTCATAAAGAAAACCATCATATTTCTTATTTTATGAGCCCGGGGAAGTTATTAAATTAAATAGTTCCCTTCCCGATTGTCAACCATACTATCACTACCCCCCAGCCAATCATGCTAAAATTAGTAACAACCTTACTGATTCAGAAACCCAAACGGGTATACAGATAAATCAACAAAATAACATGTCTACATGATATTATGGTCCAAAAAGGAAAAACAAAACACCTGTCAGCAGACCTGATTTCCAGTAATAATAATGTGCCATTGGCTCACCTATGATATTGAGAAAATCACTTTCCCTCTTTAGGTCAAAGCATACTCCCTTCAAATTTAAATTAAGTAAATTAGAAGTCAGGCTCAGATAGTTTCCTTTCTTTTTTTTTTTTTTTTTTAACAGATAGTGTACAGAATTTTCAGAAAGATAGCTGGTAAGGTAAGAATCTCTAGGGTCTCTTGGCTCTTTGCACATAGATGTATGGCGGGGTTGTTATCCCCATCCTTGATACAGTTAGATACATTCATGTGACTTGTTCTGATCTATGGATGTGAGTAGAAGTGATTTGTGTCACCACCAGTCATAAGGTTCAAGATCTCACATGATTCACCCCAGTCTTTTTCTCCCTGTGACATGGGTGATTTCTAACATTTGAGATGGTATTGTTCCATAAGCCTGGTCTCTGAATGCCCTCCATGCTGACCAATGAGATCAGGATGTGTTGTTACTGCAGCATGACCCATCCTATACCGATAGAGGGAACTGTGATGAGGGAGGGAAGGATAATCCAAGTCCAAAGAGAAGGAGTCTGGTCAGAGGAAGAACTAACAAAATCAAGAGCTGAAACTGTCCTTGAATGGCATTCAGGCCCAGCTATCAGAGCAGGTCACCTGAGAATTATCACTAGAACACACACAAAGACCCTCTTTCCCCAGGGACTTTCAGACCTGGAATCATTGGTGATGTGGCTGGTGTTTGAGTGGGATCTGGGAAGAGCTGGTAGGTTATCAAGGTCAGCGGCTGTGGAGTGTCTAAATCATGTGTGTCTCCAGTCTACAGGGCGGCTGCCATTCTCCTGGCCATGCCAGGCAAAGGACAGACAGAGCTGACTGGTGACATCCTGGAGCCTTAGACAGAGAGCAGGACCATCTGAATTGGAGGTCTTGGTACACTTTTCTAATTCTGGCAGCTCATGAATCTGAGATTCAGTTGTGCTGGAAAAATACAAGGCAACCAAAGCTGCCTGTCCAGAGAACCCTCTAAATTATTGGTCCCCAACAGTTTTGGCATCAGGGATCAGTTTTATGGAAGACAATTCTTCCATGGAACCAGGGGGCAGGGTGGTGGTGGTTTTGGGATGATTCGAGTATATTACATTTATGTGCATTTCATTTCTATTATCATTACATCAGCTCCACCTCAGATCATCAGGCATCAGATCCTGGAGGCTGGGGACCTCTGCTCTAAATAACAAACAACGCCAGTTAGAGAGGTGACTTTGCAACAAAGGAGGGAATGACTGGGTGAGTTATTCATCTTTTCGTGAATAAGGCCGGTGCTGTGAGCCTGAAGGGGGTGGGCTTAATAAATGGCAGTGGGAGAAATGTAGGTTAACCCCAGAAGGAGGGCACGTTGGCGAGGGTTATGAAACACCAGGAGGAGTGACGGATGAGGTTGTGTCATCTGCTCTCCCTGAAGGTCCCCAGCAAGGAGATGGAAAATTCTCCTCAAAGTCAGATGTTGAAGGACAAGTCCAGGCCCTGTCTAGTGGGAGGTGGGGTTGAGGTCTCGAGTAAGGGGTAGGTTGCATTGTGGGGAAGTGGTGATAATAAATTCCATTCCTCTTTCCTACTCAGGCTCTCAACAGACAGAAATCAGATGAATAGCAAGGCAGAGGGAGGTCAGCCTATAACCTGGGAGTGAGGGCCACAGAGGTCTGTGCAATGCCGTGCATGAGCAGACCAACCAGCAGCGGCCCAGCAGCCCTCTGGCCACACACAGGGACAGAGCCTGGAAGGGCCCCTTCCAAGGGTGTCTCTGCACCCTGCTCTTTAAAGCAGAGTAAGGGCCGGGCCGAGCTGAGCTTGCCCCATGTGACCTTGTCCACTCTCCGCTCCTGTGCATGGGACAGAGGAAGAGGACAAGCAATAGGATCATGTCCAGTGGGATCGGTACTAGGGAAGGGGCTCCCAGGGGAACAGGAATACCCCCCTTCCCAGTTCCAGTCACTTCCTGCCTCTCTCCACTGTGTGATGTCCAAGTGTTGTCCAGGACCTTCAAGTTCATTATTGCATTTAATCTCTTGACAATCCTGGGAGAAAGGTATCAACACCACACACAGCTCACAGACGAACAGACTGAAGTGCTGAGAGGGTATCAGCCAGTGCAGACAGGCCAGGCTTCTGATCCCATTTTATTTATCCCTTGTATTTTTTGTAACGCCTAAGAATGAAAGTGAAGTTACTCAGGCATGTCCGACTCTTTGCAACCCGATGGACTGTAGTCACGAGGCTCCTCCATCCATTGGATTTTCCAGGCAAGGGCACTGGAGTGGGTTGCCATTTCCTTCTCCAGGGAAGTCCTGGCAAAGAGCAATAGTTTACTTTGGGAAAATCTTACCAATACCGTAGGCAGAAGTTAGATACCCATACCAATATTAAATTACTCTCCATCCCTAAAAGCCACTCTACCTATAAGACTAAAATGGTTTTATGATTTTACAGGGAATGTTACCCAAAAGTGTCTGAGAGACACAAGAGAGAAGAGAGGAAAGAATCTCAGATGCCCAGAGTTCAGATCCCATCATTTGAAAGACCAAAGACCTGCTGGGGAGAAAGGGGAGGAGGTGGGTCAGGGAAATCCACCTGCTAAGTCTCACAGCTGGGAGCTAAACCCCATAGCTGTGAATCCCAGTCTTTATTCCTTGCTGGCTTCCTCCACCAGGACACGGGCACCTGTGGACCCATATACACTCAAATGCACAAGGGCATGGTCTGAGCCACAGCTTTATGGACCCGTCACTGTGTGACTTTAGGCAGGTCACCTAGACACTTGATTATCAGTCCTAGACCCAAGCAAGAAACCATCCTAATATCAGGTCCACCTGCTCACAAATTCTCTTGTGAGAGAATAACCAGGAGGAGTTATACAAGTAACTAAGATGGAAAATAAAAATTTAAAGTTGGGGCTGCTTCTGCAGAGAGAAGCACTTCCAAGGAAGGGAATGGTATTGATTCTGCACAGTTACATCATCTCCTTTGCTCTGGACCAGGGCTGAAGGGACTTTCCCTCGACTCCCTGTGGCTTTGTCCAGGCTTAAGGCTTGAAAATTTCTTCTTAGTTCCTTATACTTACAACCTTTGTATTTTGTGACCGAGACAATTCAACTTTTAAATTCAGGCTGAGAGCTCTGGAAAGCACCTCCTCCCGCTGCCCGTGGGAACAGCCCCAAGGCCTAGGATAACCCTAGAGACAGGATAAGGACTGGTTACTACTGACCTACACTCTGCACCCACATATTTCAAAAACTCATTTAAGTCCATTTTAAGTTTAAAAAATCCTCTCAAGGAAAGAAAGGTAGTGAAGCAAAGCATCCAAACAGCTCACAACTGAAACATTTTGTTCCAGAAATATTTTTCCCCCCAAATGTGGTGATAATGCATCTAGAGGAAAGAAATATTTTTAAAGGTTATGTCACTTCTGCAAGCAGAAGTCGGGGTCATCCATCAGTGCTTGAAAATTATATGGGTTCCTCCACAAGCCAACGAATGTCCACCTACTGTGGGTGGAAACGGACATTGGGAGGCCCAGGAATGGATAAGTGGGAGGGAGGTCAGCGATGCTTCCTGGTTGACAGCCTGGGTATCGAACAGAAGAAATCAACCAACTGTGTGTATTTATAAAGACCCATGTAAGGAAATGATCTCATCCAAGAGCTAACACATGACCCAGAGAACAAGCCCCACCTCACAGAGCACATCCTTGTGGAATGAGATGGACCTCCACCAAGTGAGCAAATAATTTCAGTGAATAACCAATGCTAGGGCTTCCCTGGTTGCTCAGTGGTAAAAAAAAAAAAAAAAAAAAAAAAAAAATCCACCTGCAAGTGCAGGAGATGCAGGAGCCAAGAGTTCGATCCCTGGGTGGGGAAGATTCCCCTGGAAAAGGGAACAGCAACCCACTCCAGTATTCTTGCCTGGGAAATTCCATGGACAAAGAGCCTGGAGGGCTACAGGCCATGGGGTTGTAAAGAGTTGGACATGACTTAGCCACTAAACAACAACAACAACCAGTGCTATAGGAAAAATAAATCAAGTGAGTCTTTGAGGGTACATGGGCTGAGAGGCTAGTGCTACATAAAGTTAGCTTATTGTCAGCATCCCTGGGCCTCAGTTTCCCCATTTGTCAAGTGAGATATTGGACCAAATATCTGAGGGTGCTTTCAGTTCTGAGATTGCCAAACTAAAGAGGGGTCAAGGCAGCCTGCTTATTTTATAGGGTGTGTGCAATGGGGACCCCATGGACTATATAGCCTGCCGATCTTCCTTTCTCAGGGATCAAACCCGGGTCTCCTGCATTGCAGGCAGATTCTTTACCACTGAGCCACCAGGAAAGCCAGCTTTATATAGGGCTTTGCTATTTGTATGTTCACACACATTTTCCTATCGATTATTCATGCCTCACCCTCACCCTCAGGGCGACAAGGCTCCTCTCATTGCCCTCATGTATGAACAAGGAAAACTGAGGATCAAGGAAGTCAATCAATTCGCCTAACAGCTTATAAGAAAGGGAGCCGGACCCAACCCAGACAGTCCGACAAAATCGCTCCTCTTCCTGCTGCACAAGGCCCCCTATGCTTTGACTGGACCCCCAGGTTCACACCCTCAAAGTTAGAAATTGTTTCTCAGCCTTAGACCAGATCACTTCTTTTAATAAAACAAACCAGGTTCTTTGGTCTCTACAAATCAGGTTAATCTCTCATCACAGGTTGTCCTAAACAGATTTCAAGGGGCTCATGGAATTAAAAATAAACAAGCAAAAAAAAAAAAAAAAAATCAAACTTGTAGAAAAGTGGTTGGTTGCCAGGAGCTGAGGGGTGGGAAAACAAGGAGAGGTTGGTAAAAGGGTACACCTTTCGGCTATAAGACGAATAAAGTCTGAGGCTCTAATATGTAATGTGGGTGTTAGGGTTGCTATACAACACTGCATTGTCTAGCTGAGACCTGCTAGGAGAGTAGAACTTAAATGTTCTCACCAAAAATAATAATAATAACAACAGAACACAGATTCACAGACATAGAGAACACGCTTATGGTTGCCATGGGAAAGGATGGGGGGAAGGGACAGCCAGGGAGTTTGGGATGGACACGTACACACGGCTCTATCCGAAATGGATAACCAACAAGGACTTGCTGTACAGCACAGGGAACTCTGCTTGATGTTACACGCCTGCCTGGATGGGAAGGGAGTTTGGGAAAGACTGGATACATGTATATATACGGCCCAGGCGCTTTGCTGTGGGCCTGAAACTATCGCAGCGTTAATTGGCTCTACTTTAATATAAAATAAAAAGTTTAAATAATAAACAAATAAATCAATAAGTGATGTGATGGATGTGAAAATTAACTAGATGAAAGGAACCCTTTCCTAATGTATATGAATACCAAATCATCATGATGAACACTTTAAATATCCTCCAATTTTGTCAATTATATACCTCAATAAAACTGAAAGAAAGAAATAAAAAGCCAAGCAAACCTTGGGGAATAGTAGCTGAGGGAAAAAATGAAGTCAACCGCTGGGAACCCACATCTTTCCCTCTGTGTCAGCATCTCAACAGTCCTACCACATCTGCAAGGCAGAGCTCATTAACCGAGCTCGGAGATGAGCACTCCTGGCACGGAGCATAATTTATTTCACTTCGGTTTCTTGTCTCCTGCAGATTGAGGCCTTCTTTACATATTATATTTTGCACTTAAAAAAAAAAATACACAGGACGATGATATCTTTGGTGGAGACTTTTTCTTTTTTTCCATCAGGCTGATGTTGAGAAAACCAATCTGACTCCCTGCCCCTCTCCTCCTTGGCTGTGAAATCACAAATCAGGCATAATAATAGTGTTCTCCTTAAGGATGCACCCGAGCGTTGCTGCCAGCTTGGTGTACCAATAATGAAATTTGCATTGTGCTTACAGGACTGTTTTATTGATATAAATGGACTTTTGTACCCCAATGACCGAGCAGCTGGCTCCTCTGCCTTGGTGTGTATGCGGCCTCTTGTTCTCTTCCTGGGTCCATGGAAAAGGCCAGCTGTACATGACCACAATAGCCTGAGTGGACAGAGACCTCTGGCGATGCTGTCCATTCCAGGGAGAAAGCTATCCGGCTCCAGCCACATCCTTCTTCTATCCTTCTCCTCAGAGTCCACATGCTCGAGAACTGCACTTATTCGTGCTTCCCTGAGGCCTGCAATGGGTGAGCAAGTGCAGAGCTGGACGCCAGGGCCCGTGGCCAGCCGCGGGGGATGGATGGAGATACAGTGTAGCCACAGTGCATGTGCTAATTTGCTCAGTCATTCATGCAACCCTATGGACTGCAGCTGTAATCTGTCCATGGGATTCTCCAGGCAAGAAGACTCGAGTGGGTTGCCATGCCCTCCTCCAGGGGATCCTCCCATGTTTCTTATGTCTCCTGCGTTGGCAGGCAGGTTCCTTACCACTAGGGCTACCTGGGGAGCCCAGCATAAGTGAAAGTGTTAGTCATTCGATTGTGTCCTACTCTTTGAGACCCCATGGACTGTAGCCTATCAGGCTCCTCTGTCCATTGGATTCTCCAGGCAAGAATACTGGAGTGGATTACCATTCCCTTCCCCAGGGGATTTTTCCAACCCAGGGCTTGCACCTGGGTCCTCCTGCATTGCAGGCAGATTCTTTACCATGTGAGCCACCAGGGAAGCCCAAGCATATGTCATCAAATATTCAGATGCTTCAGTCAACAGGAAGCTCACAACTGTAAAGTCTAAAATTTCATGTGTGGCTGCCTTGACATCTTTGAGTCCCATGGAACTCCAAAGATGCAACCAGCTGTGCCCCCATCTGGCAGAACAGCTCCCCACCCAGCTTGTTCCCTTATTGGCCAGACCAGCTGCCCGCTACCCCGTATTCCACCTAACAGCTTTCCCTCCTTGCCAGCTCATGAAATCATTCTACCACGCCGGCCGCATACTTCCACAGGAACCAGTGGTCAACCCCACTCTTGTCACTAGAAAGTCTGTCTCCCATCACCCCTGCTGGCTCACTTTGTTCCCAAGGACAACCTCTGTGTGGCCCTGCCTGGCTCAAGGTATTCTCCCCTGGGCTCTGAGTATACATGATTCATAAATTGCTGCCAGTCTTCTCTATCTGGCATCCTGTGTTTGACCATCGTGTATTGTTTAGGGCAGGAAATCCCTCCCTCTCCAGGGGTGTGAATAGGAGACAATAAAAACAGCTTTTTCGAAGGACTTCCCTGGTGGCTCAGAGGCAAATTTGCCTGCCAGTGCAGGAGACACAAGTTTGATCCTTGATCTGGGAAGATCCCACACACTGGAGAACAACGGAGCCCCTGCGCCACAACAGCTGAGCCTCTGATCCAGAGCCCAGGAGCCACAACAACTGAGGCCACATGCCCTGGAGCCCGTGCTCTGCAACAAGAGAGGCCACTGCGATGGGAAGCCCGTGCACCACATCATAGAGTACCCCCTGCTCTCTACAACTAGCAAGCCAAAGAGAAACAAAATTATTTTTAAAAACATCTTTTTCCAAATTAAAAAAAAATACACAATTCCATTTTAGTTGCATTAATGGATGGAGAGGAAATGGGTAATCTGCCCTGCACTCCTCTGATCAGTGGGCATCTGGAGCCCAAGTCAGCCCTAGGAAGCAGGTTTTTAGGCAAAAGAAAGAAAAGTGAAGTCACTCAGTCATGTCCAACTCTGTGACCCCATGGACTGTAGCCTACCAGTGTCCTCTGTCCATGGGATTTTGGCAAGAGTACTGGAGTGAGTTGCCACTTCCTTCTCCAGGGAATCTCCAAACTCTGGTCTTCCGCGTTGCAGGCAGACGCTTTATCTTCTGAGCCATCAGGGAAGCCATTAGGAAACTGGAGCGTGCTCAGAGAACCCTGCTCAGTCGGACCACAGGGGACCAGGGCCCAGCCCCAGATGGGACTCCTTCACTCAGCAGTGAGATGGGAGGAATGAGGCAAGACTGCAGATGAGCAAACAGGCCCATTCCACAGAGCACCGGGAGCAGAGGCTGGCAGTGCTCTGCCTGGTCCCTCCTGCCTCTGACACTCCTGCCCCAGCCCTCAGCTTCAGTGTGCTTCTTTCTAAACATCTCACTGTGAAACCTCATTGAAAAGATGACTCTTGTGGTCCTGGAACTACTTTCTTTAGGCACACTGGGAACCAAAGCTTATGACCCCAGAGCCGTCCATCACCAGCAACTGGCTGGTACGAGGTTTCGGAGGAACCCCTGCCTGGAGGAGATGAACGACGCACAGTGTAACTTACACTCCAGAGCGCCTCCCCTCGGGCCCAGCCCTGGTCAGGGACTCACGGAAGCTGTACTGCTGTCCCATTACCCGGCTTCTATGCAGATGCTCCCAAAGCACTTCCCTCATAAATCACCCTTGCACAAATCTTCATCTCACAGAGCCTGGGGGACCTGAATGAAGTTAGTATCCAAGGGTCAGACCTCAGTCAAGTGAATAAATGACACATCAGAGACTGCAGGTGGGTGTGTGTGGACAAAGAGGCAGAAATCAGGCAAAGTATGCCAGACAGGGAGAATGGACGTGAGACAATCCAAATGGGCTCATCACCAAGGATGTGTGGCCCAAGGAGCTGATGCATCGTCATCACAGAGAACTGGGGTATTGCAGGGCCACCAGGACCCCGGGGTAGGAAACAGGCAGTGGCAAACGATGAACCATCAAAAGGAGAAGGTCATCGACTTGACTCGGTCAAATGTATTTCCTGGGAATCCAAGCTGAATATCTTAGAAAAGAAGCATGATAACCAACTTCAGATACTTGAATAACACCCATGAAGAAGAAATCTGTATTGTTCTCTGGGATTCCATAGTGGTAATTCAGATCCATATATGGAATGAAGTAGAGATAGATGTGGGCTCGTTTTAGGAAGTTTTAGGAAGATCATTCTAGGAGCCTAAAGGAAATCCTAAAAGAAATCAACCCTGAATATACACTGGAAGGACTGGTGCTGAAGCTCCAATACTTTGGCCGCCTGATGTGAAGAGCCAGCTCACTGAAAAAGACCCTGATGCTGGGAAAGATTGAGGGCAAGAGGAGAAAGGAGCCATAGAGGATGAGATGGTTGGCTGGCATCACCGACTCAATAGATCTGAGTTTGAGCAAACTCTGAGAGACAGGTAAGCCTGGTGTGCTGCAGTTCATGGGGTTGCAAAGAGTCAGACACAACTCAGCGACTGAACAACACCAGCAAATTCTAAAAGCCATGACTGTTCAAAGGTGGCATGGTCGTCCCAGGAGTCAGTGAGTATTTGGTCACTGGAAATGGACCACACTTTCTATACATACAACTGAGCATGTGAAAGCATCTCTGAGAGAGGCTATGGAATTAGAGAACTCATAAGGTCCAGCCAGAGCCCAATAAATTGCAGTTTCTTTCTCTACTCTCAGCCCAACAACAAGCTGGAACAAACAGACCAGGGCTTCCAGCTCCATTTATTTCCCTCCGCATTTCTTCAGCACTTCGTAAAATTTTAGCAAGTAAAAAAAAAAATCTCCAAAATGAACAATCAGTTCAGTTCAGTTCAGTTCAGTCGCTCAGTCGTGTCAGACTCTTTGCGACCCCATGAACTGCAGCACGCCAGGCCTCCCTGTCCGTCACCAGCTCCCGGAGGTCACTCAGACTCACGTCCATCGAGTCAGTGATGCCATCCAGCCATCTCATCTTCTGTCATCCCCTTCTTCTGCCTCCAATCCCTCCCAACATCAGAGTCTTCTCCAATGAGTCAATTCTTCGCATGAGGTGGCCAAAGTGCTGGAGTTTCAGCTTTAGCATCATTCCTTCCAAAGAAATCCCAGGGCTGATCTCCTTCCTGAAAATGAACAATACCCTAAAACAATGGATACAACTGCTATATATTTCCGATTTCTAACAAAAAATAATAGAATGATCAAGGTACAGCAACTCATTATTTTGCTAGTACTTATCATTAAAAATAAAACCTAAAATCTATTTTTTAAAAAGTACTGCTTTTCCCCAAATAGGTAAGCTGGCAACATCACACTGGCGTACAGATGGTGAGCAGGTGAAAACTTCATTACATACTAGTCTTGGTCCACAGGCCAGTATTTGGAACCTTTGCCCTGAAAATACATGTCCATTTGAGTCTCACCATATCACTGTTTCTGGTTTTCATGATTTAGAGGATATATTTAGGTAATAAAAGATCTCTTTCAAGCTTCCATAACTGAATTCAACATTCCAGCAATAAGAGTTAAGACTGTTAGGATTCTTTGCTGTTTCATGTGACACCTCACAAATCACTAGAGCCTTGAGTTTGTAAAACATTTTCACATCGTGATTTCATGCGGCAAGCAGCCCCATTCTGGTGGGTAGCCCTATGCTGGTGACCTTCCTGCTGGGAAACAGGTGCCTGGGGTCCAGGGTGGCTGTGAGCTGGGCACAGACGTGGGGCTGTGAGGAGGTGAGCACCTCTGCTCTTACTCAGCTCCCTGAGCTGGGGCGTGGGGTGCACGCACCCTCGAGAAGGGCCTGGGGAGTGGGGGAAGGGAGAGGATGCTGGGGGTGGCTGGGAGGGGATGCACTCCTGCTGTTCTAGGCAGAGGAAGGAGGGTTAAACCAGGTTAGCAACTGAGTAACCCCACGCTGATAGCTCCGTTGGTAAAGAATCCGCCTGCAAAGCAGGAGACCTGGGTTCGATCTCTGGGTCAGGAAGATGCCCTGGAGAAGGGAAAGGCTACCCACTCCAGTATTCTGGCCTGGAGAGTTCCATGCTCTGTATAGTCCGTGGGGTCACAAAGAGTCGGACACGACTGAGCGACTCTCACTTTCGCCCTCCCATTGGTCGCTCTCACAACAGCACCACCTCCCACCCTTCACTTTTCTCTGTTGGGATACGATTGTTCTCTGTGTCCTTACTCCAGCTCTGGCACAAGCTCGGTTTGTTTGTCCGTGTATTCCCAGGGCTAAGCACAAGCACTGGTACACTGTAGGAGTATAATTAAATAATTTTAATTAATCATAAAAATAAATAGAAAAATTAAGAAACGGACGATCAAGAAAGACAGGGACCCTAAAGAGTTTGAAGGGTTCATGACTGAGGAGGAAGTGATGTAGAGTTTCAAGGGGGATCTGGTCGGCTTCGCAGTTGAGAAGAGCAGGACTGGGGGTACACTGGCTTGGCGTAGAGAAAGGAGTCAGGGCTGTCAAGCTGCTACAGTGAACCAGTGTTCACGACAGGACAGCAGACAGCCATTCCCTTCTCCAGGGGATCTCCCCGTCCCAGGGATGAAACCTGAGTCTCCTGCATTAGCAGGCCGATTCTTCAGCCTTGGACCACCAGAGAGGTCATTCCAAGTATAATATAAATAGACTTATTATGAAGAATTGTCTCGGGTGATTATGGAGGCTGAGAAGTTCCACACTATCCCATCTGCAAGCTGGAGGCCCAAGAAAGCCAGTGATATCGGTCAATCCTAGTCCAAAGGCCGGAGAACCAGGGGGGATAAGTCTCTGTTCCAGGGCAGGAGAAAGCCACTGTCAGGTTCCCACAGTCAGGCAGAAGGGGTAAATCTTCCTTCCTTCTGCCCTTTGTTCTCTGCAGACCCTCCGTGGATTGGCCAGGGCCCACCTACACTGGGGAGGGCCATATGCTTTACTGATAGGAAACACTTCTCTCAGAAACACTCTCACAGACACACCCATCAGTTCAGTTCAATTCAGTTCAGTCAGTCATGTCCAACTCTTTGCAACCCCATGAATCGCACCACCCAAGGCCTCCGTGTCCATCACCAACACCTGGAGTTCACCCAAACTCATGTCCATCGAGTCAGTGATGCCATCCAGCCATCTCATCCTCTGTCATCCCCTTCTCCTCCTGCCCCCAATCCCTCCCAGCATCAGTCTTTTCCAATGAGTCAACTCTTCACACGAGGTGGCCAAAGTATTGGAGTTTCATCTTTAGCATCAGTTCTTCCAAAGAACACCCAGGACTGATCTCCTTTAGAATGGACTGGTTGGATCTCCTTGAAGTCCAAGGGACGCTCAAGAGTCTTATTCAACACCACAGTTCAAAAGCATCAATTCTTTTGTGCTCAGCTTTCTTGATGTTTAACCAGATACTCAGGAAGTCCATAGCCTAAATCAATATGACACATGAAATCAACCATCCCATGCCATAACACTCTCTTGGTTTCTGGCAGCTTCTGGTGATTCTTGGCATTTCAGGCCCTGCAGATACACATCTCTAGTCGCTGCCTCCTGGCCTCTCTCCATTGTGTCTCTACATCCCAAACTTCCCTCTACCTTTCTCGTGTTACACACCACGTCATTGGACTTTGTACGGATGCCCATTCAGTAGTGTCCAACTCATGGTGACTCTGCACTGTAGCCTGCCAGGCTCCTCTGTCCACAGGGTTTCCCAGGCAAGAATACTGGAGTGGGTTTCCATCCTCAGTCCTGGGGATCTTCCCAAACCACGGATCAAACCTGAGGCTCTTGCATCTCCTGCACTGGCACATAGATTCTCTACCTCTAGCGCCTCCTGGGATCCAGTCACTGGACTTTGGGTCACCCTAAATCTAGAAAGCTCTTATCTCCAGATTCCTAACTTAATGACATTTGCAAAGACCCTTTTTTTCAAATAAGATCACAGTCACAGTTAGAGGCTAGGGCTTAGCATTGACTCATTGGAAAAGACCCTGACGCTGGGAAAGATTGAAGGCAGGAGAAGGGGATGACAGAGGATAAGATGGTTGGATGGCATCACCGACTCAATGGACAAGAGTTTGAGCAATGGTGAAGGACAGGTAAGCCTGGCATGCTGCAGTCCATGGGGTCGCAAAGACTCAGACACGACTGAGCAACTGAACAACAAGGTCTTAGGTGGATCTTTTGGGGTGGGGGGGCACTGTTTAACTCACTACACAGGCAATATGGAAAGTGGGCTCTCATAGTCTGTTCTGCCACATCTTAAAGACAGGAGAGGAAGAGCAGACGAATGGAGACACGTGGTTAGAATGACACCTCAGACGTACTTAGCGACAGACGGGGTTCAGCAAAACCATCTCAGAGCCGTTTAAAACACACAGATCTGCACTGGGCCCATCTCTTTCCCCTTTTCATTTCCCTCAACCACTTGATTTAAATACCCAGCTTTGGCATTAACTCACCAGAATAATTGACATCTCAATGTCTTCCTCTCTTTGTCACCCGTTACTAAATATACATTCTCTTCAGCAAAGTTTTCAGATTGACTGCTCCTGACAGACAACACAAATTTCAACATTTACACAGAAGTTGTCTGTCAAAAAAAAAAAAAAAAAAGGAAGAGGAAAAAAATGCCCTATTTTAGGATGTCTCTTTGCTTAAAACGCAGGAGAGAGGGGAGGGAGAAATCTCTCCTGGTGCAGAACAGCAATTTATGCCGGGATGCTCAGTCTGGCTGGAGAGGTTGCTAGGCAACTGCCTGGCAGCATGTCAGGGGGCAGAGGGAGATGGAAGGTAGAAAGGTACCCAGGCCCGGGCGCTGCAGGACACCGCCCAGGACACCCCCTCTCCCCCTTCCCCAATGGCTTGGGTGATTGGAGGGGCGAGTTTAAAGCTCTCTCTGTGGCCTTGAAGCCAATAAGATGGATTCCTCTCTCAAAGCCCAGCTTGGAACACAGCCACTGTTGCTGGCATGGTTTCTGCCATCTTTTGTGCAGTGGAACAAGCTTGGGAATCCAGCAAAGCTTGGTTTCTCCATCTGTGAGGTGGTGATTATAACTCTGCGACATCACAGTTTAGTGCTGAGAATTTACTGCACTTTCCAGGTGCCCAGACTTACCTTTCTGGCGAGTTACCGTCCACCAAGTTATGCTGAAAGCCTCTGTTCCTGTCTGTCTGTTACCTGTGGGACTGCGGAAACCGCGTTTTCCTCATCCATCATTGCCTGGTGACAAGGACACTGCCTCGAACACAACAGGGTGTCATTAAATAATTTTATTTTCTCTGATCTGTATCAGGGCTTCCTAGAGCATCTTATAAGACCATTCATGCTCCAGCTTCACTGACATCTCTGCCCGCATCACCGACTATCCCTGTGTCTTCAACCCATCCTCCCAACACCAGCTCAACCTTCATTTTATCAGCACACATACTTCTTGAATGAGCCAGGGCTTCTGAACCATAATTCCCTCTCCCCTATTGCCTTTTGGTCAACTCCTACCCGGGCTTCCCTTGTGGCTCAGCTGGTAAAGTATCCGTCTGCAAGGTGGAAGACCTGGGTTTGATACCTGGATTGGGAACAGCCCTTGGAGAAGGGAAAGGCTACCCACTCCAGTATTCTGGCCTGGAGAATTCCATGGACTATAGAGTCCATGGGGTTGCAAAGAGTCGAACAGGACTGAGCCACTTTCACTTTTACTTTCAACTCCTACTCATCCTCTGAAACCCAACTCAAGCATGGCCTCCTCCATGAAGGCCACGTGAATTGACTTAAGCATCTAAGCTGCAGGTGGAGAATACAACGATATGGACAGAAGGGACTGTGGCATACCAGAAACCCATTCTGAGTTATTTATATGCAGATAGAAGAGAGAAGGGCTTCCCAGGTGGAGCAGTGGTAAAGAATCTGCCTGCCAATGTGAGAGACTCAGGTTCAATCCCTGGGTCAGGAAGATCCCCTGGAGGAGGAAATGGCAACCCAATCTAGTATTCTTGCCTGAAGAATCCCATGGACAGAGATGCCAGGCCAGTCACAGTCCATAGGGTCACAAAGAGTTGGACGTAACTGAGCAACTGAGCATGAAGCATACACACACACACACACACACACACAGAGAGAGAAAGAGACAGAGAGAGAGCTGCCCTTTTACGACCTCTGCTTTTCCAAGTCTTGGGGTTGTTATCAATATCTGGCTTCCTAAAGATCATAGAGAGAGTAACTTGTGGTCAGATCTAAGACAAAACCCAGTTCTATTTGGTCCCAAATATCCGGCTGCTGCTGCTGCTGCTGCTAAGTTGCTTCAGTCATGTCCGACTCTGTGCGACCCCACAGACGGCAGCCCGCCAGGCTCCCCTGTCCCTGGGATTCTCCAGGCAAGAACACTGGAGTGGGTTGCCATTTCCTTCTCCAATTCATGAAAGTGAAAGGTGAAAGTGAAGTCACTCAGTCGTGTCCAACTCTTAGCGACCCCATAGACTGCACATCCCTTTAAATAATAAACTGCCTGGTAGATGTAATGTAAACTATTCCTTCACTAATTCCAACATGTAATCATCATTTACTAAGCACATACTTTGGACTAGTTGTGCAGGCTGCCAAACTACTGAGTATCCATTTATTCATTCAATTCCATCATTCATGCTTTCATTCAGTACAAGGCACCACACTAGTCTCTGTACATTCAAAAATTAATTCTTCTGCTCCCAAGCTGCTCAGGCAAATGTGCATGTACGTTCAGTCGCTAAGTCGTATCCGACTCTTTGTGACCCCATGGACTGCAGCCCCCTAGACTCCTCTGTCTGTGAGATTTCCCAACCAAGAATACTGAAGTGGTTTGCCTTTTCCTTCTCCAGGACATCTTCTTGACCCAGGGATTGAGCCCAAGTCTCCTGCATCTCCTGTACCAGCAGGCAGATTCTTTACCACTGAGCCACCTAGGAAGCACTCAGGTAAACACTATCACACAATTCCAGGCTGGTTTTTTTCATGTATGTGATGGGTCTTATCTCCATCACCTGGACAGTCAGCACCTTAATGGACTCCCAGGTCCATTATCCTGCCTTTGGGCAGCTGCTGACTTGGGGCTTAGGACAACAGGAGATGGTTAATATCTTCTTATTGGTAGCAGTGGAGCTGCTGGTAGGTTTCCTTAATCTAATTTGTGAGATTTGATTCCACAAAGGCAGGGGTAAGGGAGTAGCAAGTATGAAGAACCCAACATGCACCTCATCCCGTGAGTCCCCTACATTTAATCCCTCAACAGCTCTTGGAAGTGGGGATCAGGATTCCTGTCTTCATCCACTAGAAAGCTGAGCTGGGGAGGTGGGGAATAAACAATGTGTCCACAGCAGGTCACCGGCAGAGCCAATGCTGAAGCCAGGACTCATCTCGAAAATCTCTGTCCCTTTGGTGACAACTGTGCTGCCTCCCACAGCCTCAGAAGATGGGTCAGATTTCCAGACATAGGCTAGGAACAGGGAGATGTCAGTGGAAGAACCAAGGGCAGAAGCATGAAGGTTCACCACATTAGGGAAACGTGGAGATCAGGAAGCGCCCAAAGATGGACACGGAGAAAGTGGCTGAGATGCAGGATGGAACACGAAATGCCTCGAGAATCCTTGGTGTCTCCTGGTTCATCCCCCCATGAGTATTCACTGATGACAATTGTGTCTTTTCCCTGCGAAGGCCACAGATAGATCTAGGAAAGCACATTTATTCTGCTGTGTTCATGAATGTACCCTTATCTGGCCCACAGCAGAAGCTGCTTGGTTCTTACAGCCATGATCTCACCACACTCTGATCGCTTTTCAATCCATCTCCCCTGATTGGTTGTGAGCTCCTGGAATGGAGATTTTATTTTGGATGTGTCTCTGTGAAGCCACTTCCTGGCAAGATGCTCGCCCCATGACACAGGCTAACCTTGTGCTCCATTTTTTTATGAGAGAAACCATGCTTTATTTCCTTTTTACTGTGATGAAATAGACGTTAAAAATTTTGACATAGCATAAAATGTATCACTGTAAACATTTTTAAGTGTCATTGCCAGGCCCTGCGCTATATTTTTTTTGTCAGTTTTACATTTATTAAAAGGAATTTATGCTGGAAGACATTTTCTTTTACTGTTTCCCATACCTCAGAGCTTCTCAGGTGGCTCAGTGGTAAAGAATCCACCTCCCATGCAGGAGACGCAGGTTCAATCCCTGGGTAGGGAAGATCCCCTGGAGAAGGAAATGACAACCCACTCCAGTATTCTTGCCTGGGAAATCCCATGGACAGAGGAGCCTGGAGGGCTACAGTCCATGGGGTCACAAGAGTCAGACACGACCGAATGACTCAACAACAAATACCTCAGAAAGAGCTTAGGTTTTATTTATCAAAGTTAAAACCAAAGTTATCCTTTTTTTTTTTTTCCTATCATTTGAGAATCTTAGAGCATATCCAATATTATAAGTCACCAAGAAGGAGAGAATCAGGCTGTGATCCGAATGGCAGAACCATCCTTTTACATGCTTCGGACACAATTTGTCTTTCTCAATGATCAAGGAATACAAGATCATAATGTGATGTATTGAATATTTCAATATGTCTGTCAACTTTCAGTTTGTACAACTAAAATACGATGAGTGAGTCTATGAGACCTTCGAGTTGGGGGGACCGTGCAGTTTTATCTGTAGACACTATCTCTGGACCTGTGAGAGGGATCACATAGATCCTTGTCAATGCAGTGACGCAATGATTTGAGACTCTGGACTCTTGTGTTGTTATTTAGACGCTAAGTCATGTCCAACTCCTTACAACCCCACAGACCGTAGCCCACCAGGCTCCTCTGTCCATGGGACTTCCCATGGCGAGAATACTGGAGTGGGTAGCCATTGATTAATAAGCAAGACCCAGAATCAGTGACCAAGTGAAACAAACCATTTTTTTATTTGTGTGTAAATACAAGCAACTCAGGGCTTCCCGGGTGGTGCTAGTGGCAGGAGACATGAGAAATGTGGGTTAATCCCTGGGTCAGGGAGATCCCCTGGAGGAGGGGAAACCCACTCTAGTATTCTTGCCTAGAAAATCCTATGGACAGAGGAGCCTGGCAGGTTATAGTCTATAGGGTTGCAAAGAGTTGGACACCACTGAAGTGGGTTAGTACGGACACACCAGCAACTCAGAATCTGGTGAGAAGGCTATCTTACACTTGAGGAAGTACTTAGTACACGGAACCCCCTTCGTACCTGATGAACCCCCTTTGCAAATACATGACAGGGGATGTGGCAATAAAGGCCCACTGAGCCTGCAGTGAGGTCAGATCTGGCTGCTCTGGTGTGATGTCCACTCCAGACCTCAAGGCAGAGGGGTACCCTTGCCGGGCCTGGGGAGGGACAGACTCTGAGATCTGACTACTAATCAGGCTGGTCTTAATTATAGCCATTCTTCATGCTGCAGAGTGGGAAGGGGAGGTAGGGAAATCGAGGGTTTTATTTTTAACAACTGCACTTTTTGTGAGAAGCGTGGCCCCCATTTAGAGCAGCGTGTGGAAGCCGCGCCAAGGAGATGGGGCTGAATTATTAAGTGCAAATAATTAGGCCCTTAGTTACTGGACTTGGGAAGAGGAACAGCACAGGGGTGGGGAGAGGACCATCCATTCTGAGTCTCTCATCATTTAGGATGATAATTAGTGAGAGATAATGTGCCTCTGTAGCCAATTTCGCCTCTGATTATTTACTTGAATATGGTAATTGTGTGGTTTTGTTTTGCACTCTCTCCGACAGGCTTCCTAAAGTCCTTGTGATGTTTTCAGGGCTGTGGGACTCATAATGATCTCTGAGAGTAACCATGGAAATATATAATTAGACATTATTCAGGGTAGAACGACCCAGGTAGCAGAAGTCTCCGCAGAACTGTGGATTTAACTGTGCGAGGACATGCCTGAGAGCAGCTGGGGTTTAATTTCCCGCCGACTCAACAGTCCCAGCGTGGAAGGCTGTAGAGGAGCCCACATCCAGGCCATGGGAGACTTGCTTTCTGGTCCCAGCTCTGCCCCTTTCAGCAAATGGTTTTAACCTCTCTGGAAACTGGGGCGAAGGGGCCCCTGAGTGATTTCAAATTCAGCACCAAGTACCTGCACGTGTGTTTTGTACTCCGTTTACTTCTTTCAAGCAGCAGGCCCTTGTCAAATTTCTTCTTTCCATTAGAACGGCTGAGTCCATCAAAAATAGGGGGAGGGGAAATTCTGTGTTTGTTAAAAGATATTTATTCTGTGCATCATGGATACAGAAGGAGATGAAGAGGCACTTTAAAAATGTGCTCTACGGGCTTCCCCAGGGGCTAAGACTCAAGTTCCCAGTGCAGAGGGTCCAGGTTCGATCCCTGGTCAGGGAACCATATCCACATGCCCCAGCTAAAAGATCCCCCATGACACAACTCAGAGCCAACATGGCCAAATAAAGAAACACTTTTTTGTTGTTCAGTCACTCAGTCGTGTTGAACTCTTTGCCACCCCATGGACTGCACCACACCAGGCTTTCCTGTCCTTCACTATCTCCTGGAATTTGCTCAAACTCATGTCCGTTGAATCATGATCTCATCCAACCATCTCATCCTCTATCTCTTCTTCTCCTGCCCTCAATCTTTCCCAGCATCAGGGTCTTTTCCAGTGAGTCAGTTCTTCCTCAGGTGCCAAATATTGGAACTTCCTTCAAATCATCCTTCCAATAATATTCAGACTGACTTCCTCTAGATTGACTGGTTTGATCTCCTTGCAGTCCAAGATTCGCAGAGTCTTTTCCAACACCACAGTTCAAAACATCAATTCTTCACATACCTTCTTCATGGTACAGCTCTCATTCCGTATAACTACTGGAAAAACCATACTTTGACTACATAGACCTTTATCAGCAAATGATGCCTTTGCTTTTTAATATGCTATCTAGGTTTGTCATAGTTTTTCTTCCAAGGAGCAAGTCTTTTAATTTCATGGCTGCAGTCACTGTCCGCAGTGATTTTTGGACACCAAGAAAATAAAGTCTCTCGTGGAGGAGCCTGGTAGGCTGCAGTCCGTGGGGTCGCTAAGAGTCGGACACGGCTGAGCAACTTTACTTTCACTTTTCACTTTTATGCACTGGAGAAGGAAATGGCAACCCACTCCAGTGTTCTTGCCTGGAGAATTCCAGAGACAGTGGAGCCTGATGGGCTGCCACCTATGGGGTCGCACAAAGTCGGACACGACTGAAGCAACTTAGCAGCGGCAGCAGCAGCAAATGAGACTGGATGCCATGATCTTAGTTTTCTGAATGCTGAGTTTTAAGCCAGCTTTTTCAGCCTCCTCATTCACCTTCATCAAGAGGCTCTTTGGTTCCTCTTTGTTTTCAGTCATTAGTGTGGTATCATCTGCGTATCTGAGGTTGCTGATATTTCTCCCAGCAATCTTGATTGCAGCTTGTGCTTCATCCAGCCCAACATTTCTGATGATATACTCTGCATGTAAGTTAAATAAGCAGGGTGGCAATACACAGCCTTGACATACTCTATTCCCAATTTGGAACCAGCCTGTTGTTCCACGCCTGGTTCTAACTGTTGCTTCTTGACCTGCATACAGGTTTCTCAGGAGGCAGGTCAGGTATTTCCATCTCTTTAAGAATTTTCCACAGTTTCATGCCAAAGGAAAAATAAAAATGTTTTCTTGAATGTGGATGAAGTAAGTTCAGAGACTTAGGTTTTAACAAAACTGCCTAGGTGTCTTTACTTCCCAGAATACTCCAAATACTAAGTGGTGTGGTGGTTCCCAAGATGGGAACACAGTAAGGAAAATGCCCTAGCCTGTCTTCTCTGGCCCCACCAGCCCAGCAGTGTGTGCGCCCCGGTGTCTGTATCGCCTGTCAGAGGGCCTCCTGCCACAGAGTGTGTGCAGGGAATATGCAAGTGCCGGTGGGAACAGGAAGCCTGGGTACAGGCAGGGTTGACCTTTGCCAAACCAAAAGCTTATACGATTTGAGAAATTACTTTAAGAATAGTACAGAAAAGTCCTGTGTGCATTTTACAAAAAATATGATTATGGAATACGTAAATAAAGACCCACTTTGAAATCAGGCCCAGGCTGCCCGACCACTTCTGTGTTCTCTGGAAAGACATTCCCACAGAAGTGCTCCTGATTACTCAGTTCAGAGCTTCTGGAGGTAAGAACTATGCTTTTTTCAGCTCTCTGTAGCCACTGCTCTCTTCAGTAACCACTGTTTGTATCCAAGAAACATGCAATATATAGTAGGCACTCAATTAATGGCTGATTGATGAAACACTGGAAGGGATGGACATCCCAGGGACAGAGGAGCCTGGTGGGCTACAGTCCATGGGGTTGTAAAGAGCTGGATATGACTTATCAGCTAAACAACAATGAGGTTGTAAGATGGATGGATAGAAGAAAGGAACAGAGCGAGGGAGGAGCGAGGGAGGGGGCAACCTGACTTGGTTTATTCTCTAAGCAGTAGAATCTTTAGAGTTTCTCATCACAGGAAGTTCACTTAACCACAGCACAGAAGATTTATCAAGAATTTCTCTTTTTAAATTAACCAGAGCACAGCATAAAGGTCAGGAGTGAGTTATGTTCTTCAAAACACTCTGATGTGCAACAGAGAATCCAGCTTCTCTTCTTGGATCTGTCAAATCCACTCTTTTCTGCCTGGACCTTCAGGAACCCATAACCTCCCAGGTTCCTGCCCTGTCACAGGAAGCTGGGGAGACTCCACGCTGGGGACTCACATCAGAGCCTGAAACAACGCTACCCTGAATGTGAGTTACATCGATGGATAATCCAACCCATGGGAACCTAGCAGGGAAAACGTGGGACACAGAGTCAGTAGCTGCATACAGCTGAGTCACCCGGGAAGCTCATTAAAGACACGTCTTCAAGTCCCACTCCAGACCAATGAAATCATATTACCTGGCAGAGAGGCCCCAGCACAAGTGTGTTTTAAAAGCTCCTTATGAGAGTACAATGTGCATCCACATTGGAAAATTGCTGAGCTACAGAAGTAAACACTGCTTCCAAGCTACTGTTGTGGTTTAGTCACTCAGTCATATCTGACTTTTTGTGATGCCACGTAGCCTGCCAGGCTTCTCAGGGCATGGGATTTCCCAGGAAAAGATGCCAGAGTGGGTTGCCATTTCCTTCTCCAGGGGATCTTCCCAACCCAGGGACAGAGCCTGTGTCTCCTGTCTTGGCAGGTGGACTCTTTACCACTAAGCCCCCAGGGAAGCCCTTTCAAGAGCTGCCCTTAATTCCTTAGGTGAGCACAAGTAGGTTCATGACATTGTCTGGACCTCAGTTTTCTCATCTGTGAAATATGTGGGATGAACAATATCATTCCTAATGCCCTATTTAGAGAGGAAACAGTTAAATCTCCATACTTGAGATTTAACAGACACTGTTAACATACAGAACAGACACTTCTATAGCTACCACAAAGGCAAACTCTGGGGGCTGCAAAGACACAGGTGTGGCCTCTGCCCTTGGGCAGTTTAGAAACAGTTCCACATCCACTGGAGTAGTAGGCAGAATGGCATTTGTTGGCTTGATGGATGGGTGGATAGATAAATAAAAGACAGAGAAGAAGAGGAAGGAAGAAGAGAAGAAAGGGAGGAGAAGGAAGACGAAGGAAGGAAGGAAGAGATGTTTTCCTTCTGAAGTACCCCACATATTATTGTGATTCCTTACCTCCCCTTCTAAATTGTAGCACTATCCTGATGTGAATCAGGAGAAGATAAAACATACTGTCATGGAGGTTACAGGAAGATGTAAATCAAAATTTTAGTCTTGTGTTGTTTACTTTACAGACCTAAAGCACACGTCATAATTCTTGGCTCAAGAAACGTGATCATCCATGGCCCAGTGAAGTGAAGTCGTTCAGTCACATCCAACTCTTTGCAACCCCATGGACTGTAGCCCACCAGGCTCCTCCATCCATGGAATTTTCCAGGCAAGAGTACTGGGGTGGGTTGCCATTTCCTTCTCCAGAGAATCTTCCTGATCCAGGGATCGAACTCGGGCCTCCCTCATTGCAGACAGATGCTTTACCATCTGAGCAACCAGGGAAGCCCCATACCTATGGTCCATGCCTTCTATTATTTCATAGGATTTAGGTAAAATCCTACCTACCTAATAGGTAAAGAGCATCCATCACCTAACCCATGAGTAAGAACATGACCATTTACTTGACCTATGACTCTTCTCATCCCATTCCCTTGCCTTCCCAAGTCCACTCACCCAGGTCCAGGAATGAAAATGACTTTAAGCTTTGTGTCCTTCAAACTTTCATTTTAGAAAAAGGTTTCATCATAACACTGATGATTGCCAGGAAGAAGTCTAGAGAGGGTCCATTGGAATTACCACGGAAGCCAGTGTCGGAGCCCTCGGGAAGCGCCATGGCAGTGGAGCAGTGAGGGCCAGAGTCTGAACATCCCAGGTTGTACAGGGCGCATGAGGTGAGGACAAGAACAGAATGGCTGATAGAGACAGACACGCGAAAGAGGGGTAAGTAGAAGAAGCGTGGGCTTATATAAATCATCTGTTTTAGAGATGCAGAGGGACTTCCCTGGTGGTCCAGTGGCTAAGACTCTGTGCTCCCAACACAGGGGGCCTGGGTTCAATCCCTGGTCAGGGAACTAGATTCCACCTCCCTCATGTGACAATGAAGACTGAAGATTCCACATGCCAGAGGAGCCGAGTAAATAAATAAACATTAGAAATACTAAAGATGCAGAGACTTAAACAAATTAAGAGGCTGAGGAGAAGACATCAGTGGAAAGAACATTTGAAAATATAAGAACTGCCTTTCCTTGACATAATAAAACCCTTTGAATGGGGAGAATTTATACCCTCTCCCCTTAAGCTGGAAGTTGGGTAATCTTTGCTTGGAGTTCATTGGAAGGATCCTCGAGTCGCCAGCCTATTCAAAGGAGTTATTCTAAATAATCAAGTATGATTTCTGAGCTTTTCAGATCCAATATTTGTAAGTTTTATTAATACAGTATCACCCATTATTTCATAGAGTCTGAGAAATAGAATCATATGGTGTCTGACCATCTCATTTTACTAAAGAGAAAACTGTCATCCTAGAACTTTATTCCACTTAGTCAAGGTGATAATAAATACTATAATAAATTAGTGATGGAAACAAACATGATTCCCAGGCTTGTGAATTCCAGTTTAAAAACAGTCCATTCAGGGAGTTCACTCGTGGCCCTAACCACCTAACTGGTGGTTAGGATTCCGGGCTTTCACTGCCATGGCCCAGGTGCAAATCCTGGTTGGGGAACTGAGATCCCACAAGCCACATGGTTTGGTCAATAAATAAGTAAAAATAAAAATAGTTCATTCACTCACTCAACATACACTGACCATACAAAACTCACACCAAACCCCTGTCCTTGTGGCTAATACAGGATGATTTCCACTAAACCAACCTGTCCTTACATGTTTATTTCAATGTCTCTTCAAAAAATAAAACAACAAATTCCCTGGACATTTTTAATAATGACTAGAGTCAATTCTTACCTCATTATGGCAGTGAAGTCTTTCAGCCTCCTTCGACTTAAGCAGTCTTAGCTTCCCGGGTGATGCTAGTGGTAAAGAATCTGCCTGCCAATGCAGGAGACATAAGAAACTCGGGTTTGATCCCTGGGTTGGGAACATCCCCTAAATGAGGAAATGGCAACGCACTCCAATATTCTTGCCTGGAGAATCCCATGGACAGAGGAGCCTGTAGGGCTACAGTCCATGGGTTGCAAAGAGTTGGACACGACTTAGCAACGAATGAAGGTTTTGTCCTGCCAACAATGGAAAGTTATCAAAGTTTTTCAAGACGTGACATGATGAATCAGGGTTGGCACCAAATATATGTAATAATTGGCAGGGACCAGGACTGGGGAAAGAGTTCGTGCCCTCCAGTTGAGAGTCTCCATTTATCTGGTGAGTTCTATTTCTGAATTTAATAAACCTTGAAAATGTTAACTTTCAATAGACATGTTAAAATGATCAGAGTCCACCAAAAAGGCCAAGAGATGTACAAATTCAGTTTTCACAGTCCTGCCCCAGCTTCAGCGGGATCCTGAGTCCTTGAAAGCACTTGGTATGCATTGAGTTGATCAAAAAACATCAGGGAAAACATATTTCATCTGTGGACATCATTTTTCTTTGGTACAGAGTGACTTTCACTCCTAACCAAAAAAAAAAAGGAAAAATGAAAAGCAAAGTCTTCATATCAAAGCCTTATTGATTCTTTTCATTTACAAAAAACTCAGTCATGCCTGTCTATTAAAAATAGAATGTCTAAGGGCCTGAACTTAATGTCGTGCCAAGAACTCAACTTTTCGCTGACTTCAAGGAGATTTTTTGGGTTAGAACAAAGCAGAAGAGGCCAAAAGAGGACTCAAAAGTCAAATCCCAGACCCAGGCCTTCAAAACCTTATTTTCTTATTCTCTCCCTACACTCCACACAGTGTGGAGTTGAAATATCACACAGGAGGTATCAAAGGGCTTCATAAGAGATGCTGTGTTGTGAGTGACAGCAAGACAGTCAACAGATATTTGAGCACCTGTGCTGTGCTGCATAACCCATGACTTTCAAACTACCTTTCCAGACTCATTGCCCGTCACTCCCCCAACCTACAGAATATGCCATCCAAAGTGCAACCTGCGGTCCAGACGCAAACATGGCATTGACCGTAATATCATCAGACCTCTGCCTACTTACCACCTTGTCCTACCACGTCCAGCCCAAACCACCTGAGATCAGTCTGTGCACACGGAAATTATGTATACATGTCAGCTTTACTCTTTGAGCCACCAGGGAAGCCCTTCTTCCATAATAATGGAAACTAACTCCACAAAGACACCAGGCCTTATTCACTTTGTACTTCCAGTACTCATCAATTTCCTTGAAAAAAAAAATAGTAATAGATGTTTCAAAAAGAATGCAAATAAAGAAAGGATGAGGTAGGGACTTCCCTGGTGGTCCAATGGCTAAGACTCTGTGCTTCCAATGCAGGGGGGCTGGATTTGATGTCTGGCCAGGAATCAAATGCTGCAATGATCTCACAGGCTGCAGTGAAGATGGAAGAGTCCTCAAGCAGCAACTAACACCCTGTGTGGCCAAATAAATACATTAAAAAAAAGAAAGAATGAGTTAAACACAGATTCTGCCATCAACAAAGTCTCAAAGGAGAAGTAGTAACAGAATAATATACACAGAAATCTTAAGCAAAGTGATAAGTGACGAGAGATGCTTAGAGAAAGTCTTTAGAAGCAGAGACTAAAACGTAGCTACTGAGGGAGAAGAGAGGTATGGTCACGGAAAGCTTCATGGAGGAAGTGGCATGTGAACCAAAGCTTGGAGGATGTCTGGAGACCGAACCAATTAAACCAAGCAGGGCACCTGTAAGAGCTAAAGGAAGCATAAGCAAAACACCAGGTCCTTAGTGAGAGCTAAATAAATGGCAGCTAATGAAATAATAGCAGTCTATGTGCTCAGTCACTAAGTCATGTCCGAAAATTTGTGACCACATGGACCATAGCCTGCCTGGCTCCTCTGTCTATGGGATTCTCCAGGCAGAATACTGGAGTGGGTTGCCACTTCCTGCTCCAGGGGATCTTCCCAACCCAGGGATTGAACCTGTGTTTCCTGCATTGGCAGATGTGTTCATTACCACTGAGGCACCTGGGAAGCCAATTATAGTCTAGCTAGTCTCAAATGGATATGTCAATGGTTAGTGCTTCCAACAAAGGTTCGCCTAGTCAAGGCTATGGTCTTTCCTGTGGTCATGTATGGATGTGAGAGCTGGAGTGTGAAGAAGGCTGAGCACCGAAGAATTGATGCTTTTGAACTGTGGTGTTGGAGAAGACTCTTGAGAGTCTCTTGGACTGCAAGGAGATCCAACCAGTCCATTCTGAAGGAGATCAGCCCTGGGATTTCTTTGGAGGGAATGATGCTGAAACTGAAACTCCAGTACTTCAGCCACCTCATGCAAAGAGTTGACTTATTGGAAAAGACTCTGATGCTGGGAGGGATTGGGGGCAGGAGAAGAGGGGACGACAGAGGATGAGATGGCTGGATGGCATCACTGACTCGATGGATGTGAGTCTGAGTGACCTCCGGGAGTTGGTGATGGACAGGGAGGCCTGGCGTGCTGCGGTTCATGGGGTCGCAGGGAGTCGGACACGACTGAGTGACTGATCTGATCTGATCTGATACTTTGTCTTGACTGAGTCTCAGGCTGTATGAGTCTGAAATTGTAAAGAAGTAAAGAAGTAAAAAAGTAAAGAAGTCAACATGTTAACAGTTTTTATACAGACAGTCATGCAGGATACGGAGCTCCTGGTTTGTTCAGCCTTGAGCTTTGCCTTAGTTCCTAGAAGTTGGCTGAACTGGCAAGGCTGTTGTTGTGCTCATACTCTACTCTTTACAGCCAAGAGTCAGCTCAGATATTTATTCTCCTACCAAGGGGGTAGACATTCCTCCTTTCAACCAAATGCTCCTACCTCTAAATGAGGACCCCCAAGACTCCCTTGCACTTTCATTTTGATGATCTTGATAATTAGCCAACAGGGATGCAGAGCTCTTGCTCTTCATATGATACACAACAGGGGTTCCACCTACTCCTAAAACGGTTGTGGCCTTTTTTCGACCCACAAGTGTTTACAAGGGAGCTGTATCTTTCTCAGCTGTGAATGCAGTTCCAGCAAACATGGACGCAGTTCTCCTGAAGGCTCCTTGCTCCTCCCTACAGTCCAGCCTCACGACACCAGTGTGGTCTTGCTGACACTCAGACATACTCAGGTCACTCCTCCGTTTCAAAGCCCTCTGGCATCCTGTCCTTTGGTGCAGTGGTTTTCAAGATGGGATCTACGGAGTCTTAGAAATCCCTTAGTCAGCCTATGAATAACTTCTTAGGGGCAGAAAAATGGAAGACAGAGCAGAGATATGGACTCTGAAATGACAGGTTTGCAGTTTAAAACCAGTTCAGTTCAGTTCAATGGCTCAGTCGTGTCTGACTCTTTGCGACCCCATGAATCGCAGCACGCCAGGCTTCCCTGTCCATCACCAACTCCCAGAGTTAAAACCAGTGGCCCACTGCTAAAAAGAAAAAAAATGTTGGTAAAACTCACTGAAGATCACTCAAGCCCTTTGCAACCTTGCTGCTCTTCCCTCACCCCCCTAAGCCATGGCCATGTCCATGTGCACACTTAATGCTTCTATGAACTGTCCTATGTCTTAGAAGTACTTGCCCAGGTGCACATCGGTGACATCTGCTACACACACCCACCTGCACCCCACCCCACCCCCTCCCCGGACACTCACGTTCACGCTCTAACCCCCAGGCCACATGCCTTGTGCTCAGTCCATCATTCCTCAGCTCTCCCAGCAGAAATCCCCTGCTCCCTCCTCTCAACCTTCCCATTGACCTTCATGCTCAGACAAGACAAGAGCCTCCTCTGAGAACTTGATAGCTATTCTCCACAGTTACAAAGCTAAATAGAGAAGCCCAACGATCTTACAGAAATAATCATTATCAACTGTTTAAAAGAAAACAGTTCTTGTCACAACATGTGGCTCTATTCCTACCATCAGCTCTGGGTTCTTGTTGATTATGCCATGCCTGGCAAGCATCTCAAAAGGAAATTGTTTGCAAAATTAAATTGTAATTCTTACAAAGATACAGAATTCTGTGAGCTTAATAAAAGTGATGTTGGGAAACTACTCAAAAGAATAGGATACCCACTGACAAACGATGATCTATTAATAACTGAGAGACAGTTGTCAAGCAAAAGGATAAAGTCTGTAGCTAAAAAACAAGGGTTTACTGTATAGCACAGGTAACTATATTAAATATCTTGTAATAACCTATAATGGAAAGGAATCTGAAACAGAATATACATGTGTACGTATAACTAAATCACTTTTGCTGTACACCGGAAGCCAATACAATATTGTATATCAACTATACATCATTTGAAAAAAATAAGAGGAAATCTGCAAACTCAATGGGCAGTTCACAAGAGATTTATATGAATATTGTAGAGTTAGAAGTAGCCATTGTTAAAACTGGGATTCCCTGGTAGCTCAGCTGGTAAAGGAGACCCTGATTCAATTCCTGGGTCAGGAAGATTCCCCTGGAGAAGAGACAGGCTACCCACTCCAGTATTCTTGGGTTTCCCTGGTAGCTCAACTGGTAAAGAATCCGCCTACAATGCTGGAGACCTGGGTTTGATCCCTGGGTTGGGAAGATCCCCTGGAGAAGGGAAAGGCTTCCCACTCCATTATTCTGGCCTGGAGAATTCCATGGACTGTACAGTCTGGTGGGGTCACAAAGAGTCGGACAGGACTGAGCAACTTTCACTTTCACTTTCCTTGTTAAAACTGGTGAATCACTTAGAAAGCGAGATACTTTAAATTCATAAAGATAAGCTAACTATTGTAACATCACGCGAAGAGTTGACTCATTGGAAAGGATTCTGATGCTGGGAGGGATTAGAGGCAGGAGGAGAAGGGGACGACAGAGGATGAGATGGCTGGATGGCATCACCGACTCGATAGACCTGAGTCTGAGTGAACTCTAGGACTTGGTGATGGACAGGGAGGCCTGGCGTGCTGTGATTCATGGGGTCGCAAAGAGTCGGACACGACTGAGCAACTGAACTGAACTGAACCTAACTATTGTAACAAACAACCTCAAGATTCTCAGGAGCTTTACATGAATGCAAGTATGTTTCTCACTCAAGAGGTGGCCTAAGGTGAGAGGCCAGGGGTGAGATGGGATGGGAAGGAAGTCCTCCTCCAATCTGCTCCCATACTTGTCTCCTAAGACCAGAGGTTGGCAACCTTTTCCTGTAAAAACTAGATAGTAAATCTTTTCAGCTTGCAGGTCACCTGGTCTCTGTCACAACTATTTAACTCTGCCATTGTAGCATAAAAATAGCCACAGACAATGCATAAATGAATGGATTTGACTGTATTCCAGCAAAACGAAATTTACAAAAATAAGCAGCGGGGGACCTCTGTGGTCATCCAGTGGCTAAGATTCCACATTCCCAATGCAGGGAGCTTGGATTTGATTCGTGGTTGGGAAACTAGATCTCACGTGCCAGAGCTAAGACCCAATTCAGCCAAATAAATAAACAAATAAATAAATGAACATGTTTTTAAAAAACAGTAAGTCAGTTATGGACAACTGGCTATGGTTTCCCAACTTCTGTTGTAGATCTTCTCTTTATTCAAAAGGTAGAGAGGAAAGACAAGATACACCTTTTAAGGTTACTAGCACTTATACAGTCCATGCTAGAACATTAGCTCTAGAGATTTTTCCTGTTTTCATCACTGATCTAAAATACACAGAAGAATCCATGCAGGTAATCAATAAATATCTATTCGATGAAATTACTGAATATGTTTATTATAATAAGATTTTGAAAAGCAAAATGAAGATTTGATAATTTTGCTCATTCTAAAAATTAAAAATAGTAGCTAATGTTTATTGACTGTTTAACATATACCAAGTACTGTTCTAAATCAATTATGTGTAATATGCCATTAACTTCCTCACAACCCTGAGAAGGAAGTTTCATTATCTTAACCTTTTTCTTTTTTTCAGATTAGAGAACTAAGTCACAGGAAGGGTAGTCATAATTTCAATTATAACATAACTGAATCATTATAAGTAAAATGTACTTACTTTCAAAATTTTGAATTTTATGTTGCTAAATCAAAATAGCATTGAAAGCCTTTTTCTACCCAACTTACATTTTCTTCTAAAAGTAAATTCTCCTCGGGTGTCTTTCTCTTGGTACCAATTATTCTCCCTTACTGAATGCCTTCTATGATGGTTTATAAGTGTGTCTGTTATCAATTGATTGCCTCTTGAATGCAAATTAATTCTTCAGTACCAATTCTGAAAAAAAAAAGCTGGGGAGACGGAGCTGAGCTCTTTAACTATTTTTCCCCTATTGTGAACTTGCCAACAGAGGGCGCTGAAGAGACCTTGCCAAAGGAAGGAACTCTTAAGCCCGCTCCAGCTGCAAAGTGGCTTCCAGGCACCTCCCAGGGCTGTTCAAGGATGACTTAAAAGAAAAATGGAATGGAAAATACTGACATATAGTTCATGCTCAAGCAATCTCATATCCCTCTCTTAATAAGTAATTATACCTGATTTGCAGGTCAGGAAGCAACAGTTAGAACTGGTCATGGAACAACAGACTGGTTCCAAATAGGAAAAGGAGTACGTCAAGGCTGCATATTGTCACCCTGTTTATTTAACTTATATGCAGAGTACATCATGAGAAATGCTGGACTGGAAGAAACACAAGTTGGAATCAAGATTGCCGGGAGAAATATCAATAACCTCAGATATGCAGATGACACCACTCTTATGGCAGAAAGTGAAGAGGGGCTAAAAAGCCTCTTGATGAAAGTGAAAGTGGAGAGTGAAAAGGTTGGCTTAAAGCTCAACATTCAGAAAACGAAGATCATGGCATCTGGTCCCCATCACTTCATGGGAAATAGATGGGGAAACAGTGGAAACAGTGTCAGACTTTGTTTTTCTGGGCTCCAAAATCACTGCAGATGGTGACTGCAGCCATGAAATTAAAAGACGCTTGCTCCTTGGAAGGAAAGTTATGACCAACCTAGATAGCATATTCAAAAGCAGAGACATTACTTTACCAACAAAGGTTCGCCTAGTCAAGGCTATGGTCTTTCCTGTGGTCATGTATGGATGTGAGAGCTGGACTGTGAAGAAGGCTGAGCGCCGAAGAATTGATGCTTTTGAACTGTGGTGTTGGAGAAGACTCTTGAGAGTCCCTTGGACTGCAAGAAGATCCAACCAGTCCATTCTGAAGGAGATCAATCCTGGAATTTCTTTGGAAGGAATGATGCTAAAGCTGAAACTCCAGTATTTTGGCCACCTCATGCGAAGAGTTGACTCATTGGAAAAGACTCTGATGCTGGGAGGGATTGAGGGCAGGAGGAGAAGGGGACGACAGAGGATGAGATGGCTGGATGGCATCACTGACTCGATGGATGCGAGTCTGAGTGACCTCAGGGAGCTGGTGATGGACAGGGAGGCCTGGCGTGCTGCGGTTCATGGGGTCGCGAAGAGTCGGACACGACTGAGCGACTGATCTGATCTGATCTGATCTGATACCTGATTTCAGTACTGTGGAGGATTAGCAACAGAATGTGGGGATGAGAAGAGCGTAGAAAGATTTTTTTCTCTCCCCTCTGTTATTTTAGAAAGAAAAATACCATTGCCCCACAAAACAAATATTTATCTCCTTTACTAAGATCATAAATTTGCAGGTCAATGAACAAACATTCCCTATGTAGTCCTTTTGTCTCCAGAGAAAAACAGAATCAGAATCACGTATTCGAAACATTTTGTCCTGTAACCTTACTTTGCCAGACTTCCATTCATCTGGGAAAGAAGATTTGGAGGTTGAATGTTTGTCTCATTTTTATCAGGAGACTGCTTTTATGGAATAAGAAAAACTAACGAGGTATTCAAAATGTGTGGCAATTATTTATCAAACTTGCAAATCATTTCTGATCATCAAAGTAACAACAAAAGTTAAGAGGTATAATTCACACACTACAATGAGGAAATGCAGCTCAAAGAGTTTATGAAATTTATTCTATAGCACAAAGATTAACAGTGACACATCCAGGATTTGAACCCCAGATGCAATTGGCCCAGAACAGATATTTTGCTCTGACACTGTCATACTTCTCTCATAAACTGTCAGTGACAATAACATTTGATGAAACCGGATTATAAACCTGGGTCTATCTGACTCCATAGCAAACACCTTCTCCATTATAAGGGGCAGAGGATGGGAGGTGGGGTGGGCAGGAAGTCAGAACCAAGCACAGATATTTATCATGCACTAAGTCAAGAAGTTTGGTCACAAGTGACAGGATTCTAAGACCAACGAGCTCAGCAAGTTGTAATGAAGAGAACTTACTGACTCATGGCACTGGCAAGCCCTGGGACAAAGCTGCCTTCAGGCACAGCCCTGGATAAGGATTCAGGAATGACCGAAGCTCCCTTTCTGTCCACTCATGCCCATCTCTGCTTCCCTTTGGTGACTGGCTTTATTTTCTAATTATAGTCAAGTTTTCTCCATGCAGTAGTCAAAATAGCCACTACCAGCCCCACGCCTCCATGTTTACTGCCTTTGATTCAAAAGAGAAAACTTCTCATCTACTGCCAATATGGAAAATTCCAGGAAGGTCCTCAACTGCTGAAAAATCACTAGATTCTTCTAATCACTTGGGAGTAGAGGGAGGAGGGGTACCCTAAACCATGAAATGTTGACCAGAAGTTGTCACTACATCCCTAATACCCCCTGCATCTGAGCCAGAATTACATAATTCTAATGTCCCCAAAATTGAATATTCTAAGTGGTAAAACATGGAACATTTTAATATGGCCAACAGACAAAATCAGCTAAATGACAATCACATTGTTTTGTTGTAGAAGTGACATCATCAATGTTTCATCCAGTAAGAAATCAAACAATATATGAAGTATTAACTGTGTCTCACTGAGAATTCTACCATCTCTATATCGGGTTGAGCCTTGCCAATCGTGACTCCTTGGCTTATTGTGCGAGCTTCAATATTATAAAGTGTGTGCAATATTGTGTGATGCTATTTTTGCCCAACTGTGATCATTTTGACATTTTTTTTTTTTTTACTGCCTCTGATGCATCATGAAATATTCCACTGTGAAATAGCAAACACAGAGTCCTTCTTTAGAGTCCCTCTTGGAGAAAATTCTTGAGAGTCCCTTGGACTGCAAGGAGATCAAACCAGTCAATTCTAAAGGAAATCAGTCCTGGATATTCATTGGAAGGACTGATGCTGAAGCTGAAACTCCAATACTTTGGCCACTTGATGGAAAGAACTGACTCGTTAGAAAAAAAAAAAAAAAAAGAAACCCTGATGCTAAGAAAGATTGAAGACAGGAGGAGAAAGGGACATCAGAGGATGAGATGGTTCGATGGCATCACCGACTCAATGGGCATGAGTTTGAGCAAGCTCCAGGAGTTGGTGATGGGCAGGGAAGTCTGGAGTGCTGCAGTCCATGGAGTCGCAAAGAGTTGGACATGACTGAGCAACTGAACTGAACTGACTGAAGCAAACACTTGTGGACCATCAGTTCGGTTCAGCTCAGTCGCTCAGTAACGGATATGGACCATAATAGATGCATATCAGGTTTAAATGGCCAAATTGCTATATTTAAGAATTACCTGAGCACAAGGACTTCCCAGGTGTCACAGTGATAAAGAGTCTGCCTGCCAATGCAGGAGACACAGGAAATGGGAGTTTGATCCCTGAGTTGCAAAGATCCCCTGGAGTAAGAAATGGCAACCCATTCCAGTATTGTCTCCTGGAAAAGCCCATGGACGAGTTACAGTCCCTGAGGTCACAAAGAGTTGGACATGACTGAGCAACTAGCACACAGTGCATTTGGCTAATTCATCCAGGGGAGTAGTTAACGATACATGTCCTTTGAGGACTGATGCTCCTTTCCTCTGATTTTGTTACTATTAGATAATGCATTAGAGCATGGGGCTCGGGTTTCTCTGGTGGCTCTGATAGTAAAGAATCCTCCTGCAATGAGGGAGACCTGGGTTCGATCCCTGGGTTGGGAAGATCCCCTGGAGGAGGGCATGGCAACCCACTCCAATATTCTTGCCTGAAGAATCCCCATGGACAGAAGAGCCTGGCAGCTACAGTCCATGGGGCCACAAAGAGTCAGACTCGACTGAGCACTCAGGCACACTCAGAGGACTTTGTTCCCATCCTGGGAAGCCAGTATGCCTTTAATGCTGGATGATTCTCACCTCACACGAACGGACATGTAAAAAGATATCCTAAGCTTGGATACATGCTTGTTTACATTAAACCAACACTTCTGAAAGCATGTTCACATCCTGTGGGGGCACATGCCCTCATGATGATAAATCTAAAAAAGGTTCACGGACTAAAAGCATACCATAACCTTCTCTGAGATCATGATAAAATGAAATAGTCAATAAAAACCCTCTGAGAACTGTAATTAAGAGGAACTATTTAGCTTTTCTGAAACCATGTGTCTTCATTTGGATGTCCCCACAGGCAAAGTCTGAGACATAGATTTGCACAAAGAGTTAGAAAGGTGACCACGGGAATCAAGGTGGACAGAAAAGTAAGATTTGGATGGAGGCAAAGGTGATAAATGTTACATTATGGAACTGGTTCCCAGTACGGTTACCTGGGGATTGGTCTCCGGAGGGCCCCCTATAAGGGATGGAGGGAAATGCCCTCAGAGTTTTCCATCTAAATTCAGGAAGCCAGCATTTAACCACCACCTCCAATCCTCTATTGCTGAGGGTTGACGCCCTAAGCACTAACCCTCTTACACACTTGGTGACCTTCACACAGGACAAGGGACCTGGTGCAGCGTAGGGGAAACCATGGGCCCAAAGCACAGAGGAGAAGCACAATGCACTACTGTAGGGGCTGAAGGTCGGACCCCAGCAGGCACGGAACTGTGTACTAAGGATGTGTTGAAACCAAAGGTGGAAAAGAGGAAAAAACACAGATTTTTTTTTTTAATCTGCTTACATATTATATTTCCCCAAAATTTTGAGAGTAGAGTCCTTGCTGTATGAAGCATCTTTTAACATCACACACAGTTTGGAAAATGTTCAGATCGACCATTATGTAGAAAAGAACCAAAAAGGGTAGATTTCCAGAAGAGCAGAGAAAGAACCTCTGAAGATGTCCTCTTCCACAAAGCCAACAAGAGCACTGGCAAAAAAAAAAAAAAAAAAGGGTCAAATCATAGGTTTCAAAATTCTTTAAGTTAACAAATTTCTTATAATAATCCAAGGAGCATTAGGAGCATTTACTCAAGAAAAAAAAAAAACAGCTGAATCTTGGGAAGAATCGGGAGTTTTGTGAGATTTTAACTTGCTCTATTTCCATCCTTTCTTCTCTGTTCCATAGGGACCTTGAAAATCAGCTGAGCAGTCTTGACAGCTGGGCAGACAAGCAGCCTCGCAGACACTGACGGGTCTGGGGCTCTTTGGCAGTCCCACCCCTATCACACTGCACTAATTCTCTGGTCCAGCAACTCCCTGGAAAAGCCCCATTATTTGACCTGAATCAGAGCTCATATAATGAGAAAAGTTATATCCCCAGGGTATTTGTCAAAAACAATCAGTGGTCAAGAGGATGAGAAAACAAGCCAGACTCAGAGAAAATATTTGCCAAAAACATATCTGAAAAAGGACTGTTACTCAAAATATACGAAGAATACTTAAAACATAACAATAAAAAATGAGTAACTGAATTAAAAATGGGCAAAATATTTGAGCCATCCAATAGCAAAGAATATGTACAGGTGGACCATGGAACTCTGCTCAATGTTATGTGGTAACCTGGATGGGAGGGGAGTGTGGGGGAGAGTGGATACATGTGTATGTAGGGCTGAGTCCCTGTGCTGTCCACCTGGAACCATCACACCGGTCATCGGCTCTACTCCAACAAGAAATAAAAAGTTTAAAATAAAATAAAATGGATAGCTTTTAGCAAAAATTATTTCACCTCCAAAGAAAAGTGTCTCCTTCCCAGGAAAGAAAACAATAGAAACTGTCCATGAGGCAGCATGGATATGCTTACTAGATCTTCCCATCAGCTATTTAAATCAGTTATTACAGTGTATTCAGTGTGCAGTGACGAGAAGCAGATCTGTGATTACTGGTGGAGGGGGAGGTGACGTAGAAGGACTCCAAGGGGCAGGAAGATGCTTGGGAGGTGGTGAATGTCTTCATATTGTTGACTGAGGTGGTAGACTCATGGACATATATGTGCAATAGATTTTATGCATTTTCAGTCGTCAGACATGTGCAATAGATTTTATGTGTGCTAGGTCGGCAATGGCACCCCACTCCAGACCTCTTGCTTGGAAAATCCCATGGACGGAGGAGCCTGTTAGGCTGCGATCCATGGGGTCGCTAAGAGTCAGACACGACTGAGCGACTTCACTTTCACTTTTCACTTTCATGCATTGGAGAAGGAAATGGCAACCCACTCCAGTGTTCTTGCCTGGAGAATCCCAGGGACGGGGGATCCTGGTGGGCTGCCGTCTCTGGGGTCACACAGAGTTGGACACGACTGAAGTGACTTAGCATAGCATAGCCTAGGTCACCTGATCGTGTCTGACTCTGTGCAACTCCATGGACTATAGCCCACCAGGCTCCTCTGTCCATGACAATCTCCAGGCAAAAATACTGGAGTGGTTGCCATGCCCTCTTCCAGGGGATCTTCCTGACCCAGGGATCAAGCCCAGGTCTTTTCTGTCTCCTACATTGGCAGGTATTTTATGTCTCCCACACTGAGATCTCCAGGAAAACATCTGTTTCTGCTTTACTGACTATGCCAAAGCCTTTGACTATGTGGATCACAACAAACTGCGGAAAATTCTTAAAGAGATGGAAATACCAGGCCACCTGACTTGCCTCCTGAGAAATCTGTATTCAGGTCAGGAAACAACAGTTAGAACTGGACGTGGAACAACAAACTAGTTCCAAATTGGGAAAGGAATACATCAAGGCTATATGAGAAATGCCGGGCTGGATGAAGCACAAGCTGGAATTAAGACTGCCGGGAGAAATATCAATTACCTCTAATACGCAGATGACACCACCCTTAGGGCAGAGAGTAAAGAAGGACTAAAAAGCCTCTTGATGAAAGTGAAAGAGGAGAGTGAAAAAGTTGGCTTAAAACTCAACATTCAGAAAACTAAGATCATGGCATCTGCTCCCATCACTTCATGGCAAATAGATGGAGAAACAGTGGAAACAGTGGCTGACTTTATTTTGGGGGGTCTCCAAACTCACTGAAGATGGTTACTGCAGCCATGAAATTAAAAGATGCTTACTCCTTGGAAGAAAAGCTATGATGAACCTAGACAGCATACTAAAAAGCAGAGACATTACTTTGCCAACAAAGGTCCATCTAGTCAAGGCTGTGGTTTTTCTGGTAGTCATGTATGGATGTTAGAATTGGACTATAAAGAAAGCTGAGCACCAAAGAATTGATGCTTTTGAACTGTGGTGTTGAAGAAGACTCTTGAGAGTCCCTTGGACTGCAAGGAGATCCAACCAGTCAATCCTAAAGGAGATCAGTCCTGAATATTCATTGGAAGGACTGATGCTGAAGCTGAAACTCTAATAATTTGGCCACCTGATGTGAAGAACCGACTCACTGGAAAAGACCATGATGCTGGGAGAGATTGAAGGCAGGAGGAGAAGGGGATGAAAGAGGATGAGATGGTTAGATGGCATCACCGACTCAATGGACATGAGTTTGAGTTAACTCCGGAAGGTGGTGATGGACAGGAAAGCCTGGCATGCTACAGTCTATGGGGTCACAAAGAGTCAGACACGACTGAGTGACTGAAGAGTCAGACACGACTGAGTGACTGAAATGAAGTGATATGGGGGCTGGTTTGGGCAGATACTACAGAATTTTTTTTTAATTATGAAAGTATGATAACACATTTACAAAAGTCCTGGAAAATGCCGAATAAGGTTACATATAGTTCCACTGTATATTACAATTATTTTTAAGTATTACTAGATAAATTGAAATTTCTAGCTGGAGTTTCAATATCAAACTCTTCTATATTAATAGAATGAATATACAGAGAAGTAGAAGGATATAGTAGATCTGAAAGGCACTATGAATCAAATCAGCAAAACTAAGATTTACACAATTGTTCACACAACAGTAGGGTACAAAGTCTATTCAAGTTCCCATAGACTTATAAACCAGGAGACACTGGAACATATCCAGGGACATAAAACAGGGTGCAAAAATGCTATGGTCTAAAGGAGTAAGTGAAGATTCCGAGCCCCCAAAATGGATGAGTCAAGGTAAGGCAGTCCCCTGCAGAGCCCTGAGACACTGCCCTGTTGCTTTGTTGCCCTGCACATGTGAACCTTCACTGGAAGGACTGATGCTGAAGGTGAAGCTCCAATACTTTGGCCTGTGATGCGAAGAACCGACTCATTGGAAAAGACCCTGATGCTGGGAAAGATTAAAGGCAGGAGGTGAAAGGGACAACAGAGTTGTTTGGCATCACCATGGTTGGATGGCATCACCGACTCTATGAACATGAGTTTGAGCAAACTCTGGGATATGCAGAAGGACAGGGAAGCCTGGTGTGCTGCAGTCCATGGGGTCCCGAAGAGTCAGACAAGACTGAGGGACTGAACGGCAACACAGCTGGTAGCTGGACTGTTCAGATGAGTCTGAGGTTCTGATACACTGCTCCTTCCTCCTGCCAATGGAGAGCCAGCTGCTTTTGCAGCTCCAGGAGCTCCTGGGATGCAGGGCCACGCCACCTCCTGCCCACCCCATTGCCCTCCCCCCGATTCCCAGCAGCCAAGAATCCACTCTGCTGCCTCAGAAGCTCGGAACTAAACATACGCCACGGCCTGGCTCTGGACTGTGAAACCCTGCCCCCAGGAGCTTCTATTACTTTCCTTGCTATCTCTTGAAAAATAGGATTTGCCATTTTTCAGTTCTTCAGAGGCAGAAACGAGAAGACACTGGCGGAAGCTGTCACCTGGAGGATCTGAATAAGATGTAAGGTTTTGCTTCCCCGAGAGTGGCTAGATTCAGCACCTGTGTTCTCTGCTCCTGCGGTGAGCCAGGCTCTGGGAGGGACAGAGAGGTGAGCAAGGAGCCTTCCAGCCCCCAGGGAATGTGTAAAGTCGTGTCTGGAAAAATATGTTGTTAAAAATGAAGGACAGAGGGGCTATATGTATACTGATGGCTGATTCACTGTTGTCGTACAGCACAAACTAACACAACATTGTAAAGCAATTATACTCCAATTTAAAAAAAAAAAAAAAACTGAGGGCAAAAATAGTGCTTTGATAACCCAGAACAAGTCTGGAATATATTCGGGTCTTGCAGTCAAAAGCAGCCACTTCCTGAAACCCTGCAAGAATGGCAGGGAATTTTTCTCTCTCTCAGTTTTTAGTTGGAGTGTGGTTGCTTTACAATGCTGTGTTGGTTTCTGCTGTACAACAATGTGCATGAGCCATAAGGATACATGTATCCCCTCTCTCCTGAGCCTGCTTCCCACCCCCCATCCCACCCACTAGGTCATCACAGAGCCCTGGGCGCAGTTCCTTGTGCTCCACGACTTCTTCCCACCAGCTGTCTATTTTACACATGATGGTGTATACACGTCAACGCCGCTCTCTCAATTCATCCCACCCACTCCTTCCCCTGTTTTGTCCACAAGTCCGGCCTTATGTCTACGTCTCTATTCCCATCCTGTAAATGGGTTCGTCAGTACCAGCTTTCTAGATTCCATATATATGCATTAACGTATGATACTTCTGACTTCAGTCTGTAACAGGCTCTAGGTTCATCCACCTCAGTTCAATGTATTCAGTGAAAACCTATGAAGACAAGGAGGTGAGAAGAAAGGACAGCAATGAGCCGGCGGAATAAACTTTAGACAATGGAAAGTGTTTTTACTAACCCATCCCGGAGGGGCACCAGAAGGAAACATGCTGTACTAACTGGGCATCCAAATTCTAGCCCCTTCTTTGCTTGATAAAGAAGCCAGTTTCATCATAATACTGGAGTGGGTTGCCCTTTCCTCCTCCAGGGGATCTTCTCAAATGAGGGATCGAACCGACGTCTCTTGCATCCTCTACACTGGCAGACAAATTCTTTGTACTGAACCACCCAGAAAGCCCTAAATACGTGATATGTGATTCCAATACTGTTTTTAAAATTTTGCATTTTCTAACATATATACACATGCATAAATTTATACAAAGACATGTATGTAATTATAGAAAGAAAACCTCAGAAAGTTCTATAGAGTTTAACACCCAACTGTTAATAATGAATGTCTTTCAGGAGTTGTTCTTACATGAAGAATTTTAGACCATTATTTGTGTTTTCAAATATATCCTAAATTTCACTTTTATACTACTTTAATTATAATGAATCTTGTTATATAATCAAAAATAATATCTAAAAGTGGAAACAATACATTTAAAACACTTACTACAGTGTTTAGGTTCTAATGGGTATTCTTTGAAGGTCTGATCCTCTTATAGACATTTGAAGCAAGAACAGAGAAAAAAATTAAGTGATTCATCTTCAGATCAAAGTTATGAACTTAATCCTATTCTCTCCATTCTCTGATTAACTTAACTTGAACCTACTAAAGAAAATACGTATTTTATTGATCTTTGAATCTCATGTAGCCCAGTATCTGGCCCATAGTCAGTACTGCATAAACACAGCAAGGAAAATGAAAAAGTAAAGAAATATCCTCATGTAGAAAGTAGTCTTCAGAGGAATCTGGAAAGCAAGGAAGGAAGGGTACCACTGTGCCCAGTGCTATTTCAAGGTGCTTCATTTACGTGTCCCATTTATCTCACATTTGCTGTCGTTACATCCCTCTTACAGATGAGGAAATGGGGATCCAAGGTTAAGCTGCTTGCAGAATTTCGTACAGACAGCCAGGGATGGAAAAGAATGGACAGCAGCTCTGTCTGACTTTCACATCTGTTCTTTCCTCCACCCCCGAAACCTGGTCTGCAAATGTATATAACTGCTGCTGCTGCTGCTGCTGTTTAGACACTAAGTCGTGTCTGACTCTTTTGTGACCCTATGGACTGTAGCCCACCAGGCTCCTCTATCCATGGGATTTCCCAGGCAAGAACACTGGAGTGAGTAGTCATTTCCTTCTCTAGGGAATGTTCCTGGCCCAGAGATTGAATCTGTATCTCCTGCATTAGCAGGCACATTTTTTACTACTGAGCCAACATGGAAGCCAACGCATGCACTCGTGGGGGTTAAAAGTCAGCCTATTCATTCAGTCTCTACTGTGGTCACAATACCAAGCAGTACAGATGTGGGTCCTGATGGTCCAGAGGCTCCATGATCAGGAAGGAGCTTGCAGAGACACAACCCCCCGCCCCCCGCCCCCTGCTCCAGGAAATGGGGTGGAGCGGCAGCTCTGCTCCACTAAGAAATTCAGTGAATTTCCCTTCAATCCCTTAAATTATCCTTTTCTCCTCTCAGAAAACTTGGCAATCAAAGAGACAATGCCAAGAGAAGCGATGGGCTTGGGAAGGTCAGTGGTGCTAAAAAGCCCAGAACCTTCCTCCATTAATGCCCTAATTGTTTTTATCACCTAGTTTTCACTCAAACATCAAACTTAATCTCTACCTTTCTCCTCTCCCAGGTCACAGATGTTTAATATTCCTAACTAAGGCATAATGAAGCTTTTTATGTCACTGTAATATTTAGTCTCTTTAAACCATGATTAGCTCCATCCATTGTGCAATGCAGGGATGACCAGAAATTCTAGAGATGGGATTCTATTAGGCGGATATTATTACCAAGTGGAGCTGAAAGGGAAATTAAGCCAGGTGGCAAAGTTCAGTGGTGATAAACTGCCCTGCCAGCTTGAGGTTGACTGTCTGTGAAACTTGGTGGGAAAAAAAATAAGTAGAGGATTGGAGTATTAATAACTTTGGAAAGTCATGATTTTACAATTTTTTGAAAGTCTGCTTCCCAAATGAATAAATACATATATATTCTTTAATGTTCTAGTGTAGTAAGACTTTTTAAAGAGTAACTTCCATCTGTGTTATTCTGAACTGTAGTGTCCATTTTGAGTGGCTCATTTGGTAAAAATAAGTTCACAAATCAATGGATAGGCAATTGCTCATAAAACATCACTGAAAAATGTAAAGTACATTCTTGCTTTTGTGCAAAAAAAGCATAGGCTGCACCTACCATTTCTTTTTCTTATTTCTCAAAATAACATGCAGCCCCATGCCCGTGATAAAACACAGAATATCTTTAAAGCATATCAACAGACCATGCAGTGAAGAACTGATAAAACTGAACTGAACACACTCCAGGGTTCTTTGTGGCAATTACTCCAATTTTAAACATTTCATCCCAGACTTGTCACTTCAGTCTTTACCTAGGAATTCACTTCTTTATTTTTGTCTCCCAGTTGTCCATTCCATCGATGACTTTAAGCTTGAAATAACTCCATGAAGAAGAATTAGGACTATATTTGATGTTTCTTCTGAATTAGAAGTCAAAGGAAATGCTACAGAAATAAGGGGGCATACAGGGTCCATGAAGTATTTTTATAATTATCAAGGTGAAAACACTGGCTTCTGATTTTTGTCAACTTGTTAAAATAATAATTAAAATTCTAATAATTATATGAGTGTTGCTCAGCATCTATGATGATTATTTTAAGTTGTTTTCCTTAGATATGTCAATATGATGAATTAAACATATTGCCTTATAGCATACCACTCTTGATTACTGGAATAAATGCCATATAGTCATGCTGTGATATTTTTTTAAATGTTCTGCTGAATGGTTTCTTAAAATTTTATTTAGGATTTTCTACTATCATGCATAGGACTTCCCAGATGGTGCAGTGGTAGTAAAGAATCTGCCTGCCAATGCAGGAGACTCAGGTTCAATCCCTGGGTTGGGAGGGTCCCCTAGAGGAGGTAATGAAAACCCACTCCAGTATTCTTGCCTAGGAAATCTAATGGACAGAGGAGCCTGGCGGGCTACAGGCCAGGGGGTCACAATGAGCCAGACATGACCAGGCAAATAAGCTTGCACACATTATCATGTATGGCATAATTCATTGCAGGAGGATATAGGCACAGCTTGTGTGGCACCATCAGGAAAAGATTTTTGGACCCTTGCCCCTGGTTCCCTCTGAATTTTCCCTAAGAATCTTTTTCCTTTGCTGATTTTGCCTTGTGTCATTTTGCTGTGATCAATTATCCCAAGTGCTTTGGAGGTCTGGCTAAAGAAAGGTTAGTTGGGGATGTACTTAGTGGGGATTTGTTGAGATATATTTATTTGATTTGTTGTTGCTGCCATGGCACCCCACTCCAGTACTCTTGCCTGGAAAATCCTGTGGACAGAGGAGCCTGGTAGCCTGCAGTCCATGGGGTCGCTAAGAGTCAGACACAACTGAGCGACTTCACTTTCCCTTTTCACTTTTATGCATTGGAGAAGGAAATGGCAACCCACTCCAGTGTTCTTGCCTGGAGAATCCCAGGGACGGGGGAGCCTGGTGGGCTGCCGTCTATGGGGTCGCCCAGAGTCGGACACGACTGATGTGACTTAGCAGTAGCAATATAGTTGAGTTATTGCTAACCATCCTGGTAGAGGAATAGCTCTCAGAAGTCTTTATTGTGCCAATTACCCCACACAGCTGAAGATGCAGAGTGTGACCTGGAAAGAGTCCATTCTCTAGTCCCTGGAACTGGATCTATGTGGCTGGTGGGAAAGAAACAAGGTTTGAAAAGTACACAGCCAGAAGCCAGAAGGTTCCAAGGGCTGAAAATATTTCCAGTCTTCAACTGCCTGCAATTATAAGTTTGTTTCTCCTTCTCAAGTCAAAACAGAAGTTCTCTCCATCAGCAATATGCCCAAAATCACAGTGATGTGAAGTGAAGTTGCTCAGTCGTGTCCAACTCTTTGTGACCCCATGGACCATAGCCTACCAGGCTTCTCCATCCATCGGATTTTCCAGGCAAGGGTTCTGGAGTGGGTTGCCATTTCCTTCTCCAAAAATCACAGTAGTTATAAATGTACTCTACCTGTTTTTCTTTTGTGATGGGAGTTGTACAAAATAGAACTTATCAAAATTCTTGTGTGTGTGGAGTAGAAATCAGTATCAGAACCAGAAACAGAATAACAACCAGAACAAATTTGTCTGTGTGAGAAGTTGTGTGTTTTATGCATCCTAACATATTGGATTGTGTCTACCACATCCAATCCATCTTGTCCTGAGGAAGTCTGCTGGTTCTAGATGAAAGAGAAGACAAAACTGTCAGTGACACAGCAGAGCAGCCTGAGGAAACAAGTGATGGTTCCCTACACGTTCATCATTAAGTCTGCCACTGGGTGTTGCAGAAAGAATAATTGGATTACACTATTAAGTAGCTCAGTACAAAGTAAGAGGCAATTTTTAAAAGCATTTGAATTGCTCTTGTGTATGCTTTAATTTCAGATTAATTTTATACATTTTAAGAAGTATTGATCAAAGCAAAATGGAAATGTGATGGAAAATATCTTAGTAGAAGTAAAAAAAAAATTAAATAAGCCAAGACGGGCGGAATCTTTATGTCAAAAACTCTATTATTATATCACAACAGAAATTAAAAATTCTGATGGACAGAGTCAGAAAGATGAAGAATCCTAGTAACCAAAGGATAAAAATAAAACGACAACTGAAAAAATAACAAAAGTGTGAAAATCAGGACACTTCCAAAGAGAAAACCAAAAGGGAGAAGAAAATAAAAGTGAAATAAGACACAAGTTGTACAAGTGAGAAAGCTGGCATGAAGGTCATCCTGTCCTGTAAGCGTGCCCTTGACTTGCTGGTCATACATCATGGTCCATTAAGAGGGGGAGTCAATGTTGTGCTTTTTTCATTTTTCATTTTTATATTTCACATACGAGTGGGAAAAAAATAAGTGAACAAATCAAACCAAAGATAAACCCTTAGATACAAAGAACGTAGTGGTTACCAGAAGGGGAGGGGTTGGGGGAGGGCCATATGGGTAACCCAAGGTTGACACTAAATTTTTGGTGGTGAAAACATGCTAGAAATATAATGCTGTACAGATGAAACTTATATAATGTAATAAATCAATGCAACTGCAATTATAATTAATAACATCCAGGTGGAGAAAAGAGAGATAAATCAAATAAACCATCCCCTAAATACTACTTCATTATTTGTAGGTTCCACTTGGGATGTGGGCTGCCCAGATGGCGCTAGTGGTAAAGAACTCATCTGCCAGTGCAGGAGTCATAAGACACATAGGTTCAATCCCTGGGTCGGGAAGATCCCCTGGAGGAGGGCATGTCCACCCACTCCAGTGTTCTCACCTGGAGACTCCCATGGACAGAGGAGCCTGACAGGCTACAGAGTCAGACATGACTGAAGCAGCTTAGCACATACGCACTTGGGATGTAACCAACACTGAGATGTGACTAGTGTTATGTGTTGGTCTTCTAATAAAAACCCTATGAAAAATTTTAAATTTTTTGCCAACAACGTATGACTTCATGCAACCAAGTGAAACAAGTTTGAGGCCACGGTAGCCAGCCCTTGAATTTTATTCATGGTCAGTCACATGAAAACATGCCTACTAAGGAGAACAAAGGACTCCACGTGTGCTTTTAAAACATTTAAAAATAGTACAATGTGTGCACTGAGCATCTCACTGCCTTAAACCTATTGAAGAGAAAGCTGCCTCCATGGTGCTGAGGTTGTTGATAGCTTCTGCTACATTAAATGTTTTCTTTTCAGGTTTGAATTGTAGATGTGTTATTTTATCCACACAAACCAACTTGGATTTTTCTTTAAAGATTTTAAGGGTGATAAAATGGCCTGGCGGTTATAAAGCTATTCTAGTCTTGCACATGGACATAAAGACATTAAAAGGACTCCGACATACATTTTTCAAGACTCAGAAGACAAACCTGAGCACAAATAAAATGTAAAAAAAAAAAAAAGTATTCAAAAGTTGATAAAGCTTCAATACACCATTTCCAAAGCAATTTGAAAAGGCATTTTGGAATGTTTCAATAAAACATAAGAAACACAGGCACTTGAAATGATGTTTAGGAGGAGTACCTTCTTTTATCATCTTTATTTGTTAAGGAAATGAGAGGTAATTCAATTAAAAAGTAATGAAAACAAAATGAAAAAATGAAGGAAAAAATGTGATAGAAATCAACCTGACATTTAGGAGTGAATTATAACAAATACAATGTTTCAGTTCAGTTCACTTCAGTCGCTCAGTCGTGTCCACTCTTTGCGACTCCATGAATCGCAGCACACCAGGCCTCCCTGTCCATCACCAAGTCCCAATGTGGTTATTCACTAGATTGTTTGATATTTTGATCAATCTAAAGGATTTGATCATCTGAATAGTTGGGAAGGTATTCAAATGTCTGGTTGCTCTGAAATAAAACACTTACATTAATCAAGGTTCTACAAAACTCAAAACAAACCATGACAGGAGGAAATCATTGACAAGCTACCTAATGAATCAGTCATTCAAAGATGATTCAGTATTTAGTTGTTACACAAGGAAACTTACAAAGCCTTTATATGTTACACCCCATCTAAGGAAGACATTGAATACAGTTCTTCCTAAAATTGATAGCAATCCTAAAAAACTTACACGACAGGACTAGCAATCGATGCTCAATAAGCGGTAATAATTCTTAATGTGATTTTTAGCAAACTATTCTCGTATGTATTTCTCTCTTTCAACCATATTTTAAATGTCTTGGAAGGTCTGAGTCATCCATAGTTACTTATCCTTCTTTTCTCAATGCCGAGCACAGTGCCTGGTTCCTGATAATTAATAAATACTTGTACAGTAAGGTCAAGTAAGCATTGGGAACACACAGAAAGTGGGGTTTTGCTGCACCATTTCCTCCCAACACAAATGCTTATCTGGGAATATCAAGACTCTGTGTTTGGCCACAGGCTTTGCAGAGAGCAAGCCTGAACACATGGTTTCTTCCAGCAGGACCAGCCTTCAGCTGGCCTCTCAGCAAATAAGGAGACTCAGTTACTATGATTTAGTACCATCTGGTACAGAGTCCAGGGAGGTGCATCTTCATGGAGGTGAGACAGAAGACCCTGTGAGCCACACACACAGCACACCCTGAAGAAGTAGCCACAGCCAGTGAACAGGCCAGGACCGGCCAAACACCCAAGAGGGAGGCTCAGGGGACACATAGAATAAGAAACACTAACCGTGGCGGCTGGCTAAGCCCCAGCGCAATGCCGGGTACTCTATATTGGTTCTCCTCTCTTAGTTTCCACGTTTCTCCCTGCGTGCTTCTCATTTACTTTGTTCACAGTCCATGGTGCTTTCCCATTATCTTGTTTCACAGGGCAGCCCTGAATGTTCTAAGCCGTGACCCCCAGTGACTCTGACAGGGTGGGGCAGTGCAGGCGAGCCTCAGCCTCCAGCTGCCTGCAAATGCTGCAGCCGGAAAGTGGCGGGCACACTGGACCCCCAGGAGGACAGCCACGGGCATGCTCCCAGAGCTCTTCCATCCACGTTGAAATCAGGTATAACAGTTTCTGAACCTCAGTTCTGCCACTCTCCCAGCTGTGTGAACTCGGACTGCTTAACCTCCGACTCAATCTCCTCATTTGAAAAATAGAGATAATAGCACCTACATCATTGAGTTGAAGAATTAAAACTATGGCTTATGAGTACTTCTCATTTGTCCTGCATTGTTCTAAATATTTCTAACACTTTAACCATTTAATTCTTATAACATCAACTATTAGTAGTCTCATTTTATAGATGGAGAAAGCAAGGCAGAGAGAGGATTCAGACCCCATGCATGAGAACGCACAGCTAGCAGTGAGTTAACCCCAGACAGGTGGTGCCAGAGTCCACACTATTAACTCATCTTCAGGACTCAGTGAGCTGCTGCTGCTGCTGCTGCTGCTAAGCGCAAGTCACTTGAGTCGTGTCTGACTCTGTTCGACCCCATAGACAGCAGCTCACCAGGCTCCTCCATCCCTGGGATTCTCCAGGCAAGAACACTGGAGAGGGTTGCCATTTCCTTCTCCAATGCATGAAAGTGAAAAGTGAAAGTGAAGTCACTCAGTCATGTCTGACTCTTCATGATCCCATGGACTGCAGCCCACCAGGCTCCTCCATCCACAGGATTTTCCAGGCAGGAGTACTGGAGTTGGGTGCCATTGCCTTCTCCGACTCAGTGAGCTAAGGGTATGCAAAAAGCCTCATAGGCATATAGCACATAGTATGTACCCTAAAAATAATGGTTATTATCCAATTCCCAAAGTTTTGTGCCCACTTGTTCAGTTGTGTCCAACTTTAACCCCACGAACTATAGCCTGCCAGGCTCCCCCGTCCACAGGGTTCTCCAGGCAAGAATACTGGAGTGGGTTGCCATTCCCTTCTTCAGGGGATCTTCCCAACCCAGGGATCAAACCCAGGTCTCCCGCATTGCAGGGAGATACTTTACCATCTGAGCCACTAGGGAAGCCCCCTCAATTCTTAAGGCGCATGATAAAAGAAAATTTACCCAGATTCAATTTGGGTAAATCTCCACTTTATGAATGACTGACAGCAAACAGAAGATTTAGGAGATCTTAGGAGATCAGCCCTGGGATTTCTTTGGAAGGAATGATGCTAAAGCTGAAACTCCAGTATTTTGGCCACCTCATGCAAAGAGTTGACTCATTGGAGAAGACTCTGATGCTGGGAGGGATTGAGCGCAGGAGGAGAAGGGGACGACAGAGGATGAGATGGCTGGATGGCATCACTGTCTCGATGGATGTGAATCTGAGTGACCTCCGGGAGTTGGTGATGGACAGGGAGGCCTGGCGTGCTGCGGTTCATGGGGTCGCAGAGTCGGACACGACTGAGCAACTGATCTGATCTTCTAGAGCTCTGGTTCTCAATAAGGGGTGTTTTCCCACAGTAAGGGACATCTGGCAATGTCTAGGGACATTTTGGTTGTCCCAGCTGGGGTGGGGATCCTCCTGGCATCTAACCTGTGTGGACCAGGTATCCTGCTAAACAATTTACAGTGCACAGGACAGTCTCTCGCAATCTGTCATTAAAAAAAAGATTTATCTGTCCCCAAATGTCACTCGTACCAAAGCTGAGGAACTCTGTCCTCAAGCACTGAGTCCGGACCATGTTCAAGGATGTGGGCTAACTGCCCGGTACCCAGTCTCGCACAGAGTATGAATGAATAAATACATATTCTTCAGCTCTAAAATGCTGTCCACTGAACAACATAACATCAACTCAACAGATGTGGTTCACGTGAAAGGAAATAGCACCACAGAGTGCATACAAAGAGCACACGAGATACATGCCAAGTCAAAAATGTTCAAGTGAATAGGAGGCGGGGGAGGTGTGCATCTTAGAATCAAGTAAACAGAGAATATTCCTTATGTTTAAAAATAAATGAAATCACAGAAGAAACAATCTTCCCAATATCTAAAGAACCACCAAAATATAGCCCAAGATACCTGCAGGGCCTTGCTCAGTCCCCAGACAGGCAACACACAGAAACCAGGATGGTGAGCGAAAGTTATCTTGGGCCTCAAGTTATTGGTAGAGGTCTGGACTGAGAATAATGATGAGACAGTGTCTAAATTCAACAGGATAGGCACCATGATTGATTAGTGATGTCTGTGCATACACGGAGGGGAAGCAATGTTACATATGACACCAACCTGCTGTCAAAAGAAATCTACTCTAGTCAAACCTACAAGTGGATTTTGAATCACACTGTCTAGATTTGAACCTCAGCTCAGCCACAGAAGAGCTATTCCCTTGAGGAGATTGATATGCTTCTCCGAAAAATCTATCTATTCTTCTATTAAATGTGTATAATACATCTTAGTTCCATGACATGGTTGTTTGAATGAGACCCATTGAAAATACTAAATATTACCATGACATTAAAATGAGATTATCTATTCTGGCACTGATCATAACAAACATCCTCTTCCAACAACACAAGAGAAGACTCTATACATGGACATCACCAGATGGTCAACACCGAAATCACATCAATTATATTCTTTGCAGCCAAAGATGGAGAAGCTCTATACAGTCAGCAAAAACAAGACCAGGAGCTGACTGCGGCTCAGACTATGAACTCCTTATGGCCAAATTCAGACTTAAATTGAAGAAAGTAGGGAAAACCACTAGACCATTCAGGTATGACCTAAATCAAATCCTTTATGAGTATACAGTGGAAGTGAGAAATAGATTTAAAGGCAGAGTTCCAAAGAATAGCAAGAAGAGATAAGAAAGCCTTCTTCAGTGATCAATGCAAATAAGAGGAAAACAACAGAATGGGAAAGAGTGGGGATCTCTTCAAGAAAATCAGAGATACCAAAGGAACATTTCATGCAAAGATGGGCTCGATAAAGGACAGAAATGGTATGGACCTAACAGAAGCAGAAGATATTAAGAAGAGGTGGCAAGAATACACAGAAGAACTGTACAAGACAGATCTTCACGACCCAGATAATCACAATGGTGTGATCACTCACCTAAAGCCAGACATCCTAGAATGTGAAGTCAAGTGGGCCTTAGAAAGCATCACTACGAACAAAGCTAGTGGAGGTGATGGAATTCCAGTTGAGCTATTTCAAATCCTGGAAGATGATGCTGTGAAAGTGCTACACTCAATATGCCAGCAAATTTGGAAAACTCACCAGTGGCCACAGGACTGGAAAAGGTCAGTTTTCATTCCAATCCCAAAGAAAGGCAATGCCAAAGAATGCTCAAACTACTGCACAATTGCACTTATCTCCCATGCTAGTAAAGTAACGCTCAAAATTCTCCAAGCCAGGCTGCAGCAATACGTGAACCGTGAACTTCCTGATGTTCAAGCTGGTTTTAGAAAAGGCAGAGGAATCAGAGATCACATTGCCAATATCCGCTGGATCATGGAAAAAGCAAGAGAGTTCCCGAAAAACATCTATTTCTGCTTTCTTGACTATGCCAAAGCCTTTGACTGTGTGCATCACAATCAACTGTGGAAAATTTTTCAAGAGATGGGAATACCAGAGCACCTGACCTGCCTCTTGAGAAACCTATATGCAGGTCAGGAAGCAACAGTTAGAACTGGACATGGAACAACAGACTGGTTCCAAATAGGAAAAGGAGTTCGTCAAGGCTGTATGTTGTCACCCTGCTTATTTAACTTCTATGCAGAGTACATCATGAAAAAAGCTGGGCTGGAGGAAGCACAAGCTGGAATCCAGATTGCCGGGAGAAATATCAATGACCTCATATATGCAGATGACACCACCCTTATGGCAGAAAGTGAAGACGAACTAAAAAGCCTCTTGATGAAAGTGAAAGTGGAGAGTGAAAAAGTTGGCTTAAAGCTCAACATTCAGAAAACGAAGATCATGGCATCTGGTCCCATTACTTCATGGGAAATAGATGCGGAAACAGTGGAAACAGTGTCAGACTTGATTTTTCTGGGCTCCAAAATCACTACAGATGGTGACTGCAGCCATGAAACTAAAAGATACTTACTCCTTGGAAGGAAAGTTATGACCAACCTAGACAGCATATTCAAAAGCAGAGACATTACTTTGCCAACAAAGATTCGTCTAGTAAAGGCTATGGTTTTTCCAGTGGTCATGTATGGATGTGAGAGTTGGACTGTGAAAAAGGCTGAGTGCCGAAGAATTGATGCTTTTGAACTGTGGTGTTGGAGAAGACTCTTGAGAGTCCCTTGAACTGCAAGGAGATCAAAACAGTCCATTCTGAAGGAGATCGAGCCCTGGGATTTCTTTGGAGGGAATGATGCTGAAGCTGAAACTCCAGTGCTTTGGCCACCTCATGCGAAGAGTGGACTCATTGGAGAAGACTCTGATGCTGGGAGGGATTGGGGGCAAGAGGAGAAGGGGACGACAGAGGATGAGATGGCTGGATGGCATCACTGACTCGATGGATGTGAGTCTCAGTGACCTCCAGGAGTTGGTGATGGACAGGGAGGCCTGGTGTACTGCGATTCATGGGGTCACAAAGAGTCGGACACGACTGAGCGACTGATCTGATCTGATCTGATTCTGGTGCTTCCTAACCTATAGTTCCCAGGTACTCTCTAGGAGATATTCCATTTTCTGCATAGATTAGATTATTTGAAGGTGGAACTTTAGGCCATTCTTTAGGTTCATTTATGCCCTTTTTTAATCTAGATGTTAGAACTGGGCATGCTTTATGTAATTAGAAATTGATTGCAAAATAAATGACTGGTCTAATAAATGCCCTTTCCTGACTCATATTAGAGCCTTCCAGGGACAAAAGATAATTTGTCCACTGCTAAGGTGGATACACAAAGGAGCTATCATAACTAGTCTCCTTATGAGTCGTGTCTCCCAGGCTTCACACTCTTGCATAACCTTTGCCCCTTGAACCTAGGCTGGTCCTTGTGCTTTATCAACTAGAACATGGAGGCAGTGATACTACATGACTCCTCAGGCTGGGTTCAGAAGAACACTTGTAACTTCCTCCTTGACCTCCCGGTACATTCATTCTCAAGGGAAACAGATTCCCCTGAGCAGCATGATAACCTTAACACTGACATGATGTGAGGAAGCCCAAGCTAGCCAAGAGCCGCTAAATGAAGAGAGAGACCCAGCCCGCTCCCAGAAATTCTATCCACCCAGCCAAGGCACCAGACACTGGTGAAGACATCACCTTGGTTGTCTAGCCCAGACAAGTCTTCAAATGACCCCACCCCCAGCTGCCATCAACTTGAACTATATGGAAGATCAAGCAAGAACTATCCACCAAAGACCTGCAAACGCACAGGACCTAGAGAGATTATAGTAAATGATCATCTTAAGTCACTACTTTTGGGGTCACTTGTTACTCAATGTTAGCAGTCTGAGCCAGGAGCCATCTTGGATGTGCAGACGTGAGAAAGACCACCATGTGAACTGCTTACCTTCTGCCCTGGATTAAGGCCACATTCTGAGCTGAGGCTTAGAACGTCAATAGTTATTTCTTTTTTAGGACACAATTCAACACATAAAGTAAATATTCAGATTTTTTGTGGCTGGAGTATAATATCCACTAATTGCTTAATAGGCAATGAAGCTAGAAAGATAACTATGTGTCTGATCCTGAGTCTGATTCTGTGTCCATACTAAGGACTTTAGACTTTACCATCAAAGAAACACAAAATGGGTTTAAGCAGAAAGGTCAGGTGATCAGACTTGACTTTTGAATAGATGACTGTGACTATACAAAAATAGTATGTTAGTTCATAAGAGGAAGCTGGGGTGAGTACCAAGCAAGATGCCATTCAAAAGTCAAGGTGAACCTTGCAAAGTACATACAAATTTGACATGGTTCATAAACCTAAATGTGACACAGTGAAGCTTCTAGAAGAAACATAAGAGAATATCTTCATGACCTTTGGGTAAAGATTTCTCAAATATGTCACCCAAAAAGCACTAGCCATAAAAAAAAAAAAAAAGATTGATACACTGGACTTCATTAAAGAACGGTTCATCAAAAGATACTGTTGATTCAGTTCAGTTCAGTCACTCAGTCGTGTCTGACTCTTTGCGACCCCATGAATCACAGCACCCAGGCCTCCCTGTCCATCACCAACTCCCAGAGTTCACCCAGACTCACATCCATCGAGTCAGTGATGCCATCCAGCCATCTCATCCTCTGTCTCCCCTTCTCCTCTTGCCCCCAATCCCTCCCAGCATCAGAGTCTTTTCCAATGAGTCAACTCTTCGCATGAGGTGGCCAAAGTACAGGAGTTTCAGCTTTAGCATCATTCCCTCCAAAGAAATCCCAGGGCTCATCTCCTTCAGAATGGACTGTTTGGATCTCCTTGCAGTCCAAGGGACTCTCAAGAGTCTTCTCCAACACCACAGTTCAAAAGCATCAATTCTTCGGGGTTCAGCTTTCTTTATAGTCCAACTCTCACATCCATACATGACCACTGGAAAAGCCATAGCCTTGACTAGAAGGACCTTTCTTGGCAAAGTAACTTCTCTGCTTTTGAATATGCTATCTAGGTTGGTCATAACTTTCCTTCCAAGGAGTAAGTGTCTTTTAATTTCGTGGCTGCAGTCACCATCTGCAGTGATTTTGGAGCCCCAAAAATAAAGTCTGACACTTTCCACTGTTTCTGCATCTATTTCCCATGAAGTAATGGGACCGGATGCCATGATCTTCGTTTTCTGAATGTTGAGCTTTAAGCCAACTTTTTCACTCTCCACTTTCACTTTCATCAAGAGGCTTTTGAGTTCCTCTTCACTTTCTGTCATAAGGGTGGTGTCATCTGCATATCTGAGGTTATTGATATTTCTCCCGGCAATCTGGATTCCAGCTTGTGGTTCTTCCAGCCCAGCATTTCTCATGATGTGCTCTGCATAGAAGTTAAATAAGCAGGGTGACAACATACAGCCTTGAGGTACTCCTTTTCCTATTTGGAACCAGTCTGTTGTTCCATGTCCAGTTCTAACTGTTGCTTCCTGAACTGCATATAGGTTTCTCAAGAGGCAGATCAGGTGGTCTGGTATTCCTCTCTTGAAAAATTTTCCACAGTTGATTGTGATGCACACAGTCAAAGGCTTTGGCATAGTCAAGAAAGCAGAAATAGATGTTTTTCTGGAACTCTCTTGCTTTTTCCATGATCCAGCGGATGTTGGCAATGTGATCTCTGGTTCCTCTGCCTTTTCTAAAACCAGCTTGAACATCAGGAAGTTCACGGTTCACATAGTGCTGAAGCCTGGCTTGGAGAATTTTGAGCATTACTTTACTAGCATGGGAGATGAGTGCAATTGTGTGGTAGTTTGAGCATTCTTTGGCATTGCCTTTCTTTGGGATTGGAATGAAAACTGACCTTTTCCAGTCCTGTGGCCACTGGTGAGTTTTCCAAATTTGCTGGCATATTGAGTGTAGCACTTTCACAGCATCATCTTCCAGGATTTGAAATAGCTCAACTGGAATTCCATCACCTCCACTAGCTTTGTTTGTAGTGATGCTTTCTAAGGCCCACTTGACTTCACATTCTAGGATGTCTGGCTCTAGGTGAGTGATCACACCATCATGATTATTTTGGTCGTGGGAGAGTGATAAAACAAGCCATGGACTGAGGAAAGATACTTGTCACATATATATATGAAAATAGACCCATATCCAAATATATAAATAATTCCTACAACACAAAGGCTGATAACTCAATTTTTTAAGGGACCAGACACACACATGTGCACTCAAGTGTACACACACACAAGTCTAAACACGATAATAGAGTGTTGATGAAGATATGGAGTAGCTTCAACCCTCCTACATGGCTGGTGGGAATGTAAGCTGGTTCAACCACATTAGACAACTTTTTGGCAAAATCAGCTAAAGCTAAATATACATATTGTATGACCTGGAAACTCTCCTCTGGGCTTTGTCTCTAAGAGAAACTAAAACTTCTTTCCACCAAAAAATAGGTACAAGGATGTTTATAGAATTATTCATAATTTTTAAAAATCTGGAAATTATCAATACTAAATACCCATTAAACACAGAAAGGATAAATCATGCAGTATAGATAAATTTTCTTCCTTAGAAGATGCTACAGACTGAATGCTTGTGTCCCTCCAAAATGCATATGTTGGAAAATATACCCCAATTTGATCATATTAGGAGGTGGGGGTCGTAGAAGGGTGATTAGGAAATGAGAGTGAAACCTTCGTGAATGGTATCAGTACTATTTATAAGAGAAACACCTTGCCCCTTCCATCATGTGCTGTTGCTGCTGCTGCTGCTAAGTCGCTTCAGTCATGTCCGACTCTATGTGACCCCATACTGATGTCACAGGAAAAACACAAAAAGACGGCTATGCACCAGGAAACTGTACTTCATGAGACACTGAACTGCTGCAACCTTGACCTTGGACTTCCCAGTCCCCAGAGTTGTGAGAAATACATTCCTGTTGTTTACAAGCCACGCAGGACTACAGTATGTCTTATCATTAAAGCAACTCAAAAGAACAAAGACAGTGGAACCCTTCCTCTTCACAAAAAAATCTACTTTTTAACACAGTGAGTAGGATTTATCTCATGGCCATAATGATGAGAAGAAAACAAACAGAAAAGCTAGACACAAATATATATATATATATATATATATATATACTTTATGATTCCATTTAGAAGTTCAAGAACAGGTGAAAGTAACCTTGATAGAAGTGATTAGGATAACAAGAGGGCTCAAGGGAGCTGCTGGCCTGCTGGCAATCTACATCTCAATCTAAGGTTCCACAGGTGTAGACATATGGAAACAGTCACTGGAGGTACAGCTTGGGCTTGTGCACTTTGCTCATGCAGGTAGCAGGTAACAGCTCAGTGATGGCTAAAGGAAGCTGGGGCCTCCTCGGTGGCTCAGGGATAAAGAATCCACCTGCCAATGCAGGAGATGCTGGTTCAATCCCATAAGATCCCCCGAAGAAGGAAATGGGAACCCACTCCAATATTCTTGCGTGGGAAATCCCATGGACAAGAGGGGCCTGGCGGGCTACAGTCCATAGGGTCACAAAAGAGATACAGCTTAGCGATTGAACAACAGCAACAAAGGAAGCCCAGGCGAGCCGGGATGAGAGGCAAGCGGGGAGGGCAGTGCTGAGGATAGAGAGATAGGAAAGGCGCCTGACACCTAGGGGTGGCTATGGTGATGCCCAGAGAACCATTAGTCAAATCCATCTCCCCTGCCTTTCAGAGTCAAAATCGTCTACACAAGACGCACGCCCGTCAAGCCGCACGTAGCCTAAACAAGAAGATGCTCACCTGAGTTGCTGTCTTCCAGAAACTTGGATCAGCTTCATCCAGTTTGAGCTGAGCTCCTTAAGATTGGATGGGAATCACTCACCCTCCAACTGGGCATGTGCAGGTGTCTGCTGAGTGACCTTTGATGTCAGAGGGCCGAGAACTCCACCCTCCTTTCCTGCCCTGTTTTGACCTCATGGATGCCCATAGCTTGGATAAGCCTCCGCAGAACAAGGGTCACCATCAGCTCATCTTTTTTCAATCGCCATCCCCCACCCACCAAACCTGCCCACGCTGGGACTGCCCTGCTGCTTTAGTCTTCATCCCATAAATACCCCAACCCCTGCCTTAGAGGTTTATGTCTGAGATTTGTCTTTGCATCTCCTCTCTTGTCTTTCTCCTGAAAACAACCCTCTCTTGGCTGCAAACCTTGGTGTCTCAATGTTTTGGCTTGCTGAGCTGGGGGCTGAAACTAGGCTGGGTGGGTACCAGTGGGAAAAGCAAGACTGGAGATGAGAAGATTCCTCTCTTAGTTCTGGCTCCAAGTGTCTATGGGAGTGAAGGGAAAAAGCCAGGAGAGGCAGAAAGAAACCAGAGCCTCACCCGGGGCTTTCAAAAAGAAGCTGGATTTTGTTGGGGGGAATTGGTGTTTGGACAAGGGAACTGGCCCTGAAGGATGAAGTCCACACAAGGGCTGTTAGATGGGGGCGCTCACGGCCCATTTCCCCACTGGCAGGAGAATTTTTCTAAGATCTTGTGATAGGGGTCATTTTTTTTTTTAAAACCATTGTTTTGCAAAAACATGGTAACAAAACCCTAGAGTAGAAAATCTGCAGTCAAATCCTCCTGCAAGATGGAAAATGGTTGGGGGTGGGATGGAGGGACAATGGTATGGAAAACACTCAATGCTGCAGTCTTTCCAGAAAAATGCTTTCCGAATCTGAAGCCCACTTTATCACAATTGTCAAAACAGACGCAGGCAGTACATAATTTATGACCCTGGGGTGGCAGCTGAGGAGAAGAAGCCTAAAAGATTGGTTTTATTTTTCTTATTAATATTTATTGGCTAAGAAATAGCTCTGCCCCCACTAGACCGGAATGTGGGCTTAATTTGAAGGAGACGCATTTGATTTGTGTTTCTGAGCCCCTGGGGCTGGTCCTCCGGGCTGCCTGGAGCGGTGACAGCTTGAGGACACTGCCCTCCTTCACTCTGCTGGCCACGTGGCAGTGGGCCCCTCTGACGGAGCCTGTCTATTGCGGGGACACGCGAAGGGCGGGCGAGTGGGGGTGGTGAGCCCCATGTGGGCAGAAAATGAAAGTCCCCAACACAGAGCTTGGAAGACACCTGGATGCCTGAGGCAGCCCAAGGGTGCAGAGGAAAGAGACCTGAGCTACAGGCTGAAGGGCCAGGTCTTCCGTGAGATATGGAGGAACGGTGCTCCAGGCAGAGGGAACAGCACTTTCGAAGGTCCAGCGGCATAAAGGACTGCACCTTTTCTGGGGAATGCTCTCCTTTTAGGAACAATAAATGAAAAAAAAAAAAAAAAACTTACACCTATCATTGATAATGGCTTCCCCGGTGGCTCAATGGTAAAGAATCTGCAATCCGCCTGCCAATGCAGGAGACATGGTTCCATCCCTGGTGGGGAAGATCCCCTGGAGGAGGAAATGGCAACCCACTCCAGTACTCTTGCCTGGGAAACCCCATGAACAGAGGAGCCTGGCAGGCTACAGTCCATGGGGTCACAGAGTTGGACATGACTGAGCAACCAAACAACCATCCTTACTATTGGGGTGGGAAAAGGAAGTAGACGAGAAAAACTGATAACAGTCCCTTTCTAGAAAATCTAGAGTGCTGAGTTGGGGGGAGGATCTGGACAACAGTCAGCAGATGGGAGTTTTTTCCAGCTCACTGGCCGTGGGCAAGGGGTACTGATACCACCTGGACCTGAAGCGAGGCGGGCAGCTCCGAGGCCCGCCGCCTCACCTGCGGCAGCCTGCACGGAGCAGGGCAGTCGCGCCTGCACAACCTCCCTGCTGCCCGAGAGGCGGCCAGGGCAAGTGGTCCTGTCACAGGGGAGGAAAAAGGGCCAGACAGGGGGCACTGCCCGGGTCTCACTCCGCACAGAGTGTGGACTTGGACTCCAGGCTCCTGACTCTCCTGACTCAAAATCCAGCGCTTTCTCCCTGACACCACCTCTGTCCCATCTCTACTTCAATCCCGAATATAAACCTGAGTTTTCAGAGAAAGGAAACAGCTGAAGAAAAGGAGGGTAGAGGGAGAAGGGGATGGAGGAGAGGACCAGCTTAAGGCGATCAGGGACTGGGCTAGATCCTGCCTCTCTGGGGGAGTTTGGACCAGTGACACAAAGTTTGTGAGAGGTGTTCAAATCTTTGGAAAAGGGACCCATATCTGTTTCATCAAGTGCTCATGAGTTAAGAGGTTGCAAAAAATACAGAAGAGCCCATCTTATGTGCCAGGCACTGTGCTGGACCCTCATGCAATTTTATTTACCCTCCAGACCGTCCTGCAGAGCGAGTGTTAATACACCCATCTTCTGGTAGAGGAGACGGGGGCCCGGACGGACCACTGCAACTTGCCCAAAGCTAGTGGCACAGTGTCTAGACCCTAAAGTTAATAGTACTCTTCCTTTAAAGAACTAAAGGAGAAAAGTCAAACCAGTCCAGAGAAAAACAGGGGAGCGACATCTCCAGGCCCTCCACCAAACATGCCCTGGCCCCCCAAATCCAGCAGTTAGGATCCACTCTCTTAAATGCTTCTTTCTTGGTTCACACTACTTGGTCTTTTTTTTTTTTTCCTTGTTAGGAGTCAAGATGTCTAAAGGGAAACCTTCTGTTTTCAGGTGTGGTTATTTTTATTTATTTATTTATTTTTGAGAAGAGCTTTTAGGCTGTTTTAAAAATCTTTTCTGGGAAAACTCACTCCCAGAGAAAAGCCTTTCCTCGGAGCACGAGAATTACAGGGAGGTAATGAATTCTGATTTCACTAGCCTTCCTGGCCTGCCCCACCCATGGTCTCTCATCCCCTAAGCCTCAAAAAGAACCCGGGATGCTGTGCTGTGGCTACCAGATTAATGGGATGTCTTTCCCAGTGGAGACACACACAGGAAGACCCCAAAAGAAGTACTGAAGGGAGAATGAGGGTCAGGCCTGCAGTGGTGCTGAGTTTCCCCCAGTGGCTTGGTGGTCAAGAATCTGCCTGTGATGCAGAAGACCCAGAAGACGCAAGTTCGATCCCTGGGAAGATCCCCTGGAGGGGGCACATGGCAACCCACTCCAATATTCTTGCCCGGAGAATTCCACGGACACAGGACCCTGGCGGGCTACAGCCCATAGGGTCACAAAGAGTCGGACACGACTGAAGTGACTGAGCACACACTGGGGGGCTGCTGGGGAGAGGGGGCCGTCCAGAGGAGATTCTGGAGGGGCTATGTCAGGGGAGGAAGGAGGCGGGGGTGCATCTTCAAGATGACCCGCACATCAGTGGGTTGAACTGTCCCCAGAGAAGTAGGACCAAGGCCCAACTACCTACCTGTGCATTCATCTTACTTGAAAATAGGGTCTTTGGGGCAGCTTTTTGAGATGAGATCATCCTGAATTTATGGTTTTAGGAAGGAGGGCATGGCAACCCACTCCAGTCTTCTTGCCTAGGAAATCCCATGGACAGAGGAGCCTGGCAGGCTATAGTCTGTAGGGTCTCAAAGAATCAGACAAGACTGAAGCAACGGAGCTCTAGACACAGCATATTCTGGCTTGAAGGTGGGCCCGAAAGTCAAAGACCGATCCTTAGAAGACAAAGTTCAGGGAGATGTGAGGCAGAGAGGGAGCCCCCGTGAAGTTGAAGGCAGTGATGGCAGTGATGTGTCCACAGGCCAAGAGCCCCAAGGCTTGGCAGCGGCCCCCAGAAGCCAGGGAGAGGCTGGCTTGAGCCTCAGGGCCTCCGGAAGGGAATCAAGCCTGCGGGCACCTTGGTCTCAGACCACTGACCTCCAGGACTGCGAGAATGGTCGTCTGTGGTTCTAAGATGCTCACTTTGTGGTATCTTGCTTCATCTGCCCTGGGAAATGAATACACCCACCAAAGGGCGAGAGCCCTGAGGCTCCAGTTTGTCACTCATTTATGACTGGTTTCAGGGGCCTCAGTCACGGGGGGTGATGAGGCAGCTGGATCGTCTAGTATTAAATTCCGCTCGTTGGCCCCACAGCTCCCTGTTTCATAGGGGGCTATAGGAGTGCCACACAGGGGCTCAGGAGCCAACCCTCTGCCCCCAGCACTCTGGGTCACATCTCTTCTCTGCTGGCAAAGACTTCCAAGGTTGAGCAAGGCCCTGCTACTGATGTGAGAGCAGGACCCAGCCACACAGCCTCTCCTGCCCCTCCATCTGGGCTGGTGGCCTTCCAGCCCAGCCCCAGGCTCCTTTGGGGTCTGAAGAAAGACCAGGGCATGTCACACCCTGCAGGACTCAGCCCTGAACCACAGCAGGGAGGAGAGACCTTGGTACCATCTTGGACCCCACCCCAGGCCTCTGTGCAAAGCCCCCATCCCCTCCTCTTCCCCAAGCAAACTAGCTCCAGCAAGTCAAACGCCAGCAGGGCTGAGAGCTCGTGGATTCAGCAAACACAACCAGATGCTGACTCCCAGCTCCCACTCACTGTCCGCAGGTCCCAGCAGCACATGCTTCCCCCGGTCAGGGCCTCCGAGCACCTTACAGAGCGGGCAGGAGCAGATGGACCAAGCGGGCAGGAGCGGATGGACCAAGCAGCCATGGAAGTTCTTTAGTCTCTCAGTCATGTCTGATTTTGTGACCCCGTGGACTGTAGCCCACCAGGCTCCTCTGTCCATGGGATTTCCCAGGCAAGAAAACTGGAGCGGGTTACCATTTCCTCCTCTAGGGGATCTTCCTGACCCAGGGATCGAACCCACATCTCCTGCATTGGCAGGCGGATTCTTTACCACTGAGCCATCAGGGAAGCCCTTAGTCTCTCTTAATCTGTTTTAATGTTCCCTGAAGAGTGAGTCTCCAGAAAAACTTCTGCCACCAGCCTTTGTCTGTGCTGGTCCCTCAGTCTGAAGCCCCCCACCCCCCATATTCACAGAAGCCCCTCAACATGAGCTCTGCCGCCCTGTCCCCTCCCTCTGTGCCGAGCGCTGGTTTCCATGTCTCTTCTCTGTTCTTCCTGTTGGCGGAAAAGCCGGTCAGGATTCCAGGGGTCTTCGGTGGTCTAGTCCCTTGTCTGTGTGTTTATCTGTAAACACGTAAGTACTACAGATAGTGGTGGCTTCACAGTCTGCTGACCCACAAGCCTGAAGTAAATAATTTTCTTAGCATTGGTCACCAGAGAAGGAAACTATCGTGAGTGAAATATAAAATATATATATGTTTTACACCCTACAGGCAGGTTGAAACTGAGGTAGGACAAAGGACTGTGTGGCTCCTGTGTGGAAAACGCCAAAACAAATTAAAACAATAAATCTGGAACAATGGCAGAAGGCAACTTAACACACCTTACAACAGAAGCAAATTTTGAGCAAGAACACTTAGCACCACTACCACGGTCCCCACCACTGCCACCATCCACATAGCTTCAGGAGGGCAGATGTGGGGTGGTGAGAGACTGAGAACTCTGGGAGTTGGGATGGAGCTTCTGGTTTTCCTGATTGCCTTATCCTAAGTCCATGAAAGAATGTGGGGGTCGATATTCTGGCCTATAAAATGGAGATAACGATTCCTTTGTAACTGTACCAAATAATTAGAAAATTTGGAAGGAACCCCATGGGAAAAGCATAAATCTTCTATAAATATTGGTGTCTTCATCAGCATCTAATCATTTTTATCAGAATTGAAATAACAACAATAATGTATCTGTTAATACCTAACCAATTTCTCTCGGGACTATAAAACCGCACTTTATGGGTGAAGATGACAAAGCTCTAAATCACTGCAACTCATCAGGGTCAGAGCTGCCATACACAGCTGCATAGGTTGTGCACTGCAGGACTCTAGGCTCTAGAGATGCCATTTTGGTTATCGCAGTTTGATATCTCAGCAGAAGGCAATAAGAAGGCTTGAGAAAAAGGCAACTTTTTTTTTTTTTTTTTACAAAATGAGATAGATGAAATACCAGATACCAGACAGAGATACAAAATGAGACATGAGATAGCAGAGACTGCTCTGTGAGCAATCACCAAGGAATAGGGGTGGACAAGGCTCAGGAAGCCATTTGAGCAGATGGGGACATCACGCTCAGAGAGTGGGCCCTGATCCGTGGGTGCTCCAAAGCCTGGACCAAGGGCAGCCACTCGAGGGCTGGCATCTGAGAAGCTTGGTGGAGGAAACCTTACACCCACCTTGAGGGATGTGTCTGTAGGTCTTACATGGGAGGTGCTCTCAAAGGGCAGATTTCCCTCCAGCTGAAAAAGCAGAGCACTCCAATATACCACATGTGGATCCAGCTTCTCCTGGTGTGTTTCCCCCTCCATCACTTCTGGGGGCAAGTAGCCTAGCATCCCGGGCTTCCTAGGTGACTCAGTGGTAAAGAATCTGCCTGCCAAGCAGGAGACAAGGGTTTTAAAATAAAAGAAACCAGCTCAAATCCTGGTTCTACCCTGTTCTAGCTGGTGAGCAACAGCATCTACTGGGCCAGGCCAGTCCCTGCTGTATACTTACAAGGAGGGATGCTCAGCCAGGAGTCAAAAGGCGCGGTCCTTCGCTCCCCTTAGTGGACACTCGCTACAGGTAAACCCCTTAACCTCACCCAGCCTCAGCTTCCTCGCCTAAAAACCAAACAAGGGTAATGATGATTAAATGAGAAAATTGATTTAAAAGCATCCAAACATTAATAGAAACACAGCTAGAGCTCAATAAGTACTGTTGTTATTGTTACACATGGGATATGTGTAACAATAACACTCTGTAACTCTTTGTAACCCCATAGACTATAGCCCACCAGGGGATTTTCCAGGCAGGAACACTGGAGTGGGTTGCCATTTCTTCTCTAGGGGATCGTCCTGACTCAGGAATTAAACCTTTGTCTCCTGCTTGACAGGCAGATTCTTTACCACTGAGCCACCTGGGAAGTCCCACAGGGTCATCTCCTCTCAGCTACTGCCCTAATAGTGCTGTGTAACAAGGACTCCCTAAACTCGGTGGCTGACAGCAACAAGCATTTTCTCATCCTGCATGGTCCTGCAGTGTGGTCTACAGTGCCATTGGTTTAGCTGATCTGCCCTGGGCTTGGCTGCCCCGTGGGCCTCTTCTCCTGGACCAGCAGGGCATGCTCTTCTAGGCAGATCACAACCTCAAGAGGCAAGTCCATCCACACAGGCAGGTTTCAAGCAAGCATTCAGGGCACACTCATTAGCATCCTTGGGCTAAAGAAATTCACACGGCCAAACTCAAAGTGTAAAAATGTACAGTTCTCTGCATCCGCGTAGGTCTGGGCAGGGGTGTGGAGGTAGAATGAGGGCAGGGTGCAAAGAGTGAGGATCAGTCTCCATAGGAGCCTGGATTTTAATTTGTTTTGAATACAATGGAGATGTGAAAGCAGGGGAATTAAGGCCCCAGGAAGATCCTACTGTTTGAGTGAAGGATGCCTTACAGAAGGGAGGGGGCGCAAAGCAGAAAGACCTCTTACAATAGAGCCTCTGGGAGTTCCATGGCCTGACCCCTATGAGTGACCGAGGGATGAATTTGTGAACCAGCCCCAGGCATTTTCCGATAAACGAAAATCGCTCCCTTAGGTCACTGGGTAACTTGGGAAAGATCGGTCAGAGGATGAAATGATTTTTCTAAGGCTCCATTAGCGAGGATCAGGTGACCAACAGGACCGGCTTTTGCTTTCATGCCCACCAGCGTGGGTTGGCCACACTGCATTGCAAATTATTAGTCGCCGTTTGAGAAGTCTTAATTATCTGGATCCATTGGAAACCGTGTCAGTTATTTGAAACCAAGAGGTCGATAGCTCTGATCAATGCCGGGCCATTAAGGCACAGAGAGGTCGATAGAAACAGCCCCAGCTCCCCACGCCAAACTCAGGGAGCCCGAGGCACCTTCATTTTCTGAATCAAGAACCGAAAACCCTTAAGTCGGACGTACAATGTGGTCACAGACTTGCTGAGGAGGCTGTTGCCGCAGCTGTCAGGAGGATACCAAATTAGACTGAGATCTTTTATTTTCCATGGTTGTAAAGTCTTGCCTTTTACCCCTTAGGAAACTTGTTATTTATTTTCAGATTGAGCCAGACCTGCCTAAGGGTTTTGTTTTTTTTTTTCTCTTGTCTACCCTGTAGCGCAGTATGATTCCAAAGGGCCTCATCGGGCCAAGAAGAGCTGGCCTCCACTCACGCTGCCCTTGTGGCTCTGCTGGGTGACCCCTGTGTCCCAAGGCACAGTTAGCACCCCCTTGGGTGTTGTGATGTGACTCAGACATGACACAACCCAGCCTGTTCCGCTGCATCTCCTCCGTCTCAGAAAGTGGCATATTGTGAGTGCCATCAACAATTCAAACAGTCTGGTACCTAGTAGATGCTCCACAAATATTTATGGAGTGGGCAAATAGAGGACCCTGGGGAAGTTATATAATCTCTTGGAGGCCACCTTCCCCATCAGTAAAGAAATGCAACTGTTTATCCTCCTGAGGAGCTGTTTAACGGTTTCCCCCAAATAAGTGAGAACTTTAGTGCAGTGCCTGACTTCCCTAGCGGTTCAGATGGTATAGAATCTGCCAGCAATGCAAGAGACCTGGGTTCAATTCCTGGGTTGGGAAGATCCCCTGGAGAAGCAAATGGCAACCCACTCCAGTATGCTTGCCCGGGGAATCCCATGGACAGAGGAGCCTCGTGGGCTATAGTCCACAGGCTTGCAAAGAGTAGGACACAACTCTACTACGGGCACAGCTAGGCCTGCTTCCTCTGCCTGCTGATACGGGAGGTGGCCGTCTGTGCAGCAGGAGGCACTGGAGCAGGGGTTCCCAGAGCAAAGGGAGAGAGGGAATTGAGAGGACCAAAGCTTCTCATGCAAGCTCAGAACCAGCCAAGGATCACACCCCGACCATGCCACCTCACCCTGGCATCAGAGGGCAGGTGACCCTGAAAGACACGATGTTCTTAGCCCTCCCAACTGCCTCTTCTCTGCAACTCCCCTCCCTCCATCGCCCCTGGAACCTTCCACTCCAAACTCAGCGAGCTACATATCACTGCCAGATCCTGAGTCCTCACGTCTGGCCCTTTCCTTCCCTCATTCGGCCATCCTTCATTCACTCCTTCCACAAAGATGTGCTGGTGCTCTGGGTTCAGGACAAAGGGTCTGAGGTGCCCCTCCTCAGGGAGTTAGCATCTCCATAAGGAAGACGCTAATGGCAAGGGCAGACTGTTGAACAGGAAGTGATTGATTACACAACGATTAATTACACCCATGCCGCAAATGTGGGTGATGAGGGCAAACAACAGGGAACTAATCCAGAAGATGCCTCTAAGGGTATGAAGGCAGACCGGGCAGAGGAAGCATGTGTATAAGGCCAGGAGCGGTCCAGAGCTCCCAGCATGTGGATGTAGGAGGAAGGCCGTCCCAGGAGGCTCTCTGGATGGTCCATGTGTCTTCTGAGACCACAGTCAGGAACTGGTGGGATGGAGAGATGAAATGTACTTAATGGGACCCCACCCTCAGGTTTCCCATCTTTGGAGTGACCGGGCTCAGCTTTCTCACATGTCTCTCTGGGACTTCCAAGGTGGTCCAGTGGTTAAGAGTCTGCCTGCCAGTGCAGAGACCCAGGTTTGATCCCTGATCTGGGAAGATCCCACATGCCGCTAACTAAGCCCATGCACTGCAACTGCTGAGCCCCTGCCGCAGCTATTGAAGCCCACGTGCCTAGAGCCCGTGTCCCATAACAAGAGAAGCCACTGTAACGAGAAGCTCACGCACTGCAACTAGATAGGAGCCCCTGCTCGCTATAGCCGGAGAAAGAATGCTCAGCACTGAAGACCCAGCACAGTCAAAAATAAACAAGGAAAGGTTAAAAAAAAATGTAAGTGCCTCTCCCCAGGAAAATATTGTGATTCTACACAATTCATGGAGGAGGCTCCAAGTGCCTTGGGAGTTATCCCAGGTTTTCCTACAGTGACGACAAAATAGCAGCCATTGCTGCCTGTCAGTTGGGTGAAAATATGGCCACATGTATGAAATTGATTTACTACCAGAGAAAGGGGCATTAATCCAGCTGCAAATTCTCTCTGCTGGGACACGAGGCGGTAAATTTCAGCTAGCCGGCAGCAGCTCCGATACAGCATGAAATATGGCGCTTGTGTTGTGTGTGTGTGTTTAATAAAGGGAACTCTTTTTCAGATTCTTAATTGACAATCACATTTTCCCATCTGAAAACCAGAGCAGATGATGAGATCATAAAATCGTGAGGCAAAAAAAAAAAAAAAATGCCTTTTCCCTGCTCTTGTTGACACTTCAACACACGGAGCTTATTGAGTGAGCCTTTTGTCTGTAGTCAGGACATTCTTGTGTTTCTGAATATCAAAAGGAAATTAAACCATCCAGAATAATTTATTGAACACATATTAAATGCAAGTTGGCTTTTAAGAACAATAATAGCTTGTAGTATTATTCCTTGTTATTATTGTCATTAACATTTATTGAATAATCACCATGAACTTTCTAGAGCTCCTGCCTATAAATTCTGAAATAGCTGGGAAAGGCAGGCTGCTACTCTCCCCATGTCTGGATAAGCACTATGATCAGAGAGGGTAGGTGTGCTTTCCAGGGTTGCACAGGTAGATGACGCGCCAAATGTGAACCCGAGCTTGTACATTTCCCACCACATCACATAAATTAGACCCAGATCCCCAAGGCTGACACACATCCTCATGCTCTGAAGTGGGAAGCCCCTCCCACTCTTCCCCTGCAACCCCCAGCCCCCCAATTCCCTATTCTCACGGGCTCCAGGAAGATTGGATTAAATCAAAATCCCCAGCTAGTCCCTTGGTCTGGTTGTCTAAACTGGACCTTATGGCAAATTTCTCCCTATAACAAAGTCCATTTCAAAGGGCATTTTCCTAGCACTGTTTGATGTTAAAAGGGTTTCCCCCAGATAACTGTCATTTTCACCAGTCTTATTCATTTCATGAACACTTATTGAGCACCTACTGCATGCCAGAGCATGCCCTCGACCCTGGGGAGACAACTCTGTGGTTCCTGCTCTAGGGAAGAGAGGACTGCTCTCCAACCAGCCCCAGCTAGTAGCCCCTCAAGCCTACTTCCTTGGAAAGTTCCTCCCTCGATGAGCGGAGGTGGAGCTGGTCAGCACACACTGGGCACAAGAAGCTGCTTGCCCCCCAAAACACGCTTCTCTCCCTCCTCCTTGACCATCAAAACCTCCCTCCCAACTAGAGAGGCTGAAAAGACCGGTCCTCACGTTCTCAGAGTCTGCTGCAGCTAAGAGCCGTCACGTCATTGACACCAGCCAATGAGAGCAGACAGAAAACTCGGGGCTTCTGAGGAATGTTTCCTGCTGATCAGACACAGATGCTCAAGAAGAAAGCCTCAGCTCTTTCTCTTCTAATCTTGATTTTTATTTGGTTATGGGAGGAGGTCAAACATCCTGTGACACGGAGGACTTCAAAACACACTGAGGAGACAGAGTAGAGAGAAGGCAAGGGCCCGGGTCCTCGACAGCATCCCTAAGCTGTCTCCTGGTCTGTAGAAGGAGGCTGTGTCTATACATGAAAGAAGGGCAGCCTCAGCGATCTAGATATCACGTGGAAAATAGCCAAGTTGATAGTGATGGTTTCTCTCCAGAAAGCACATGGCTGTATCAGCGGAGACAATGGCCACTGGACGTAGCATTCAGTAACCCTTCATCCAGCACCTGCGTTTTCTTTTTTTCTTTTTGATGTTAGTTTTGAATGGAGGATAATTACTTTACGATGTGTTGGTTCCTGCCATCCAACAATGTGAGTCAATCGTAAACGTAACGTATGTCCCCTCCCTCTTGAACCTCCCTCCCTCCCAGCCCACCCACCACCTAGCCCTCTGGGTCGTCACAGAGCACCAGGTTGAGTTCCCTGTGCAGCCTCCCACTAGCCATCTCTTTTATATATGGTAATGGATATGTTTCAAGGGTACTCGGTCAATTCGTCCCACCCTCTCCTTCCCGCACTGTGTCCACAAGTCCCTTCTCCACGTCTGCGTCTCTATTCCTGCCGTGCAGGTAGGTTCATCGGTACCATTTTTCTGGATTCCATGTATATGCATTAATACACAATATTTGTTTTTCTCTTTCTGACTTACTTCATTCTGTGTAGCAGGCTCTAGGTTCATCCACCCCTGAGTTTTCTTTTAAAGTATCCACAGTCAGCCCCAAACCAGGCCGGGCAGGATGAGGTGTGGGGTCTGAAAGCTCTGACCCAGGCTCTGATTCGGATCCCAGGCTCTAGATCCCACCTTCACTGAACCCTATCCAGGTTCCCCAGCTGCTTCTAGGATTGAAGAGGGAAAAGAAGAAAACCCAGCCTGGAAGAGCTTGCCTTCAGTAGCGAGTCAGCTGGGATGGAATCAAATAATCCATCAAGGAGGAAACGAGGACACTGGAGTAGGGAATTGGAAATGAAGCTGAGACTGACAAGAAAGTAGATGGAGTATGAAAAGAAGCTCTCTTTTTAATGCATTTATACATGAGGACATCAAAAATACCACATCTGAGAGAGCCCACATTTCCGTTTACAGAAGGAACTGGGGGACTAAAATTCGGGGTGGAAGGTGGCAATGGCATCATTACAGGGCCACTCGGGGGCCCTGGGGCTTCCCCCTGTTCCTATCCAACGCATCCTCTGGGGAACAGCCAACAAGTATGTATTGAGCGCCTTCTGTGTACCTGGCACTGGAATACACAACAGTATTTAAGGAAGAACTGGACACAATGCAAGCTTGGAGGAGTTGCTGACCTCTGAGGAAGACACATACACAAAGAAATGACCAAAACTCAGTGTGCGCAGGACAACCTGCACATTTGAGAGGGGAGCCCTGTGTGAGGTGTCAGAGCCCATGCAGGGTGAGGAGGGCACCCAGGCAGGGGGATGGCCAGCGTGGGGTGGAGGAGACCAAACTGGGTGAGGAGGACAGCCTCATAGTGGGGCAGCCCGTGGGAGAAGTCGGAGCCCAAGCAGGAAGAGGAGGGTATCTGTGGTGGGGAGGTGGCGGAAAGGGACAGAGGAGATTCCAGGTACAGGAGGGATGTTGACAAGTAAACAGATATATTGAGGAGGCTAGAAGTCAGACTTCTCACCACTGGACTTATAAATACAGAAGGAGTGAAAGCTAGAATAAACCCTCTGGGTCTGGATAGGAATTGGATGTATCACAATTAACTCATGGCTCTCAACACAGACAGATAAAGAAATAAACGTAGATTTAAATGTCCGATGACAGTGCCTGGTGGCAGCCACACCAAGCTCGCCTCTCCCCCAGCTCTTGGCTTTTGTATTGTCCTTCTCTTCCCAAAGGAATCAAGCCTTCTGGATAAATGGCTATTTACATATTTTGAATGTAATCCCCTCACAAAATACAGATCATTTGAAAGGGGAAGTCAGTTACAATGGAGAAGCTCTGGGCATCCCATCTACTAACCCAAACGTTCAAAGTGATGGGACAAGTGGAAGCCATGAGCATAGAGTCCCTTCTGCGATATTCCTGCCAAAGGGGCCTGGCCTGGACCCAGCCTCGAGGGCTCCTCAGCCTGAAGTGAGGGCTACTGACAAGAGAACTCACCTGACACTTTCTTTTTTTTTTTTTCATGAGGGAGAGGTTTTTTTTTTTTTTGCAGGGGAAAATGGACAAAGGAAAGGATCAATGAGGGTGGGAGGGAAATGGGAAGAAAGAAGGGGAGTGATGGTGGGGAGGAGTATATGTAATTTCTTAACCAATGGCTTTCTGTTTTTAATCACAAAGAACACTTAAAAAAAATCATGGTGAATTCATCTTATATTAGGAGGTTTGTTCTCGAAATCAAAAGTTCAGGAAACAAAAAGTCCAGTTTGGGTGTCCTCATCTTTAGGCACATCTTGGTATTTTGTATTGGTAAGTCTATCTTTACCACAATATATTATTTAGGACAGGATCACATTTGTCACCTCTTCCTCCCTACTACCCAAAGTGGTACCAAACCCACAAAATAGTCAATAAACCTCCACAGAGTGAACAAATAAGTCTTTTTTTTTTTTTTTAAACTCTCCTGAGTGAACTGAATTTTTTGAGGCTCATAAGTAAATATGTTTTCCTCTTTACTTTGTCTATTACAGCCAGATTATATGAGTGGGGTATTAAAGTCTCCCACTATTATTGTATTGCTCTAGAGAATGTCCTTTAGTTTTTGTTGGAGAAATGGTTTAGTGGTGCAAAATTTTCTCAACTTTTGCTTATCTGTGAAGCTTTTGATTTCTCCTTCATATTTGAATGAGATCCTTGCTGGATACAATAATCTAGGCTGTAAGTTATTTTCCTTCATCACTTTAATTACGTCTTGCCATTCCCTCCTGGCTTGGAGAGTTTCTATTGAAAGATCAGCTGTTATCCTTATGGGAATTCCCTTGTGAGTTATTTGATGTTTTTCCCTTGCTGCTTTTAATATTTGTTCTTTATATTTAATCTTTGTTAATTTGATTAATATGTGTCTTGGGGTGTTTCGCCTTGGGTTTATCCTGTTAGGGACTCTCTGGATTTCTTGAACTTGAGTGGTTATTTCCTTCTCCATTTTAGGCAACTTTTCAACTATTATCTCCTCAAGTATTTCCTCATAATCTTTCTTTTTATCTTCTTCTTCTGGAACTCCTATGATTCGAATGTTGTAGCGTTTGATGTTATCCTGGAGGTTTCTGAAATTGTCCTCATTTCTTTTGATACGTTTTTCTTTTTTCTCGTCTGATTCATTTATTTCTAGGATTCTATCTTCTAGTTCACTAATCCTATCTTCTGCCTCTGTTATTCTACTATTTGTTGCCTCCAGGGTGTTTTGGATCTCATTTATCGCATTATTCATTATGTGTTGACTCTTTTTTATTTCTTCTAGGTCCTTGTTAAACCTTTCTTGCATCTTCTCAATCCTTGTCTCCAGACTCTTTAACTGTGATTCTATTTTGATTTTGAGATTTTGAATTAATTTTGCTATCATTATTCGGAATTCTTTATCAGGTAGATTCCCTATCTCTTCCTCTTTGGTTTGGTTTGGTGGGCATCTATCCTGTTCCTTTAGCTGCTGGGTATTCTTTTGTCTCTTCATTTTGTTAAAATTGCCAAATTTAGAGTGTCCTTACTATATTCTGGTAGTTTGTTGAATTCTCTTTATTGAGGCGGTTTACAGGTCTTTTCAATATCTGATCTCTGCCTTGTTACAGAGGGGGCGGAGATGAACACCCAAATCTAAACCGGCCAGGTTCAGGCACTCAGATAATCCTCAGAAGCACAGACTTGGTTGAGTCTGCGTTTTAGTCTGCGTTTTATGCCCTTCCCAGATCCAAGTAGCGCAGGTGATGAAATGTTCAGCGAGCGCAGGTGCTACGACTTATCGCCTCTCCGCTGCTCAGTTTTCTGGGTATACAAACAGCGCACTTTCTCAGGCAGATGTTGACCATCCAGAGCCCCAAGAAGCGTGAGTCAGCACAGAAACCTACTCACAGTTCCATTAGACAGTGTCTCTCTAGGGCTGTAATTGCCTGCCTCCGGCCCTAGCTGCCTGTCACTGGAGTGGGACGGCCTGCAGCCGGCCAACTCTGTGCAGCCCTTTGTTCCGTAGGTAGTCCTGGTGGTGTCTTAAGTTAGGGCTGGCTTTTGATGTAGTAGATAACCGACAGTCCGGTTATTTCGCTCAGATAGCACCCGAGATAGCCAGGCCAAATCCTTTCTCAAAGCAATGCAGGCCTCGCCGCTCCTCCTAGCCCAGCCCCCACTTGCCAATAGCAAATGCTGGTGTCCGCGCCAGTTCTCCGCAAAAGGAGTTACCGCAGGGCTCGTTTTCTCGTTTTGAAGACAATGAGCTGTCTTTCTAAGTGCCTGATGTCCTCTGCCGGCATTCAGAAGTTGTTTTATCGAGTTTATTCAGCATTCAAATGTTCTTTTAATGGATTTGTGGAGGAGAAAGTATTCTCCCCGTCTTGCTCGTCTGCCGTCTTAGCTCCTCCCCCCCCCTAATTGTTTTCTATGTGTCCTGTTTGTCTCACCTGACACTTTCAAAGGCGTCAAGGCCATCAAAGTTAGGGAGACTCAGATCTGGGACGCCCCACCCAACCACCCAATCCCTGGGGGGCTGTGACATCCTCCTGGCCGGCCCTCCCTTTTCAGCAGGGAGCCCTCAGCACTGAGAGCGCGGTTGTGGTTCCATTCATCTCTCCTGAGATGCAGAATTTAATATTACTGTGGGCCACCTCATCCCCTCCTCATACAAGTTCACCAGGGGAACAGGAGAAATTAAAGAGTACAGCAAGGAGAATAATTACTGGGCTGAAAGACTCGATAATTGCCAAATGATTGAAGTTCACAGAGAGCTGGAACTATGGAGATTGGCCAATTGATCTTCTTGACAAGGGTTCAGAAACAACATCACTACCTGTAGCAGTAATTGCAGAGTTTGCTAGTCCCAGGAGGGTAAAGCAAAGTCTGTTTCCAAGAAAGTGATCTATGCAGTTACAGAGACGTATTTGTCGTGTCTCCTCCCCCAGTCAGCAGCAGACTCATCAAGTCTGAGCCTGGGGGTCAGATTTTCGAGTGGTCACAGCATTCACTGGCGGTAGAGCCCTGGGCAAGTTCTTGTTCTATCTGAGCCCCAATCTCCTCTTCTATAAAATGGGTTTAATGATACAAATGTCCTAAGGTCATAAAAGTGTTAGATCCTACATAAGTTAACTATCACAGTGAGAGCTCAGTGAGGTCCGGCACCCACTGCTGTGGCAGCATTATGCACCTCTATCTTCTTACCTTTTAAGAGGTGATGAGAAACAAAAATGAGAACCAGTGAGTGCAGAGAGGAAGGCAAAGTAACTCAAGTCTTAAAAGAAGTCTTGCCTCCTCCAGGAAGCCTTCCCAGATTTCTCTGGGACAAGTCCGTAATCCTGCTGCTCCAGGCTTGCTGCAGTTAATTAATACAGTCTGAGGCAGACCACCCAGGACCATGCCTACAACACAAGGGGCTCTCCCAGCCCAGCACAAGGCAGCCCCCACCCCCTACCCCATGCCCACACTCAGCTCCCAACTTGTGTGTCTCCTGAGTCTGACTTTGCTCTTGCTCTTTGGACTCATAACAGATTTGGCTTCTCCAGGCTAGACTTGGGCTTTCTGTGTCTTTTTTCATGTCTCTGCCTCTGTCTTTTTCTCTGAGCAACCTGGCCCCTACTTCCTACCTCTCATGAGCCCCCAGCCGATGTCCCCTGAGCTTAGTGATGAACAGTGGGATTCTATGCCAGGACACCCCCCACCCAGCCACCCACACAGTTCCTCTGGAAACCGCCCATCCCCACCCCAGCTCCATCTCCAAGCCCACTCCCTCTTATAAGGCTGGGAGGCTGTCTGGACCCAGGAATTTGTAGCTGTTCCCCAAGAATTTCCAGCTGCAATGACACTTCATCTGCCTTTGGTGATGGAGGCTGTAGACATGAAGATCAGAGGCTGGAATTGAACAGAATCCTCCATGTAAAGGAAGCTAATTTGCAGCAAATGAAAAGGAATCCAGCAACTGGGGGACGCGGGGCTGGCGGATCAGGGCTGTGTGCTTGGCACAGGGCTCCTGTCTGAGGCTGAGTCTCCACAACCCCATGCAGCCCCTAATTACAGATGTCGCCGGACAGGAGGGGAGCTGTGTGCGTGGTTAAGAGGGCAGCGGAAGCCAGAGGCTGTGCTCCTTCAGCCGCCAGGCCTATACTGTCCCACGGCCCCAGCTGTCCCTGCTTTCCCTCAGGCTTCTGGTGGCCTTATCTCCTGACCCCTGGCTCTGACCTTCAAGGCCTGAGGACACTCCCTTCCCCACTGCCGCCAGGGGTCAGCAGTTATCACAGCGAGGCTGTTTCCTGGGAACCCTGCTAGCTCCCCTTCTGTGATCTGGGTCCAGAGTCTGGACGGGCTCAGCGTCCTGCGTCTCCCACCAGCTCCAGCTTGTCCACCCCTAGGGATGGCCCTCTGACACCCTTCCACGTATCCCTTCCCCAATCCCTCCCACACCCACAAACACCCTCCATGCGGGTGTGCTAAGCCACTTCAGTCATGTCCGACTCGTTGCAATCCTATGGACTGTAGCCCGCCAGGCTCCTCTGTCCATGGGATTCTCCCTGCAAGAATACTGGAATGGGTCGCCATGCCCTGCTCCAGGAGATCTTCCCGACCCAGGAATTGAACCCATGTCTCTTGTCTCCTGTACTGGAAGGTGGATTCTTCACCACGAGTGCCACCTGGGAAGCCCATAAACACCTAACTTCCACTTTGAATTCCTACACACAGTCCTTGCATCACCCTCTGTTCCCCAGCCCCAGTGGACAATGCAGAGGTGGGAGGGAGCTGGACTCTTCTCTGGATTCCTCCCTGTGGCTCCTGAGACCCAGGTGAGGCCTCTTGTCCGTGGCCGTCCAGCCCTCCTGTGGCCCCTTGGCCCCAGCACCCACTCCTGCCTCCCAAAAGCCTGTGTCTACACAGCAGCAGCCAGTCCTGGAAGAATTCCTACAGGTAAATGCACTAGGAACACGAGTTCACAACGTAAAGGAAAAAATATCTCATAAACACTTAAAACATTGTGAATGTGGAACCAGACCACAAATGATTAGGGATAATGTAATTTATTCACTTAATGTTTAAAGGAAAAAAAAGAAACTACTCATTTTACATGAGATGTAAAATTGGCAGGCAGGTCTAAAAAGTGATGCTTCTCTAAATTGAAAAAAATAATCATTGAAAGTTAGAACTCAGCAGGTCAAATTGCAGAGTGGCTACAGATGGAGAATTCGTGAACAGAAAGGTAATTCTGAAGAAATATCTTCCAAATGAGGCATGAAGAGACCAAGCTGAAAAATGTAAAAGAAAGATTTAAAAAAAAAAAAAAAACAAGGAGATTCACGTGAAAAGGGGTACAATCTTATGATCAAATTTCCAGAACATGAAAATGGGGAAGAGGAAATTTTGAAGAGAAAAATCTGATTTTTGAGAAATGATGAAAGACAGGTCAGAGTTCAGGAAGCTCCACCTACACCCAGATTGAAAGTGAAGAACACTGAGAACAAAGAAGATGCGCAAAGCTTCCAGAGACGGAAGCCCGATTTCCTCCAATGGAACCACCACAAACCAAGAGCTGACTTCTCTAGCTAAACAGTGAAATCCAAAGAACAGAAAATAATATCAGTAAAGTCCTGAGAGAAAATATTTGTCAACCTAAAACTGTATATTCAGGGAAAAAAAAAACAACTTTAAAAATTTAGCACACAATCAAGGCATTTTTCAGACAAGTACAAACCAAAAGCATTTATGACCAGCAGCCCCTTTACTGAAGGACATTCTGAAAGAAGCCTTTCAGGCAAAGAAAAAAGACCCCCTGAAGGTGGAACGTCCCTCAGAAGAAACAGTGAGCAAATAACTGAGTAAGCAAATCTAAGCAAATTTTGTACGAAACAGCAACCCTTCAACAGCATTCACTTTTTCATTCACTCATTTACCCCACGTGGATTTTCCAGGCACTTTCTGGTCTTCAGCCCTGCCTGGGATATATCACAAAGAAGATGGGCTTCTGTAGAAGAAAGTATATCAATGACCTAAGAAACCAAGAGAAAATGTTTATTTAATTATTATTTTTGATAGAAAGTGGAAACTACTAAAAACACAGAAAGGTGACCAAGACAATGATGCATTCAGTATATTGAGCTTTCCCATGGGCTGGGGAGCAATGCAAAGGCTTGGACCCCAAGCCTGATGTTTGCTCTTTTCTGCCACAGGACAAGCAGGCAGGGCCATGAACATTCAGAGGCCGGGCAGTGGCAAGGGGTTTTCTAGGGAAGTTATACCTGTTCAGCCTGCAAGAGACAGGGAGGTGAGCAATAAACCAAGGCTGGGAATTTTCTCCATTTTCCCCAGCATTTGCCCAGTCCTCAAATCAGAAATCATACCCTGTTTTTTTTTTCCTTTCCTTTTGTGCACTCATAAATTTTTAAAAGGAAGAGCACATACGTATGGGTAGAATTGGGATACTTAAATTGACATATACACATTGTGCTCTGTGCTTAGTGGCTCAGCTGTGACTGACTCTTTGCGACCCCATGGACTTTAGGCCACCAGACTCTTCTGTCCATGGGATTCTCCAGGCAAGAATACTGGAGTGGATTGTCTTTTCTTACTCCAGGGGACCTTCCCAACCCAGGGAACAAACCTGCAACTCTTCCTCTCCAGGACTGGGGGGTGGATTCTTTACCACCAGCACTGCCTGGGAAGCCCCATAAATACACTGCTGCTGCTGCTAAGTCACTTCAGTCGTGTCCAACTCTGTGCAACCCCATAGACGGCAGCACACCAGGCTCCCCCGTCCCTGGGATTCTCCAGGCAAGAACACTGGAGTGGGTTGCCATTTCCTTCTCCAATGCATGAAAGTGAAAAGTGAAAGTGAAGTGGCTCAGTCGTGTCCGACTCTTTGCGACCCCATGGACTGCAGCCTACCAGGCTCCTCCATCCATGGGATTTTCCAGGCAAGAGTACTGGATTGGGTCACCATTGCCTTCTCCACGTATATACACTACTATGTATAAAACAGGTAACTAAGGAGAACCTCCTGGATAGCACAGGGACCTTTACTCAGTGTTCTATAGTGACTTTACGGGAAGGAAATCCAGAAAAGAGGGGAAATGTGTGTGCATGTGTGGCTGATTCACTTTACTGTACAGCAGAAACTGACACAGCAGTGTAAAGTAGCTACACTCCAATAAATTTTAAATTAATAAAAATTAATTTTAGAAAAGAGTCACAAGCCAATAAAAAAAAGAAACAGGCTGATCGAGCATTGACTTTGTCTCCTCTCAGTTGCCACATACAGGATGTCCCGAACTAACAGTGGGATTGAGATGGCAAAGCGAGCTTGAAAATTCAAAACAAGGCTAAGCAAGAAAGCTCCCCTGTGTGCCCTGGGTCTTTCTGCTGATGTACCTCTTTGCTGACATTTACTGACAACCAGCATTTGAAGGGTTTCTCCCTCCCCTCTCCCTCCCCCCTGAGAGTCACTCAGTCTAATGATGATGTATTGAAACCATTGCTGACATAAGCAAGTGGGACTCCACAGCAGCCCCTCCAGCTCCAAAGTAAATTTCCAGCAGTGAAGAGTGACCGGAGCTCTCAGAGGACAGCTTTGCAGCCTCCGCCATCAGCCTGGGTGGGGAGCCAGCACATTCTTGGACAATCAAAACATGTGCAGCAAACAGAACGGAATGGAATGGGAGAGAATAGTGTAGGAAAGGGCGGGGGAGGGGGGTCCCAAAGAATCCGCTGTGGGATTCCTCGGGGGCGGCCTTGCCTCTTCCAGCTGCTGCTGCTGCTAAGTCACTTCAGTCGTGTCCGACTCTGTGCGACCCCATAGACGGAAGCCCACCAGGCTCCCCCATCCCCGGGATTCTCCAGGCAAGAACACTGGAGTGGGTTGCCATTTCCTTCTCCAATGCATGAAAGTGAAAAGTGAAAGTGAAGTCACTCAGTTGTGTCCGACCCTCAGCGACCCCATGGACTGCAGCCTACCAGGCTCCTCCGTCCGTGGGATTTTCCAGGCAGAAGTACTGGAATGGGGTGCCCTTGCCTTCTCCGCTCTTCCAGCTGGGTGCTGTTAAACCTCTGTGAGCTCTGAGCGCACAGACTTCTAACATCCTCCAAGACAGAGCTCTGAACAGAAGATGCTGAGTTCATCAGGGGCACCGTCATATGAGTTGATCTGTCTTAGACATGAAGTTCCTACAGGGCAGGGCCAGATCTGAGGGCAGACTTCACAGTACCAACACAGGAGACAAAGGAGACAAAGGTCAGGCCTCCACTCCTGGTCTTTCTGGTACTTCAGAGATTCAGGTCGGCTTTTCTATCTTCTTTTTTTCATTTCTACCTGGGCAACTAAAATGTTCATCATGCCTCTGAGATGCGATGACTTTGAGCAACATTTAGCAAAGAAACTGTCTCCCGAATTCTGGCCCAAACACTGATTCCCAGAGTTGCTCTCCCTAGGCCCCTAGTTGCTCTGCCTGAGATTATGGAAGCCAAGGCTACATTTATTTTTTTAATAAGCACATTAGGATTTATTCATACAATTGAATGTCCAGAAGAGAGAAGGATAGTGTGAACACACCACAGAAGAATCACAAATTAACATCTGCGTGAAAGTCACAGAAGAATATGTCCAGTATTATTACATTTATGTAAATGAAAAAGTTTGAGGATATAAAAATAAGTTATAAAAACTATATGGCGAGGAGAGAATACACACACACCTACACACACACACACACTCATATAGACACACACACAATAATGGTGATCTCTGGGCAGAAGGGATGGGCCCATCGACCTGGGTCATACAGGCAGGAATTGTAGCCACGAGTCTGCTAAGGCCTAGGCTTCAGCCACCACTTGGGCTGCCTCAGGTTGAATCTTGCCTCTTGCAAGTGTGCAATAAATAGGAATTTTGCTTGATCCCCTGTGCTTACATCCATAAACTATGAAGCTGTGAACTACTTAAGAGACTTGCTAAATCAGGTATAGTGCTCATGTAAAATATTACTTGAAAGGTTTAATAAATGACATCCATTCTCATTATTATTAGAGCTTCCAGGCAGTACTGGTCCCTCTGCTGACTTGCCTCTTCATAGCTCTGTTGTCACAATGCTCATCCATTCACCCATCCATCCATTCACTCACTCACTCACTCATCCATCCATTCACTCATCCATCCATCCATTCACTCACTCACTCATCCATCCATTCATTGCACAGGTGTTGCTTGAAACTTCGTATACCCTGGACCCTGTAGTGTGCTAGCAATCCAACTTTTAAAAGTGCACTGCATTTATAGCATTTGCCAACTTACATGGTGTAAACATTCCTACCAATGCCAATTTCAAGCTACCAAACCATTTAAAAAATCTCATAGGCAAAATTGACCTGTGAAATCATCATTATTATTACCCTATTTTTTAAATCAACATGCGGAAAGGACAACTTTAGTCTCCAACTTGTGGTTCTAAAGCAGCTGCAGAAAGCAGGAAATGGGTGTGGCTGTGTGCCCACTGCACTTTATTTACAACAACAGGTTGTCCAGTGGATTTGGTGGACAGGCCACTGTTTGTCCACCTCTGTTCTCAAAAGTGTTAATGGTCTGGGGGCTTTGGATATTTTGTCTGTGGGCTTTATTTGCAAACAATGAATGAAGACTGTTTCCCTGAAGGATGATTTGCTCTGTAAGGAGGCTCCATGACTGTGATGTTGATTTCTCTGCAATGACTAGATCAGAATTCCACTATGGCCTTTCGTGGGTAGAGGGCCGATCAAGCACCGCTTGACAGATAGAACCATGGACCATCAGGGCTAGAAGGGAAGTGTGTATGGTAGAGCCCCATGTGCTTTCCGATGAGGAAACAGGCATCCAGAGAGGGGACGGGACACCCCCAAGGGCCCAGGATGAACGTCGCATGCACACAACTGCGTTAACAAGGTTTGCGTTGGGGGAATGCCCACCTTCTGCCTGAGGCTGTGCTTCAGACACATTTCCAATTCTCACCCACTGCCCTGCTTCTCCTGCAGATGATTCTCAGAGACAGGACCTCAAAGGAAGCCCCCATTCCAAGACTCTCTTGATGGGTGGAAATGGGAATTTCACGTGAGGGTTTGTGTGGAGAAGGGCAGCCGGCTTGAAGGTGGACTGAAGTGGCTGGTATCCCAGTTCTGTCCTTTCCAGGCCGTGCGACCCCCCTGTAGGTCACTTAACCTCTCTGAGCCCGTCTTCATCTGCTAACAGAGGGTGATGGTATCTGCCACGCATGGTTGCTCTTGTAGTTGAAGAAGGCATGGACACAGGCATCTTGCTGGAGCCACATCCCAGGAAGGGTCATAGGCTCGCTGGGCCTCCAGTCTGGCTGACGCACACAAGGCAGCATCTCCCACTCTGGAGGGACTAACAGCTGGGGCTTGATTTGAATGGTTCCGTGTGAATCTGAGTCTTCAAGAGCTGAAAACTCATCTCAGCCAAGTGACTTAGGAAGTTGCTATGGACCCAAACTCTTAAAGCACAAGTACATACTGAATGTCAGCCAGGCCCACACTCAGGTGGGAGCAGGGGATGGTGAATTTCCCAGGACTTAACAATGCTCCAGCAAGATCGCAGCTGCCAAGGATGCTTGGTGAGCCCCTGGAATCCACTGAAACCGGGACTCTAGGGTCGGGAAGGACATCATGTTCTCTCTTGGGGCCGGGCAGGAGCCGCCCCATGGTGCCCATAGCGGGCGGAGAACTCTGTGAAGTGGATGCAGGAGCCAGCCTGATCCACCCCCACCTCCTGGGGCGGGGGGCTCAGATCCCAGCAACCTGCCCTGGGCAACAGTAAACATCAGCCAAGGCCCTGCTTGGCGCTCAGGAAACAAGGAGACTTGAGACCCAGTCCTGTCTGCAGAGGGGCTCCCAGAGATGGGAGAAGCAGACATAGAGGAGCCCGTGTCATTAGAGTGGGGTGACCGGGGCTCCCCTCCACATGGGTGCGAAAGAGCCTCTGGGAGCAGGCAGCCCCGCCTGAAACCCAGGGTGGCTGGGCAGGGCCAAGGGCCAGAACTTCGGGCTGGCTGCCGGGCCTGAAGCCTGTCTGAACCACCTAGCGCCAGCTAACCTTTGACACGCACTGTCTGTGATTCTGTTGCCCCTTACCGGTCGATGAGCTGTTAACAGAGCCGGCTGCGAGAATTGCTGTCTGGAAAGAGGAGCAGAGAGTTTCAGAGTCAGGACAGGCTTCACGCTCCTGGAGGGCAGGTGGAGTTGCCCAGATAAGCTCAGGGCAGGGCTGCAGGTGCAAGGCAGCTGGCACACCTGGGCATAGACACAGGGGCAGCTGACACACCTGGGCACAGGTCAGAGGTGGGTCTGCAGAGAATAGATACCCACTGGCAGGGCACACCTGCTGCTGTGTCCCAAGACCCGAGGCTTCTCTCTCACCCGGGGACTACTTTGGACCACCCCTGTGCCTGACTGTCATCTGCCAGTGGCTGGTCTAGGAGTATTCAGGAGGCCCCCGCTCCCTGCTTCCCCCGCCCCCTCCCAGTCCTTTGGAGTCTGAGTTCTGCTTCCTTTCTTTGGATGGCCCTCAAGTGCCAGATGCCATGTGGGGCGCTCACAGCCAGGGGGTCGCTGAGCCAGCGAGAGCAGCTGCACCCTTGACCTGCCCCCAGCTCCGTGCCCAGCCCAGGTTCATCCTTCATCGTTAAAGTCTGCTCGTCCTGCCCTCAGAGACCCTGCCCAGAAAAGAGGTGGACTCCGGGCCTCCTGAATTGATCCTACAGCCCTGCCTGTTGTTTCTAATCAGAAAAGTGCTGCATGACACCCAGTCCAATCTTCTTAAAAGCTGTGAGGCTTCCTGAAAAGTGTGGGGAAGGTGATGGATGGGGGCCCAGCTGTTGCGTAACGTGTCTTCATAGCCCGGGACTGGAGCCGGGGCAGCGGGGAAAGTGGGCCACGAGGCTCCATCCTGCCCTGATCGCACAGGCAGGCCTCGGTGAGGGGCGTCCAGCAGGGTGGGTGGTCCCAGCCTGTCCCCCGCTCCCACCCCTCAGGGCATCACATACCAGGGAGGGTGGAACCATGGGGGCCCCCGAGGTCCAGGGCCTGCGTGCAGAACTGGGCTCCCCCACTCGCCAACTCTGGGTCCTCAGTTTCTTCACAGGATGATGAAAAGTGGAGGGAAAGGACTTGTACTTAATTCCTGGAATCCTCAGGATTAACCAGGCGGAGGCAAGGAAAGCTCCCAGCTCAGTGCCTGGCTTCCAGACAGGGCTGATCAAGTTCTACCTGAGGAAGAAAGACCAGATATAGAGTCACAGAGGCGAGGAGAGAGCCGAGGTCGGGTTTATTGAGAAGCTTTGGTTTTACAGTGATGGCTCATTCCCTGAGATCTTCGCCTCCCTCTGGTCCTGCCTGGAGATGTATGAAATGACAGAAGATCCCAGCGTGTACAGTTTTCTCACAGACGAGCCCCCAGCTGAGAAATCTCCGGGAGCAAATCCCTTCTGGAGGGAATTCAAGGAGGGTGATGACAGTTTCAACACGAAACGGGCCTCCCTTCCTCCAGGGAAACTGCCTTTTTTGGCACCGAACTGCTGGCAGGGTCCTCATCCGGCTGAAACCGGAGAATCTCCTCCCAAGGATGATCTGGGTGTGGGTGCTGCCTGGATCCACAGAGCTAACCTCATCTCTCTCTGAAGGGTATGAGCATGCTTCAGAACAAATGGAGAGGTGAGACTAGTGTTTCCAGATGAAATATAGAGCAATTAAATCTGCATTTCAGATAAATAATATTTCAAAGGTAAAATATGCTCAAATATTGCAAAGAACTTGCTTGTACTTAAACTTACCTGTTATCTGAAACTGAACCAGGCATCCTGTATTTCTTTTTGCTAAATCTGACCGCCCTAGCCTAAAGGCACTGCATTTCCAGACTCTGAGATGGGCACAGTCCAGTTCTGGGAAAGGATGTGATGTGAAGAAAAATGCCGAAGTGGCTTTCCCCCAGCTTCCACCTGCCACGCTCTCTTTTCTCCCTGCCCGTGGTCCCCTGGACCAGTTCAAACCCTGCCTTGCTCAGAAATCTGAGCCTTCTCTGTTGGCACTAACCCCCACCAACCCCAGTGTGGATGGATGCCTCCAGCAGCTCCCCATTCCTGACATCCAGACCCCAACATTGCCCCCATATCAGCCAGACCCAGGGCTGAGCCAATCAGATTCTTCATTCTCCAGCTACAGTGATTGGCTGTGACCTGGCAACACATGACCCACGATGGCCCAATTGGAGTGGATGACAGAGCTTTTGCTGGATAAGGATGGCCTGGGTCTCACCTGGAAGGATTCTGAGCATCACAGGACCTGAGTTGCACCCAGTCTAGGACCAGATAGATCTAAGAGGCAAGTTTGCTCTATCTTCAGAATTTTCTGCTTGTTTAAACCAATTCATCTTTAGCTGAAAGCCAGCTTGTTTGGGGTTTTTCTGACCCTGGAACAAAATGTCCTGGTACAAATCTCAAAAACTGGTGTTAAGTGAGGGAATCCAGAGAACCTGTCCCATCCCCACGTAGGCAAAGTGCTGGGCCCCACATTTCCTCATCTGTTCCTTTTATCCTTCTGTACAGCACGCCCGCCTTGCAACAAAGCATCCTCAAATTCTGCCACGGGGAAAGAGACAAGACACAAACGTCGGTGCATAGAAATGAATAAAGTCCATCAACTTCTATGCATCCAATTAACAAAAAGTAGGAGCAAGGCATTTCTCCCAAGGGGCAACAAGATGGTGTGTCTGCTCCTCACAGATTGTAAAGCGTTGTTAGCATTTAAGAGAAGTGGAAAATAAATCATTCTGGTGTCTCCCTACCTCTCACCTTCTGCTGAGTTTTCTCCGAAGGAACCTTAGAAACCTCAGAAATTCAGAATTAGGGGAGGGGGTGTCTAAGTCATTGATGGCTTCTGTTCTCATTAGTGGAGCCAGGAATGTCAAGGCCAATAGGCCTCACTCCAAAACCTAAGCATTTTTTTATCCCATTTAAGGCCACTTGAGTTGTCTTAGTGTGCATGCATGCTATCGCTTTAGTCGTGTCTGGCTCTTTGTGACCCCATGGACTCTAGCCCTCCAGGCTTCTCTGTCCATGCGATTCTCCAAGCAAGAATACTGGAGTGGGTTGCTATGCCCTTATCCAGGGGATTGTCCCAACCCAGGCATTGAACCAGTGTCTCTAAGGATTCCTGCATTGGCAGGCGGTTTTTTATCATTAGTGCCACCTGGGAAGCCCCTGTCTTAATGTATTAGTTTCCTATTGCTGCCCTAACGAATTGCCACTTCACTATCTTTCTTTCTTTATTGGCTTCAGTTTCAGTTCAGTCGCTCAGTTGTGTCTGACTCTTTGGGACTCCATGGACTGTGTAGCACACCAGGCTTCCCTTATTGGCTTAATATAGCACAAATTTATAATATAAATTTAATTAAACTTAATATAGCCACAAGGGCTTCCCTTATGACTTAGCTGGTAAAGAATCCACCTGCAGTGCAGGAGACCTGGGTTTGACCCCTGCGTTCGGAAGATCCCCAGAGAAGGGAAATGCTACCCACTCCAGTATTCTGGCCTGGAGAAGTCCATGGACTATATAGTCCAATGGGGTCGCAAAGAGTCGGGCATGACTGAGTGACTTTCACTTTGAACACAAATTTATCATCTGAAACTTCTGTGGTTAGAAGTTCGAACAATTTGGGTCTCACTGTGCTAAAACCAAGGTCCGAGAGGGTTCTTGGCTGCTCCTGCCAGAGGACACTCCCCTCTCTTGCCTTTTCTGGCTTCTAGAGGCCCATGGCCCTGTGCTCACCCTCAAAGCACAGGACTCCACCCTCTGGATCTGCCCTCATGTCTCCTCTCTCTGATTTTGACCTTTTTGTCTCCCTCTTATAAGGATGCTTGTGACGACAGTGGGTGCCCCTGGAGAACCCAGCATCTTCTCCCCACCTCAAGGTGTTTAGCTTAATCACACCCAGAGAGCTCGTTCTGTCATCAATGGTAACGTATTCACATGTTCTGGGGGATCGAGGCATGGACGTATTGGGGGACATCATTCTGTCTACCATAGCTTGCTGCTGCTGCTGCTGCAGCTAAGTCGCTTCAGTCGTGTCCGACTCTGTGCGACCCCATAGACGGCAGCACACCAGGCTCCCCCGTCCCTGGGATTCTCCAGGCAAGAACACTGGAGTGGGTTGCCATTTCCTTCTCCAATGCATGAAAGTGAAAAGTGAAAGGGAAGTCGCTCAATCGTGTCCGACTCTTTGCGACCCCATGGACTGCAGCCTACCAGGCTCCTCCATCCATGGGATTTTCCAGGCAAGAGTACTGGAGTGGGGTGCCAGTAGCTTGCGTTCCCCAAAACCAACCCTGAGATAAGGACTTGGGTACAAATAGTTTATGTGGGAGATGGGACGAGAGGGCAAGGGGAAAGGCCAGGGGAGGTGCGTTAGCGAGAGGTCACCGCTGGGGGGCGTCCGGAGTTCATCTCACCCAGGCCCCTCTGGGAACCCGGGTAAACCCCCGCCTCCCAGTTCCATACCTGGAGGCAAGGAACACAGTGATGCCCACTTGGTGCGTCCCCCTGCGCCTCCGCCCCCTGGAGACTGAGGGTTTCTCCTGGGGGCATCAGCTCGTGGGCGCCTCGTGAGGCTGAGAAGCCTCCGTGCTGGAGGTGGAGGCCATCCACGGGGGAGGGACTCTCCACACAGGCCTCCGTGACCTCTAGTGGCCGCAGGGACGGCCTCCGACAGGGTCTGTTTCTGTAGGGTTTGTTCTGGGAGTCCCGAGCCCGCAGAAGCGCTGTGACTTGTTACTGAAATGGGAGGAAGGGGAACCAGAGAGAGAAGGGGAAGGCAGGAGGAGAGGCTGCTGGGACTGCTTGTCCATGCCGGGGGCGGGGGGACAGCCCCGCAGCTTCCCTGTCCCCTCCAAGCCCATCGCATGGCTCGGACTGGACGCAGACTGGTCTGGAGAACCCCAGACTTCGGCTTCCAGAGGCTCCTCACACTGTGTCCTGCGCCACTGGATGTGGACAGGTCTGCAGTGACACCTCCGTAGGGACACCTCTGTTTCCCATAAGAGGCGGCTGAAGCTTGGAGGACGGAGTCAGCGCCCCAGACCTTTCCTGGAACCCAGAGCAGCACAGGGCCGTGGGGAAGGCCTCCCAGCCTGCCCTGATGAACAGGGATTCAGAGCTTAGCAGGTGCTGTAGCCCACCAGGGATTCTCTAGGCAATAGTACTGGAGCGGGTTGCCATTTCCTCCTCCAGGGGATCTTCCTGATCTATGGATTAAACCCACATCCCCCATGTCTCCTGCATTGCAGACAGATTCTTTACCCACTGGGCCATCAGGGAAGCCCAGATCAGACTTATTCAGAGAGACCAACCCAAACACGGAAGGCCTGGCTTCTCTTGCCCCTCTAGTGCCTGCCTGCGAGAAGTTGGTTTAGGCCAATGTTGGAGTCCAGAGAGTCCCCCCACCTCCGGGTGTGGCTTTGCCCTCCTGGGCTTCATCCCACTGACCCCCACAGGGGAACCTGTACAGAGAAGGCTTGTCCATCCTTGAGCACGTCAGCACAGGTAGCCCTGCGCGCCGGTCACTTGTCCTCAGGGAGAGCCGGATGCTGGGGCTGGGGCATGCGGCCCAACCCAGATGTACTCTTGCCTGACAAGATCTCGGGACTGGGGGGAGGCAGATCTCCCAGGAGTGAGGACACAGGTCGGTGCTCAGGGTCACCATGGGGGTCCTGGGGGACTCTACACACTGCTGTCCCAGGGGCCTAGGGCAGCCCTCAGCCTAGAAAGTGGCCATGAGATGAAGCCCATCCTTCCTGGATCTTGGTCTGACCCTCTTTTCATCATTCTGGGCTGACTGTGACCTGCTGACCCCTCTTTCCTACCTGTTTGGCTGCATTAAGCACAATTCTGATAAAACTGAACAAACCAATTTACTCAGCGAATGCCCTCAGAGGGGCCTCATCAGAGAAAGGGGTGAGGTCCGGGGAACCACTCAGTCCTCTCTCTGCTCATTGCTTTTCTCAAAGCTTTTCCCTCAAGGTCGAGTTTTCATCTTGGAGGCAGGGGGAGGCTGGGCCCCGCCGCCCCTCCCGGTGCCCGTCAGCCTCTCCGTAGCACGGCCCATCTCTTCTGTGAAGCATCTATTTACAAAGCAGGTCACAGGCAGCGCCTTGCTGCCGCCTAAAAATAGAAAGTCATTACGGCACGGCCGCCAAGTGCCCGAGCTCTCCTGTGATCCCCCGGAGCTGCAGGCGCTCCATGAGATCCTCCTCTCCCCTCTGGGCTCCTCCAGCCCCTCCCCGCCCAGCAGCACCCGTGCAGCGCCTCCCCACCCCACCATCCTGGCTCAGCCGTGGAGCCTGCTCCCACAGGACCTGCTTTCCCTTGGATTCTTTCGACAACCCCCGCGAGGCCAGAGGTCTGGCCCATTTGTCCCTGGAGGGACCCAAAGCTCCGAGGCCCAGTGGGTGGTGGAGCTGAGGGCTAGCTGGGTGGCAGGTCCATCTCCAGCGGTTTGTCCATCACATCACATGTACCACGTACACTGGCATCAAAGGAGACCTCGGGAAGTGTCGGCCCCCGTCTGCCCTCCCCATCCTGGGAAGCCCGCCCAGGAGGCTGAGATGGCATTTTGCTTTGGGATTACCACCCCCGACCCAGGCCCCCAGACCACCTCCACCTTAGTCTGCCCTCCTCATCCTGGGAAGCCTGCCAGGTAGGCTGAGATGGGGAACCTGATGTGCCTCTTTGCTTGGGATTACCACCCCGGCCCCACGACCCCAGACCACCCCCACCTTAGCCCCACCCCATAGTGTACTGACAGCGCCTGCCTGGGCCCCGTGGAGCCCTTCCACAGTGGATCAAGAGGCCAGCTCTGCAGGACAGAAGGGGGTGGTCTCTGGTGCCTGTTGAGAAGGAAAGGAGACATAAGCCTTGGGCATCAGCAAGGGTGAAGAGGGGCCCGAGACCCCAAGCTCCTGCCTCCCTGGAGGCCGTGGGCAGCACAGCCAAGTAGGGAAGGGTGAACATGCCTGGTTGAGAGAAGCCCCCGAGTGTCAGACTGGCTGGACGTGGGGAGGCTCCAGCTCAGGTGGGGGCTTCCCAAGTGTCTCAGTGGGTGAACACTCCGCCTGCCAATGCAGGAGATGTGAGTTCAATCCCTGGATCAGGAAGATCCCCTGGAGGAGGGAATGGCAACCCACTCCAGCCATAGACATAGGAGCCTGGCAGGCTACAGTCAGACATGACTGAGCACTACGGAGTTACACACGTGGGGGCATTTCTCCTGTCACTTGTGGCCAGCGTGGCAGGGCCCCTCCTTTCTCACCTGCAGGGGCTGCTCTAGCTGATGGGAGGTGGAGGACGTCACTGACAGTCTCCTGGGCTGGGGTCTATCTGCTTGGGGGTCCCCTCTCCCTGACCCACCAGGAACCTGGATGAGGCACTGCTCCCTTAGAGAATCCTGGTCCTGTTGAGCTCACAGTGATTCTGGAGACAGGCTTAAGGAGTATGCTTTGCTGAAGGGTACAACTAACTTTCCTATTGTAACACAGTGCAAGGACTGTTTTCCAGCTAACTTGATTCCCTCATACCACACAGTGGAGGGTATGGAATAAAATCTTATTGTTGGGGCCATGGACATTGGATGCAAACAGCAAAGGCCTGCAGCGGGCCGGATGGGAGGTAATAGGGTGTGAACTGGGGCAAACCAGTGCCCTGGCTCCACACCCCTGCAGACCTGGGGCACACAGAAGGCAGGCTGGGGCTGTAGGTCCTCTGCTTATCATGCAGTCAGAAATCTAGATAATTGTGTGGAGTTACTTCATAACAGATGACAATAAGCTGAAACAGCATCTGGGACAAAGGAAGCATTTTGTTGGCAAGGCAGAAGCAGAGAAACTATGCACAGTGCTTGATATTTAATGTGAAAGTTTTTCTAAGGTATCTGTAGCATGACCTTAATTATTTCATATAATAGATGTGTGGGAAAAAATATCTAGGGAAGTGAATATTCTGTGATATGGCTACACTGTTTGGTTTAAGATGAAGTTAAGTGAGATATGCTTTTGAACTGTGATGATAGGGAAGGCTCTTGAGAGTCCCTTGGACAGCAGGATCAAACCAGTCCACCCTAAAGAAAATCAACGCTGAATATTCATGGGAAGGATGGATGCTGAAGCTGAAGCTCCAATACTTTGGTCACCTGAAGCAAAGAGCCTGTTCATTAGAAAAGACCCTGATGCTGGGCAAGATTAAGGGCAGGAGAAGAAGGGGGTGACAGAGGATGAGGTGGTTGGATGGCATCACTGACTCAATGGACATAAGTTTGAGCAAACTCAGGGAGATGGTGAAGGTCAGGGGAGCCTGGCGTGCTGCAGTCCATGGGGTCGCCAAGAGTCGGACATGACTGAGCGACGGTAATGATAATACAGAGGAGGAGCAGCTCGCCTGGATCAAGTCTGCAGTCTTAGCACGAGTGATAAGCCACGTGCTGTCGTTAGGAACAGCGAGTGTGGTTTCCCTTGTGGAGCTTAAATTCCCCTCAATCCAGAGAATCCAGGGGGGAGAGGCCCACGCAGGGCCCATGCTCCTGGGACTTTCTCGAACTTGGAGCTTCCCCTACAGCTGCAGACAGCAGCCGCCACGGGAGCCCAAGGTGGTCCTGGACTCAGCTGCCCAGGTGCACTTGCCCTCCAAGTCCCTCTTTGGAAGGTTTAGGATCTTGCCTCTGCACCAGCTTTTGACATCTTGGGAAATCATGAATTTCCCACCCACAATGGGAAGCAGATCCAATCCCCTCTGTCTGCACCGTTTTGTTATAATTCACTTTGGGTGTTGACATTGATTTCCCCAAGACAGCTGTTGGCGGCCTCCCTGGGGGTCTGGCCTTGGGAGGGGGATGAGCACAGCGTAGCACTTTGTCTAGGGATTTGGTCCTGCATCGTTAGGCGGGAACACCACGTGAGGCTAGACTAGCAATCTGAGGGTGCGCCGGTGTTTAGAAACTGTGTGTGATCTCCCAGCCCACCTGCGGGTGGGTGTGTCCCCTCCCAGCTCCTGCCCCCTCTGCAATGCAGGGGCTCTGTCAGCCCATGGCCCCACCGGTTAGGACCCCATGGGGGTGGTGGAGATGGAGAATCTCTACCTTCATCTCCATCCCCAGTGGAGATGGGGATCTCAGTGCCGAAGGAACCGAGGCTCAGAGCTCTTTCACATTGCCCAGCTGATGGGGGCTAAGAGGAACTGGGAAGTGTGGGCCTGGCTTTGAAGCAGCAGCCAGGGCTTAGGGGTGACAGGATGTCAGGGGTTAACGTGACACCTGCGGGGCCAGGCACCTGTGTCTGGAAGCCAGTGGTCAGATGCTGGGACCAATGGGTTAAGAGTCACTGGGTGGGGCGGCCTCTTGCTCCCATCTGATTAGATGGGTTGAGGCCGGCTCAGCCAGCAGCCTGCATCCTTGCGGGGAGGGGGGAGGGGAGAAGGCCAGGGCCTCTGGGTGGAGCCAGCAGCAGGGAGATGGAGGGGCAGTGGATACCAGAGGCCAAGCCGGCCTCGGGGCCGCGAGGGTTAAGGGGAGCCTGGGACTCCCACCCAGGTGGCTGCAGAGGGCGCCTGCTGGGGTGAGTGTGGGCATGCTGGGGAGGGGGCAAGTCCCCTCCCCAGCTCACTGCCATGGAGACGAAAGCTGAGGGTCTTCAAGTGGCAGAATGGGAGGGGTGGTGTGCACAGTCTCCATGGGATGAGCTTCTGCACGACCGTGGAGTTCACGGGTAACACGGGGGAGTGCAGCCAACCTCCTCCTGACAATTCCCTTGAGGGAGCCAGCACCCCCGTTCTGTGGGGGCGGACACTGAGGCACAGAGGTGTCGGGGAGCTCGCCTGGTGGGAGTCAGCTGCCAGGGGGCCCGGGGCCTGGCCTCGGGGAGCTCCCCACCCTGAGCAGTCACCCCCACGCTGTCTCGGGGCTGTTGGGGCAGACCACCGAGAGGAGGAAGTGGCTGTGTGACTTATGAATGCAGGGCAGCATCTGGGGCCGCCTCACTCGGAGACACTCCCTCCTGGGTGCTGGCTCCGGGGGGACCCCAGGTGGCCAGTGGAGGGGCCCAGGGACAGGGCCCGTGAGTGAGTCGGTGCGCGTGCTCCCCGGCCTCGAGGGACCACAGCCCCTGCTGATGGTCTGCGCCCTTGTGAGAGACTCTGAGCCGGAAAGAGCCCCAGGCCCCCCTCTCAGGATACACTCAGCGTGTGCCTCTTAGGCTGCTAAGTCCTGGGCTGGTCGGTTACGCAGCAGTAGACGACTGGAACACCCAGGCATCAGCTGCCAGGGGTGTGCTGTGTCGCCAGAGGCTGCCCTGTGCCGGATCACCTCCTGGAGCCCAAATGAGGGACCATCTGGAGGAAGAGCCTCTAGCGGGAGGGCAGAGCAAGGACAACCAGCCATCTGGGACAGACAGGCTACCTGGGAAGGTGCGTCTAAAGGCAGTTAGGTGGGTGGCCTGGGGAGGGGCTCTAGAAGTCACCCCGGAGCAGGAAAACAGATGCAGAGCTCTTAGCTTCTGCACAGAAGCATCTTTTTGCCAGAGTTTTCCATCACGCAACACAAAAGCATCAGGGTTGGGGCACTGTGCAGAAGATTTTTGTCCTACGGAAGCCAGGACCGTCTGAAATCAGAAAGCAGAACTCCTCCGGCGTGGTGGCCTTGTTGTTGACAACTCCACGAAGGCATCCCTTCAAAAAGCCAGCTCTAAGGGTTGAATACAGTTAAGTATGCGCCGAAAAAGCCATCAGTGGTTATTTTTAAAACCGCAGGAAGTCACTCAGAGCCTTTAAAAATCAAACACTAGAATGGCTCTCAGCCTGCCACGCTTGGAAGCTGCCAAGAAGACAGATGCGTCAAAGAGGCACCCTAGCTGAGATGGACCAAAACCAGCTTAGCTGGAGAAAACCCGAGTTTCAAATCTAAAGACTTTAGTCCAGTTGTTCCCTGCTGACCCCGTCCTCTCACACGTCTTCCCCCTCAAGGAGGAGCTACATTCAGAGAGCCTGTGAATGTAGGGGGTCTGGCCCGGGGGGCTGAGCTGGGGAATGGTCATCTCGGGTGAAGCAGGTCCTGCAGGATCGAGAAGGCCGTGACTCCAGGGCAGCGGACGAGGCCAGGGTCCGCGCCCATTTCACATCCAGCCTGTGGCCCCGCTTCCTGAGCATGTCTCACATGTGGACGGTCCTCAGGACCTGCATGCGGCCCTCCCTCTAACCTCCACTGCGGGCTTGCTAACGGGACCCCACATGGCCCCACAACTGTCTCTTCTCAATGAGGTTGCCAGTGATCCTGCTGAAATACAGGGATCACGTCCCTCTCCTCCCCTGAAGAACAGCTCCAGGCAGCCCTCCAGGCCCGGCCCCGGCCCCTGCCCCTCGTCCGTCCCCCCATATGGGCACTGCCTCCGTGGGGTGCCTGCAGCTCCTGCGAGGGCCTCAGTGCAGCACATCACTGACTCTTCTAGGTCCCGACAGAGGTGTCCTCATCCTCCCCCGGGGCCCAGCCAGGTCTGACCCCTTCCCGTCACTGCGCTGCCGCCCCTGCTCTGACCCTCCCGGCGTCCTCCAGTTTGCTGCTGATGGTCTGGCTCCTCTCACTGGGATGTGAAAGGTATGAGGCCCCTGGTCTGACCTGTGCTCTCACACACAGGGCCATGCCCAGCAAGAAGATTCTCTGCCAATGTGTGTGCCGGGAATTCAGTTCCCAGGCAGCGGAGAGGAGGTCACGGTTAAGGCAGCAAGAGGGGGATCGGGAGAAGGGGACAGGAGGTGAGTCGCAAAGTTCCAGTGCCTGGGATTCCACTCGCAGCCTCGTGACTGCGTCACTGACTTGGGAGGAAAGGCTGCAGGCCAAAAGGGAGTCAAAGTGTGGGAACACAGGACAATCCAGCTCAGGTCCTAATGTTCTTCCTTGTTTAGAAGTAATTCCACACAGACTGGTGCTTGGAGACTCTGCTCTGAGGGGCACCCAGCGCCCTGGGATGCAGGTATTACTCTTTGCCCTTCTGAGATGAAGAAATGCATACGTGACAGACACAGAAATGTGAACTTCAGGAGAAGAGCGCAAGGAAAAACGAACCTATCAGAAGCTGTTCTGTGCTCCCAACACACAATGCTCCCCATACCACAGCCCTGTAAACAGTGAATGCCTTGAGGAAAGGTGACTTTGAGGTAAGACAGTGACAATTTCACAATGCGCAGGATCGTTTTCGAAGTTCTAAGACTAGGAAGCCTGTTGTGTGAGCTTCTAACAGAAGGAATGAAACACCTCCTCCTGGGGTTGAGGGGTGGGGGGAGTGACTGAATTAAAATCACAAAGCACCAGTGAATGATGAAAAGAGAAGGAGCTGACTGCTACTGTCCATGGGGACGGCGACCTTTCTGTTTGGTGACAGATTACGGAGGCATGAAAGCTGGGTTTCCATCCTGGCAGCGCCACCCTGCTTCCTGCAGAAGCCTTTTTATAAGTAACCTTTCATGTGGTGGAATGCTTTTGGCATAACATATTTGTATTTATTGGTCCATAACTGAGATGGAGAAATCATTTTCAAATCTGGAATTTGTGCTGAGTCTTGACTTCCTGCAGTGAGGTGCAGCCACATATGGTTCTCAAGTGTGCAGAGTTCAGAGCTGGGCTGAAATAACAAGCCTTTGTTTTTCTAGGTTTATATTAAAGTAGAAGCGATTGAAATGGGCAGCCTTTATTAAGTAATACACAAATCATTTGTTTTCTGTTAGGGGACAAAGATTGATTTTCTTTCCCTTTTTTTTTTTTTTAACAGACTTTTCAAATCAGAAAGCATACCATTTTATAAAACATTTCATGAAACACAAAACTGCAAAAAAAAAGATGATTTTCAAGTTCTCAAGTGAATTCATTTACTGACTAGGCACGTTGGTGAGTTGACTATTCTTAAGCAGTCCATAATTGGAAGGAAAGTTCCTGAAAGAGAGGAAAATGAAAAATATTTGTATACATCAAGAAACAAATATTTATACTCTGGTGGCAATGCAGGATTTAGGCAGAGGAAGCAGGCAAGCTGAAATTTAATAGAAATGAGAATACTTACAGAAAACAAAGACAAAATAGAATTATAGAAATTAAGGATATAAAATCTTCATGTTCAGTAGGCAGATGAATGATTTAAACAGTATGATGATCATCAAAATGCCATCCGTTGTAACATTTATGGGTCTGCTTTCAGAATAGCCATGGTTTTTTCCACATGGAACTTTCAATATTAAAATGTGAGGTGACTTCCTAGGATACACACTTGTCACCTGAAACTTGCCTTTCAGATGTATTTTATTAACACCAAATAATACATTTTGATGTGTTAACTACAACAAAATTGTTGTTTCAAAACCCAAGTGGCAATCAGAAGGGAAGAGAGCCGAATCCCATTACAGTGGAGACACGGCCATCACCTCGCTTACTCCACAGCCCCGGTCACAGACACCCCCCGCCCGGGGTCTCCGGGTTCCCTGTGACCTGGCCACCCACCCTCCTGTCCTCACCCATGGGTGCCACACCTCATATTCCAACAACTGCATACTTGCCCCAGACCTGTGAGGCCCCTTTCTGCCTTGCAGACCTGCAGCAGCCTGTCACCTCTGACACGTCCTCCTCTTCCGTCTGCTTCAAGATTTCAACTTATCTTTCAAACCCTCTTTGGGTTTCTCTTCTCCTCCTCTGTGGAGCCTTCCCCTGCTCGTCCTTCCTCGACCAGCGCACGTGACCTAGGTCCCTGCACCTCCCTGGCCTTCACCTTGCCTGCCAGGACCGCACACAGCACCGGTGTTCTGTGGGACGAACCAGGCTGTTTACTTTAAAAAGGGAAACAGCTAATATGCATGTGTGCTCAGTCATGTCCAACTCTTTGCGATCCCCTGGACTGTAGCCTGCCAGGCTCCTTTGTCCATGGGATTTCCCAGGCTAGAATACTGGAGTGGGTTGCCATTTCCTATTCTAGGGGATCTTCTCGACCCAGGGATCGAACCCATGTCTCCTGCATTGGCAGACGAATTCACTACTGTGCCACCAGGGAAGCCCGAGTGTTAATTAGGGTACTGTTTAATCAATGCACATTTCCTCAATGGCTGGATGACTGTGCTCTCCTTATACACGACAGACTTGCTCCTGACCCTCGAGGACTCCCAGGGGTTGCAGGACCGCCCACACATCAATCAGCAGATCAGAATCAGGGGTTCGTCCCTCGCGTGCTGTCAGCCAGTGCTCTCCAAGTGAAGAGGAAAAAGAGTTTTCGGGGGGCAGGAGGGAGAGAAGCTCTTGAGGAACTGGTGGCCTCTGGACAGCAGGTGAAGAAGAGAGGAAGTGGGGAGCTGGGCAAAGGCAGGGTGGACAGAGGGGCCAGCTGGGGGCCAGTTTCCGTGGAGAGGCCGTGGGCCCCTCGGGAGCAGAGGCAGCCTCTTTCCCCAGTGCATCCAGGGCTGAGCGCAGGGCCCGGGGCAGGCTGGCCTCAGACTCCATCAGCTCATGAAAGGAGGTTCCAGGAGTGAGAGGAGACCGACAGGAGCCCAAGGGAGCACGATCCGTCACCCTCTTTACCGTGGATCCTCAGCGATAGCTGCAAGACACAGCCGAGCGCTCAGTGCTGGCCTCGCTCATTCCCACGGGATCCGGCCCCACCACGTGCGCATGGGAACAACAACTGTGAACCCACTTTGCTGAGAGGAGTTTGCTGTGTGTAGGTGCTAACAGCTGTATATTGTAATGGACAGAATAACACTGGGAGTTCAAATTTCCTTCAGAAAAGCATATTAAGATACACGATTACCTCTACGGGGAGCAATACAGTAATAACTATAGGAAAATGTAATGACTCAATAAATCTATTTTAGAAACTTATTCTACAGATGTGCACGAATGTGCACAAGAACGGAGATGAAAGGCTACACTGTCTGGCACTGTCTCTAATGAGTGCAAAACACCGGCAACAAAATGACTTGTCTGTCAACAGTTGTTTAAATTATGATGCATTCATATAAATGTTATCCAGCCAATAAAAAGAAAAGCATACCTTTATAATTTAAAATGATAGAACATGAACTCACAGATATACTCTAAAGTGAAACAAGGGAGGCAGACAACAGTGTACTGTTCTGTATATAAAAACAGTAATAATCTGTGCAGAAGCAAAGCGTATGTTTTTCTATCTTTGAAAAACACACAAAAAACCAAGACCAAGAGCTGCTTCTGGGTATTTCAGGGCAGGGGTGGGAATTAAGACCAACTTTCCATTGCACACTTTCCCCAAAGTTTTAGATTTTGTACCAAGCATGTCTATCACCTACTAAATAAAAGGCATAGTTTTGTTTTCTAACTTCACCTTTCCTAGGGAAAAAGCCAGTGGTTACAGAAGTAAATGATCTCATTTCCACTGACAAACTAACAGTGAGGGGTGCTCAGGGTCGGTATTTTAAAATCACAGAGCCATTTGCTCACTGACTCAGTCAAGCATTGGCTCTTCCATGAGCACTGTCATGCCAGGGAACATGCTGGGGTCTGGATGCAAAGTCAAATGAGGCGCAGTTCCATGTGCACAGAACCTGAAGTGGTGCTGTCGGTGAGACAGACAAACACATACCCAGTGAGCGGAGATCAGCCCTGCCTTCATGAGGCGTCGGCTCGCTTATTCCAGCCCCTTGGTCGAGAGCCTGTTAGGCGCTAGAACTGTGTTAGGGAATGGACATGGGCAGGTGAGGAAGGGCACGGATCTTGCCATGGAGGTCAGGTGAGCTTTTACATACGTGTATATGGGAATGACTACATTTAGCAACCTGGTAAATTCTCTTCCAATGGAAGAATGACTCTAACTTGATCCGATGAGGCAGATAAAGTCTTAAGGCACAGTCCTGCACTCAAGAGACACGATGCCACCTGGCTCATTTCACTCACCAGGTAAATGACAGCTGCGTGGAGACACGGAGCCTGCGCTGAGGGTGTTCACACCCGGGGGCGGGGGGGGGGGGGGGTTGAGAGGAAGGGACCTGTGCTGCAGGTTAAGAGCCCTCAGGGCCCTCCGGGGGGATTCTGCACCCAGGGCACATGTGGAGACACTGGCTCAAGGAAGACTTCCGGAGTGAGGAGGTGTGTCAGTCTCACTCCAAAGCTGGACAGACCAGTGAGGGCTGGCTGTAGCAAGCGCTGGGGAGAAGGGTGAGGACAAGTGATCTGGGGCAGAGAACGGCACAGGTCGCACAGCACCCTGAAGGTATGTGCCCGCGAGGCTGAGGCAGAGGGAGAGCAGAGGCAGGCAGGGCGGCACCCGCGCTGGGAGCCCTGGAAGAACTCGCACTGAGACAGGACAGTGACAGCAGGCGGTGCCGGTCACAGCAAGACAACTAGGTGTGTGGAATAACAATCCTCTCCAGAATCAGTTCCAATTAGGTAGGATGAGGGGAGGATGCAAGTCAGATTTTAAAATGTCCTACAATCTTTCTCAAAGATGGAAACAGACTCAAGCATAAGATTTTGTTATTTTAAATATAATGATGGTTTATTTTCCTTTCTATTCCTACAATGTCAATACCAATCAATGCAACTAGTACATCACTATAAATAGTAGGTGGGCTTCTCAGGTGGTGCTAGTGGTAAAGAACCCACCTGCCAATTCAGATTAGACGTAAGAGATGCGGGTTCCATCCCTGGGTCTGAAAGATCCCCTGGAGGAGGGCATGGCAACCCACTCCAGGACTCTTGCCTGGAGAATCCCATGGACAGAGAGCATGGAGGGCTACAGCCCCTGGGGTCGCACAGAGTTGGACATGATTGAACTGGCCTAGCATAAATAGATATGATTTGCATACAGAATAACAAACTACTATTTATACTTATCACATATAACCTAGAAAGTGGCTTAACTTATTAGATTTTTGACTACATTGTAATTTTTTTCTCCGCATCATCAGAGTCACTGTCTAATTTTAAATTAGACTGCCTGAATTGTAATTCAATTTATGTGAGTGATTGCTTTCTTCCTGTTTTGGGTCTCTGCTACTACACCCAACCATTCCTAATACTGCCTGTCAGGAGTCACACGGATCACGCTGACAATATCACTCTTTCATATTCACTGACTTGCTAGATGCTTAAATTGCCACACACTGTGCTAAAAGATGGAACGAGAGGATGAAAACACTAGGCCCCTCTTTTTTAAGGCTCTCACCATCTGGCTATCAGATCAATAACCAGTGCAAAGAGGTCTGTACAAAGTTCTTGTTGGAACAGAGACTGAAAAAGGCGCCATGTCTGCCTGGGGCGTGCAGTAGGGCAGGTTCTAGGGTGAAGAGATTACATTTCGACATGGGCTCTGTCATGTGTGCGCTTCTGAGCAGGACCTGCAAGATCCTTCATTATGTGTCCCTTGTCTACATAGACAACATCATCTATTGGTTTCTCTAATAATCCAATATAACTGAAGTTTCCTAGACAACCGTGCTTTCTTATAATCCAAGTATTTGCATAAAGCAGTAAACAAGAGCAAATCCGTAGTTTTGTGGCAGGCAGGCTTCCAGTCTTCATAGCAAACTGAGGTAGGCATCACTATTGTGTCCATTTTACAGATGTGGAAACTGCAGCTTAGACTGAAGTTCAGAGAGGTTAAGTCACGAAGCTGGTGGGTGACAGAGCTGGGTGAGACTGCTTCCAAGAAGACTCACTATGTGGTCATCTTGTACTGGGTCCTGAAACCCCTGCTGGCACCCTCCGCCTCCACCACCCCACCTGGCGTCCATGTCTGTCTCCCATGCACTCTACCTGTCTCAGCCCTGCTAGCATCTTCCTTGCCTGTCTCCCCAGCAGACAGCTGTGTCCATCATCACTGCGTCTCCACCGTCTGCAGCACAGCAGACGCTCAGCCAGTGCATCTGCATGAACACCGACACTGATTCAACTTGGAATATCTTGAACAAAGGAAGGTTCAGAACTTAAATACAGCCAAAGAATCTCTCCAGGAAGGAATATGGGGCAGGGGGAGGGTTATCAGTCACAGAATCTGCCAACACTCAATGTTGTGGGGCTACTTTAGGAATACAAAGTAAGATAGAAGCCAGCTCCTGTCCTCAAGGAGCCTTCAGTATAGGGGGAGTGAGTGCCAGCCCAGAGAACGGACAGCGTAACAGCACAGCTGGGAGCAGAGACCCTAGATTATAGTGGATTCTGTGCAACTGACCGCAGCCTCTGGGCTGGGAGCCTACACAGGGATCTATCGCCTGAAGCTTAAGCATCTTCCTCGTAAAAGCGTGCTATTTCAGAGAGCATGGCGGACTGTGGTTGAACTGGTGAAGACATCGTGGAAGGATGGGCAGGCACGGCTTCCAGGCGCAAAGGCCCAGCAATGGGAAGTGCTGGTGAGTCGGGCCACCACCTCCATCCATGCTGAACTATACTATCCTTGGGTGTAAGGTCCACGTCCTACAGACTGCAGGGCCCCTGGTGCCTCAGGAGTGTGTGCAGGGGAACTCAGTAAATGAACCCCGAGCCGAGAGGCCCTGGGGATGACTTGGGAAGGAGTGGTGTGCACGGAGGGACAGGGCAGGACCAGGCTGCTGCCTACAAGTCTTGGCTGTTGAGACAGGGAGGAATGAGCTCAGGAGAGGGTTTGCTGAGTAAGGGAAGCCCTTGAAAGCCAAGCAGAACCGTCCAAGAGCATCCTGGTGGCTCCTGACCTTTCTGCATCACAACCTCCTTTTACGGTCCAATGGAGCTATGGTTTCTTTAAGAAAATGAAAATAAACATAAAATTGAACAATTGCTGAGAACGAGCTCTGAAGACTATCTACTAATTTACCTTCCAGGAATCTGTCCATAATTTCTGATTAAAGAAGCCTACACTTACTATTTAAGATACCAATTCCTAAAAACAACTACAACCAAAACTTACTAACGACAATAGTGAAAAAATTTCAATATAACATCATAAATTGAAAAAATGTGTTATTCACATTCCCTTTCTGTACAAGAAAAGAGGCACCAAACAAAAGAGAACCCCAAACACTTATTTTGATTTATGAGAGCAAAGAGAACTATTTTCTTCCCAAGAGTAATTGGCTAATTTTGGTGATTAAGGAGAAAAAAAAGCACTCATATTTCCCATGTATATGAAACATGTGCATTTGACTTCAATAATGAAACTCTACATTATGGTATCACCTGCCAGCCTTCAAAACACTCTGAACACTGCCTTGCTTAATGCTCAGAACAACTGCAGAAGATGAGGAATGTCCCCATTGTGCTGACAGCTGAAGCCAGACCACGTCACCCGGCGACGGGCAGGAGATTCTCTGGGATGTCAGGGCCCATACAGCATTCCTGACGGTTTAGGAAAAAACAAGAGTAGCTGAAAAGTGAGACCAGATTAATGGTCTCAGATTAATGATATCTTTCTTTCACAATCCCTATTGTTTGAATTTTATGAAACAATTTTATAAAATACTTTGCAATATTTACCTTCTTAAAAGCGAAATTTTGTTTTGCAAAACTCAAAGTAGAAAAGGACACACATGCAAAAATTGTACTTTCACAAGCCTACAGTAATTATTGTCCAAAATTTCCAGCACATCTGTGTCGTATTATGAATATATACAGAGAGAATATATACAGCCTTTGAAAAAAAAAGTGGGGGATCATCACAGTTATCAATAGGTTTGGGAAACTGCTTTTTTTCCACTTGAAACTTTGAAAAAATTTTTCATGCTACCGACCAGCCTGTTACATTTTTACTGAGGAGGTAACGGAGTTACTTACACACTGCAGGGGCTGAGCCTCCTAGCTCCACGGCCTGTGCAGACCTGACTGGGTCTGACTGGTTTACATTCCGGAAGTTAATTTGCCACTGCGGCTATGTCACTAGTTGGTAGTGGGAAGCGCGTGGAAGAGCATGAGGCCGTCATCCTCCAAGCACATCAAAGAACCGGAACAAGGACACTCACCTGTGTCCGCTGGACCGACGTCGCCTTCCTTTCACTTTCCAAGGTGGCTGACATTCCTAACAAAAGAAAAGACCTTTTTACTCAAAGAGAAGGAGGTCCCTCAGGAAATAAAAATTAAACATTTTACACAATCTACAGTTTTAAAAAAACTTAGGCCAAATGATTAAAGAAAAACTTTATTAAATATTTGTCAGTTTTAAGAAGTGCCCTCAATTACTAACCAAATAATGTATTACAAACAACTAGTTATGAGGTTTTACATTTGTTTAACAGGGTATAATTGGCCCCAATTAAACTGACTAAACTAAGGCTTTTTAGATTACTAAAACAAATTAAACTTTTTAAAATGAGAATTTAGGTGATCTTAAAACCTTTCTAAAATGGATAATGAAACTTGCTAAGTTGTAACCTCCCTGGTTTTATTAGTTATATTAAGATAAATTAAGTGAGATTAAAATCTTATTTGATTTATTTACCTTTGAAAATGAAGACCGTTTAAGGGTTACACATCCTCAGCCTTGTCGAGTGCGACCTCAATTAGTCAAGTCAGAAAGTCTTTAAAAGCTTTGTGCTTATTGCTTCCAGCATGGAGCGAGGTGTTCATTAAGGTACCAAAATTCTCATAAAAAATCCAAAGTTGCACTAGTGAAAAAACGCTCAACAAGATGAAAACTGATCACATCTTTTTCAGAAAATCAGTAGTTATTTTAAAACCAGTTTTTAAACAAGATTAGGTTTTGCGTAGTTTTAACGTGCCATTCAAGCAGCTGGACACCATTTGGACTCTTTAAACAGCATTTAAATCTACGGTGAGTATATAATGGCACATTTAGTTTTATACCATGTTTTAAATAAACTGTACAATGTTTAGTGTGACCCTTTTTTGACAAGCATTGTTAAATGAATCTTTTCCCTGTTTACGACTATTTATGAAGGCCTTTTTAAATAAGAGAGACATGAAATTGTTAGCTCACACACACAAAATTTCTTTCAAAAGTTTATTTAGTATCAAGCAAGAGGAGACTTTGCTTAACACTACAGAACATTTCAAGACTTGAGTTACAAAAGAATACCACATTATTTGCACTTGTAATTGGCTTCCCTTTTTACGCATGTTGGCAAGAGAAAAAAAAAAAAAAATAGCATATGGCCGAAAGATAAAATAACTAAATTTCTATGGAAACCTTTAAAATGAAAGGTGAGGCTTATGTTAAAAGGATGGATTAACATATTTAGTAAACCTATCTTTTTTGTTTAACACTAGTTAATCAAAGTTATTTTTTTTTCCTTTTGATGACCTATTTTTCATATACAGACTGGAAATAACAAAATTTTACATGTCTTTTTTTTTTTTTCTGCCCAGGTTGATGTTTCAACAAAGTAGTTTTAAATTCCATCCATTCAGATTTTAAGCATTTTGATTTATTTAAAAAGGGATTGTTCATAGAAAAAAATTACTTTGAACAGTATACAGGACTGGTGGAGACTGGCTATGTCACAACAGCAGACAGCACAATCAGTATCTGCCGTATGGCTGGTCCCTGTAGACGCCCTTCGCGGTCCTCGCCGAGGGGGCCTTGTGTCTCGAGTTAGTCCACTCCTCTTGCCCTAAAGCCAGTCAGATGAAGCACAGTTAGATCAACACCAGAGAGCCCATGGCTTCATTTTTCAGAATCTAAGCCCTGAACCCATGGTAGATGTCATACTGAAGATATAAATCCCCAAAGTAGTAAAAAATCTGAGCGAATTCACTTTTAAACAATTACAAACACAATGGAAGATGTTCATCTCACTAGCAAAACCTACCGGCCTGGGAAGACATGATCCTTGTATCTTAAATGACAGCCAAGTTTGCAAGAACTTCCTTTTGGTCACTCATTTAATAAAAGCTCACACACTCCAGCAGCAAATTGAGCTGCCTCTTGCTAAATGTGAAGACATCTATGCATGGGAAAAGGGTCACCTGGGATTTCTTCTTCAAAGACAAAGAAAACACAGATAAAAATCTGTGAAGGCAAAAGGAGAAAAAAAAACTGGAGTGCAAAATGGCAATGGGCAGTTTGGGAAACGTGGCTTTGTTCTTCACGGGTCCTTCATATAAAGAAGGAAGGAAAGCTGTACTGGGTAGAGATTTCTGTTTCCAAAATACTTCCTAGATAGGAAATAATCTCATGACATAACGTCAAATTGCACTCATCCTCATACTAAATCCACATGGAACGATGGATTTCCAACAGCGGACCCTGGTTCACCCCAGCTTAGGGCTGTCAGTGAGTCACTTGAAGGTCTTTGACAACAAACAGTTAACATCTATGCCGCAGCAGACAGTGATTTAAAAGCCATGTGTCCACGGAGACCAATTTTAAAAAGCTGTGAGGAAAACCGCTTAAAATGACCTCTTCTTTGATACAAACATGCAATCAACATCATTCCCTCAAGCTAACTTGCATCAATTTAAGTAGACAGCATTCAACAAACCAAGGTATGTCTCTTAAGTGTTTGTTACGAATAACGACAAAAAAAATCCAAGGTGCGGTCATTAAGGCTTGGGGCAGGTGATATAACAAAATGCACTTCAAAAGGAACACTGGAAAATGGTTTTTCAGTTATGTTCAGAGAAATGTCATAACATCCATTAACAGGAATCCTGATTCACTTGCACTGGGCGTGAGGCATTCATCAGAGCTTTGCAACTGATTGAAGCTTCGTGTTCTCTGATCTCTGTGCCCGGCAGCAAAGGAGGTTCTCAGTATCATTAAGTTGCTGCAGCCAATTCTTTTAATTAAACCTGTTGTCCTTCTGCATGTTGAGACTCTGGACGTGGACTCCCCAGCACCTTGGGCAGCTCCCACTGGACTCGGTGGGGTTTCACTGTCTCTTTGTAAGCCTGAGACAGCCATCCATCTCCTCCCTGGCCCCGCGCTTCTGTAGCCTTTAACGAATGACTCCCACTGTAATGTTTTTAGAGGAACTGAGATTGGGAATAAATTAAAATATAAAGATGGCGGTGGTGGAATCACCACTACAGCAGTTGAGAGCTGTAGTCTCAACTGCTTCATTTTTCTTTACTGTCAAGAAGCAAAGACACTTCAGAGAGACTCATTCTATCAAGTGTCTGCAGTTTGGCCAACTATTCAAGTAAGTGAGAAAATCAGCACATTGCAATCAACCCAAACAGAAAATCTAAGTTCAGAATCAATGCCTGCAATTTTCTGCAAGTCTTTAGTTCCCTTTAAATATTAAGTTTAAACCTTAGAGAGCTTCTGAAAATAGCTAGATAAGCGCAGATGAACTGAGGGGCAGCTGTGGTCTAAAATTCTGTCTGTATGACTCTCCCCAGAGTTAAGTGCTTTAAGGTGTTTCTATGACCTTTCTATTTATGGTTCCACTCCAGCCGTTTACTCACCATAGGAATCATAAGTTTCTTCACTGAGTCCATGTCCATAATCATAGTAATCAGCACCACTGCATGAAACAAAACAGACAAGCAGAGAAAGACAAAAACACAGTTAGGACAAACTGACTTGGCTGTGAGTTTAAACCATACTTGATGAAGTATCTAAAACTTAAAGATAACTACTAAAAGCAGCTGAAAGCTGAACAGAGTTCCCACAGAGAAGAGCGATCTTATTAGGACCATCAGCGGCCCCTCCTGTGGTCCCTGACCTGAATTCCCAACAAACGTGTCTGACACTGAACCACCACGACCAGCCTGTCCGTGTGGAGAGCGCTGACACCTGAGGAGTATGCAGTCTCTTCTGGGAGAAACCGTGCTCTGAGAGGGCACGCGGATGCAGTGGACCCAGGCTGGGATCATGCAAGGGACCAGGGTGGGGTGGGGGGGATGTGTGTGCAGGAGGAAGGGCAGCCACGGCTTCTTTCCTACCGACACCGAGTTCACAGAAGGCACAGCCCTAGAGACCAGACACCTCGATGCTGTGTGAGCCCCAGGCACTGGGCTTTACAATAAAGCAACACGGCTATGGGGTGACATGTTTAACCCCCCAGCACCACACCATTACCATCAGGAGTGGCCGCTCGGCAGGGGCTGTGTGTGGTGGGTGGGAAAGGCCCCTGGGTCCAGTCGCCCGCCCTGGCCAAGCCTGTGGGGACAGAGGCACGTGCGCAGCTGTCCTGTATTCTGACATGTGATGTCCCTGAGACCCGGGGAGGGGAGTGATCTGTCACCACGGCCATTTTGTAGATGATGCAAAGCAGGCCACTCACACACACGACATGTGTGAACTAGGCGTGACCTTTACAGGAACGACTGGGGAAATCTGGGTGACGGGACTATGGCCCACACAACCAGCTTCTCACACTACTCTGGGTGTCTGAGGAAGGGCTTCCACCCACTCTCCCTGGCTTCCCCTTTCCCTGTCCTCTTAATTTTGTAGGGAAACAATCACCCTGAATTTGTTATCTTGGATTGTCCTGGAATAAACATTCTCATTATTCCAACTTGATGCAATCAAGCAAAGAAGTTCTAATCAGAATGGAAAACGATCCAGCTGAGCTGCTTAGCGCCCAAGGAAGCACGGAGTGAATAATAAAGCCCACGCTGGGGGCGTGCCCTGTGCCAGCCCCAAGCCCCCCAAGCAGCCGTTGCCTCCCCTGGAGGTGGCAGAGCTGTCATGCCCATTTTACAGGTAAGGATGCTATAGAGCAGAACAGCGGGGGCGCCAGCCTAACATCACACAGACAGCAGACAGGGGACACATCCAGTTAAGTCCACACTTGGTTCTCCTGCTACGTTTCATTTCACAAGCCCAGGAGAACTTCACGGGAGACTAACCATCAACTCCTCGGACGACAGCACAGGACGGCGAGCCTGTGACAGGGGATGGGGATGGGAGCTACGGGCTTGTGTCATGCCTGTGGGGACAGGTCTTCACCTCTGCCCTCTTCTGCCAGAATGTTTCCTCTTGTCCTTTGCTCCCAAGCACCTCCTACCCAGTTGTTAGCCCAAATGCCACTTGTATGTAGAAGCTGCAACTCAAAAAGGTTATGCTGCCCGTCCAAGGTCACACTACTTCCAAATGGAAGAACAGGTGCAAGACGAAGTGCGCCTTTCCTCCACAACCCGAGCCCTCTGTCCACCGGCACGTGTCCCAAGGGACTGCGTGCTGTCTCAGGGGTCTACAGGAACCCCACGCCAGTGGGCCATGGTGAACTGCAGCCACCTCAGTGCTCTCTGCTCTCCAGTGCCTCCTCTCCCTTTCTGGAGCTCTAGTTTTCCTTCCTGGTATATGTACATTTATGTCAAGAAGAGAAAAGGGGCTAGCTGAGTGAGGAACAGAGAGACATTCATATTTAAGAAGGAAAAAACCTAGCAAAAACAAGCAACAACAACAAAAATATGGCTTCCCTACGTCTTAAAGTTCAACAGTTTTAAATATGAGAACTGCTATTAAAGAAGAGCACTTTCCTCACCTTGTAGACAGACATTCAGAAGAGATACTTTTTATAAAACGCCACTGTCAAACACAGGTCAAGACTCCTGAGTCTAAACCCAGGCCTCCCAGCATGCACAGTCTTGGGGCAGTTGTGCACCGACCTGCTGAGTCCGAGTGCCCCTCTGCCTGCCGCATCCCACCACGCTAGATGCCCCCCAGACCCTGGGAAGCCCTAACGTTCTCAGTGCCTCACGTACAGCATCTGGACACAGCAGTCAACATAATTCCTCATTTTGTTGAAAATAAATTGGCTACTGTTTCTTAGAAACTTGGTACTAAATTAAAGAAGACTGAGTGAATCTCAGTCTTCTTTCCAAATGTCAGAAGTTACAATATAATGGCTCCTTAGACAAAGCTGTAATGTTCTTTAATATCTCATCTTTGCTGCACAGAAAACAATGCGAGTGACCTCTTCATAAAACTGAACAGAATTCCCTTTACTGAGACAGGTCCACTGTTTAACTTGGAACTGTCAGTGACAGGCACTGAGACCAATAAACGGAGAAAAACAACTGCCTTCTGACTAAACAAAGTCCCCTTGATTAAACGAAGTGAGCATTAATGAGCATCGGAGTGGACTGGAAATCCACCTGGAAGTGCTCTCACACAGATCAGCATTAAAAAAACAAACAAACAAACAAACAAAACAGGGTGAAGAACGTTTCCCAATGAATGGAAGGATAAAAGGAAACATAATTTGGTCGGGCGATGGTTTGGTGATAAGACAATCTTAGTTTTGACAACTGGAAACTTTAAACTGACATATTTTATCATCTCACTCAGTTTCTGATTATTTATTTCAAGACCGTCATCAAGCCAAGAAGCTGGGAGCAGCTGAGCCCCATCCTCGCACCTGTCAGTTCCATCTGAATTGCTTTTGCGGCATTTCATTTTGTGCACCTCCAATGTCTATTAACCCAAGACGTGTCCTATTTCCCAAGGATAAACTGAAAACCCAACATAACGCAAAGGGGGAAGACTCTAAAAATTTCTTCATTTATGAATACAACTTACAGTATTAATAATAAGCAAGAAAACACGGTAGGTTGACTATGCCTTTTCTCCATCAGAAGGGGTCAATAGAAGTCCCTCCCTCAAGTGGTCCAGAGCAAGCTCCTCTCCCAGCACCAAGGCCGTGTCTCCCAGGCCTGCTCTGTCCTCCACGTCCTACCCTGCATCAGGGGTAGAAGGAAGTCCGAAGGCTCAGCGTAATTCCTGGCTTTCCCGGAGATTCTCGATCCATCAACCAGAGTCAAGAAACAGGCCCAGCGCTGGGAGGAAACACAGGGGTAACAGAGCAAATGGCAGCACTGGGACCAAGCCCACGTGCCCCCAGGCCACGGACAGGCATTCAAAAGGAGGACAAAAGCGAGCTCCCAGATCACCCTGTCTCCACGAATGGGACTAAGAAGGAACTCCTGACATGAACCTGTCTGGTGTCTACCTCGTCAAGCCTCTACACGAATTTTGACCGAAAAGTTGCTGGGACTCATCAGGCCCTTGGCTGGTCATGTGCAGCTCAGGGAACTCTAGATCACTAGTTACTCTTTATCTCCAGCCAGCACTTGTAGAGCTCTGCCCATCCCCGTCTGTCCCCACCTCCGTCCCAATTCTCTCTGTGCCCTCCAGAAGTCATGGCTCATCGTGCATCCTCCACCTCCTCTTTAGATGCTCCCTTGCCTTCTTCCTGAATGAAACTCGATTCTCCTCTAATGCCACCTCTCCCTCAGTGGCCCTCTCCTCTCCCTTATCCCCCATGGCCCATGTGCCCCTGGGACAACAGGAAGGTGAGTAGGCTCTTCACCAACCGCCCCCGCCATTGCCATCTGTAGCCCGTTACACTCCACTCCTCTGCACAAACACCCAGCTCTCAATCTCTCAATGGCATCGCTGTCCTAAGTCTTGGTGTTTTCTGTACGCAGGCAGATAACCCTTCAAACACGCTGGTCTCCTGACTCCCTGGACCACTCCTGTCCACTGGTATTGCCTCTACTCTCCTTTGGCCATCAGCTCCCAGGTCACACCTTAGTTCCTGTCATATCAATAACCCCCTCTACCCGGCCTTGCGTCAGTTTCACATACTCCAACCCCTGACCATGGCTTCCCCTCTCCAGTTTCACTCCCATCCTCTAGTAACATGCTGACCCTCCTTTGCAGCACACTGCAACTGTCCCACTACTGTTGTTACATTTTCATCCCTTGGCAAGGGGACCAATGAACTTTACCCTGCTGGATTTGGTGGTCAGTTCGCAGGTCTGCTGTGTGACAGGGCAGGAGATGTGACACAGCTGGTCACACAGAGTGGACACCCCCTGAGGGGATGCAGCCTGGGTCCCACGGAGGCACACTCTGGTCCAACGAAACAGGTGGGCAATACAGCGGGAGCAGAGAGACCCAGGAAGGCAGAGGGGGGTCATGCAGACCACGGAGAGGCTTGGTTTCTTGTTTTTTTCCTGAGTAAGATGGCTCCAGGGAGAAACGTCCCCATAATGAAGTTTGCCATCACTTGAGATGGGGAAGATGGAGGCAGAAGGAGCTCTGGGTGGGGAGCCACCAGGAGTTTGGCCTGGGACAGGCTAGGTTGCATAGGTCTCTTGGACCTCCCAGAGCAGTTGGAAAGAGAAATCAAGAGGCTGGGGGAGTGGTCTGAACAGGAGACATAAGTCTGCAGTCCTCGTCATGTGAAAGGTACTCAAAACCCAGATGCCACGTGATCCCTCCAGGGACACATGCAAGCAGACAGAGAGCTCAGACTGTGGAGTAAAGCTGCACTTAGTTCTGAACCTGTTTTTCCATTAGGAAGTGGTGTGATCTTCAACAGGAAGCATAATTTTTTTGAGGGGCAGCTTCTACAAGTGTCTGAAACACAAGAGGTGCTCAATAGGAGCACTGGCAGGAATGAATGAACGGCGTTTGCCACTCAGGGTGAGGGCCCCAGTGGTGTCCTCTGACAGGGCGACAGCGGGGCCACGATGCAGTGAGCTCACACACAGAGCCCCTCTCATTGGATGGACACTTCCTCTAAACCAAATAAAGAGCGGCGATCAGCCTTAACCATATTGTTGTAACGAAGTTTGCCAAGCCTCATTTCAGATGTAACAATTACTTTGTCAAACAAAAAGATTTTAAATGTTAATGTAGGTCTGTCAGAGAATCAGAGACACAAGGTTTTCCACTTACAGCGATCCTCCACCTCTAGTGTGAAAAACTTCTCAATCTGACCTCACTGTAAAGTGCAGGAACTTACTCCTACTTGACTGATCAAAGGCAAGAAGTTGGCCTTGAGAAGTCACGTGGTCCATCCTCTGGGCTTCAGGCTAAATTGTCTTAATGATCTCAGAGAATGATTCCCCCTCCACTTTCAAAGACTTTCAGAAATACAGTCTGACTAACTTGTAACACCCTCGAACAGGCCTGGCAGAACGTTCCATGTTAACCTTCATCTCTCACGAGACTCTCAGAATCCTTTCTCTCTGGCTCTGCTTCCCACAGAGCTCGAGAGCACCTCCTCCTGTGACAGACCGCTCAGGAAGGCGGATCACACAGGGCAGAAAGAAGGAAGCACACGCCTCGGGGGTTACTGGTAAACCTTATTTTAAGGACCTACGTCAACTACTATGGCTTCCCAGGTGGCAGAGCGGTAAAGAGCCCACCTGCCAACACAGGAGATGCAAAAGACATGGTTTTGATTCCTGGGTTGGGAAGATCCCCTGGAGGAGGAAATTGCAACCCACTCCAGTGTCCTTGCCTGGAGAATGCCATGGACAGAGAAGCCTGGCAGAGCTACAGTCTATGGGGTTGCAAAGTCAGACACTACTGAGTGACTGAGTGCATGCACGCATGCACACGTACACACACACACACGTCAACTACTAGGATCGGGTACACGCTACTGGGCAGAGACATGCAAACAAGATCTAACACTAATGACAGATACTATCAAGCAGCATCTATCATACATTATCAAACACCGATTAGAAGCCATGCATTCTGCACAAATTTTCTCTCATATTTAAAACAAACTCGCAATCTGGCATTATTTTATAAATTTAAGTTAAAAACAACATTTTCCCACCATGTAAGAGACAGACTCTCACTTATTACGCTCTCTCTTGAGAAAGGTGCTCTTGGTAGGAATTTCCGAAGCTCAGATGTCACCTGTTCCCAGCATCTGTTCCACAGATATTTCTGGAACACCTATCATGTGCTGGGTACCAGGATGCAACAGTGAACAGGTTCCGGACTTTGTGATAAAACACGTCTGGTCTAGTGTGCAAGGCAGACAACTGTAAATAGGCCGGCGGAGGACTGTGATTCCTAGAAGCCCAGAGTTCTGACGAAACTCAGGGTGGGGCATCTGGACCAGTTTTGGGGTGCCTGGGAGTGCCTCCTGGAAGGAGGAAGGTCTAAACTGACACCTACGAGAAGAGCCAGACAGAAAGGAGAACAACAACATACAGTTTGCCCTGGTGACAGGACAGTGATGACTCAGAGCGCCTTCTCTAGAGCCATGTGGCCAGTGTGGGCGGGGGGTCAGGGTGCAAGTGTAGTTCCCCTGGCTCCCAGGGGACTCTCTCCACCATCTAATCTGACGACCAGTCACCACACTCGCAGCACAGTGGAAATATGTTTGGGCACTTTTTCAAAAGACAACACAATTCAGGGAGCCAGAAAGAGATGCTGACCGAAGACACCCACGGTCGAAAGAAGCAGCTGGAGAACTTCTTGCCTGGGTGCTGGAATCCATCTCCTGCTTGCATGGTGTGTACACTGAAAAAGAGTCACTCAACTGGATGCTTCAGACAGGTGTGAATTTACGCCCTTCGCTACAGGTACATAATATTTCAGGAAAAGGAAAACAAATCAAAAAAATAAAAATAAAAAAACTAACACTCATGTTAAAAGGGAAAAGCCAGTGGGCAGCTGTTGCCTATTTGGTGTGCACTCTCCCTGTGCAGAAGACGCCTTGTGAGACTGAGGGTAAGGTGCGAATGGTAACGTACCCAGCCATTAACCTCCATTTCTTGCCCACTTCTACAGGGGGGATACTGATGAGACAGGAGTGAGCTTCCAGGAGTGAAGCTTCCTGGAATGAAGCTTCCAAGGACTTCCTAAGAGCAGGCGGACCTGCCCAGGTGGCAGGGCCGTCCTCCTCCTCTTTCTCCCTGCCTGAAGCCCAGACTGGCAGCTGGAGTATGACCACTGCCGTGAGGGCAAGCTGAGCCTAAGGGCACAGGGCCAGGGCGAGGAGGATGGGGCAAACGAAGGAGCGCCTGGCTGCTCAGAGACTCCACACAGTGGTCCCAGGGGTTGGAAGCTGCTAACATCCATTCTTATGTGAGAGAATAAAGCTGATTCAGTGGAATGTGGGATTAATTCGGAGCTTATCCCACAAGCATCCTGACGTGAGGGACGCCACGTGTCTCTATTTTGCTCTGCTGCAAGGACATCCGCTGATGCGTATTTCAACAGCACTGTCAGTACTCTTCTCCACATGCAGCAGTCTACGCTACTCCTGTCAAAAGTTTCTTAAAAGACTGCAGATGGTTCTAGTAATCTTTTAGAAATGATGAATTCTGATTATATTCCAAGAAAAGCAAAAGAGTAAAAAGAAAAGAGTTTTGTTCATGAGCCTCTCTTCAGCTCACTGTGCCTCTCTCCTCCTCCCACACACTTGAGGCATACATGCACGGAGGCCTCAGGACACTCAGGGAGTGAGTTTCACAGAGACACGCACTGATGCTGGAGCTGCGTGTGTACGCCAGGCTAAACCTGCCTTACACACTCACAGTCACTTATCAGCAGGCTTCCTGTCTTATCATCATCATTTTGGAAGACAGTACAGAATTAACAGTTAACAACGGGGCTGTGCAGTCACACACATTATCAGAATCTAGGCTCTAGCGTTTACTCTGTGTGTAAGCTTGTGTGTGTGTGTGTGCTCAGTTGTGTCCCATTCTTTGTGATCCCCTGGACTGTAGACCACCAGGCTTCTCTGTCCATGACATTTCCCAGGCAAGAATATTGGAGAGGCTTGTCATTTCTTCCTCAAGGGGATCTTTCTGACCCAGGGATCGACCCCACATCTCCTACCATTACAGTCAGATTCTTTACCACTGAGTCATCAAGGTATAAGCTTGGGCAACGTTAACTCAATTTTATCTATAAAATAGTGTTTAAAATAAATCTTTCATAAGATTGCTGTGAGGTTCAAAGAAGACAGTGTGTTACATACATAAACTTAGCTCTTATTCAAGGACAGCTATTATGAGTACTATGGAGGTAGAGGTTCCTTCTGAATGAGCAATATTTTTCCTAGAGTCTTATTGATGTTACACAAGCTATTTCTGCTTATTTGCTAGAGTGAGGAATGTACCTTTAGTGACAACAAATCCGCCAAAAATACCAATAACAACTAATAGTTTCCATCTATTTGAACGGTTCTCTGCAATTTCCTGACTTTAAGGAAGATAAGTGCTATTGGGTTCTTCATTACTTTTTGTAAAGCAATATTTTATTAACAGTTGTCAGTACAGAGGTATTGAACATTTTGGTTAAAATTATCCTTAAGACTCCTTATACACCACTGGTAGGAATTAATGTACAAGTACTTTGAAAAATACTTTGGCAGTTTCTTAAAAAGTTAAACATATAATTAATATTTGACCCAGCAATTTTACTCCTAAACGTCTAAAGGAAGCTAAAATACAAGTCCGCACAAAGATCTGCACATAAATGTTCAATGCAGCATTATTCATAATGCCAAGAAATGAAAACAAACCCAGAATCCATCACCTAGTTAATGCATAAACAAGACATGGTAGATCATAAATGGAAAACCGTTCAGGAATAAAAAGGAAAGAAATACTGATCAAAGCTATAATGTGGATGAACCTCAAAAATATAATGCTAACTTCAGAATACCTGATGTAAAAGATCATATATTTTGACTATATTTATGTCCTTTTCCTTTAGTTGTTCTCAATCTTTTCTCTTTGTTTTATAACAACTTGTATACATTACACCTTGATGTGTTTATATTCATATTTATCCTGCTGAGGGTTCCTCTGCACTTTGCAGGTCTGTGTGATGGTATTTTTTGTTAATTTTAGAAATGTTAGTCATTATTTCTTCAAGTACTTCTACCTCACACTTTCTCTCATCTCATTCTGCAATTCTGATAACACTATCCTGTTTTACATCATCTTGCTGATTTCATACCCAATGTTCCTTCTACTCTTCATCTTTCTCTTTTCATGTTTGGATACTTTTTTATAATTTGTCTTCAAGTTCTCTTACTATTTCCTCTATAGTGTACAATCTGTTAATAAGCCCACTGAAATAATTATTCATCCCTGACATTGTAATTTTTCAATTCTAGCATTTCCATTTGGCTCTTTTTAAGAGTTTTCATTGGCTACATTCCTATTCTATCTGTTCATACATACTGTCCACCTTTCACACAATATCGTTTAGCATATGGAACATATCAATTTTAAGACACTGTCTGACAATTGTAATATCTGGGCTCTCTGTTTCTCTTGACTATTTTGTCTCTTGACTCTGGGTGGTATTTTCTTATTGTATAATTTTTATTCATAATTGAATGCTGGATGTTTAGGGAAAAAACAGAATGAGATAAGTAAGATTTACATTTATAAAGGACATTTCTCTACTTCTGTCAGGCTGTTGGTTGCTGTATTGATTTTCTACCAAAGTTGTTACAGGTCAAAATATAAGGGTGTACAGACCACAGTCTTCTGTAACTTCATAATTTTAAGTCTGCAAGCTCCTTTAATCATACTGGAATTAATTTTAAATTGGAAAAAGTTCTTACAACACATTCTTAAAAAGCAAAACATTTTGTTCCAAACTTCAAAGATATCTTATTCCAAAGGGAAATCTCAAGTTTTCTATTAGGAGAACTTGAAATTTAAATATGAATGGAAGAAAACTGTAACTTAAAGGATTTCAGAATACATAAGAAACACTCGCTCTTATTTGAGGATTTTTGTACAAATCACTGTGGAGAAGGCAATGGCACCCCACTCCAGTACTCTTGCCTGGAAAATCCCATGGACGGAGGAGCCTGGTAGGCTCCAGTCCATGGGGTCGCTAAGAGTCAGACACGACTGAGCGACTTCACTTTCACTTTTCACTTTCACGCATTGGAGAAGGAAATGGCAACCCACTCCAGTGTTCTTGCCTGGAGAATCCCAGGGACAGGGGAGCCTGGTGGGCTGCCGTCTATGGGGTAGCACAGAGTCGGACACTACTGAAGCGACACAGCAGCAGCACAGATCACTGTGTTCCCACAGATACATCCCTAGGCAAACTTTTACCTCCTTCCAGTCTTAAATCATCTTCTCAAAGAAGCTAAACATGACCACCACTAGAACTTAAACTCTATTGGGCACATTCCTTATCCCTTTTTGTTCACTGGTACTTATCAAGCACCTGGGATAGTTGCTGGCACAGAGTTGTTTGCTGAATGAATGAATGAAAGACACGCTAATAATTTATTTCTTTAGGAAATACATAAATATTTACTTAGCAAGTATCTGCAAGGCACTCTGAAAAACACTGAACATATAATGTCTTATTCACATAGTGCTTACTACACAAGAAAAGCAGTTTTCAACCTCGGCTGCTCATAAAAATTAGCTGTGCTATCTCAAAACTCAGATTAAAAATAAGAAACAAGAGATTGGCTTGGGAATCTTTTTTTTTTTTTTAAAGGCTGTAAAAAGGACTCTTCCATTTAGCCCAAGTTCAGGGAAGGCTACCTGCAGTTCCACATTAGACATTCAGAGGTACCAGACTTCTTACTGTGTTTCCAATAAAGGTACTTTAGAACAGATGTGGAATTCTTGAATGTTACCAACTGAAATGAAAAACCCATAGAGGTCCCTTTCCTGGTTGGTACTACACTAGGTACTGCAGATTCAAGGACAAATAGAAAAGGGTTTCTGCCACCAGGGGCCTCTCTGTATAAACAGGAGAATCTCAAGTCCAGCCGGTATGAGTGGTGACCAGAGGCAAGCATGCCATATTCCAGAAACACACAAGGCTGGCTGAGTACTCTGTGAACGCAAAAGGGGATGTCAGAGGCAGAGAGTTTATCAAGAAAGCCTGCTGGATGAAGTAACAACTCAGTCAAGGAACCTCTGCTCTGAGGCAACCCATCTGGCAAGGACTAAAATGTAAAGAAAAGGAAATTATCCTGTTTGCACCACTGCGGAAAAGTCTAAAAATACTACAAGCAATTTTTATAGAAATATGCCAAATAACCACAATGTCTTTAAAAACTAAAGAAAATTACTCAAGGAGCCATGAAGAATTTGACAAAATTAAGTTTATTCACATAATGTATGCTTTGAAATATATTTCATCTGTGACTGAGCAAATTATAAATGAATCGTGACTGAACAATTAAATATAAGGTGAGATTGGGTGAGTGGGTGACTTGACGTGAGGTTAGAGAAAAATCAGGGCCAGATCAAGAGAGGTCCTGTTAATGCAATGGCTGCTAATAGATGGGAAAGTCCTGTATTAATCCTTCAAACTATACTGCTTAAAAATTAATTGCTGGCACTAACCATACTTGGTAGGATTACAAACTGCCAAGGCTGAATACACCCCCCTTCAAATCCCCTTGTTCTTCAAACTACCTGCATACTTTCCATCCCCCTTGGTAATCACGTTTTCCTTGATCGTAAACTACACATAACCCAAAGGGCAATCACTGTCCTGGAGAACCACAAATAGATGCCCCCCACCCCAAAGAGTTGTAGAACATGTAGCATGCAAAATACCATTTTCTAAAATTCAAAAATCCTGAGTCTAAGACACTTAGCCCTATGGCTTTTAGATTAAAAAAATTTTTTATAGAATTTTAATAATAGCTAGTGAGACCATTCACAAAGCGCCAGGTGCTTTCATGTCAACTCATTTGACAGGACAACAGCCCAAGAGGTGGTCACTGCGACCACCACGCCCACTGTGCAGATGGGCGAGCTGGGGCACAGGCGACCCGAGCCCAGCTTCACCGTCAGGGAGCTGCAGAGCTGTGCAGACTCCTCCCCTTCACTCCCACTGAACAAATCTCAATTCTGCCTCAACTGAGGTGCTGTTTTATCTACATGACTGGTCAAGTTGACATGCATACGTTTTTTCCTATATCTGAAAATGTATTTCTTTCCCTGAGCTTTGCCAAAAACTGCTTATTCTTTTTAAATAGTTAAATATATTTACACTGTGTTAAGTGTTGTTACATTGTGTTAAGTGTTACACTGTGTTAAGTGTTAGTCCTATCCAACTCTTGTGACCCCAGGGACTGTAGCCCACCAGGCTCCTCTGTCCATGTAATCAGCCAGGCAGGAATACTGGAGTGGGTTGGCATTCCCTACCCAGGGGAATCTTCCTGACCCAGGGATCGAACCTGAGTCTCCTGAATTGCAGACATATTCTTTACCATCTGAGCCACCAGGGAAGCCCTTACACTGTTGAACACTCGCTGTACACTAGGTTTAGGCACTTACTGTGTAAACACTGAGTCAAAGGTTACAAACACTTGGAAGGATCCGACGGACACTCATAATCCAGAACACATCCCTTCATGATGTCAAATAAAAGGGAAAACACAACCTGCATGGTGTGTGAATTACTTCTGCTTCTAAAGCTGTAAGCCCAGTAAATGAGGTTTGATAGATTCTGAAAACTTCACGCACTGACATTCTCTACTGTAAATCATTCTTCATAAGGAACTTCAAGCTGTGACCTCAAGTCTATGCTTCCACACATCTTAGGACTCTGCTGCTGCTGCTAAGTCGCTTCAGTCGTGTCCGACTCTATGCGACCCCATAGATGGCAGCCAACCAGGCTACCCTGTCCCTGGGATTATCCAGGCAAGAAATTGGAGTGGGTTGCCATTTCCTTCTCCAATGCATGAAAGTGAAAACTAAAAGTCAAGTCGCTCAGTCATGTCTGACTCTTTGCGACCCCATGGACTGCAGCCTACCAGGCTCCTCCATCCATGGGATTTTCCAGGCAAGAGTACTGGAGTGGGGTGCCATTGCCTTCTCCATCTTAGGACTCTAGACAAGCTAAATTACATGAGGCTGTCCATAAGTTTTTGTTTCACAAATGGGGAATCAAAATGGCATGGATGCTTTTGTTTCTTTGTTGAGATTTCATTGACTCTGCAGTTCTCCTCAGGAAAAGGCTGCACAAGCTTCTAGATCGGACAACTAAACCGATGGGGACAGTCACCCAGAGACAGTGCAGCGGAGGGCTCAGTGCCAGCCCAGCACTCACTCTGTAACAACCACAGGGAAGTTCTATAATCTCTGCGCCTCAATTTCCTCATCTGTGAAATGGGGTAACAGTAATAACCTACTTATAAGGCTGAAAAGTGCTGAGAACAGTGTGTGGCTCCCAGTACCTGTCATCTTTGCAGGTTACTAAACTTCTGCTCTGTACACTGCTTTTGCTATCTCATTTAATCACAATCTCACAAGTCAAATATTCTTGCCATCATTTTACAAATGAAAAATGAAGACTTGATGAAGTAGCTTGGCCATAAACCTATAGCTGAGGAAGTGACACAGTGGATTCAAACCAAGGTCTAAGTGGTTTCAGAGCCCTCCAGTCTGCTTAACAAAACCATGTGACCCATTTTAAGAGTCAAGAAATACAAAAAGGGCTATCATCTTCTTTCATTAAAAAGGGCAGAATTTGTTAGAAAAATTATTCTAAAATTAATAAAACCCATTTTAAGAACATATGAAACATGGGAAAAGAAAATATAGGAGATTCACCAAGTAGATCTTTATCTACAAACCTTAAAATCTGGTAGTGAAGATGTAAAGCTGGTGGCATGATAACCAACAAAGCCGCTGTTTAGAATCTGCACTGTGGTGAGGAAACTTTTTCCCGGGCACGTTCCTGCCCAGCAGCATCTGTCACTGCTCTGAGTGGTTGATCATAAGCACCGCTGTCCTCTTCTCGATGCTATTAAGCAGATGGCAGTGCTAAATCCAAATGATGTAGTACATCTCCCCGGTGGACTCTGTTTTCACACACCACCATTATCCACAGCCCTCGGTGATAAATCTCACGTGTGCTCAAGAACGTGAAAGACTGCACTGACGGTGGTACTTGACTTACTGCCATTGGCACGCCTGTGCCCTGCTGCTGCTTCCATGCTGCCGTGGAGCTCACGCGTGAAGGCTCCACGCGGCCACTTCACAGTTCTGGCATTTTCTACATACGAAGGGACTTTTTTTTTCCTTAGCTGCTTTCAGGTTAAGCAAAAGAATGTGGGCTTGACCTTAAAGACAACTGGATATGAGGCCTGATTGCTATTCATAGTTTTGTGACTTTGGTCAAGCTCAAGTTCTCAAAACATTAGTTTCCTTTGTAAAACTAACAATCTTACAGATGTTCTTGCGAATTAAATAAAATGATAGACATGAGAGGATTTAATGTACTAGCTAGTACTTAATAACTACTCCTTGAAACCGTGTTAATGAATCTTGAAAAAAAAAAAAAGTGCTATGGGCAGTATCTACCCAACATCAGCCCTTCATGGACCACTTTCAGGATGTCTGCCATCTACATCCGCCACTCATCCTGTGAGTGACTTAATATTATTCTCTGTATTATAGGTTTTATTTTAACTGAAATAAGTTTACTATCAGATCAGATCAGTCGCTCAGTCATGTCCGACTCTTCGCGACCCCATGAATCACAGCACACCAGGCCTCCCTGTCTATCACCAACTCCCGGAGTTCACTGAGACTCACATCCATTGAGTCAGTGATGCCATCCAGCCATCTCATCCTCTGTCATCCCCTTCTTCTCTTGCCCCTAATCCCTCCCAGCATCAGAGTCTTCTCCAATGAGTTAACTCTTCTCATGAGGTGGCCAAAGTACTGGAGTTTCAGCTTTAGCATCATTCCTTCCAAAGAAACCCCAGGGCTGATCTCCTTCAGAATGGACTGGTTGGATCTCCTTGCAGTCCAAGGGACTCTCAAGAGTCTTCTCCAACACCAAGCATCAATTCTTCGGCACTCAGCCTTCTTCACAGTCCAACTCTCACATTCATACATGACCACAGGAAAAACCATAGCCTTGACTAGACGAACCTTTGTTGGCTAAGTAATGTCTCTGCTTTTCAATATGCTATCTAGGTTGGTCATAACTTTCCTTCCAAGTAGTAAGCGTCTTTTAATTTCATGGCTGCAGTCACCATCTGCAGTGATTTTGGAGCCCAGAAAAAGACTGACACTGTCTCCACTGTTTCTCCATCTATTTCCCATGAAGTGATGGGACTGGATGCCATGATCTTAGTTTTCTGAATGTTGAGCTTCAAGCCAACTTTTTTACTCTCCACTTTCACTTTCATCAAGAGGCTTTTCAGTCCCTCTTCACTTTCTGCCATAAGGGTGGTGTCATCTGCATATCTGAGGTTATTGATATTTCTCCCTGAAATCTTGATTCCAACTTGTGTTTCTTCCATTCCAGCGTTTCTCGTGATGTACTCTGCATATAAGTTAAATAAACAGGGTGACAATATACAGCCTTGATGAACTCCTTTTCCTATTTGGAACCAGTCTGTTGTTCCATGTCCAGTTCTAACTGTTGCAACCTGACCTGCATACAGATTTCTCAAGAGGCAGATCAGGTGGTCTGGTATTCCCATCTCTTTCAGAATTTTCCACAGTTGATTGTGATCCACATAGTCAAAGGCTTTGGCATAGTCAATAAAGCAGAGATAGATGTTTTTCTGGAACTCTCTTGCTTTTTCCATGATCCAGTGGATGTTGGCAATTTGATCTCTCGTTCCTCTGCCTTTTCTAAAACCAGCTTGAACATCAGGAAGTTCACGGTTCACATATTGCTGAAGCTTGGCTTGGAGAATTTTGAGCATTACTTTCCTAGCGTGTGAGATGAGTGCAATTGTGTGGTAGTTTGAGCATTCTTTGGCATTGCCTTTCTTTGGGATTGGAATGAAACCTGACCTTTTCCAGTCTTGTGGCCACTGCTGAGTTTTCCAAATTTGCTGGCATATTGAGTGCAGCACTTTCACAGCATCATCTTTCAGGATTTGGAATAGCTCAGCTGGAATTCTATCACCTCCACTAGCTTTGTTCATAAGGTGTGGTTAATCCAAGTCAAACCATTACTTTAAAAGTCCAAAACAACCAATCCTGAAACAACACAGTGATTTTACTGATGTTGAAATGCTACATCCTAAGTTGAACAATAGGTCATCATTTCCAAGATGAAAATTGCAAATTATATTCACACCTCTCAAGTCAGCTCCTGAGATGACATTACTGCACATATAATGCTAAAGCTGCCAAGAGAAGCATGAGAAGCAATGGCAAACTAGAGAGCAGGGCAGATATCAGCAGTAACTTCTGGCTCATTGGTCTCCTTGCAAACTGGCGTTTGAAAACACAGCTATGTGGAGCTTCTTGACAGCCTCCATTACTCTGCCTATTTGGATAAAAGCACTTAGGTGTTGTTTTGTCATAAAAACAAGTCAATAATTTTGTATTCTAAAATTTTTTCTTAGCTGGATAATGGTTTTCAGAGACAGACAAAAACCTAAGCTTAAGTACTCTTCAGGAGTGTATTCTTGGGAAAGTTGCTAAACATCACATCTTCAACTTCTGTGCATGGAAAAACTCAGCAGGTAGGGCCATTGTGAAAACTGGAGGTAATGTATTTAAAGGACACAGACAGCTGAGTGCAAGACTTAATAGATTCTCCCAAACTAGCAGCTCTTATTTCTAATTTCTTTTTTCAGTATTTCTAAGCGTTTTCAGGAAAATCACAGAGATTGTGGAGGATGAAATGAAATAAGTATTTGAAAGTACCATCAAACCACAAACTACTATGGGAAATTAGTACGTCAACATTAAACCCGCCAGAAAATAAAACTATTACTATGCAGTCATCCAGTTATGCGTAGGGGGCTATTAGCACTTTTTGGAAACCCTTTTTGTTCTACTTTTTTTTATAATTGATAATTAGAGGAATCAAATATTTCTTAGAGAATTTACAAATATTCAGAAACACAGACTAAAATATTCTGAAATTTGAATACAGTCAAGATAACTAACAGATCTCTTCATGTAGTCACCTTTTGGTGTGTGTGATGAGAGCACCTGAAATTTACTCTCTTAGCAAATTCCCCAAATTCAATACTATATTATTAACTACAGTCATCATGCTGTAAAATTGTGACTGTTGTTAGAATCATAAATAAGACATCAAATGAAAACTAATCCCACTTAGTTGAGAAGGCTCCGGTCACGCCAGGGCAGGAGCAGGTTGAGCTCTGAGGCCATTTATCATCTGCCCCTTTACTCCTCACAGCTACTCCAGAGCTGTGCGCCCATAGGAATGACTCAGTAACTATTTTTGTGCTGATGTATATTAAAATAATTCCAATATTGTAAAGAACAGTTCATATTTCTCTTCACAGATAGGTGACAGCTTGTTGCTCATTAAGCGTGTCAAGTCAGGTAAACAACGCTTGTTTTACACTGCAGTACGAGGCCATTACAAACACTGATGGGAAACACAGCTGAACTATGCTGAATTTTTTAGAACTCTGTAGGGACTCTCATTTGTATTCTAATTTTCATACAAGGTATTCGAAAATTGATAAGAGAAAATTCCTAATTTGTAAACCTCCTGAGAGAAACTTTCTTCCTGCAACAAAAGTATGATAAAATGATTACAGCACATGAAGTGTAGACATCTAGTTTTAGCCTGCAACATTAGCATGAAGATAAATGAAATTCTTAGGTTTGATAAAAGTGAAGAATCCTCCTGCCAATGTGGGAGACACAGCAGACCTGGGTTCGATCTTCAATCCCTGGGTCAGGAAGGAGGAGAATCCTTCCCCTGGAGGAGGAAATTGCAACCCACTCCAGTATTCTTGCTGGGATAATCCCATGGACAGAGGAGCCTGGTGGACCTATAGTCCACGGGGTCACAAAGGAATCGGACATGACTGAGTGACGGGAAATAAGAATATGAATCAGTTTAAGCAACTGAAATAAAAAACGTGACACGAGGTGAGCTGAAAGATGATGGAGCAGAGTACAAAAGAGAATGCTTGGGGCCAGTGTGGATCTACCACTGCTCAGCCCTGTGAGTTAGGACAGGTGAGTTAACCTCTCTGAACATGCATGCAAGGAATGACATGCTTAGACTTGAATTCTGCAATATTCAGGGCACACTGAGCAGAGAGAGTCTCTGTGAAGCCCATCGTCCAGTACACCAAGCACACGGCCAACGTCCAGTACTGACAATGAGAATGATGGTGACTTACAGGTCAGTACCCACTACTCGATTTGAGGGATGATTTCAAAATTTGTTCTAACCGGCTCAGACTAGATTTCTAATTCCAAGACATACAGTGTTGTACTTAAGTCAATGTTACAATATGTGCATATTATGAACTGACCTGTCCACCCAGAATCATAAATCGAAGTCCTACCCCAGTACCTATAATGTGTGTTTAGACACAGGACCTTTAAAGAGGTGATGAAGTTGAAGGAGGCCTTCCACGGGCCCTTGGTCAATCTGACTAGAGTCACTGTAAGAGAGGAAATCTGGGCACAAGGAGGCAGCAGGGGCACGTGCCTACAGAGGAGACATCGTGTAAGGACCAGCATGACAAGGCCAGCCGCACGTCAATGAGGGAGCCTCAGAAGAGACCAGACCTGCCAACACCCTGAGCTTAGACTTCCAGCCTCTGTGGCCCTGAGAAAATAAGCATCTGTTGTTTAAAACAGTCTGTGGCATTTTGTTATGGTAACTCTAGCAAACTAACACAGCTCCTGGAAACAATTCTTCATCCTATTCCGTAACGTAGCTGCTTCATCATGATTTACAGTAATTGCTGAAGAGGAAGACAGACAGACCGAGGTGAAAAGTCAGGCCCCTTAGCTTGTAAGATGCATGATCTTAGGCAAGTTTACCTAATTTTTATAAACCAGTCTTCTTTCTTTAAAAGGACTGATGCCTATTTCATAGGTTATGAGGATTAAATGAATATTCAGAGTACCTGACCAACAGCAATTTCTGCATTTGCCAGAACATTCAATTCTCACACAATTCTCTGCAGTCCTTCAGGTAAGATTAGTTGTAGCACTGAAAAGATCATGACCAAGAAGGTGGCTGGGCTATTGGTAAAATGTTCCTTTTAAGTGAGTCTTCCTTGATGTTTAAAGGGCTTATAATTTATAAGGTGCCATCTAACTGGTCTCTGCCTCCAGGCTCACCATCTGCCAAACTGGCCTCTACACAGCCTTCTGGTTAATTCTCCAAATCCAAGTGTGAACACACCGCTCCCTAGCTGGCACCTCGTCAGTGGCTCCCTAGTGCTGCCGATGGTCTGGAGCCTGCACCCCAAGCCTGGGAGGAAATGGTCACCCCCCTCCCACCTCTTCTCTCCCGTACATCACACCATGGAGCCCAGACAACACGCTCTGTGCTGTGCTTGGCTTTGGACAATGTCCTTCAGTGTTCGTAACTTCATGACCCCTACTAGCCCTTCACTTTCTCAGTGAAATGCCCCCCGTGTTCCCAATCAGACTCCAGAGTTGTCTTAGCACTATTTTCTCTCAAACTCTCATGTGGTTACCATTTTACATTGCTTTTAAATATTTGTATTTCATTCTAGCCTGTGGACTTTCCAAGGAGAGGGTCTCTGTCTCAATAATCTTTGTAATCCAACAGTGAGCACAGTGCCTACATTTAAAACATGTAGTGGACATTCGGAGGAGGCAATGGCACCCCACTCCAGTACTCTTGCCTGGAAAATCCCATGGACGGAGAAGCCTGGTGGGCTGCAGTCCATGGGGTCGTAAAGAGTCGGACACGACTGAGTGACTTCACTTTCACTTTTCACTTTCATGCATTGGAGAAGGAAATGGCAACCCATTCCAGTGTTCTTGCCTGGAGAATCCCAGGGACAGGGGAGCCTGGTGGGCTGCCGTCTATGGATCACACAGAGTCAAACATGACTGAAGTGACTTAGCAGCAGCAGTAGACATTTAATACATACTGGCTGAATAAATGACCACAGGAATGAACGCCTGTGATCAATCATATTACTATGTTATCACAGTTTAATACAGGCAGACTTCAAGCTCTCCAAGTCTGCTTTACACTGTGCATTAGCTATTTACTTCTCTGAACCTCAGTTTCATCATCCATATGACAGACGTGTTAACTCTTGTGCTGCCGTTCAGATTAAACGAGACGTGTGAGTAAAGGATTGTACTCCATGTATGATTCTTGACTAATTACTTAAACTTATGCTCTGCACTTTTCTTCATCTATATAATGGGAACATAAAACTTCCGGAACACTGAGGGGAAACACGTAGTCTTGTCTGCTGTTTACTGTGTGCAAGTCACTCCAGTTGTGCCCAAAACTTCATGGGTACAAACGCCATGCACAAGCCTTCCTGGAAAGAAGACTGGCTGGGAGTCAAAGCTTAAAGGCTACTTACTTGTGACACACTATACTGGAGAAAAGCCTGGCATGAACAAAATGAGAAGAAAGTATATCACTGCCCACCTCAGGACCCAAATGCCGATCTGCCTAAAGCTTGCCTTGCCCCACAGGAGTTCAGGATTGAACTGATGCTTCATCAAAAAAACCATGTAGTCCATATTTATTGAAATTTATGCTTGATACAGCCAGCATTTTGGCTTATGTATGTCTATCTTTGTCTTCCACTTAGAGTTTTAAGCATAAAGCAAGAGGCTTCTCAGGATTTAAGAAAAGATTCTGAACAGAACACACAGATTTCATATACTAATGAACATCAAAGTCTACTATGCCATGACTATAAAGCTGTGTTTCCCCCCGATAACACTCGTTTCTAAGTGAACACTTCAGAAAACGAATCAGAACTAACTCATTTTTCACAAACAGGAATCTGAAGTAGTTAGAAAACAAGAACACTGTTGCTAAGAAGCAGAAATGATTTATGAACACTGAAAAAAACTTCCGTCACGCCCATCCCCTGCACTGATGAAGCAGGAAAGTCACACGTCTCTAAGATACTCTGGAGCCTCTGGACTCAAGAGCCACAGACCTGGCACACACTGTTCTTCCTTTGAATATACTGATTTATACATCAGTGTCTCTTTTGCTGTCTCATAAACAGGGTTATTGTTACCATCTTTCTAAATTCCATATATATGCGTTAGTATACTGTATTTGTGTTTTTCTTTCTGGCTTACTTCACTCTGTATAATAGGCTCCTGGGAACGGGAGAGGGTGGGATGATTTGGAAGAATAGCATTGAAATATGTATAATATCATATTTGAAATGAGTCGCCAGTCCAGGTAGGATGCCTGATAATGGATGCCTGGGGCTGGTGCACTGGGATGACCCAAAGGGATGGTATGGGGAGGGAGGAGGGTTCAGGATGGGGAACACATGTATACTTGTGGCGGATTCATCTTGATGTATGGCAAAAGCAATACAATATTGTAAAGTTAAGCAAAATAAAATTAAAAAAAAAAAAAAAGAATATACTGAACGCTTAAGCTAAATTTTTAGACAAAATAAAAGTTTCAAATTGCATTTTCCAAGATGCATTGCTTTAGCACTACAGTAAATTTGAGTGCAATACATGCTAGTTGGTAGGACAGACAGAGTTTCTCTGATTAAAACAAAACAAAGGCCAAGTCAGATCATCCTCACTGGCCAATCGTCATCCTGTTCCCAGAGGGTATAAAATGTGGACAGCACAAGTGTCTGCTGTGGGGTCTGTTCAGAAAGAGTGACACTTACCTTTGGGTTGGGGCGCTATAGCTGTTATCATAGGAATCATAACTCTGTTCATCATAAGCAGTGCCATATCCATCATCATAGTCCTAAAATACAACAGAAGGACAAAAAGTTCAGAGAAGTTTCTGGAAAGAAAGAAGCATTCTGCTTTCAGTGAATCTTTATTAATTCAGCTACCATTGAACTCTGTATCTAATTATAATGTAAAGAAAAATGTAAAATTTTCGTATCAGTGAAAATGATAGAGTAAGAACCTCCAAAAATTCCCTCTGAAAAAGCAAAGAGAAACTGGTAAAAACTGTCAGAATGAACATTTTTAGAACCCTGGAAATAAACCACAGGCTTATAGAGATCTAGGGAGCATTTATTTTTTAAAAATTGGCTGCATCTTCGAAAGAACGGTGAGCTCTGATGTTTTAACCTGTTCTATTCCCATCCCTGACCCCAGCTCGGTAGGAGCCCAAATCAATCAGGCAGGAAAGCAGCAGGCCTGAGGCCACTGGAGGGGGCAGGCAGGGTGGAGTGCCTTCCAAATCCCATTCCCAGAGGACTTGGAGCTCATCCAGTGCACAAAGCCTTCTCCCTGAGGATCTCTGAGAAAATAACTAGGGGCAACTGTTTATGATCTCAGCTGCTTGAGGTGTGGAGGAAAACTGGTACGGACAACAGGCTACAAGGAAAAGCAGAGGAATGTGAGATTCACTGGGGCTTTGCAAAGCTCTGACATAGTTCTGGAGTTAGGTGCCGTGTCATATAGCTGCCCAGGACAGACCTGAGAAGGTCCTGAGCGCTCTCCTCTGGCTGACCTTGAGGTTCAGCATAAGAAGGAAAGTCAAGGCTAAGCCAGAGTTAGTTGTAAACTGACTGGCTGAGTGTTGAAGAGATACTCCAACATGTACTCACAGGCTCTTGGCAAAGATGAGGGACTTAGTTTCTAACCATTTGATAAAACCTCCGTCCAGTCATCAGCTGAGCACCATGTTAACAGAGAAGACACTTCCCTGGCAATGCAGGATAAATACCGACTTCACAATGTAAATTTGGAAAAGTAACTAGAGTCCCAGCCCAAAATGCAGAGAATTTGATTCCCACATGGAAATATTATTTATTAAACGTCCAGTTTTAAACAAATGACAATATGTAATGTACAGAGAAATGCAAAAGTATAGTCCATAAACAAAGAAAAAGGTAGTCAATAGAAACTGTCCCTGCGGAAACCGGACAGTGCACTTGCTAGACATAAATCAGTTATCTGAGGTGTATTCAAGAAACTAAAAGATAGACTGCGTGGAAAAAAACTAAAGAAGGGTATGAGAACAATGCCTCACCAAAATAGAGAATATTAGTACAGAAACAAGTCCAAAGAAATTCCTGAAGTGCAAAGTATAAGTCAAATGAAAACTTCACCAGCGAGGTTCAGAGAGTCCGGCTGTGTCATCTCAGTCATCAGTTTCTTAGATAGGCTAACAAAAGCAAAATGACCAAAAAATGACACAAAAATGCAGACTCCATCAAAATTAAAAACTCCTCTGTCAAATGAGATTAGGAAGAAAGTGAAAAGACAGTCCACAGTGTGGGAGAAAATATTTGCAAATCATACATCTGATAATGGTCGAGCATCCAGAATAGATGAACTGATGAAGAACGGTCAGAGCGCAACAACAGAAAGACAATGCAACAAGAGCTAAAGCCACCCTCCTGCTTCCACAGGGACATTCTGAGGACACTGTGCAGATGTGACAACAAGCACACGATGGTTATTTCAAAGCTATTTTGGAAGTGAAAAACGTCCAGAGAAATGATCATTCTGTAAGATCAAATTACATCTGCTGCTCAGTGACATTTATATCCATGGAAGTGTGAATCCTGCTCTACAACTGACTTCTAAGTTTCTGGGGGTAATCAATTACAGTGACTTTGCATTTACTGATATTTAGTTAACATTTAAAAGAGCCAGGATATAATCTAACTATTTTTAGAACATCAGTATTATCAGATCAGATCAGATCAGATCAGTCGCTCAGTCGTGTCCGACTCTTTGCGACCCCATGAACCGCAGCACGCCAGGCCTCCCTGTCCATCACAAGCTCCCGGAGGTCACTCAGACTCGCATCCATCGAGTCAGTGATGCCATCCAGCCATCTCATCCTCTGTCGTCCCCTTCTCCTCCTGCCCTCAATCCCTCCCAGCATCAGAGTCTTCTCCAATGAGTCAACTCTTCGCATGAGGTGGCCAAAATACTGGAGTTTCAGCTTTAGCATCATTCCTTCCAAAGAAATTCCAGGATTGATCTCCTTCAGAATGGACTGGTTGGATCTTCTTGCAGTCCAAGGGACTCTCAAGAGTCTTCTCCAACACCACAGTTCAAAAGCATCAATTCTTCGGCGCTCAGCCTTCTTCACAGTCCAGCTCTCACATCCATACATGACCACAGGAAAGACCATAGCCTTGACTAGGCGAACCTTTGTTGGTAAAGTAATGTCTCTGCTTTTGAATATGCTATCTAGGTTGGTCATAACTTTCCTTCCAAGGAGCAAGCGTCTTTTAATTTCATGGCTGCAGTCACCATCTGCAGTGATTTTGGAGCCCAGAAAAACAAAGTCTGACACGGTTTCCACTGTTTCCCCATCTATTTCCCATGCAGTGATGGGACCAGATGCCATGATCTTCGTTTTCTCAATGTTGAGCTTTAAGCCAACCTTTTCACTCTCCACTTTCACTTTCATCAAGAGGCTTTTGAGTTCCTCTTCACTTTCTGCCATAAGAGTGGTGTCATCTGCATATCTGAGGTTATTGATATTTCTCCCGGCAATCTTGATTCCAACTTGTGTTTCAAGGCCTTACAAATAGCTGTGAAAAGAAGAGAAGCGAAAAGCAAAGGAGAAAAGGAAAGATATAAACATCTGAATGCAGAGTTCCAAAGAATAGCAAGAAGAGATAAGAAAGCCTTCTTCAGTGATCAATGCAAAGAAATAGAGGAAAACAACAGAATGGGAAAGACTAGGGATCTCTTCAAGAAAATCAGAGATACCAAAGGAACATTTCATGCAAAGATGGGCACAATAAAGGACAGAGATGGTGTGGACCTAACAGAAGCAGAAGATATTAAGAAGAGGTGGCAAGAATACACAGAAGAACTGTACAAAAAAGAGCTTCAAGACCCAGATAATCATGATGATGTGATCACTGACCTAGAGCCAGACATCTTGGAATGTGAAGTCAAATGGGCCTTAGAAAGCATCACTACGAACAAAGCTAGTGGAGGTGATGGAATTCCAGTGGAGCTATTCCAAGTCCTGAATGATGATGCTGTGAAAGTGCTGCACTCAATATGCCACCAAATTTGGAAAACTCAGCAGTGGCCACAAGATTGGAAAAGGTCAGTTTTCATCCCAATCCCAAAGAAAGGCAATGCCAAGGAGTGCTCAAACTACCACACAATTGCACTCATCTCACACGCTAGTAAAGTAATGCTCAAAATTCTCCAAGCCAGGCTTCAGCAATATGTGAACCGTGAACTTCCTGATGTTCAAGCTGGTTTTAGAAAAGGCAGAGGAACCAGAGATCAAATTGCCAACATCCGCTGGATCATGTAAAAAGCAAGAGAGTTCCAGAAAAACATCTATTTCTGCTTTATTGACTATGCCAAAGCCTTTGACTGTGTGGATCACAATAAACTATGGAAAATTCTGAAAGAGATGGGAATACCAGACCACCTGATCTGCCTCTTAAGAAATCTGTATGCAGGTCAGGAAGCAACAGTTAGAACTGGTCATGGAACAACAGACTGGTTCCAAATAGAAAAAGGAGTACGTCAAGGCTGCATATTGTCACCATGTTTATTTAACTTATATGCAGAGTACATCAGTATTATCAATGATAATCAATTTAATGATTACCACAGATCTCTTAGAGTGGAGAAATGTGGTCAAGGGGTAAGAGAAAAGATGTGGAGACAGATGGGCTTCTGTGTTTTATTGTCACTGATTTTAGACAAGATTTTAAAGTGATTACCGTGGTTATTCTCTTTGAAGAAGCATCTAAATACCATAACTCAATTTATTTAATTTATAAAAGCAAAACTATCTAAATACAAGTTAAATTATAATGCATTTAATTGTGAGACAAATATTAATTCATAGGGATTACACTGTCTTTGTAGGAGTAGGCTTATACAATTTGTATATGATCACCTGAGATTTTTTAATGTTTTTTCACAAAGGAGAAATTGAGTATTTACTGAAGTGGCATGTGTTCAGAATTTTGAAAACAGATAAATATAAAAGGAATACTCATTAAATAATGGCAGAGGAAGAATAAAACTCAAAAATATCCTGGGAACATACTGGAAAACCACAATGTCTCTTGCAGTAGCTGAAAATGAGTTGCTAATATAGCTATGCTCTTCCAGTGACCAATGCAAGGAGGAGAGACATATCAGATAAGATTCAAACAAACAATACAAAACAAAAATTGAGATGATTTTAGTTATAAGTGGCAAAATGTGATATTACAATTCTGGTGAATTAATAAATTCAGAAATTAAGAAGGCAACTATCATTCTTAACAACAAAAAAAGTAATTTTTACTACATAAAGAAAATTAAAACCCCAAAACAACCCAACAACACTACCTCCTCCCTTTGGCCCCTACCCTGTGGCTGGCACTCTTGCTGGATACCAGAGAGGGAAAGGGGTGTCCTGGTCTAGTGAGGACTCTGGCAGAGGTCACAGGTGACTAAAGAGAGAACCATCAGGCAACACGCAGCTGTTATGGCAAAGGGAAGCATCGGGGTAGCACAGAACAACCCAAAAGGCAAAGGGGAATAAAGTGTCCCCGAAGGAAGATTTATTAAAAATCAGGCAGAATGAACAGCAGGTGCAAAACAATGGAGGTACAGACATAAGACCCCTTCTCATCCAGGGTCAGGTGGGCATGCTGTGCTGCAAACGCAGGCGGGGAGCAATGAGCCCGAGCTGCCCATATACAGACCATGTGTGGCCAAGGTACAGGGTGTGGGTTTAGATTTTGTACCTCAAGAATCTCTCTGGAAATGCTGTGGGCATGGAGGAGGAATCAATCTGGAGGGCTGGACGTGCAACTAGTCACTGCCTTGAGCGTGTGGTTTGGCAAAATGTAGAGCTTAGTGATGCTTCAGTAATCCGTTAGCAGCTCTAAAAGAAAATGGCTTCAACCATGCAGAATTCTATGCTTATTTAAAGAATCAAGATTCTTTAAACTCCTGGAAATGACTAGAATTTTCTTAACTGAAATGTAAAGTAACAGACTATTTTAAACTTAGTTATGTCATTCATTCCTTGCTCAATTATTCTGAGACAGTATTAATACAAGGCTGTGTGTGTGTTAGTCGCTCAGTCATGTCCAATTCTTTCCAACCCCATGGACTATAGCCTGCCAGGCTCCTCCATCCATGGGATTCTCCAGGCAAGAATACTGGAGTCGGTTGTCATTCCCTTCATCAGGGGACCTATTCGACGCAGGGACTGAACCTGGGTCTTCCACATTGTAGGCTGATTCTACCATCTGACCCACCAGGGAAGCCCTAATACAATGTTAGTTTATTTGAATTTTCAAATTGTTTAGGTCATTGAATAATTGACTTTCGTATTTAACATTGACAATTTAAAAAGATTAAAAATGCAACTCTCACAAGATTTCTTTCATGATGATTTCACAGCTGGATTTGTCCATGGCAGTGTAGCCTCTTCCATCACATGCATTATTTGTTCAACGGACAGGACTTGAAAAATACAGGGAAAGCACGAAGCAGATTGTAACCGACAAAAGGAAGAAAAATGAGTGTGAACATGGATAAATGTGGCTTCTGGGAGGGAGTGGAGTGCATTCTTGTTGATACCTGCTATTTTATTGCAAGACAGAGGTGAGATCATTGGCTGAGAACCAGCGGAGTGGTCAGCCAGCAAAGGATCAACAAATGGTTAAAACGAGGAAGGAGCTCAAAGCTATAACTACTGAGCCCATGGGCCCTGGAGCCTGTGTTCCACACGAGAGAAGAGATCGCAAGAAGCCCGCATGCCACAACAAGAGAGGAGTCCTGACTAGCCGCAACTAGAGAAAGCCCAAGCACAGTAACACAGACCCAGAAAACTGAGCGTAAATAATTTTTTTTTAAGTGAACAAAGATGGACAAGAAATAAAAGTATATTGATAAACATTCTTACAGCATTCAAGAGACTTATTTGTCAAGATCCACTCCTGCACTTTCATCTTTGATAAGGAAGACATCTAAATGGAGCTGACAGGGTGACCTGGACACTTGATAGGCGTCAGGGGGGCCACAGTAGCCAATACATGTTCTAACACAGGTAAAGATCCTTCATCTGCCATTCCCAACCTGAAAACCACAGACATATGACCCGATACCAAGAAATCTTGCTTTGAAGAGAAAAGATGTTCTAGGATAAAGGAAACAGCATGACCTATTTAATTCTATTTCTGTCACAAGTAAAATCAAGCATAAAATTTAAGATGGGAAAAACCATTTTAAACAGAGAATTTACAAAAGTGATTTAAAAATAATGTTTAGGTTTTGGGTCCTTTTAAAAGGAGACAATTATGCTAACTATACACCACTTCACTATAATTAGGGTGAAACCTGGTCACTTCAAAATGTACAAAGTTTTCATATAAAACAGTGTTAAAAGATTATTTAAATTTAGGCTTACGATTATTTTGAGTTTATCAAACACACACATTAGCTAAGAATAGTCTTTTGAAAAATTCATTTTTGCTAAAGTTCTGAATAATAGTAATATCCTTGTTGAGTATCACCAGTGACTGTGAACACATCACACAGCCAAGTTATTTTATAATTAAGGACAAAAATCACAATCTTAATAACAACTGTAAATAAGAATCTGTCCCCTATAATCATTTAAATTAAGACATCATTAATTCAACAATCAAGCTGCATCCCCACATGTTGATCTATGGCTGTGAGGAATACATTACGCAGCTTCTAGACTCATCGCATGGGCGGAGGAACCTGGTAGGCTACAGTCCATGGGGTCACTAAGAGTCAGATATGACTGAGTGACTTCATTTTCACTTTTCACTTTCATGCATTGGAGAAGGAAATGGCAACCCACTCCAGTGTTCTTGCCTGGAGAATCCCAGGGATGGGGGAGCCTGGTGGGCTGCTGTCTATGGGGTCGCACAGAGTTGGACACAACTGAAGCGACTTAGCAGCAGCAGCAGCAGACTCACACAACCCCCTCATCACAGTCTCTGGAGTCTGACACCTGTGTTTTGATGCCAGCTCTGCCTCTGATCTGGCTGTGTGGCTTTGGGCCATCACCTGCCCTCCTTCCACCTCAATTTTGCAATCTTACTTCATCCCCTGGCTGTTTCCAGTGGTTGTGGGAGAAACTAACCCAAGACATATACACGAAGGCTGTCTGGCACAGCTCTTGCCCAATAAACCTGGTTCCAGTTTACTGACGACTAATTCCTGTTAACACTTTCACGCTATTAGGCCAGAGAAACATCAGAGCTACCAACCAGGTAGCTTTCTTTTGGTGAATGTGATAAATTCTTAAAATATTATCTAAACTGTGATGTCTACATCTTCATTCTGCAAATACGAGTATTAACTACTACTGTGATTTTTAGATAAAAGAGTGGCTGACCAAGAGTAGTTGTAATTCTATCCACATCTGGCCACAGCTTTTAAAAACAGGTCTCCATCAATTATTCATAGAATGTCTTCCCTCCTCTGTTTGTCTCTCACTGAGATAGAGCTAGATTTATTTAGATTTGACAAGGAATACAATGTAATATGGAAAATAACAAAGAGGTTAACTCAGAAGTTCCACAAAGGAAAGATAAAACTGTAACTAGAAAATTAAACCAAAAATCCCACAAGGATGAGAAAAGGGGGTAACTCAATTTTATTAAGCCCACATTATGTACCTCTGGTAAGGATTTTTATGTCGGTTTTTCCCTTTTCCCTAGGAGGCTGACATCTGTTGAATGCCTCCTGCTCTGAGCCCTTGAGGAGACTGTATTGAACAAACAGAATAAAACAAGCACCTCTGTCCTCAGGCAGCTTCTACTCCAGAGAGGAACATAACACAGCTGAGTTCTCAGGGACACAGGGAGAGAGAGCAGGGATGCTGGAGATCTCAGAGAGGTGCCAGGAGTCCTCCCAGAAAAGACTACCAATGTGAAAGAAGTGAGAAGCTGCTTATGTGGATTTTTTATTTTGCTGGTGGTGCTACTGGTACTTCCAGCAGAAGGAACGGCAGATGGAAAGGTCAATGTGGGGTGAGCCAGGGAGGGACGTGCAGGAGCCATGTCTTGGGGGGCCTTTGGGGCTTCAAGTGAGGCGCCACTGGAGGCTCTGGTGCCTCATGTGACCTTCAGGGCTGTCCAGGTTTTTATCTATTTTATTGATTTAACTTCCAATACACTATTTCTTCCCTTATCTGTGTCTAACCTGGAACTAAAACCATTTCATTATTCTTTATATTTTTCAATTCTAGAGTATCTGTTTTCTATATTTTCCAATTCTCAGCTTAAATCATCAATTTTATCTTTTCAATTCCATGATTATAAAGAACATAAAGTTTGTGTCTGCTTTATGAATCTATTATGGTTTTTACTGGTTCCTCATCTTGCGTGCCTATAATTTTTGATTAATTGTAATTATATATGAAGAACGAGAGAAATAACCGAAGGCCCACACTGTTGTGTTTTTCTAGATAGAATCACACTTGATCTTGGTGCAGGACAGGAGGAGTCGCAGTCCCAGCTTCACTGCACCCCACACAGGGCCATGATGACAAGCAGCCTTCCTCGGGGAGGACAGCTTTTCTGGGTTCCCATTCAAAGTTGAGGGGATTTATCAGCCTCCTACACCCAAACCTGGGGGGCTGTGGACTCCAACTACTTAACCCTCTCAAACTCTGGATTTCTTCTGAGGCTCAATTCAGCTTCTCAGCTACCTCTTCAGGAACTGGGAGACACCCTCACAGCCTTTCTCAACCAGGGTTTCCCCAGAGTGTGAAGCCTGATGCCCACGGTGTCCACTGCGTATGAAGTGGGCTCACTTCTCTCCTAAGCATGCAGAGCAACAGTTGTTGGTACCACCCCCACAAAGCTAAGGAAATAATCATGCACATCATTTTCTATGTTCTGCTATTCAGATGAGGAACCCCAATTCCTATCAAATATCCAATGTATTTGATTATTACCTATATCGTCCATTAGAAATGCAGTCTCCCTGAGAACAGGGGCTTCACCGACCTTGTATACTAGTGTCCTCAGGGCCTGGTACAAGAAAGACTTCAGTAAACACTTCCTGAATGGTGACTGACTGGTAGGGAAGGGTTTACATGAGTTCTCTCATTCTTCCACGGGTCATGGCTTGACTGGCCAGGAGAGAGGCCCCAGGTGCCTCCAATCCCATGCTGGAAGGGGAAAGGGCTCCTGACCCACCAAGACGTATGCCTGATTCACAGTGCAGAGGTTGCTCCACAATGAAAACATCCCTATCAGAATTTCATAAGGTTAGTATTACAATTACTCCTTGCTCAGTTTGTAGACTCACCCAGAAACCTTCAGATTATCATCTAGTCTAATAGTAGAGGGACCAGATGTGCTCGAGGTTTGTTCAGCTTGAACAAATCTGCTTGATGAAAGACGTGCTGTTCTGTTATAAACAAGAGTATCTGGTCTGTCTAGTACAATGTTTTTAATACACAAACTGATCATGTTTTCAACTTTTTATTCATGCATAATGTAAGCCATACGAAGGCACACACCCCAGGCGCACAGCTCAGTGAGCACAGCTGTGTAATCAGCACACAGATCAAGAAAGGGAACATCTCGGCCCCCGGACACTCCCCTTGGGCTCATCCTCAGTTACTACCTCCCGCCAGAAGGAATGCCATCCCGACTTTCAACACCGCTGGTGAGGTTTACTTGCTCTTGAGCTTCGTAAGATGGAATCAGAGTGGCAACCCCTCTGTGCCTGTTTCTTTCAATCAGCTTCATGCTCATGAAATCCATCCATCGTGCTGCAGGCAGTAACCACTGGTTCCTTCTCGCGGCCTGAAAGCTTGCCTATACGGCTGTACTATCACGTCCTTATCCGCCCTAGTTGTAAATGCTTTTTTTAGTTTTGCCTACACACCTCTTACATAAGTCTTATGAGTCTTTTTTGTGGTTCCCAGAGCAGAACTGCTGTGCCTTGGGAAGAAGGCCTGTTTTTAGCTTTAACATGTGGTACCAAACTACCAAACCCTTTTCCAACAACGTTGTATGGACTGACATTCCCACAGCAGTGGGTAAGAATTCCTACAGCACCCCATTCCAGTTAACACTTGACTGTTTTAACTTTAATCTTCCTGGTGGATGTGAATAGCATTGAATAGTTCCTAACAGTCCTATGTGATAAGCACTAATATTTCCATTTACAGATTAGGAATTGAAATATAAAGTAGTTAAGCAACTTGCTTAAGGTCACACAGCAACTAAAGGCACAGCAAGGAATTGAAACTAGTCAGTCTGGTTCCCAATCTTGCTTTTAACCACTGTGATACACTGCCTGACTCTATACTGAGGGTCAGACCCTGTACCCTGATGAACTCCCCAAGATAATGTGACACTATGAGGATATCTCTAGATGTCCCCCTAAATACTCATGTAAGTCAACTGCAGGTGTTCTTATCCTGAAGAGTCACTGTGTTTTGTTCCCATGCCAAGAAATCAAACACTGATTACTCACTTGATGAGGGGCTCTGTGGATAAAAAGGCATGGCCCTATCATCAGCTTAAAATAAAACGGGAAAACTGGCAAGTAAAGGAGTGACCATACCACTCCGAGGTGAGTGCCCTAACGAGGATGTACACACTTGGATCCAAACAATAGAGAGGGAGCCCCTGGTGCACATAGGGGTGTGGAAGGCTTCAACGGGTCCTCTGTAGACTAGCATCTACTGGCAGGCAGGACTGAGCTCTACGCAAGCTGATAAAAGGCTCAAGAAAACGATACCACTAAGATGGCAGGTTCCTGTAGGAAATCCATTGTAACAGAGGACTAATCTAGTGCCTCAGGACTGATCCACCTAAGGACTAGGACAATCCATCATGCTAGCTCAGATAACCTTCCTCATTAGGGAGGCAGGATCTGCTTTCCAGGCCTCAGACACTGCCATTTCAGAGTCCTCTGCTCCACGAACAAAGCACTTTTCTGGGGTTATTTTTGCTTAAAGTAAGAAGGAAAAACAAAATCCCTTCATATTCATAAGTTTATAATCTGAAATTACGTCCTAAAGTATTGCATTTCTAAAATAGGTCAACTTTTCAAGCAGTTTAGGAAAGAGACAGACTTGTGAAGCACCTGACAGACATTTCAAGTAAATTGCACACTGCACTTACTCTTGCTTCTGGTAAAATGGAGATAAAAAAATTAGAGAACCTTCATCTTTTTATCTAAAATAAGAAGGTGTCCCTAGGCTTTTTCAATTCACATTTACAATGCATTTTCATAAATAACTTTTTCACAATCTGTACTGTTTTAATTAAATTTTTCGCTATGGAAAACAAGATAATTGAAGCAGTTTAGAGATTAGTTAACTGTCAAAAAATTATACCAGCAGTCACTGCAACGGGAAGATTTGCGTCAGTTCAACTCTCATTGTACTCAAACTCCCAGACTAGTCACATAATTAAAACTTCAGGTGAGCTCTCAGACGAATGAGGAATGTGCCTTCACTGAGTCTTTAAACAAAAGCTATATTAAAGAATGACATGTACATTTTAAAGATATATCTGGGTTTTTCCCTAAAGGCTTTCACTGATGTTCCTCGTTGACTAAACTTCAGAAGGGTTTATTCTTCAGGCAGATGCAGAAACAATGTTCCCTGTGGTGCCATTTTACGGACAAAGACACTGTCTATGCAGTGTTTTCTGGAGACAAGTTTCTTCTTCTACAGCTTTAATGAGCCTGATTGAGAGAACAGGCAGAAAAGGTGGCCTGCATGTACAACACAAAGTTCAGGTTTCTCCCATTCAAACTGTCTCTATTGACACTTCAAATCTGGGTTAGGTTAACCAACGTAAGAAGTCCCATGAGGAAATACTAGTTGCAGAAGAACTAGTAACTTACTCAGTCATGGACCACTTGCTCTAATAAGTTTCATATAACAACCTTTATATCTGAAGTGATGAAATAATTTCCCATTCATTTGATAATTTCTCGGTTTGCAAACACAGAGTTTTAAATGAGATGGAACTACCTTGTCCAGGAAGCACTGGGTTTTGGCTAAGAGTGTGGCTCTCAAGCCAGACTGCCCGGCTTTACATTCCAGCCCTGCCTTGACCAGTGGCATGCCACTAGGAAGTGTTAACTCATGGTGGTGTTTTCCGGATATGACAGATCCATGCAAAGAGCTGAGAAACGTGTTTGTGAGGAAGTAAGGGCATGTGGGTTTTATTACCACCTAGAAGTGTGATTTGGGAAAAATTAGCTGCCTTTTCTAAACTGCCTGGAGACCACTTCATGGAGATGAAATGAGGACTAAATAAGATGATATAGGGTACAGTGCCCAGCACACTAACATGTTCTGTAAATACCCAACAAATGGCAGCTTCCTTTTCTGCCATCAACTTCTAGAACTTGAAGAGTACTGTTTTTCTGTCTTTATTGAATCATAAAAATACTAGAAGACAGAAGAGTACTATTCTATACTTCTCTGATGGTTTCCAAGTGAAACCATCTGCTTCAGGTACTGTCCTTCTAAACATACAATAAATTAAAGCAGTAATTTCTGACCTGAAGACTGAAGTTGATGAGCTCACAAAGAAGCTTCTAGAAAGCTTGGGAGCTTCTACAGTCAGTAAGACAGGCCATGGACTTGCAAGGTCCATGGCTAGGGAGGTGCTGACACACAGTTATGACTGGGTCGCCAGCTCTGGTGCTTCTACTCTTTCCTCATTTATTTTCTCCTTCTTGATAGGTCATAACATTGCACAAGTTAGAATACTGGGAATAAAAGCTTCAGACTCCGGGTTAGGGAACCTGGGATTGACTCTCAGTTCACCCTTTTTCCAGCCCACAGGCCACGGGACAGGTGCCTGTCCTGGCACAGTGCAGGCCAGGATGCCTTTCCTTCCTACTGTCCGGGTGAGGACTCCACTTGGCAGTGCTGTGGGCACTGTGGCAGCAGCATGCCTCCCTGCACATCGAATCGTCCATGGAGAGGGCCTGACTGGAGGGTCTGCAGGGAAGAGGGCCGGGTGCTATGGTCAGACAGACCTGGCTCTGCTACTCCCTACACCCCTGCAGCTTTGAGGAGCCTGTATCTCCTCCTCTCATACACGCAAATCCCTTCATATGCCAGCCACCCTACACTGTGCTCAAGCTGGCACTGCCATACCAGATGGGGTGGTTTGAGGACAATTCCACATTCTGCTCAGTAAACATCATACAGCTGCCTAATCAGAGCATATCAAGTACCTGAAAGAACTTTCATAGTCTGATGAACTCGTACACCTTCATCGAGAACGCTCCACCGTATGTATGTTTAAAGGTGATTAACCCATCAGCTCAGGCTCAAAAGCTTAGACTGATCACACAACATTAAGATAGCAAGGGATGTTAGTGAACAGTAAATACCTATGAATAGATGGCTGACACAATCATGATGAAATGAGGGAAAAAATTAAATGATTAAAATTTCTAAGACAATTTTAGTTTATGTATCTTGAGAGGTGAGCTTGCATTTGAAAAAAGATCTTCATTTTTAAAATTATTTTTCAAAGTTTGTTTCAAAATTCGAAAGATTCATAGCCACTCACCTTTAGTTTGTTTCTCTCATTAGAATGCTTGCTTTGTCTATTCTGTGACTCTCTTTTCAGTATCAAGATTTCCATTTGATGAAAATACAGTTTCTTATTAAAAGAACATGTTTAGGGTGACAGTGGAAAGCAAGTCAGTTTCAGAAAACAATCAATGAGTAGAATTTTAAAGTTGGAAAAGAGGTTAGAACAGCATCTGGTCCATCCTGCTGATTTACAGGTAAAATACCATCTCCTGCATTTTGCAGATGAAGAAACTAAAAAGGTTAGTTAACACAAAAATAGTGATGTAGACAGTAAGGAGAATTAGAAACTGAGTATTTTACATCTCAGAATAATATTCTTTTAATTAAACCTCATTCTCTTTCATATTTATTAGTTCACTAAATGTTTGCTACAATTGGCTTTATTTCATGACATATGTTTAACAGTGTGCATGACACATAGAATGACAGTTAGTTGGCCTTAGTAAAAGTCGTCCTCATATGTTTATTTAGTAGCTTCAAAATGTCAGGCCTCGTGATAGGCTCTGGGCAAACTAATGTTTTAAAAAATGATGTAGCTCCTACCCTAAAGAAATCCAGTCTATGGGGGACAAAGACAAGTAAGTTGACTCTGAGGCAGGTTTCAGGGCACCCAGGATGCTGCTTCCTATGCCCAGTGAGGACCAGGAAGGCTTCAAGACTGAAGAATAAACAGTAACAAGAACTGGTAGGGACAAAACAAGAAAAGGCATTCGAAGGGAACCAAGAGCACGTACAAAGCCACACAGTTCAAGTCCTGCTATGTTTAAGGAACTGCAATGGAGGGATCGATGGACATAAAATGATAATGTGGGAAGGGCAGGGGGTTAAAAGATGCTGTTGAGAAAGTCTTCAGACACGACTCAGAAGAATCTCAACTTTATCCTCCTAAATTTCTAAACTAGTTCTCACGCTCCAGGGATGGCCGAGCAGTAGTATCAATCAGGCTTTATACGCCAGAAAGTATAGACTAGAAGGAATATGAGAAACATATTATTTAAGGGAAGGACCCAGGGGGAGGGCAGGACCACAAGCAAAGCTGAGACTGAGAAGGCAATGACAATTGTCTGTCTGTCCATCTGTCTATCCATCTCAAGAACCAGTGTTTACTGAGGGAGTACTACATGTGAGGTGGTAGGAACAAGAATAATACAGATTTAAGATTTGTGAGAAGTCAGACATGAGAAAATATAGAAAGAGCTAACTGCTAGGTGTGGAAGGTGCAGGCTCTTTGCGAGGACATCATCACGGCACGAGCTAGACGTGGAGGTGGATGAGAGTGTTTCCTGAGATGCAGGAGGACCGGCGTCTTCCCTGAAGTGACTGTGACGGAGGTGACCTGGAACTCAGTTCCTCATGGGGAAGTGAACCGTGTCTACTGTGTGAACGCAGGGGACGAAGACGGATGCACGCGATCCTGGGCTCTGGCTTCCCTCAACCTGAGCCCTGGGGGCTGCACCTCAGCCTCCACCGAGCTGTGGGTGCCGTGGGGAGGAACAGGAAGGGACTCTACAGAGAGTCAGAGAGGTGGCTGCTAACCCGCAATTGTCAGGTGACAGGATGGAAATGCACAAGACTTCAGAGACAGTAAATAAAGCTACTACACTGAGTGCCTGGGGAACAGTGAGCCCTCAGTAGCCATGAGGGGCTGGTTCCAGGACCCCCTTGGATCCAAAACCCACAGGTGCTCAAGCTCCTATATAAGATGGTACAGTATCTGCATATCACCTACCCACCCTACCCTTGTACCTTAAATCATCTCTGGATTATTTATAATACCTAATGTAATGTATTGCCTGCATGTGGCAAATTCAAGTTTTACTTCAATTTAAAAAACTTCTGGAATAAAAATTTTTTTTTTTTTTCCATTAGTAGTTGGTTGAACACACAGATGCCAAACCTGCAGATATGGAGGGCCCTCTGTACTTTGTGCTTTCTTTGTATGTGGAGCCTACTATTCATCAAAATGGATTTCACTTTAGAGATTCATATGTAAATTGGACTCTGCCAGGAAGCATCAAACATGTCTTTTTGTGTAATGACACCAACATTTTGAATTGTTAAAGTGTTCTCATTGAATAGATTCTGGGTTATACTAATTATTTGTCGGTTATTTAATTATTTGGACATAAATAATGAATCAATGTCATTTTGGGAAAAAGATGCTTCTTGTCCTCAAAAAAGAGATGAGAAGTTACTGTAATTACGTCTGATTTTACTAAGTTAAAAGTGGAGCAGAAAGCCCCAATTTATACTCAAATGGTTGAAAACACATCCGTTACTCATTTTCTTCCTTTTTGGAAAAAAACTAACTATGTTGAATTGCACTGCATTCTTTGAGTTATTCTTAGAAGACCAGTGTTCATGGAGATGGTTAACCTCTGCTATTCACATGGCCACTGTGAGTTCTACATGCTTTAGTGGTAATACTGTTCTCACCATCAGATTTATTTGCTAACAGAGGTTCTTCTCAATGACACATGCTTAGGGAATATTTGTGACGGTGACTCAGATGAAGAACAGTTGGCTCAGATAACATTATAATCAAATATCTTCAACAACTCACCTTGAGAAAAATCAGTCGAATTTCAACAGGCACATTTCAACAAGAAAATACTTTTACATTATCAGGCTTTCTTGCTTGGGCTAAGAGGAAACACTTTTATAATGCGCATACTATTATGCCCACTTTTATAATGGATAATTATTTAATAAAAATAATTTTAACATATATCATAAATGAGTTTTTCTTGGGCCTAAAACTGCACTGGAATACCTTCATTTTAGTACACATAATCTGAAGAACATTGAGTATTATAAGGACTGAAATATATAGTTTCTCAAAAAAAAGCACCAGTTGTGGCAAAATTAAAAGAACAGGTTTCATCTCTTCTTTGTATAAATAGGCAACTGATAGGACTTCTTTGCTCTTTTATTCTGAAAATAATGGCCTTGGATACTAAATGTTAAATGAAAATTAAAATAAATAAACCAAATGGGTCAGATATAACCAGCAAGTTCTACACAAAAAGATTTGTTACCACAAATGTATTTCAAGGAAATCATTAAAAACTACATCTTTGAGTTCTAAAGGAATGACAAGCCTTTTTTAGAGATACAGATGCTCGGAAATTCCTAAAGTGAAAATGCTGGTTCAACTTTTTGCCAATACATATAATAATCGGAGAAGGCAATGGCACCCCACTCCAGTACTCTTCCTTGGAAAGTCCCATGGATGGAGGAGCCTGTTAGGCTGCAATCCATGGGGTCGCTAAGAGCCAGACACGACTGAGCAACTTCACTTTGACTTTTCACTTTCATGCATTGGAGAAGGAAATGGCAACCCACTCCAGTGTTCTTGCCTGGAGAATCCCGGGGACAGGGGAGTCTGGTGGGCTGCCATCTCTGGGGTCGCACAGAGTCAGACACGACTGAAGTGACTTAGCATAGCATATAATAATGCCTTATTTTTTTTTTTTTAAGTCCTAACCCCATCCCATTCATCTTAATGGTCTTCAGTTTCCATTGCCCTACTTAAGGCAGCTTATAACCAGAGAATGATTACACTGGGACCACAGAGGTGACCTGATCTTCCTCACTGCACCTCCAAGGGGAGCAGTGTGCGGGGCCTGCGGCACTTTCCTGAAAGATGAGCGGACCTGACCCTGCCAGCTCGTAGAGCCTGGTCTCAATCCAGCACCGGCTGCTCAAGACAGAATACAGACCCTGAGTCGTGGATCCCCATCTGCGCCCTCTCTCCACCCTGTGACTTGGGAAAAGACACAACTTCCCACACCTTAAGTTCTCACAACAGGACCACAATACCTCTGAGTGGCTGTGAGAACAAGATGGCACAACATGTAAGATGGTACCTCATGGAGAGCAGTTTCTCATTAAATGTTACATCCTTCTTGAAAGTTCATTCTTACACTCAGATTAGATTTACAATACGTGATTCTGTGATTTTCTGGAGTTAAACAGAATCAGCCTTCCACTTCTGTAATCTGCAATTGCCCTCCTAACCCTAGAAGACGAGAATGATGAAGGGATGATCTTTTCCCAAATGCCAGCTATCATACTCCTCCTGTGGGATGATTAGAGCAATTGGCTTGGAAAAGATCGATGGCAACCTTCATTAGGAAAACTTACCAGGTCTCTGTGCAGGGTTGTTTAGTCCAGTAAACACTCACTAAGAGCTTACGATGTGCCAGTGAGACTACAGACTGACGAAGATACGTGGTGCTTTTCCTGAAAAGTCTACTATCGTCTGAGAAACAGACGTATACTAAGTGAAGACTGCACAGCGCTGCAAACAAGTTAGATATAAACTGCTAAGTGATGAAAATCAACATAGCACACAGGAGGAGTTTGGAGTGGGTCCTCCACAGTTGGCAATTAAAAAACTCAGTCTTGAGAATATTGATATTAACTAAGGACTAACTATGTGCTGGCCATCATACTAGGTGTTGAGAATATAAATGATATTCTGATGCTGAAGCTGAAACTCCAATACTTTGGCCACTTAATGTGAAGAACAGACTCACTGGAAAAGACCCTGATGCAGGGAAAGATTGAAGGCAGGAGGAGAAGGGGACAACAGAGGATGAGATGGTTGGATGGCATCACTGACTCGATGGGCATGAGTCTAAGCAAGCTCTGGAAGACAGTGAAGGACAGGGACTCCTGGTTTGCTACAGTCCGTGGGGTCGCAAAGGGTGACTCAGTCATGACTGACTGACTGAACTGAACTGAGAATATAAAGGTGTGAACAGGGTGTGTGTGTGTGGGGGGGGGGGGGGCTCTACTCTCATGGGATTTAGAGTCTAATTTATTATTATTCCATCAATGGAGTAATTATTTTAGTATATTCTAAGGAGACCACTTTCAACTTTCCCACTTGTCACAAGAATGAATAACCACTTGGGAGGTTACAGAATCCAGCTTTTCTAAATTCCATATTCTGTAGTATACCCACCTGATCTAAAATCCTATAAATTAGCAAACAAACAAACAGAATACTTTTCCCTTTTCCATGCTGCAAAGCTAAGCAGCCAGAGTGAGTAACCTTTAGAATCTCAAAAGGTTAAGACCAACGTCCAATTATATTCAGGACCACCAATGTAGCCGTCTGCTCTCTGAAGGCCACATTGTGGTCAGGCTGCATGAGCAAGGCCCTGGGTGGGAAATGCAGCCTCGGGAATTACACTGCGTGTCTGGGGAGAGCCAGGCATGAGTGTGGGCTCACCGGATGAAGGCCCCGCCCTCCTTTAGAGCCTCCACCCTCGTCTGCTCCTGAAAGGACATGCAGGTTCCTCTGGGGAAGCCACTATCCCCTCCCTGTTGCAGTGGATGGGAATAGGGGTTATTAAGAGGATATCTTGCAAATCAATTGTTTTAGTGCTTTCCCCATCATTTATCAATAAATGGCAGAGTTAAGCTTAGAAAACAAAGTGCCTTGAATTTCTCTTCCTTTTGCTCTCCTAAACTTTAATCTTTCAAGAAATTTCTACTTGTATTCATCTAATTTCACTCAACACCCACTAGAGTAAACACTGAGACACAGAACATGTGCGTCTGGTTCACACTATAGGATTTTAATCCCTCTCGTTGAGTAGAAAGATGAATTAATGCATGGAAAGAAGGCACTAGGTCTTTCTGAAACAGGCAGATTGTGAAGCCAACAAAGCTAAGTCCTTTCCCGACTCATCCCATGCTTATGGCACAGCGGGGGCAAGATCCACACACCGGCCTGATGATGATGAAGACACCACCCAGCACGTCTACAGCAGCCAAGCCTACAAGAACTCCAGGGAAGCTGAGGTGGAAAGAGAAGACACAAGGCTACCTCAAAGGAATTTCACAACATTTGCTTCCTTTCACAACAGTCTCTGCCACCCTCACAAGACTCAACCCTTGGGGATGAGTCTGAGGCCCACCTGCCAGTTTGGTAAGAAGATTAGTAAACAGGACCATGCCCAGCTGTAAGGAACAGAGACAAGACAGAGACCTGTCCTTCCCCAGCTGAATAGCCAAGTGGTGAAACTGTCCATATGGGATTTATGTTTAAAGTATACTTCACTGAGCTCCCAGTGTGCCCTCTCTGCTGAGTGTGAGGGGGCACAGCTCTCATCCCTGACCCCCAGCACCCAGTCCAGCTGGGAGGCTATGGGGACACCTAGCAGGTAGGCTCCAGTAACAGCTGACCCGAGTCTGCAAGGGCAGACAGGAAACGCTCAGAGGATGGAGAGAAGCTCTTGAGGCAGAGACCACTGCATGAGCAGAGCTCTGGAAGCCTAAGAGGACTCAGCATACTTAAGAAACTACCAGAAGTTCAGGATGACCAGGACAAGGGTTCAGGATGACCAGGACAAGGGCTGAGGTCTTTCCAGTGGCTGCAGATGACACGGAAGAAGTTGTCTGTGGCCCAGGGATTATGTCAGACTTACAGAAACTGCAAAGAGGTGCTGAGCTCCAAGCAGAAGACCTCCATTAATGGAAACATGAAAACCTAGTGCTTTGGGTACTGCAAGACTGGCACTGCTTCCCTTTCTTTGACAACAGTTGATATACTCTTCCTTTAATATTAATACTTTAATGACTAATATGACACATCTATCCAGTACTTATTTCCCTCCTTTATGTTAAAATAGAAAGTCATAGAAAGAATCCCAGGGGTTCTGTATTCTTGTTAAAGAATCCACTGCTCCCACCCACTGCTGCCCATTTTCCATGGATGTATTTTCTTTCTCTTATGTTAAGTAAGTCTGTGGACCGTATCAAAGAATTACTGAATGATAAATGGAAAAACTGATTTGCATTAATTAAAAAAAACTAGGAACTTTTATTTTCTTCACTGAAAAAGAATTTCCACTAAAAATCCATATTCAGTAGCAGAGTCTAAGAGGAAACACTTAAGGGTAAAAACAGCTTATTATAGGCAGGCAATTCTTTTTTAAATGACTGGATCACTCAGAGGCAATCTGTAGTGGATGACCACCATGTCACACTCCTGTGTGACGGCCTGACAGCACGTCTCCTTGGTCCTAGTCTTGAGCCTCCCCACCACCAAAATTCACCTTCATAGTTATTTGACAAAGGAGGTTATTTCTTTCACATTTTCTGTGTCTCTGATACCAAGTACTTATTTAGCACTCAGTAAATGCTAAAGAGCTCAATTTAAGCAGGGTGAGGGATACTTGTCACCACGCCTGATACTGCATCATAAACCATCAGAGCACCTTCACTTACATAGTCTCCATAGGTCTCCTGTGTTGGGGGCGGCGGTGGAGGTCTGTACCCAGTTGGGGGCACTCCTCGTGCTCTGGGAGTGAGCAGTCCTCTTCCGCGACTCACTGGCCCTCGGGTGGAGAGGACGCCCCTGGAAGCTGGCGTCCCCCGTGGTACCCCGACTCCCAACGGCCGGGCTGAGACTCCTCCCCTGCCCCTGCAAGCAAGAGGGTCACATTAGCAATTTGCATGGTGTTCTCCAGCATTCCAGTGTTCACATGTACTAATACCTCATGAAAATCAATGTTCCATAAATCTGTAAAAAGAAATAAGGACACTATATGCAAAGAAAACACTAAAACAAGTCAGGAACAGATTATCTACCTAAAGAAAGGAACTTCAATCATTCAGGCACCTAGTCCAGTGAAAATAAACATGGTAACATCAAAGAAGCCCCAGCATCGGTTTCTGTTTGGGACCCAGAACAGGAAGCTGACATCTGGGGAGGCTGCATCCCCTGGGACCATCACACCCCACCAGAGTCTCAGCCAGTCCTCACTCCCAACACTGCAACCTGGGCCTTACTGGCTCATCTGTGGACAAGAAAATAGAGCCCCACAGGGATCTTAAGGCTGTCTGAGAAGAGACGGCAAACCCAGGACCAAAATACACACCAGATCCCATGAGAGAGGGAATAAAATGGACTTTCTCAAATAACATATCTACTAGATAGGATGGAAAGCACAGTTCTTAAGTGAAATAAACATATATTTTCTGAAGTAGAATGCAACATATTCATGTATTTCTAACATAAAATATGAGACTTAAAGTCAAGAGAAGAAGGAAGGAGGCAGCTAAAACCTCAGCAAGCGTGCAAGTCCTATGAAGAAATGAGGATAGATATTTGACTCCACTGGAAAATACAGGCCCAGCCAGGCCTACCTCCTGTGGACAACGTCCTGCAAACAAGAAGAACCGAGCAGCTGATGTGGCTGCCTGTACACCAGTTCTCTCCTTCTTCTTTAGTTTGATTGGGATAGTAAATACACAGCTGAAAATGCAAATTACACAAACAACAGAGAAAATTAATGAAACCAAAAGCCGGCTCTTTGAAAGGATCAATAAAATTAATAAACCTCTAGACAGGCTAAACAAGGAAAAATAACAATATCAGAAATGAAAGAGGGGGTCACACTATTGACCTCAAGGACATTAAAGATAAAACAAGAAGATTATGAACAACTCTAGGCCCACATATTTGTTAACTTAGATGAACTGGACTAATTTCTCGAAATACACAAATGACCAAAAAGAGAATTAAATAATCTTATGTTTATTAAAGAAATTTAATGATAATAAGAAAGCATCAGATCCAGAGGATTCACTGGTGAAACCTATCAAATATTGAGAAGAAATTATATAAGCCTTCCACATCCTCTACCAGGAGGTAAAATCAGAGGGAACTTCTCCCAACACATTCCCTGTGGCTGGTCCTTGGAAATGCCTCCTGAAAATTACTTCTGCACTACGGCTGGGCCTGGCCTGAGCCACCAGGGATGATGCAAGTGGCCGGCCCCAACTTGGCCTTGAGCCCTCATGGGGATCTATTACAGGAGGTGTCTCCCAAGATTTTTTTTTCTAAGTCCACCTGTGGGAGTCACAACTGGCCAAGGTGTTAGGAGACAGAGAGACTGAGAAGGGTGACAGGGCTGGGCTAGGTGGTCTCTGACCTCCCTATGAAGAGATCTGTGGGCCAAGGAGAAACAAAAGTCATTAAAGATACTATAAAATGGAAACAAAAACTTATAAATCAGTATCTCCCATGAACAAAGATGCAAAAATCCTCAAAAATAAAGTAAGATTTATTCCAAGTATGCAAGCCTGCTTCAACTGGTAGCTCAGCTGGTAAAGAAACTGCCTGCAATGCAGGAGACCTGGGTTCAATCCCTGGGTTGCGAAGATCCCCTGGAGGAGGGAATGGCTACCCACTTCAGTATTCTGGCCTAGAGAATTCCATGGACTGTATAGTCCATAGGGTTGCAAAAAGCTGAACCCAACTGAGTTACTTTCATCAAAGGTTGCTTCAACATTAATGACAATCAATGTGATCCATCCATCACACCAAGAAAGCTTAAGAAAAATCTTAAGATCATACAAAGCAGAAGCAGCATTCAATGAAATACAAGGTCATTCATGATTTAAAAAAATCTCACCAAATGGAGATACATTCACTCAAGTTGAAAAAGAACATCTACAAAAAACCTATACTAATGACACATCAAATGGTGAGAGACTGAATGCTTCCCCTTAAGATTAGGAAGAAGGCATGGATGTCCAGCCTTACCATTCCTATTGTACTAGAAGTCCTACCTAACTCAACGAGGCACAAAAAGGAAATAAACTTTCAAGATTGTGGAGGAAGAAACAAAACTTCGTTTGCAGGTGACATCATTTCTCTGTAAAAGTTTCCAAAGAACCAACTAGATTAAGATAAAAAAAAAAAAAAAGCAACCATACAAGCAGAATACAAAGGTCATAAGTCAACTGCTTTCCTATAAACTGCAATGAATAACTGAAACTTGGTAAGTGGCTAACAGTGATAAGCCATGCAAATAATATGTTTCCATGATATGATAAAATAAAAATAGCTATTTACCCTGTGGTTTTTGTTCCCCAAACTAATAAGCCTAGGTTAATCTGAAAAATAGACAAATCCCAAAAAAGCAACATTTTACAAAGAACCTAATTGGTATTCCTCAAAACTGTCAAAATCATAAAAAAAAAAAAGGCAAAATATATGACTTTCACCTTTAGGGAACTTGTGTTATCCATTTTTCAAACATTGTAAGTTTTATATATATATATATATAAAACATATATATATTTAGGAGAAGGCAATGGCACCCCACTTCAGTACTCTTGCCTGGAAAATCCCATGGACAGAGAAGCCTGGTGGGCTGCAGTCCACGGGGTCGCAAAGAGTCCGACACAACTGAGTGACTTCACTTTCACTTTTCACTTTCATACATTGGAGAAGGAAATGGCAACCCACTCCAGTGTTCATGCCTGGAGAATTCCAGGGATGGTGGAGCCTGGTGGGCTACCATCTGTGGGGTTGCACAGAGTCGGACATGACTAAAGAGACTTAGTAGTAGTAGTATATATATATTTAAAAACTAGGCCATAAAAATTGGTGCAGTAAAATTGGTGGTCAGAATGAGGACGCTGGATTCAGATCTGAATCCAATTCCTGACTGTGGTTATTTAACTCTGCCCTCCAGTTAACATTCAAATTTTTTATTTTTAAATTTTATTTTGCTTAACTTTACAATATTGTATTGTTTTTGCCATTCATCAAAATGAATCTGCCACAAGTATACATGTGTTCCCCATCCTGAACCCTTCTCCCTCCCCATACCATCCCTCTGGGTAGTCCCAGTGCGCCAGCCCCAGGCATCCGTTATCAGGCATCGTACCTGGACTGACAACTCGTTTCAGATATGATACTGTACGTATTTCAATGCTATTCTCCCAAATCATCCCACCCTCTCCCTCTCCGAGTCCATAAAACTGTTCTATAGGGTCTGAACTTCCCAGGATAGTTTCCTCAACTGTGAGAACTCTTTTCTTGGTGTTATGGGGAAGGAAAAATGGCACAGGGCACACAGTATTTAGCACATTTCCTACTCAAAACAATTTAAACAAATTTCAATGTCTCTGAACTATATTGGCAGACATCATATCTTTGGTCTTACTCATCTTTTTATCTCCATTATATATCTAAAAAAAATCTTCAATGTAATTAGAGAATAGTTTCTACTTCTGGTACATCTGACTCATTTGTGCTATGTCAGTCATTCCTTGTATAATCAAACTAATTAAGGCTCCTGCTTCTTTATCTCATATCCCATCCCTGTCATCCAAGGCACTATATCAATCACAAAATATTCAACATTTTTGACTGTATAAATTCAAGTCTTTTAAATTGAAAACATAAATTTATATTTAAGAACCTCACAATTCTTTCCCATCAGCATCGACACTTGTTAGGTTATATGCCCACTGGGTATAGGAATCACACTAAAAAACCTGTTACAGAGTTTCAGACGAGTCATTTGATGCATGTAGCTTGGGACCCTTATCTACAAAAGACACTTTGAAGATTCATCTCTAAGAGTCTGAAACCCCACAGGAAGGGTGTGAAGCAGAACAGCCTTAGTGCTGTATGAGGCTCTTGGTGAAGGAAGTCATGACGGAGGCACGGCCAGCATGCACATCCCACTGCACCGCCGTGCATGCTCACCCAACGCTGCACACCAAGTTCAGGGCAGAGCTAACTGGCAGGATTGACAACATGGGGTGAGAGCAGAAAATGCATCTGTGAGATGAGATTTAAAGTGATAATCAATGGGAACTCGTTTATTTTTTACTTGAAAAGTTGCTTCAAATAGATAGGACTGGGTGCTACAGTGCTCAGAACAGGGATAATGGAAAAGCAGAAACCTAACCCATCTGAGTACACGGCATCATAAGCTGGCAAATGTGTGTGACTGTAATGCTTCTGTGTGTTTGCATTTTTCAGCACAGTGACCTTGATTTCTGGTTTTGCAGGTCAGATATGAAAATAATCGAAACAAGGTTTTTTCCCTGGGAACCATGCTTTGAATGAATACAAAAAGTTATTGATCCATTAGGAACTAATTATTTAGTTTATATGTTAGTAAGAGGTTTTAGGATATGATGAAAAAGCCCATGCTTTGGGTTCCAACACGCTCAGCCTCAGTACTCAGATCTAGTCCTATCATCACTGGGTTGCTGAGCCTGGGTTTCCCATCCACTGATCCAGTAAATAAGATCCAGCTCTCAGAATAGTTGTGAGGGTGACAACTATATCAAGTGCCCAAGCAAGAACAGGCACTCAGTAAGTGGTGATCACTATGTGGACTCTGTCCTTAATACCGCGCTTCTGGCTGCGGACCAAAGAGTGAGGAGAGAGACGGCGGAAGGTACAGCTTGCACTAGGTCTCATCTTACACGTTCAGCAGCAGCATGCTTACGGTCCTTCTATACATTTAGCAGCAGTAATGCAGTGTGGTAGAATAAGGGTACAAACGTATATCATGGTGTTTGGCTTTTGTCTATATATTTTATGAGAAGCAAAAGTACAGAACAAAACAATGAATTTGGTGAATTATCTCAATCCAGCTCCAGCATTATTAGCTGGGTGTAGGCCTGGGCCTACAGCTGATCATAGCAGGAGCCTGTCAAGGTCTAGCCGGTGTCACAGTAAGAAAAGCCCTCTCTGAGATCTATCCGGGGATCAGCCTTGACGCAGTAATGACCTGAGGGGTGCTTTACTTTCCCACAGAATCCCTGACACGTGTGACAGCTTTTCTTCATCTCTGATGGTGTGTGCTTCTAAGAGTCAAGTATAATCATTGATTTTTTTTTTTTTTTTTTTTTTGCCAGAAGTTGAGAAGGGAATGAGAGGCTAGACAGAAGGGAAAGGTAAATGCAGCCTAAGGTCTCAATCACTCAGACTAAACATAAGAAACCGCCAGGGCGAGGGAGACTGACATTCTGAAGAGAGGACTGGGGCAGCTCTCACCCGGAGCACCTCTGCAGATCCTGACACGTGGGGTTGGGCCCGCTTCTCCTCTCACACTTTACTTTAGCACCCACAGCACCCAGGCCTGGTCTCAGGGCAGTGTCGACATCAGGAGGTCTAGGCTGGGACTGAGACTGTTATGTCCAGCAAGCTCTCAAGTGCTACTGTGTGTGGCTTGGATCCAGAGCTTACAGACCTGTTATGAAACCTGCTGGCTATCTTTCTTCTTTCCCCTGTGATTCATCTGATAGGGACAGAGTGAAGGGACAAAACAAGGGGTTAAACAGTTAATCCCCCTAGGTGATTGTAAATATCCATAGAAAAAATATGGGAGACTCCTGTGAGTTAATGATTTCCCAAGAAAGCAGGTTTGCTTAACCACAAAACCAAGCAGGCTTGCTGAGCAACAAAACCATGCGACAAAAACATGAGACATGAGACATGTCCCCAAATTATGAAACAATGGTGGCATGAGCCCCACATCCTCCGCGTGAGCTCAGTAAGTAAGTGATCCTTAGGACATGCTCTCTGCACACACAAACAATGATCTGTGGACCCAGCTTGACCATATAGGGACAGGAAAACTCTCCTGCTCAACTGATGATGGAGGAGAAACTGTAAGAAGTATCTGTGCTACAGGACTTTTTTAGTGAGGATTTTTAGTGAGGGGTCATTCTGAGTAATCAGAAAAGGAATTATGCCATAGTCTAAGCTTCAATGGGACAGTTAAAAAAATTAAGTAGGATTTGGATTACTGTGTGCTCAATGTTCTGTCCCCATTTCACTGATGAAGAAATTAGGCTTAGTGAGGGAAGTCCCCTGAGCCCACCCACTCGGAGGGGCCTGGGTGATTCTGATTCTCCTGCAGTCACACTCCAATTCCAGGCATGTGGCACCACTTTCCCTGTTTTCAGGCCCTGGCCCCTCTGTGAGAGATGACTTTCCTCTCCTGAGTGTGTCGGTGCTCACGCTCCCCATTTGCATTTCTATTTCACTTCACTCTTCCTCATACCCCTCGTCCTCTTTTCAGCCAGTCTGCCATCACTACTCACTTCTCTTACTTTTCTCTTACTCTCCCTGAACGGCTGGACAATGACTTGGTCACCATCTGTGTAACTTCACTTCCTGTCACAGAAAGAGCTCAGGAAATGTGTGACATTAAATGACCTAACACCAGAAACCGACTTCACGTTCAAAGAGGAAAAAAATTGATTAAACTTTTGAAGAGCCAGGGTGCTCTGGTGCTGTGACCAGGAGAACCGTGCTCCGTTCCAGGCTGGCATTTATAAGACAAGTTCTAGTTGCAAGTTTTCTCATTGTTTGTTATGTTATTTGCATCAGTTAGTGTCTTCCCCAAACCTACTAAGGCGACCCAGAGGGATGGTATGGGGAGGGAGGAGGGAGGAGGGTTCAGGATGGGGAGCACGTGTATACTGGTGGCTGATCCATCTCAATGTATGGCAAAAGCAATACAATATTGTAAAGTTAAGCAAAATAAAATTTAATTAAAAATAAATAAATAAATAAAAATAAAAGAAACCACAGGCTTTTCTCCTGTCTCTCCTTAATCCACTCTAGTATGGCTGTACTAACTCAGAGAGCACAAGGGAGGAACGGCAGTGTGTGTTGAGGATGGAGGGATAGTTCTGGGCTTACGGCAAGACAAGCGGAGAAGCCCATTTCCAGGGCAAGTCCTCCAGCCTCTGCCTGCAGCGAGGAGCACATGTGTCCTGATTCCTGCCTGGGTTTCAAGGGCACGGACAGTAGACACAGTTGGAAGGAAGGGGTGAGACAGTTCTGACAGGTCAGGTGGTACAAGGTCCTCAGAAGACAAAGCCAGGAGGGAATCAAACAATTTATATACCATCCCAAATTAACAGGTTTTTTCCCAATTGGAAACTTATAATTTAGTAGAAAAAGAAATAGATCATTTTTTCCTGTTTCCAGCCTTTCCTTAATAATAAAAAAGGACTTTTTAATATAGATTGGTAGATTAATGTAAATCATATCATATGCTGGTAAAATATTTATGGCCCATATATTAACTATTCAGTTTTCCCAATAACATTTCTCATAACTTCACCTACTGTGGAGAAAAATATATCATTTCCTGTCATTAAAACAATCTTCAGCATCTATGATATTATTCATAATCCATTTTAAAAAGAGAATAGGTACCACGTGAAGGTTAGTATTGATGCAAAAATGAGGGTGACCACATCCCATCTGATCCCATGGTTGAGAAGTTACGTGGTGCCCACTAGTCAACGCGACTGTGGCTAGAATTTATCAGCAGCTGCTGACGTGCCAGCTGTATAAAAACACAATATCATTAATATCAGTGGGGCATGATCTAATGTTAAGACGACGCACCATATGCTGACAGTTCACGCAGTGTCTGGAAGCTGCACATCTCTGCGGTGGCCTCAACGACAGCTTAAACTCTTCATGGCAGCCTGCGAGTGTGCTGCAGGGTCCTGCACTAGGCACAAAGGCTGGCAAGTGTCGTCAGAAGATCTAACCTGAGACTGCCATCCAAGAAGAGAAGAGAGAAGGGGGAGGCAAAATATGTGAAGAAACCGTAGCTGAAATCTTCCCCATTTGATAAAAGGTCTTGAGTTGATAAGGTCAGCCTCATGTCCTAAGTTGAAACAAACCCACCACATGTAGCACCCAACACTGGAGAATGTGTATTTACTACCTAGAGAGACAGGCTGTATTCACTTTTTTCCCCTGCTGTCTCTGGTAACAAATGCAAGAAGAGAACACTGCCTGCTACTCAGGGGAAGAGCCAGAGGGATCAGAGACAAGGCCAGTGGGAAAGGTACACATAACCAGCCAACTGTTCTGCAGAGTGGAAGGAAGGAAGCATCCTTGAGGGCTCAGATCTGTCTCGCCCAGACCATCCAGGCAGCAGCAAAACAAGGGGTAGAAACCCTGTGGAGAAAAACATAAAACTAAACAAAAGTTTGCCTGGAGTGGCGTCAATCCTAATTTCCCTGACACTTATCTGCTGGGGTCCTTGCAAGGACTGAAGTGACGTATCACAGTCAGCACAGGGTAGACTGGAAAAAAAAGCAACCTGCTTATCTCCTAGTAAGAAAGATGTAAGTTTAGTCCTCTCATCTGAAACTGAATGAAAAGGTTTTATTAAAGTACATATTACTCCCTATGGCAGGATTTAATTTTAGATCATTTACATCTTTTAGCAGAAATGTATCCTAAAGTGAGAATAGTGGGGAACAAGCAAGAAGATTCCAGGAATGACCTGCTCCACTGAGACATTCCCCAGTGGTGCCATCCATGTGAACAGTCCCAACAGGCGACTCCCACAGTAAATCAGTCACATGGCAAACAAGAACTACACTAACAATACTGTAAATGTCAACACTCCATCAGAAGAGTCTAAGGAATTTGCAAACGTACTGAATTCACTCAACATTTATTTCCTGAGTCCTATATGCCATGTATTAGAGACACAAGGTCCTTTAAGGTTTTACATTATACTAAGGAGTCACCATGGAGAAGGCAATGGCACACCACTCCAGTACTCTTGCCTGAAAAATCCCATGGATGGAGGAGCCTGGTAGGCTGCAGTCCATGGGGTCGCTAACAGTCAGACACGACTGAGCGACTTCACTTTCACTTTTCACTTTCATGCACTGGGGAAGGAAATGGCAACCCACTCTAGTACTCTTGCCTAGAGAATCCCAGGGACGGTGGAGCCTGGTGGACTGCCATCTATGGGATTGCACAGAGTTGGACACAACTGAAGCGACTTTCCTAAGGAGTCACCAATGAAAATGTGAACAAGTCAGAAAGGTAAATTCAGTTTGATAAATGCTGTTACATAACCAAGAAGGGTGTGTGAACTGACTTCTGGGCTACACGGTGGCCCTTTCAAACAAGGAGATGGCAAAGGCTTCTCGGAAAGGTGCCTGGATGTGCTGAGAGCAAGGTGCTGAGGGGCGGGCAGGTAACTGCAGACAGGCCTTCCAGAGAGGAGGAAGGAAGGCCAGGGACATGGAGAGAGACGGGGCTGGCCTGTTTGAGGAACAGAAAGGAGACCAGCCTAGCTGGAATGCAAAATGAGAAAGAGGATCAAAGAAAAGTAGATTTATGGATAATTTTAGAGCGAAAATCAAAATGACTTCCAAGGGGTTGGGTGTGGTGAAGATCCACCAAGGAGCTTCCAACAGTCCCAGGACTAAAGTGCGAGGATGCAGTAAGTACATTTGTCTTTCATTTTATGACTGTTTTTAGCCATTTAGACATCATGAATTCTATAACTGTATTTTCCTCAGCTTTGGCCACTAGAAAGGACAAAGAATAATGTGAAGACCAATTGTGCCAACCTTACAAAATAACATGCACCTTTTTGTGTATTAATCTCACTCTTAGGATTTTTATAATTTTCTACCCTAATACGTTCTGTATCAATTAACTTTTATTCTGTTAGATGAATATTAACTTACAGAAAGTTACCATATGATCTGATGAGGAAAAGTAGTAAAAATACACATTTCTCATTGTAGTTTGCATTAATTGTGCTGTAATTAAAATATAACAAAAGTGACAGTATGAAATTTCTATGGAAAAATGGCAAGGGATGAGTGGGTGGAAGAAAAAAACAAGATTCTGAATGAAAACTGAAGGGGAGGCTCAAAGAGAGGGAGAGACAGGTTTCCGGAACCAGACTGCCCACATTCCCCCCGCTGTCCTCATTCGTGACATGGTGACAAGCAGAACAGCACCCACCTCACAGGGTGAGGCTTAACCTACTCACGCTCCATGATATGCTGAGGAAGTACTGTTAGCAGTGGGCGCACTCTGAGTGCCTGTTGAAGTAAGTTGGGGTGCACAGACAAGTAGGATTTCAACAGGTGAGCGGCAGAGAGAGGACTGCAGATGCAGGAAAATGTGAACAAAGGTGTGGAAGTGGGGAGCACACAGGCCCACCCAGGGGTGGGGCCAGGCACTCAACACAAGGAACACGGCAAAGTAATGAATAAAGACCAGTCGGGAGGCAGGTCTTAAGAACAGTACAGAAGGGCATTGTATGCCTCTTAGAGGAACATGAATTCAATCCTGTTTAACAAGAGTGTCTGGAAGATGTGGTGCCATGGAGTCACACGGAGGGAGGAAGCAGCGTCCAGAAGTACCCTCATGAAGGGGTTCGGTCAGCACAGCCAGCCACGACTTCACACACTAAACCACAAGCTTTGACCTGTGAAATGAACAGCAATTCTATCCAAGAATATCAACCACCAAGGCAACGGAAAAGCTTAAAATGGTAAGCAATGCATATGTTGTCATCAAGAATATGTTTTTTTTCATCTGGGTGGATGGAGGAGTTTCTCTAGACATTACACTCCCCGAACAGAAAGTTTCTGCCTCCCTGCCTGTTCATAGGTAGCATTTTCTATGTAACTGAAAACATGACAACAGACAGTACAATCAGAGGTCTGACCTGGGGACATAGACTCCCTAGAGTGAGGCCCTGCCCACGCTCTGTGCTCTCCATCCAAGGGGTAAAATGGGCCTTGGCGGGTGTGACACTCCAGGCGGGCTCTAAATACAGGCATGCGCTCCCCTATGGGAGGCAGGCCAACAACGCTGAGCAAGACAAGGGGAAGGAGAGAGAGCAGATATGGCCTCAAGGCGAGAACTCCCCACAGGCCCAGAAGCTGCAAGGGTCCAGAAAAGGATTCCTGCTACCACCTCCAGGGGGAGAGCTGTCAACACCCCGGCTGTGGCCTCCTTTAGCTGACTGCAGACATCTAGCCTCCAGAGCTGTGACCAATTTCTATTGCTTAAAGCCATCAAATTGGTAGTAATTGACTGCAACAGCCACAGGAAACTAATATAGCAAATATGTAATTTTTTATGATTTCAAGTAAATTATTTAACATTAGGAGAAATGGAAATGTAGAGATTTACCATTTACTGAACAGCTACATAAATTATTTCATTATATCATCTGCAGCAATCCTATTATTAGCCTGTTTTATAGAGAAAACCCACCTAGTGCCATGCCCAGGTCTGTGTTTACTCCACACTGCAATAACACCTGTCTGTAACTGCTCTGACTCTGTGCTGATCCGCAACACCCCCCAGGGGAACTCACTTGTTATTCCTCCAAATGCACTTGGTTATATGGAATAAGCCTATTTAAAATTATTTCATGCAAAACTACCTGAAAAAATACATGTAGTCACTAGTAAAAAAAAAAAAAAATCTGTGTGACTAATTTCCATGGGGTTCTTCCGAGGGCAAAAATTAAAAAATTAAAAATAATGCTCAAATAGGTTTGAGAGTCATATCTCAATCTACAGTTTGCTTCAACTGACTTGTAACTCATTAAAACATTTTTCATGTTTAAAGGGGTCATGAATCATTAGTTTGAGACAAAAATAAAATTTCCGGGTCCCTGGACGAGATCAGGAGTATCAGATACCACAGAGCAGCTACATGACATAAAACAAGAACAGGCATGGGGGCATTTACCTGGTACCTGACACTGTTCACCACTGGAGACGTGGCACTGAACTAGCTTGATGCCATCTGCACCCAAAAGGAAGCACAAGCTTCCATGATGTCCATTTGTGCATCAAAGCTATCGCTTACATTTTAAAGAATTAAGGGATTAATAACATGAGAGTGATTAAATAAACTTATCATTCATTAGCTAGTAAGTGGTACAGGTCATATTTAACCGAGGAATGTGCATGTTCAGCTGTGTCTGACTCTTCGTGACCCCACAGACTTTAGCCCGCCACGTTCCTATGTTTATGGGAATTTTCCAATGTTTCCATGCTTCCCAATTTTTCCTATGTTCATGGATTTTTTCCACTAGAGTGGGTTGCCATTTCATCCATCCGGGGATCTTCCTGATCCAGGGACTGAACCCAAGAATACTACAGTCCAAAAGAATACTCTTAATATGATACCATATTGCCTGAAAGCATTCCCACAGGCTTTGTACCAACACACTGGTAGACCTGCTTACCTGTTAATAAAGAAAACAGGAAAACTGTTGCCATGATACCCCATTCTAACAATAAGGCAAGTCAATTAATCACACCTACCTGGTTATTGCTGGGGTTGGTACACCTCTTGTACGTAAGGTAGGTTTCCCTCGAACCACTGGGACATCGGCATTTTCAGAACCACCATTCAAATATGTTAATTCCTGGAGCTGTGCCTGCCTGATTTCATCATTATAGTCCTACACAAAAGACAGAAGAGAGCAAAGCATTTAGGATAAGAAGCAAACAATTTTTAATAGAAAAAGTGTATGAAAATAGTTAAAAAAGATAAAATAAGATTTGAGTCTGTTGAAATGAAAATATATGAATGAATCATTGTAAAAACCCAAACAGTATTTTTCCCCTAAACTAAAATTTTCTATGGTCAGCCATAACTCCTTCTCTTGGGCATACTTTCCAAGTGAAATATTTATAATAAAATTAAAATATCATGTAACTGATATATGGATATTACTATTTACAACTCAGTCAACTTGTAGTTACTAAGCATAAATGATGTGCCAACTAACAAAACCCAGGGGAGCACACGTGGTTCCTGCAGCCAAGGGCTCAGCCTGACAGGGGAGAGGAGGAAGACAAACAGGCAACACGGCAGCTTTGCTGAAACCAAGAAGGGCGTGCACACACTTTCTTTGTACATATTCAGTTGGATATTGTTCAAGTCGCAAAATTCAGCATTTCCAAAACTGAATACAACATCTTATTCTTGAAAACCTGCTCTTACATTATTTTCAAAATATTCAACTCAGAAACTTTGAGAGTTATCCTTGATTTCTCTCCTTTCCTTAATAATATCCCCAACTCCATTCAACAATTGTCAAGAAAGGCATGTAATAAATACAAGTGTGGTCTGTTTTACAATCAAAAGAAAATTCAGGTCTATATGATCAAAAAGGAAGGCCATCTAACTCAACCATGGACAGTTAAGAGTAGATTCTCTACAAGAAATGTCATCTAAGGGTGAGTGAACCAGTTACCAGAAGGGATGCTGTAAAGTATTCTAGACAGAGGGAAAAGTATATTTTAAAATCCAGAGTAAAAGTGTGTCCAGGGAACTGATCAGATCAGATCAGATCAGTCGCTCAGTCGTGTCCGACTCTTTGCGACCCCATGAACCACAGCACGCCAGGCCTCCCTGCCCATCACCAACTCCCGGAGGTAACTCAGACTCACATTCATCAAGTCAGTGATGCCATCCAGCCATCTCATCCTCTGTCGTCCCCTTCTCCTCCTGCCCCCAATCCCTCCCAGCATCAGAGTCTTCTCCAATGATTCCACTCTTCGCATGAGGTGGCCAAAATACTGGAGTTTCAGCTTTAGCATCATTCCTTCCAAAGAAATCCCAGGGCTGATCTCCTTCAGAATGGACTGGTTGGATCTCCTTGCAGTCCAAGGGACTCTCAAGAGTCTTCTCCAACACCACAGTTCAAAAGCATCAATTCTTCGGCGCTCAGCCTTCTTCACAGTCCAACTCTCACATCCATACATGACCACAGGAAAGACCATAGCCTTGACTAGGCGAACCTTTGTTGGCAAAGTGATGTCTCTGCTTTTGAATATGCTATCTAGGTTGGTCATAACTTTCCTTCCAAGGAGTAAGCGTCTCATAGTTTCATGGCTGCAGTCACCATCTGCAGTGATTTTGGAGCCCAGAAAAATAAAGTCTGACACTGTTTCCACTGTTTCTCCATCTATTTCCCATGTAGTGATGGGACCAGATGCCATGATCTTCGTTTTCTGAATGTTGAGCTTTAAGCCAACCTTTTCACTCTCCACTTTCACTTTCATCAAGAGGCTTTTTAGTTCCTCTTCACTTTTTGCCATAAGGGTGGTGTCATCCGCATATCTGAGGTTATTGATATTTCTCCCAGCAATCTTGATTCCAACTTGTGTTTCTTCCAGTCCAGCATTTCTCATGATGTACTCTGCATATAAGTTAAATAAACATGGTGACAATATACAGTCTTGACGTACTCCTTTTCCTATTTGGAACTAATCTATTGTTCCATGACCAGTTCTAACTGTTGCTTCCTGACCTGCATACAGATTTCTTAAGAGGCAGATCAGGTGGTCTGGTATTCCCATCTCTTTCAGAATTTTCCACAGTTTCTTGTGATCTACACAGTCAAAGGCTGTGGCATAGTCAATAAAGCAGAAATAGATGTTTTTCTGGAACTCTCTTGCTTTTTCCATGATCCAGCGGATGTTGGCAATTTGATCTCTGGTTCCTCTGCCTTTTCTAAAACCAGCTTGAACATCAGGAAGTTCACGGTTCACATATTGCTGAAGCCTAGCTTGGAGAATTTTGAGCATTAGTTTACTAGCGTGTGAGATGAGTGCAATTGTGCGGTAGTTTGAGCACTCCTTGGCATTGCCTTTCTTTGGGATTGGGATGAAAACTGACCTTTTCCAATCTTGTGGCCACTGCTGAGTTTTCCAAATTTGCTGGCATATTGAGTGCAGCACTTTCACAGCATCATCTTTCAGGATTTGCAATAGCTCCACTGGAATTGCATCACTTCCACTAGCTTTGTTCGTAGTGATGCTTTCTAAGGCCCACTTGACTTCACATTCCAGGATGTCTGGCTCTAGGTCAGTGATCACACCATCATGATTATCTGGGTCATGAAACTCCTTTTTGTACAGTTCTTCTTGTATTCTTGCCACTTCTTCTTAATATCTTCTGCTTCTGTTAGGTCCATACCATTTCTGTCGTTTATTGTGCCCATCTTAGCATGAAATGTTCCTTTGGTATCTCTGATTTTCTTGAATAGATCCCTAGTCTTTCCCATTCTGTTGTTTTCCTCTATTTCTTTGCATTGATTGTTGAAGAAGGCTTTCTTATCTCTTCTTGCTATTCTTTGGAACTCTGCATTCAGATGTTTATTTCTTTCCTTTTGTCCTTTGCTTTTCGCCTTTCTCTTCTTCTTTTCACAGCTATTTGCAAAGCCTCCCCAGACAGCCATTTTGCTTTTTTGCCTTTCTTTTCCATGGGGATGGTCTTGATCCCTGTCTCCTGTACAATGTCACGAACCTCATTCCATAGTTCATCAGGCACTCTATCTATCAGACCTAGGCCCTTAAATCTATTTCTCACTTCCACTGTATAATCATAAGGGATTTGACATGCGAAGAGTTGACTCATTGGAGACAGACTCTGATGCTCCTGTGGTCAGTAGGGATGTGAGGGGCAGGAGGAAGCGAAGAAGAGTGAATGGGGACGGGACAGAGGATGAGATGGCTGGATGGCATCACTGACTCGATGGATGTGAGTCTGAGTGACCTCCGGGAGCTGGTGATGGACAGGGAGGCCTGGCGTGCTGTGGTTCATGGGGTTGCAAAGAGTCGGACACGACTGAGCGACTGATCTGATCTGATCTGATCTGATGAACAACCATGTGACCATAAGTTAGATAACTTAGATGACACGGACAAATTCCAAGAAAGACACAAACCATCAAAACTGACAGAGAAGAAATAGAAAATACGAACAGTTAGTAACAAGTAAAAACACTAAATTAGTACTAAAAAAAATTTTTTTAAGTCCTGCAAAGAAAAGCCTAAGTCAGTGGGGCTTCACTGGAGAACTCCACAAACAATTAAAAAAGAATTAATGTGATCCTTCACAAACTTCCAAAAACTAAAAAGGAAACTAAAAAACTAAAACTAAAAACTAAAAAACTTCCAAAAACTAAAACTAAAATCTTTACTTGATTTGGTTTCTGCTTTCCTTTCCACTTTGAAGACCACTCCAGACTGTCTCTTGTAAGTTTAGCCATATAGCACTTCTTTCAGTTCTCTGGACACAAACTTCCAAAAACTAAAAACTTATTCTATGAAATAAGTATTGTTGCTCTGATACCAAAACGAAAGACATTACAAGAAATCTGCAAAAGAGTGTTCTTAGGAATATAGATGCAACAGCTCTTGAAAAAGTGTTAAGAAGTCAAATCCACTAGCATGAACAATAAACAAAGGAAATATACACAAGAACTGAGCAGAACTTATACCAGGATTGCAAGCTTGGTTTAACCCATGTGAAAATCAATTAACATAATATCATAATAAAAGAATAAAGGACAAAAATCACTTAGTAATTTTAATATACCAAGAAAAAATTTGACAAAAGAATCCAACATATTTTCATTATACAAATACCCAACAAAGAAAACCCACAGCTAATATCAGATTTAATGGTAAAAGACTGGAAGTATCAGCCTAAGTCCAGGAACAAGACAGGATATATACTTCTGCCACTTTTGATTAATGGTATTCAAATTGGAAGAGAAGAAACAATATAATGTCTGTTTACAGATGGCATAATCCTATATACAGAAAAACACAAAGAATCCACAAAAACATTACAGCCAATAAAAGAGTTTAGTATAGTTGCAAGATACAAGATTAATATACAAAAATCAGTTGTATTTCTTTATACTAACAATGAGCATTTTAAGAATAAAAAAAAAAGATTCCATTTAGAGTAGCATCAAAAAGAATAGCATACTTAGAAGTAAATTAACAAAATAAAGGTAAGATCTGTATACTGAAAAGTACAAAGTAATATTGGAATACATTTTAAAAACTCTAAGTAAAAGGAAAGATACCTCATGTTCATGGATAGGAGGACTCAACATAGTTTTTATGACAATAACTCCCCCTCGCCACCCCCCCGCAACATACACAAATGATCTACAGACTCAAGGAAATCCCTATTAAAATTCCAGATGACCTCTTGCAGCAATAGACAAGCTGATCCTAAAATTTACATGGAAATCCAAAGAATCTAGGATAGCCAGAACTATCTAAAGGCAGAACAAATTTGGAGGACTGTATGCTCCGATTTCAAAAATTACAGTAAAGCTATAGTAATCGAAACAGTATGATACTTACTTAAATAATACATAAAGACCAATGAAATAAAACTGAGAGCAGAGATAACAAGTCCAGTCAATTGATTCTCCAATGCTAAGTCGCTTCAGTCGTGTCCGACTCTGTGCGACCCCATAGACGGAAGCTCACCAGGCTCCCCTGCCCCTGGGATTCTCCAGGCAAGAACACTGGAGTGGGTTGCCATTTTCTTCTCCAGTGCATGAAAGCGAAAAGTGAAAGTGAAGCCGCTCAGTCGTGTTGGACTCTTAGCGACCCCATGGACTGGAGCCTACCAGGCTCCTCTGTCCATGGGATTTTCCAGGCAAAAGTACTGGGGTGGGGTGCCATTGCCTTCCTCGGATTCTCCAATAGTCTCCAACAAATGGTGCTGCAACAACTGAATATCCACATCAAAAAAATAAGGTAGGCCCTCTACTTTTTGCCACAAAAACTACAAATGTTCTAACTTAGATTATGTTGATGGTTGCAGCACTATGGAATATACTAAAAACCACTGAATCATATATTTTATATGAGTAGATTTTATGCTGTGTGATTTATATCTCAAAAAAGATAATAAAAGGGGGAGAAAAAAAAACCCCACTGGAGGCAGAGACATTAGGTGGAAGTAGTTAAGTAATCCCAGGATGTGGTAAAGATGACCTGGAGTAGGGAGGGATGTGGCAGGAAGGGTGGGAAGAGGTTTAGACATGGAGTTATTTATAATGCTTAATTTTATTAGATATGGTAATATATTAGATATTTTGTGCAGGTTGAGTCTGCAATGGTCTATAGTATATAAAAACTGAGATATTCTATAGCAATCAGATAGAGGAAATGAAAACTTAGAAGTCAGAGAGAGGGATACAGAAGTGGGCAAGGAAGGTTACACAGGCCTCCCACATTACAGAATAGGGTGTGTCGTCAAGGCTGGCCCATGGTGGGCTCTTGGCAGAGAACCTCTGAATCTGTTGTGGGTTCTGCCTATTAAGACTGCTTCCATGCGCCTGAGGCCTGAGGTCAGGCTGTACCCATTTGGCCAGATAAATCTGTCTCAGGAACATGACCAACGGGGAATGTCTGTTGTGGCTCAGAAAGGGGGATTCTGGTGCTGGCCTCTGAGCATCTGTTAGGGGCACTGCACGTCTTTGTGACTGATCTGCAATAAAAACCCTGGACACAAGGTTCAGGGGAGCCTCCCTGGTTCGAACGAACAGTCCAGTGTCATCACATGGTGTTGCTCGGAGAATCAACAAGTCCTGCATAAGTCCACTGGGAAGTGACAGCAGGAAGCTTGGGCCTGATTTTCCCAACTGGCTCATTTTCTCTTTGCTGAGTGCACCTAAAGAACAGCTGAGCTTGCAGGTGGCCGTGGGGACCTCTCATGAGAACCCATCTGTAGACAGCATCGGCAGCAGGCAGGGCTGTGTGGGAACCATCACAGAGCGAGAGAAGGGCTGAAGACACCACTCTGAACACCAACATGCGGAAGGGGGAGGACCTCACACAGACGACAGGAAGGCGTGGCGAGAGCCCGAGAGGGACAGGTTACAAAAGCCACAGCAAGTCAGTGTTGCATTCACATCAGTAAGAAGCCAGGCACTGACTCTGTGGGATTCACTAACTACAAAGGCAGTACTGACTTCATAATCATTTTGGTGAACAGTGAGTGAGCTAGAATCCATTCAAGTAGAATGAAGAACAAATGGGAACAAGTCCCAGATACAGTAAAGGAGCCAGCTTCTCCCAGTTGTTTGCTACAAAGAGGAAGAGAGAAGGACTACAGTCTGAAGGAAGGAAGGATTTGATGATAGAAGAAACAAAGCAAATCTGAGTATGAATAAAAGACTCAGATGAGACAGTATCCTGAATTATTTCAAATTAAAATATAAAATGCTGAAGCTGAAGCTCCAATACTTTGGCCACCTGATGCGAAGAGCTGACTCACTTGAAAAGACCCTGATGCTGGGAAAGATTGAAGCCAGGAGGAGGAGGGGACGGCAGAGGATGAGATGGTTGCATGGCATCACCAACTCAATGGACATGAGTTTGAGCCAGTTCTGGGAGATGATGAAGGACAGGGAACCCTGGCGTGTCCATGGGGTCACAAAGAGTTGGACACGACTGGGTAACTAAAAAACAAATGCTCTCTTCCTTACTTTTCAAAAGTAGAGTGCAAAAAACAACTTGTAGGAGAAAGCATTGTGAAGTGAGAAAAATAATATGGACACCAATCAAAAATGAAGTTGACATCATAACCAGCTAACACCTGCAGAGTAAGAGGAAGAAAGGTAAATGAAGAAAAATTCAAGTCATTACCATTAGCAAGGAAGGCTAAGGTCTGAGTCTAGATTTTACTGCAAATACAGGTTCTCTAACTTATCTTGGGTATCATGACTTCAGAAGTCACTTGAATCTATAGTTATTTCAACTTCTTTAAAATAAGCCTATCGACATGTTCCTTGTCATTTTACTAAAAATATGTGATTAATAAATTATTTGTAAAGCACATTCTAAATAAAATGTGCTATGTAAAATGCTAAGTATTGGCCCTATTGAGAAGTGTTAGAAAGCAGGACACAAAATTTTATGTGGTTAAAAATAGATTCAGGGAAAAAGAACATACTGAGGCCCCATTAGAAATACATTAAAAATTTTTTAAAAATAAGCAAAAGCTTTGCTCTGAGTAAAGTTAGGTAATTTACAATGGTGTCACAAAAAGTAGAATTAAAAGCTTATTTTAAACATCGTGTGTGTGAAAGTAAATTTTAAAGTAGATAATGTAGTTAGGAGGGAAAACAAATTAAAAAAATGGAATCTAAGTCAATCACATCTGAGGTTTAGCCTGAATTTAACCAACTGCATGAGCAGCTATGTAATTTTCGACAACTTCTTTAGACATGAGGTAACTGTTTCTTCTGATGTCACACAAGACACTATTGATATACACACTATAGTTACAATTTTATCGGTCTTTGAAATAATGTTTTTAAATCAGTAGAGAAACCAAGTCATAGGTGGCAGCTTACAGACTAAATTATTTTCACAATTTTACATTTTAAACTAGTCATTACTAAATTATCACTTCAACTCCCCATCTGAAAAGTGAAACTATCATAACACTAACACCAACACTGTCATCAATTGTGAAGAGCAGAAAATGGATTAGAATTCTAATTAAATATGTGTAAATGGGATTTCTCTAGCCAGTAAATTTAGAATCTGTTTAAATGTGTTAGCCTGGAGAATCGGAAAAAGTTTTTCAATAAAATCATTAAAAGTAATTTATTAAAGATTCAGTGGGTTCTTTGCCAGAAATGTACTCGTCAAATATGTTTGCCAAAATATGCTAATATTTATGTTCAAGGTTAATCCTGGGATCAGTGTTGGAATTATAATCTATAACAAATAAATGTTCATTATTTGAAAACTAATTAAATAAATTCTGAAACATGCATATAAAATATTATGCAGACATTAAAAAGAATGAAGCAAAACTGTATATGCTTATATGGACAAAGGTACAAAACAACCTATTAAAAACAATTAAAGGTTACAAGAGAGCATGGGACTTACAGGGTAACTGAGGAGTTTATCAAAGCTCTTCCATAAAAAGCAACAATAAAAGCTGACTGAATAGTTAAAAACAATTTTAGGACTCTGGAAACTTATTGAAGGGATACAATAAATGGAAAATAAAATAAATCTGTTAGTGAAAAACTGCTAAGTCTCAGGTAAGAAGTGGGGAAGCCTGTGGTGATTTTGTCTGGGGATGCTTCCATCCCTCCTCCCAGCCCAGATGATGCATGAGTTCCACTAGGACGGTAAACCACAAGAACCAGAAGGAGGAGGTTCACTCAGCTTCAAAGAACGAACCAAAAAGCTTCATGCCCAGCAGCACTGTCAGTATCAGTAGCAACTGGTAGTGAATGACCAGAGAAGACCAGTCAGTAAGTCTAACAATCAGGTTCGGGGTGGTGCAAGCAACAAACAGAAAGATTGGCAGATTAGCCAGAAGTTTACCAGCCATGGAGAGCTTTGATAGCTCTCTGCCTGACAGTGAGTGTGTGTCCATGCAAAGGGGATACAAGGACTCCGGGCAGAAAGTAAAAGTCGGGGCAGACGGGAACCCGACTATACTCCCCAGGGACAGCCAGTTCCATCAGCAGAGGGTGAAAGCCCTACAGACACAGGTTTTGAGCACAACCTCTGACAACTCACTGGTCGATCTCTCAGCAATGCTAACCCAAAGAAAACTCCTAGAAGGCCAGGCTTAAGAATAATATTGAGAAAAAAAAATTAACAAAACTTTAGACCATGAAGGAGACAGACTGCAGTTTCAGTCCAATTAAATTATTAAAGAAAAGAAAAGAAAAAAACCTGCAACAACAACCCTCTGGGAAAAAATGAATCGGAATCAGATTCATTGCAAAACATTACCTAAAACGTGGTGTTCTCACCAATAACCTAAGAGACGTGTAAACAAAGGAAAATGTCACCCGTACCCAGGGCAGGAAGAAACTTCCCAGGAGAGGACCCAAATCTGGACTAGCAGAAAAAGATTTTAAAAAACCCCAAATAACTATAACCTCAGATATGCAGATGATACCACCCTTATGGCAGAGAGTGAAGAGCAACTGAAAAGCCTCTTGATGAAAGTGAAAGTGGAGAGTGAAAAAGCTGGCTTAAAGCTCAACATTCAGAAAACTAAGATCATGGCATCTGGTTCCATCACTTCATGGGAAATAGATAGGGAAACAGTGGAAACAATGTCAGATTTTATTTTGGGGGGCTCCAAAATCACTGCAGATGGTGACTGCAAGCCATGAAATTAAAAGACACTTACTCCTTGGAAGGAAAGTTATGACCAACCTAAATAGCATTTTCAAAAGCAGAGACATTATTTTGCCAACAAAGGTCCGTCTGTCTAGTCAAGGCTATGGTTTTTCCAGTAGTCATGTATGGATGTGAAAGTTGTACTGTGAAGAAAGATGAGCACCGAAGAATTGATGCTTTTGAACTGTGGTGTTGGAGAAGACTCTTGAGAGTCCCTTGGACTGCAAGGAGATCCAACCAGTCCATTCTAAAAGAGATCAGTCCTGGGTGTTCTTTGGAAGGAATGATGTTAAAGCTGAAACTCCAATGCTTTGGCCACCTCACGCAAAGAGTTTACTCATTGGAAAAGACTCTGATGCCGGGAGGGATTGGAGGCAGGAGGAGAAGGGGATGACAGAGGTTGAGACGGCTGGATGGCATCACCGACTCGATGGACATGAGTTTGAGTGAACTCCAGGAGTTGGTGATGGACAGGGAGGCCTGGCATGCTGCAATTCATGGGGTCACAAAGAGTTAGACACAACTGAGCGACAGAACTGAACTGAAAGTTACTTAGAGGGATTCATCAAAAGATTGGAGATGGCACAAGAATGAATCAGTAAACTTGAAGGTAAGTCAACTAAAAGTGTTCACTCTGAAAAACAGAGAAAAGCAGACAAAGGAAAATGAGTCTGAGATATCTCTGGGGCACCATCGGATGTACTAACATACACATAATGGGAATCCAGAGGTTGAGGGGGTAAGGGAGGAAGAGTAAGGTGGGAAAAAAATCTAAAGAAACAATGGCTGAAAATTACCCACGTCTGAAGAAAGACATAAACCCACATATCCACAAAGTTTAATGAACAAGAAAGATAAACATGTACACCAAAGTCAAATTGTTGAAAATCAAAGAGAAAGTCTGAGTAGCAGCAAGAAAAAAACAACAGATCATGTACAGAGCAAAATAATTAATGATTCTTTCCATCAAAAATAGTGGAGGTTATAAAATAGATGAATGGTCTTTTACTACCTAACCACCAACCAAAAATTATATACAGGTATAATTCAGAGATATTGTGGGTTTGGTTCCAGACCACTGCAATAAAGCAAATATTGCAATAAAGCAAGTCATACAAAATTTTTAGCTTCTCAATGCCTAGAAAAGTTATGTCGAACATTATACTATGGTCTATTAGCAGGCAATAGCATTGTATCTAAAAAAAAAAGTACCTACCTTAATTAAAAAATATTTTATTGCTAAAAACTGCTAACCAATATTTGAGCCTTCAAATAGTAGTGAGTCCCAGTAGTAATAGTAGTAATAGAGATCACTGATTACAGATCACCATAACAAACACAAAATTAATTTTTCAAAAAGTTTGAGATACTGTAAGAATTACCAAAATGTGACACAGAGACATGAAGTAAATAAATGTTATTGGATAAATGATGCCAACAGACTTGCCTGAAACAGGGTTGTCACAAACCTTCAATTTGTTAAAAACATAGTATCTCTGAAGCACAGTAAAATGAAGTGCAATAAAAAAAGTATGCTTGTAAACTAAACTTTAGGATATAGGTGAAATAAAGACATTTTGAGAAAAAAAGAACAATTTTACTAGCAGACCTATGTTACAAAAAAGACTAAAGGAAGTCCTTCAAGCTGAAAAGAAGCAACATCATATCATATGGCAATTCTATCTGTATAAAGAAATGAACAGATAGAATTGCACCAAAATAATAAATGCACCAAAAATAATAAATGTGTTGCTCTCTATATAAATACTGTACTACAAACCCCCCACGATTATAGATGTAAAAATCCTTAAACTGTTAATAAGCCAAACCCAGCAACCTATAAAAAGGACTATATATCAAGTTGTTTAAATCCTAAAACCAAGTAGGATTTTAACCTTGGACTGCACGGTTGGCTTGACATCTTAAAATTAACTATGCAACACACTAGTATTAACAGAATAAAGGAGAAAAAACACATGATCATCTCAATGGACAGAAAAAAAAATCTGGCACACTCCAACACTCATTTGTGATAAAACAAAAACAAAACCAATAATGCTCTTAACAACTAGCAATAGAACTTCAACATGATAAAGGGTCGCAATAAAAAAGACCCTACAGCTAATATCACACTTAGTAGTAAACGACTGAAAACAAGAAAAAGATTTCTATCTTCACATCTATTCAACAAAGCATTGAAAAAGTTCTAGTTAGTGCAATAAAGACAACAGTAAAATTAATAAAAAATGAAAGGCATCAGATAGGAAAGGAAGTAAAGATCCTTTATTCACAGATCACATGTCCTTGTGGGCATCCACACGCTGAAACTAGCAAACACATCCAGCAAGGTCAAATAAGATCAACTCCATTTCTACACACTAGCAACCATCTGAAAACGAAATTTAGAAAAACAGTTCCATTCACAGTAACATCGAGAAGTATATAATACTTACAAACAAATTTAACAACAGAAATGCAAGACTTGGATCCTGAAAACTATAATAAAACACTGCTGAGAAAAAATTATAAGTATCTTTTAAAAAACAGAGAGACATTTCAAGTTCATGGACAGGAAGATGTAATACTGTTAAGATGAAAATTATCCCTTCAGGTTCTATAGTATCAAAACCCTAAGAAATTTTTTTTTTTTTTGGTAGAAATCCACAAGCTAAATGTAAAAGAAACATAAAAGTGCAAAGCATCCAGAAAAGACAAAATAACTTTGAAAAAGAACACAGTTCCAGAACTTACACAACCTGGATTTCAAAATCTGCTCTAAGGCTGAAGTAATTAAGAGCATGGTCCAGGCATAAGGACAGGTATATTAATCAGTGGAACAGAGCTGAGAATCCTGAAATAAATTGATATGTTTATATGCAGTTAATTTTCAATACTGGTGCCGAGAATCCAACAGGGGAAGAATTGTCTTTTTAGTATATGGTGCTGGGACTACTGGATACCTACATAGAAAAAGATAAATTTAGATGCTAAATCTAATGCCATATACAAAAATTAACTTTGAAAACCAGAGAGTTAATACCATAAAATGTTAAGAAGAAAACACAACAAATTCTTTGTGACTTTCGGTTAGGCAAAAGAGTCTTCTGGCCTGCTCAGGTTCAAGGTGAAAGAAGTTAGAACCTATGTCTTGGTGGAAGAGTGGAAAGAGACAGGGTGGAGGTCTGTCGCTGCCACCTCTGAAAACAGAGTCTCTCCTGCTTGGCTAAGCTGGCACTCCCTAGTCCACACTGAATGACCAGGTAGGGAGTAAACCCCTCCTTCCTCTTGTCAGAGTTGCAATTTTAAAGTCATTTATATCAATATCTGATTCTAACCTGTCTTTCCTATTACATAAGCCCCATAAGAGCAGGGGCTGTGTCATTTATTGGTTTACACATGTCTATCAAATAGAAAGCACTCAAAAACTTTGTTTTTAAACTAAATGAATAATAGGATCATCTTAACTGGCTTGACGGAACCAATAAAAAGTTAACTATATTAAGTTCCCAAATTAAAGTACTTAATCCAATCTTATGCCCTGGTTTTTCCAAGGTTGTCATGATTTGTAACATGCTCTCCCTATGAATATGACAGTTTCCTCACAGATAATGTAATCATGACACAGGCTGCAATATGCAAGTCAATCTACTGCGTCTACTGAGCACCATCTGACCCCAGACAGCTGTTGGCGGAGGCGACAGCTTCTCTACAGTAAACTGTCTGAAGAGGTTCGATTTCTGTTTTTTTTTAATCTAGACAGGTCCAAGTTTTTGTTTTTTTAATCTAGAACATGCAAATTATACAGAAGGCCTACATTAACCTTGTAGTGGAAACAGGGATATAGTCTCTTTAAATTATCACATTCTCAGCAACATCAAGGTGTCTGAAAAGGATTAAAAAGACCACCCATTGTTAACAAAACATAAATGTCCACACAGCACCCTTCCTCTCTGTGCTCATGTGCTCGTGTCCATCACCCTAATCATGCTACACAGAAATCGTCTGCATCCATCCCTTCCCTAAACCACACAGCCTCGAGGCCAGGGCTGCGCTCATCTCGTGCCAGCTCCAAGCACAGCAACTGGCTTGTGGTGGGCAACAATGAGCTTGTGCTGCATAGCAATGAACCTGTGAGGTGTCTTCAGTGTCACAAAAAGGCTTAGTACCTGCGACCCCAAACACACACCACTGGCTGCTCTTCACCTTTCTTGCTGGCTCACCTGAGCTGTATCGCCTCATCTCTTTCAAAATCCCTAGCCTCAGAGAAAAAGAAGGAATGATGCCAAGTAGTTCACAGGGACACTTCAGCAGATCAAGCACTATGCAAATAACAATTACTGATAAGAATTATCCAGGTTTTTCAAACAAAGGGAGGACTTTCAAGTACCAATTAATTATCAAGAAACACTGTACTAACTGGAATGAGGAACTTTTGATTTCTTCCAGAGCATGTCCCATCCGGGCATAGGCTTCTGCTGGGGGTGCAAAAACTTCAATGAGAACGTGGAGATCATCATTGAGATGGAAATACTTTGCTTCTCCACTTTTCCTCAACTCTTCTTCCTGAAGAAAGAAAACTCATGTTTAAAAGGGTGTCACTGTAAGAAAAGAAAAAAGAAAATAAAAACTACCAAGTTTATTTTACACATGGTGGTCCTAAAGATTCTACCACCCGAGGAAGTACATTTAAAGCATATACATGATTCTGGCATTCCCAGGGCCTTTACGGAGACTCCACAGGCTTCCTGCTGCATGACAGGAAGCCTCAAGTCCTGCCTCTGGCCCAGGAGTCCTCCTGCTGTCTAGCCAAGGCCACGCGTGCCAGCTGACTCTCTTCACTGCCCCCCTCCCCGGCCTTACTGGCTCACCCCGCCCAGGCACCTCAGAGAACTCCTCTGTGCTCCTCTTGACTCTCTTCACCAACCCCCATACCCCCGCCCCGGCATTGCTGGCTCACCCACCCCAGGCACCCCAGAGAACTCTTCTGTGTTCTTCAAACTGGCCACCCAACCAGGCCTGCGTCTGTGCTGGTTACACTGTGCGTTTACCACTATCTAAAATACTTTACTGTTGGTCCATTTTCTAATCTCTCTCACTTAAAGTGGTTGCCATGGAGCAGAACCCATGGTTGTCTTGTTTTACTGCATGCTTCTTTGTCTAGAAAAGCACTTGGTAGATAGTAGATGCTCAATGAATATTTCTGAATGAGTAGGTAAATATTATTCATTTTTATGTTCATTTGCTCATTCATATATTCATTCAAAAAATATTTCCACATGCCAGGCCCTACACTCTATCTGAGAAGAAAATAGTGAATAAAATAAATGAAAAATTTTTATGATTTTATTTAATTATGAGAAACATTAAAAAAAATTTGGTTGATACAATGAAATTCAGGGGAAGAAAACAGGCGGGGGGGTGGGGCACTCAGATCATAAAGGACTCAAATCACTAACTTTGCTCCATTAGCTCTTTTGACAAGCCTACCTTAGAGCAACAATTACAGAATCAGATTCTTCTAATAGTCTTTGTTCTCAACATTAAGATCAGAAAGACACACAAAGATTAGAAGGAACCTACAACCGGAGAGATTTCCAAAAGGCAGGAATCCCTGCAAGCCGCCCCAAAAAACCTACCCTGTAAGAGAGAGAGCCCAGGGATTCCTGGCACCAGCACTTGCTGGTCCTGGCATTAACCAAGAGGCCAAAGAGGCACACACACCCTGGATCCAAGGCTTCAACTTTTGTTAGTTAACTAATTTGAAGAAATTAGTGAAGAAATGCAATCTAAATACAGAGCATGAAAAGGGCAGGGGACCTAGAGCCAGACAGACCTGAATTTTAGCCATGCTGGCCAACATAGGTGTGAGTCTAAACAGATTATATGTAATCCGGCACTTAATTTGCAAAATCAACTTGGTGTCGGGGCTTCCCTCATAACTCAGTTGGTAAATCATTTGCCTGCCATGCAGGAGACCTGGGTTCGATTCCTGGGTCAGGAAGATGCCCTGGAAAAGGAAATGGCAACCCACTCCAGTATTCTTGCCTGGAGAATCCCACGGACAGAGGAGCCTGGCAGGCTACCGTCCACAGGGTCACAGAGTCAGACACGACTGAGAAACTCTCGCGATGTATATGAGTGGAGGCCCGCTGAGATGACTAAAAAAGGCCGCTTGGGTAAAGGCTGGCAGAGGACATGGTGTACCTGGTGCCCAGGACGCTGCCTTGTATGTGGCAGGCACTCAGGAAATGCTAGTTTCCTTCACATTTATGCAAAGTGGACCAGAGAATTTTTTTCTAAAGAAAAGAAGAAAATTATTTGAAGGGAGAGCAAATATAAGCTACCTATGCATTTCCTTCAAAATCTGTCAAGTGTGGAAAGGACTATTCTTTATGCCAATGGTGGACTAGTTCTTGTCCTAATCAGAATATTTTCATTATTTGATCTGACATTCTGACTTTTAAAGTTAAGGTCTTAAAAACTGGATTCTATGCCCGGTAGTTAATCTTTGAAAACATGAACTACTGAAGTAAACGTTTCTTATCTTTTTCTAATAATGTCACCAAGCTAATGCTTTTAATGAGATTATAATTGTTGATTCACAGGCAAACATTTTCATTTCTATTACAAACTGAAGCCTGAACTGGGAGGCTTTCTGATCATAACCACAGCTGTCCTGCAACTCCACAGAGTGAGCAGTTATTATTGGGTTTCCTCTTGGGTTAATGATGAGAAGCAATGCTCTGTTTAGGGAAGAACACAGACTTTATTGAGTTCTGCATTTAAACCCCAAATCCAACAACTGGTCAGGCTATTTTATCTTTATCTTGAAAAGGTGATTTTAAAATGAATAATAATAATGTAGTACCTACTGCTCAAAGGGTTGTTATAGTAATAAAGTAGCCATCATAATAGTCATTAGGAATTATTAGTAATAAAGGTGTTGGAGTCATTCAAAGGACATCAGAAGTCTTTAGAATTATGCTTAGCATAAAACAAGCACTCAAATGATAAATATAGTAATGATAACTATTATAACATAATGATAGTATTAATTATTGTATTATCCTATAACATAGATGATGTGGACAAAACATTCAGCATGTCTGGCACAAACTGAAGGCTCAAGAGGCCATAGCATTTTAGTGATTATTATGCTATATAACCAGTTGATACATGTCAGTAATGAATCCTACAATTTTCTCGATATAGCAAGTACAAGAAGAAAATGAATTATGTTCACATTAGAACTTAAATGATGAACACTATGAAAATCTAAAAGGATGAGATTGTAATACTAGGGAATGGAAATGTCTTTAGAAATAAACAATATTAATGGAGGACTTCTGTAGACTAAAAATCAATAAAAAGGATAAACTGAAGTTAGCCAGTGAGGATCTGACTACTACCTGGCAGATGGGACACATCTGTCGCTCAAACAATCACTGTAGTTACTGTCAGGGAGACGCTTCTGAAGGTGTAAGCCATGGACCACATCGCACAGCATGATGGATGAGAAGGAGAAGAAGTGGGCAGGGTGGGGTGAAATGGGCTCTTTCTACTGCATTGAAGAGTTCAAAGATGGAAATGGCAGACTCAGGACTTGACATGATCAGTTCAAGGCCCAAAGATCCAGAAGTATCCCAGAAGGTTTCCCTGCTGTGGTCACAGGCTGCTGGAGCCAAGAGACCAGGCAGAGCTTGGGCATGTACAGCTGAATGACCAGCAGACTGCCAGCCATCCCGATGGGGGACTAAGGACAGTGTCTGGTGGACCATGAAACCCTGAGAGCTAGATGGGCAACATCTGGAAGGATTCGAGTAACTCCGAGTACAAACACTCAATCCCACTGAGCCTTCCACACTGGCAAAGCCTGTCTCAAACAGCCAAGGAAGCTGCTTAAAAGGAGATGACAATTCTCATGCTTTCCTTCTACTATCCTTTATCACCTCCTGGCCCAAGATTGGATCCCTGCCTGCCCCGGGGATGCAGAAAATAAAAGAGCTGAGCTAAATCTAGAGGAGAAGGCTGCACGAGGATAGTAGCTGTAGGACTCCTGGTGTGTGTGTACTAAACATTTACTCCCAGTCTTTTCAACAAGGATCTGGGACTTTTTACTATAATAAGTGTACGCTGAAAAGGAGAAATACTCATACAGTTTGAGGATGAACAGACTCGATTCTGAGCAAATGCTGCTCTGCTGAAGGCCACCAATGAGACTGGGGTTTATGGGGTCAAGAGATAAAGTGCTTCTGGTCCTGGTCCCCTGACAGTGGGCTCAGTAGACTATGCTACGTCCTCAGCTCCTAGGTGCCTTGATGGGAATCAGCATTTGAAGAATCCCCATACTGACCCACTGACTAATGTGTTCAAGGACACAGAAATGACAAGATTTGTGAAGGGATGATACCTGGTCTGGGAAAGAGGCCCGAGTGTGTAATAACAGGGAGTCCCACGCGATGCGGAGCATGGCCTCTGTGACCAGGGAGCCCAAGGGACCCACTGCAACAGATGTCAAAGCACCTCACTCCCAGCCCCCTCAGTGCTACTCGTGAACATGACTGCACCACACGGACTGCCCTCAAAAAGGATTCCTGGCTCCTGTCACTGCTGCCCGTCTAACATGCCAGGAGCAGAGAACAATCACCAGCCCTTAAAATGGCCACAAGATCTGGGAGGACCACCAAGGATGGTTAGCGAGCTGACACGGTTTAGGATCCCTCTGATTACACCCAGCCAGGCACTTGCTCTTTGGACATACAATGGCTGAGGACTTGCCTCCCCTGCTTCCTTCTTCCTGTAAACCACCTGTGGACTCCCTGATCACTGGCACAAAACACTGCTTCTCAACAAGGAAGGCCCTTAATAACAAACAAGCTGCACAAAGCTGATGGGTTTCACTGGTCATATCATGGACTTCATTACCAGATGGCCTTCCTGAAAACTTAAGTAACACATCAGCAAAGATGGGATACTTCCCAGTAAGACACACAGTTTCTGACCAACTGACCCATATATGGTTCCATGTTCTCCTGCCAGAACAGGTGAGTCAGGGAATCAAAGGAACATCTTTTGTCGACAGTGATGCTTCGTGAGCAGTTCAGCTGACCTGGCGTGCATCAGAATCCCTTAAACACCTATTGAAAGTTCATTTTGAAGGTCTACCGAAACAGGCCGGGGCATGGGATTCTATTTTTAAACAGTATCTCATATGACTGTGATATGTAGCCATGTTTTAATAAAGTAATATAAACTCCACTAATAAACCTGGATAATAGATTTAGGTTTTCTGAATCTCACTTTTCTGACATAAAATAAGAAAAATATGTATCTGTCATCATTTTTCCAAGGATAACATGCAGTAATAATACATGTAAGATGATGCACAGAGAACCTGACTCACAGTGGCTTTTAAATAAACAAATGGTGGCTTTTTTTTTAATTATAAAAGCTATTGTTTAGACGGACTTTTTTGTAAGGAGGCTGAATTTTGTTTAAACATGCTTTTTGTCTGACACAATAATTGTTCAACGTTTCACGGAAAGTGATCACTGAAAGCGGATTTCATTCTCAATAATATAAATCTTTTAATAATGAGAGAACAACAAAATAATAATAGGACAACATAAGTGATACCACATTATGAAATGTGAACATTTCGTTTAGAATTGTTATATTTAAGAAAGTGATCAATAAAAATAATTCAGTAATTTTAGTTTATTAAGAAAAGAGGCAGTCATGTGAATACATCCAAGTAGAACAACTATGTGTCAGGTTAGGAAGCAATTAACAAAACATTTATGATCAATTTTAACTTGATAAAAAATGCATGGGGTAACAAAAGAAGGGCAAAAAGAGCAAACAAAAGCATATACTTTAAAAACTCAATAATATGAAACACAGGCATAGAAAAAAGACCCGAAGAAACTAATTTAAAATGCAAATAGTGATGCTGAGACTTTAGATAACTTTTCTCCTCATGATAATTTCAATAAAACTGCACTTTCTAGAAGGTATTGTGTCTACTATTTCACTCCATAAATTAAAGTAATAGTCACAGATTTTGGTTTAAGATACTACATATTCTGAAACTGGCCTGAGTGACCCAACTTTCTGAATAGTGTCACAAATATATCACCATATGTAGTTATTTTCATATAATTTCACTTGGGACCCTAGTTAGCTTTTATGTAATACATATTCATACTGTGGCTGATCTGAAAGTACGTTATATAATTTGACTGAACCAGCGGCCACTGTTTACAATAAGCTTTACCTTCGCCTTGTCTCTCATGGAGCCTTTTCCAAGGATGGACATTTTTGTCAAGGTTTCTTCTTGTAAACGCTTCAGAGAATTTCCACGTGGCCCCAGAAGTTTTCCCACAAAGTTGAACTAGGGAAAAAAAAAAAAAACAATTTGTAATATTCATATCTGAAGAAAGCAATTTATTTCGTGAATTTCAGGAGACACTGCAGTATGCTGCACATCATTGATTAATGACAAATAATTTAAGTTCCTGCTATAGCATCACCCTATAACGTTTCCCACAAACTGCATAAAATAGAGCTAAAAAGTATATAATTTAAAAAAACATGTATTTCTTCCTAGCAAGTCACTCCAGTGGTGAGTGTATTTCCTATAACTGTAAATGAAATTAATTCCCAGAATTCCTCAGTTGCCATCCTGACAATTTCAACACCCATTCAGTACCAACCACGAGCAGGCTAGAGGAAACAGGCCCGGGTGTCTCGTAAGGTGCTCTGAACGGGCACCGTGAAGCACCTGCGTCCTTCCCGCTTCGTTAATCAGCACTCTCCACCCATCCGGTCAGCCTAGGTGCCTAGGGCTCTCCTTACAAGCAGAGTAGCAGTGATTAATCAGGAGCACTACAGACTGAGGACTGTAAAACCTGGCTATCCTATTTTTCTACTGAGAGACCCAGGCTCAGGGTAACCAGGCCCTGGTACCCTCATCTGTGAAATGGGAATCATAAATGGCAACAGGACCTCCCCTCACAGGGCTATTCTGAGGATTAAATGGGTCCATACAAATAATTTAAAATAATGCATGGCACATAATAGATACTAGATACAACTGAATGAACTAATTATTGTTAGGAATTTTACATAACTTTTAAAAAGCCTTATGGTAATTAAGAATCCTGCATGCTTTCAAATAGAAAATCAGCCCTATTTACCAAGAGAGAAACATCTCTTTGGCAAGACTGTTTATTACAAACTCATGGAGTTGCAGCTTTGGTATCAGCCACATTCCAGGAGTTACACCACTGCTGTGCAGTTGCTGTTTTTCAAGACAAAATCATTTCTAATGTCTCTATGGTAATTGAAGCAATTTTCCTGAAATATGTACTTTAAAACAAATCAAAATGGTATTTTTTTCCTTACCCACTTTCCAACTTATTGGTCTTTAACAAAAACTAAATTCTCTATTTTTAACCTTTACATGTAATTACTTTTTGCTTTTTAAAATTTAAGTAAGTTTACTTAAAAACTATAGAGGTGAAATGCACAGAGTTTAAAATATCAAATAATACTACAAAGTGGGGGAAAGAAATCAATGTCTCAACCCACTCTACCTTATTCTTGTTCCCCATTTTCTCTGCTTTATCTTTCTGGAAGTTCTCCTATTTGGACACTGGGCCTCCTGATTAGGGTCTAAGTTTCTCTTATTCCTCCTCCTTCCTTCATCTCTCTGTTTTACTTTCAGGGAGATTTAATTACATTTCCTACACATCCACTGGTTTTTTTCATTTCTGCTATCAAATGTTTTAACTACCAACAGTATTTTCTTACTCTGCTTCCTTCTTTATGGCATTTTAAAAATGCTTTATGGAAGTGATGTGAGTCCTTATCTTCCCGAGGCTGTACCGGCACCAGGTGCCCCACCCCCACCCCGGGAGCTTCTAGGAACAAATATGTGTCTTTCACTGATGCCTCTTACCCTTTACATTTTGAGAATTTACTTCCTGCTACATTATGGCTTTTCCTCACATGACTGGTCACCCTCTGCTTTTTGTTTTCAAAATTTTTAAATTGAAACTAAAACACTAAGTGGACTTTCTGCTTTTGTACATGCATGCAATCTGACAACTGCGTGTAACATTTCACTGCGACACAGCAGCCCAGTTTTATCACCCAAAGCTACTCAAACATCAATGTCCGCATTTCTCTTTTCTTGTGCTAGGCATTTCCCTGAATAGGAATTCCCTAATTTCCTAGGATCAGGAACATGGAGAATCTCCCTATGAAGCACAAACACCTCTACTTAAAGGGACACTTCCTCATCTTCAATGCACACCTCCCGGCAGCCCTGAGCTCCATCCATCTGGGTCTCAGAGCCAAAGCGTCTCTCGCTCAGACTCTCAGGAAATCTCCCATCCTCTGCGAGGGTGAGAAGGGCAGATGCCAGGTTTGCTCAGCTGGGAAGAGCATCCAGGGGTCTAATAACCTCCACGTAGACACTTTCCACCACATCCTCTCTTGTCAGTTCTACCCCGTCAATGTAGCTCCACAGTAACTGCTAGCTATAATTCCCGAGTCTTCTCGAGGTTTTGCACACTAGCACCCCACTCCAGTACTCTTGCCTGGCAAATCCCATGGACAGAGGAGCCTGGTAGGCTGTAGTCTATGGGGTCGCTAGGAATCGGACACAACTGAGCGACTTCCATTTCATTTTTCACTTTCATGCATTGGAGAACGAAATGGCAACCCACTCCAGTGTTCTTGCCTGGAGAATCCCAGGGATGGGGGAGCCTGGCGGGCTGCCGTCTATGGGGTCACACAGAGTCGGACACGACTGAAGCGACTTAGCAGCAGCAGCAGCAACAAGCATCTTTTTGGTTGCTTTCTCCTCCTCTGCAAGCTCAGAATTCTGCTTTCTCTGGTCTCCTAAGTCATCACCACTTATCCATTTATTTTGCAACCACCAAATTTTACTAACATCGTTTAACTAAAGTTGCCTCACATGCCCATTCTTACCTTCATAGGTCTGTGCCGTTTTCATTCATTTATATTCATTTTTGCAGGTTTCAAGGAGAGCATAAAAATGAGTGTTCAAACAGCCACATTTACATCATGTCTGTAATAGTTAAATATCTCCCAATTAATAAACTTAAGAGACCTTACAAAGCATCCAGCGCAAATACCGAATTTCACACTGAGGCAACGGAAATCCATGCAACATGATTCTCTCAAGTCACTCGACAACACATCAAACTATGAGATTCCAGCACTCCTCTTACAGGCCCTGTGCTCCCAGGGACCAGCCTCGGGTGAGACACACTCAGGCATCCGTCCCTTCTGCCCGCCCCTCCCCACTCTGCCAACATCCCTCGTCCCTCACCTTCTTGGTCTTGTCCACTCTCCGTCCGAGGTCTGACCTCCAAGACACCTGCAGGCCTTGGGCTCAGCACGCTCTCTGTCACTTCAGCCCTTCCCTGAGCTTCTAGAAATCCTCCCAAATAAAGTCTGTCCTTCCAGAAGCCAGGTTCTATTTTCTACTTGATGACTGTACTGGCAAGACAGACAGTAAGACCGTTGTGCACATTAGTCTTCATTTTTATTAACGATTCCATTTGTGCACAGATCTGAATACGAGGTGAAAGTGTTACATCCAAGATCAATGATTTTTCCCCAGATGCCAATTATCATATGACAAATATACTATCATATACAAATGTTACAACTGTAAATAAGAAACTTTTCAAATGATTATAAAGTGGTAAACCAGCAGAGAGTATATCTGAGTTTTACCACATAACCTATAAGATCCAATAATTATGTTCTTCCTCAGTAAAGATCAAGGAAGGACTAGCTTTAATTGATCCAAACTATATTTGTGGCATGACACTGTTTCGTGGGGAACAATTATAGTGAAGCTGTCATTTCATAAACAACTAAGACTCAAGAACATGTCACTGTCTCCATTAAAAGGTTTCCCTTAATTGGGTGCTCCCCAAAAAGTTGATTAGTCTGACAAAGGGATGCTTTATTGACCTCTAACTCAACACTAAAACTGAACTTGTAATCCATGCCAATGTAGCGTCAAACACATTATTTTTCCCAGCAAATGGCACTACCATCCATGCAGGAGGCAGAAACCTAACAGTCATTCCATGAGGGCAGAGAGGAGGCCTTTTGTAGTCACTGCTCCAACACCTTGCAGAGAGGGCATTTAATCAATGTCCAGCGAATCAATTAATGGTAGCAATGTCACCTCCGAGATCTCTCTGAAACCTGCCTATTTCCCTGCAGTCCCAGCTCAATCACTAGTCCAAGCCATCATCATCCCTCACCTCGCCCACAGCAGAACTCCATCTCTGTATCCACTTCTACCTCCTTCAATCACAGGGAGGTCTTAACAGCTTTGTGACCCTGTTGTATGTCTGTTTCAAACAAGAGGTCTGGCTACCCTTACAAGAAACTCCTCACGGCCTGGAGCTGCTGTGCACAGCCCAGCACTCTCGTGCCCACCTCCCCAGCCTCCCCACTCTCCTGCCTCTGACTTTAGCCCTCTGAATTCATTTCAGTTTCTCAAAATTACCATGTTCCAAGAACTACCCAGTGCAGCTCAGATGTAGTGCTGTAAAGAACGTCACTCTCACCCTTAAAACAACAAGAAAACAGAAGGGGATACCAGCTAATGCTGAAGTGTCCAGGCAAACACCAACCACACATCTGGAGAGTGTGCAAACACCTGCAGGGCGAGACAAGACTCAAGCATCAGCTTCTCGCGATGCTGGAGAGTTGACACCCTCTCAAAGGATTTTTCTGCAGGAATCCAACACCATCACTCCCTAACCCCCAAGTGTGCACAGGGAAGACGAGGGAAGACCCCTGAGAGCACCTGCCCTGGCTGGGGGCTGGGGTGGGGTAGGGAGCAGCCTCTGCTGAAACCTCAGAGCCTGCGCCCTCTCTCTCCTCCTAAACAAAAGCCTGAATCTGAAGGAAGAAGGGCAACAAAACCCACTTTGCTTTGTTTTTTAAAATACTGACAAAATCAACAAAGCTTGTCCTGAGATCAGTGTCAAGCCCACAGGAAGAATTGTTACTGCTACACGCTGGCGATACTCAATCTTGTTCCAGGTGCTGGGTGGAGAAGAGAAGAGCCAGACGACAAGAGAAGCAGACATGCAGACACAACGTCTGTTCATTACTGCTAAGCTCTACTGAGGTGGACAGAAGGCAAGGACAGACAGCATGGTATCACAGAGGGCGGAGCAACGTCAGCCCAGGCGGGCCTGTGACCGTCAGCTTGGCTGTGTCCTAGGCAAGGGTCTGCAGCAGAGAAGTTCCAGCGCTGTGAATAGCAAATGCACAAGCCCTCAGCCACTAAGGAGCTTCTCTGAAACAGGAAAGCAGTCAGCCTCCTGAAGCAGAGCGGCTGGGGTGGGAAAGTAAGAGGCAGAGTCATCTGTCTGGGCAGGAACCTGGGCTTAAATTGGTGTTTAAAATCCAGTTACTCTGGGTGGTTTCAGCTTTTCCTTGTAAAGAACAAACACAACACACAAGTTCAGGCACTGCCAGCCCTTTCCAAGATCATCAGGCTGACAGGCCCGAGGCTGCGTCCCCGACACCCACAGCCCACACACTCTGTCGCCTCTGCTTTCTCTTGCCCCACTCACCAAACTGTAGTTTGAGACATTTCTTTCAGGCTGTATTCCCTGCAAGAGAAATGTGTCTTACTCAACTCTGAAATCTTCTCCATATCTCAATCCTGGTCTTCGTCTTTAATAGACGTTATGTGTGTGTAAGTCACTTCAGTCATGCCCGATTCTTTGAGACCCCATGGGCTATAGCCTACCAGGCTCTGCTGTCCATGGGATTCTCCAGGCAAGAACACTGCAGTAGGCTGCCATTCCCTCCCCCAGAAGACCGCTGCCCCCCAAGGGATAGAATCTGGGTTTTCCCTGCACTGCAGGCAGATTCTTTGCCGTCCGAGCCTCCAGGGAAGCCCTGGTTTATTTATAAACATGTGCTTAGTCACTCAGTCATGTCCCTGAGCGCCCACCTCCCACGGTGGCCTTGGGGTGACAGGACCTTGGCATGGCATGTGTCTTCTAAGATCAGAAAAGCAGAAGCTCTAGGGCTTCCTTAAAGCGTGGGCCTGGAAGTACACTTCTTGTCAGTTAAGGGAGCTTGCAGGGTCAGGCCAGACTCAAGGGAACAGCACACACAGGGTATGAATGTGGGGAGTGGCCACTGGGGGGCGCTCTCCCACAGACAAAAACCACAAAGCAGTCATTTATCAAAAAGGGAGGCTTTTATAGTCTCAAACCTCACAGTCTTTTTCCAGGCCCAGTGATTACTTCCTACCTTCCTTTTCTTAAGAGGGGATGGAGGTGCCAATCTGAAGGCAGAGACTCTGCTGACTCCCCTGTGTACCTCAGCCTTAGCAAAGAGCAGCATGGGCTCCCGACAGGCAGGCAGCATTTCACACACTGACAGCGAGTCCTGAGTGCCAGCCAAGTTAACGTCCAAAACGCACCAATCTCTACCCAAGGTTTAATTAAAACGGACCCTAGACTGTACCACACAGGCACAGATGGAAGGAGGCATGTTTCTGGTATACTGGCCCTAACTGCCCAACAACGTCTGGTAATTGAGCATCTTATAGTCTAAATGTTTATTTAAAATCCTTAGAAAGACATCTAAGAAAGACTGGAAAATAAGGAGTTACTGTAAGAGATAATGTAATTTATCTCCACAGAGGCAGGTCTAAAGTTGGATGTGTGAAATTAGAGGATATAATTTTTAAAAACTTTAAAAACATTGGACAGGAGTGTAAAGTTTATTGAAGAGCTAAGAACAAGTGAGAGAGGAAGGAGGCGAGCGAGCCGGTCCACAGGCGCAGTCCGGGGTGAAGGCAGACCCAGTGTTCCCTACAGATTGCAATGGCAAGTGATCCAGATCTCACGTTAGGCTGTCAAGAAGTACTCCTGGCTCGTATACTATATTTAATATTTATATAAAATGAATGTGTGTGTATGCATACATGTCTGTGTGCATGTGCGTGTGTGCACGCTTATTCCCTGGACTGCAGCCAGACAGGCTCCTCTGTCCATGGGATTTCCCAGGAAGAATACTGGAGTAGGTTGCCGTTTCCTTCTCCAGGGGATCTTTCCAACCCCAGCATCAAACTCGCGTCTCTTTTGTCTCCTGCACTGGCGAGAGGATTCTTTACCAACTTTGCCACGTGGGAAGCTGATGCTATGTTTATGTATATATTTATTTATTTTAAAATTCTACACCTGGCATACGATTGGTTAATATTTCAATATTTACTTAGATCAAGAGATTCGTCATTAACATACCAGATACAGAAAACCAGTCCCAAATTGAGAAGACTCTCCTTACCCCCAGTGGGATGGAGCTGCCTGCCCTGTCCAGTCTAAGCCTGCAAGGGAACAGGGGGCGAGCAGCTCCACTGTCTTCCTGGTTGCTTCAACTGTATCTCCAGTGGCCCTGAAGTTGCAGTCTCTTTGGCGACAATCTTTGTGTACTGAACGGTAAGTTAACTAGGAGACACAATCCAAGCGCCCATAACCAGATACATCTAGCAGCTATGTGCCCCAACCACCGAGAGCAAATGAGTGACTAAAGCTTGGCGGGAGCGCCTGCCGTGGAGAACTCCCTCTTCGCGCTGGGATCCTGTCACTGCCTGGTGCTCACATGAGCCAGTAACAGTACTAGCCTGAACCTGAGTAATAAATAAAGCTTAATTTCTTGAACAAGACCATGGACTCTGGAGGCAGAGTCCACTGAACTTCAGTTCAAATGCCTGTGACTTACTAACTGCGTAACATTTAGCAAGTTACTTAATTTCTCTGTTCTTTAGTTTTTCGTATGTGAACAGGAGATCATGCTTCACTCCTCCTAAAACCGTAAAGATTAACACATGAGAAGTTAATAAAAGTAAGTCCTGACATGCAGGAACTATAGGCTACATATATTACAACAGATATTCTTGCATGTTTTTCTAGCACCCATATGTAAGGCTGGACTCAACATCCCTCTCTAGAAAACATGACCCCACATCCTCTCTCTAGACTTACTGGGGAGAATTAAACTGTCAAGAAACAACATTTGGTTCGTCATCTCCACATTCACCTAATTACTGCCCAATGGCAAGTATCAAAAGACAATAAATGAGGTTTGTTTTAACCTATCTTCTCTTGAAACAAAAGACCAGCTCACTATTTTCATTAGCTTTACCAGCCATTTTAGGTTCCAATAATTTAGCCACTAACACAATAAATAAGGACTTCCCTGGTGGCTCAGACGGTAAAGCGTCTGTCTACAATGTGGGAGACCCGAGTTCAATCCCTGGGTCAGGAAGATCCCCTGGAGAAGAAAATGGCAATCCACTCCAGTATTTTTGCCTGGGAAATCCCATGGACAGAGGAACCTGGTAGGCTACAGTCCATGAGGTCGCAAAGAGTCAGAAACGACTGAGCGACTCCACTTCACTTCACGATAAATAAACAAACCCACCTTCTAGTTGGTATTCAGAATACTAATCTCATTTGAATTAAGTCAATGTCATAAATGTGAAACTCCAAACAGTGGTAAACCTAACAACAGACTGTGGACTGTTTCATTCACATGAAACAGAGCAGTCTCTTTGGTAACCAAACACTTGTTTCTCAGGATATTTAGTTATTGAATCAAGCTCTGGATTACTGACAATAATTTTCATGATTCTGATAATCACTTCTAAAAATAACAATCACTTTTACATGGAAGTTCAATTTCCAACTTGAGTTTAAATTAATCATTCTTAAATGTTGAGTTTAAAAACAAGGTAAGATCTTTTATAATGCAGAATACTTCCTACTATACATTCTACTTGCTTATTTATATCTCTCATAAATCTTCCAGGGCTCCCTAGGCTATGTAAAGTCTAATGCACAAGTACAGTACCAAAGGCTTTCAACGCTAGTCATCATCAATGACTGCCACAGTCTACATCCCATAATTAAATAATTCTGGCCCCACAGTTAACTCTGCGCTTCCCTCTCATCTCTGCTTGTTAACATCCTGAACTTATACTTCAGTTCAATTCAGTTCAGTCGCTCAGTCGTGTCCGACTCTTTGTGACCCCATGAACTGCAGCACACCAGGCCTCCCTGTCCCTCACCAACTCCCGGAATTCACTCAAACTCACATCCATCAAGTCGGTGATGCCATCCAGCCATCTCATCCTCTGCCATCCCCTTCTCCTCCTGCCCCCAATCCCTCCCAGCATCAGAGTCTTTTCCAATGAGTCAACTCTTTGCATGAGGTGGCCAAAGTACTGGAGTTTCAGCTTTAGCATCATTCCTTCCTGATCTCCTTCAGAATGGACTGGTTGGATCTCCTTGCAGTCCAAGGGACTCTCAAGAGTCTTCTCCAACACCACAGTTCAAAAGCATCAATTCTTTAGCACTCAGCTTTCTTCACAGTCCATACATGACCACTGGAAAAACCATAGCCTTGACTAGATGGACCTTTGTTGGCAAAGTAATGTCTCTGCTTTTGAATATGCTATCCAGGTTGCTCATAACTTCCCTTCCAAGGAGTAAGCGTCTTTTAATTTCATGGCTGCAGTCACCATCTGCAGTGATTTTAGAGCCCCCCAAAATAAAGTCTGACACTGTTTCCCCATCTATTCCCCATGAAGTGATGGAACCAGATGCCATGATCTTCGTTTTCTGAATGTTGAGCTTTAAGCCAACTTTTTCACTCTCCACTTTCACTTTCATCAAGAGGCTTTTTAGTTCCTCTTCACTTTCTGCCATAAGGGTGGTGTCATCTGCCTATTGGAGGTTATTGATACTTCTGGCAATCTTGATTCCAGCTTGTGCTTCTTCCAGCCCAGCGCTTCTCATGATGTACTCTTCATAGAAGTTAAATAAGCAGGGTGACAATATACAGCCTTGACGTACTCCTTTTCCTATTTGGAACCAGTCTGTTGTTCCATGTCCAGTTCTAACTATTGCTTCCTGCCCTGCATATAGGTTTCTCAAGAGGCAGGTCAGGTGGTCTGGTATTCCCATCTCTTTCAGAATTTTCCACAGTTTATTGTGATCCACACAGTCAAAGGCTTAGGGACTACATTTAATTCCACCTGTAATTCTTTCTCCAGAAATAATTCTCCCTCACTCTTTTAAGTTCTTGCAGTATCCATCTACCTCTCTTATCTTAGTATGGTGCTTACTCTCTATCATTTGGAATAAATTTACTCTGTTTCTGCTGTTCAACTGTAAATCCCTGGAGAATAATCAGGACCCTTATTTGATTCATCATCTTTCCTGAATAATGATTTCTCAATAAACACTTGTGCAATTAAAGTTTATTTTGCCCCAAATCAAATGGCACTGGTCAACATAGTTTGTATTGATTTTCTTTGCTGCAGAAATCACTGCAACACATTAGATCTATATAAATACTATTATTTAGATTTATTACTTTGCCAACCACAAATCACTAAGCATTATTGGTAGTGGTTGAGATTATCTGGTACTACACCATTGATTGTAATTTTAACACAGCATCTACTTTAATGGTAAACAGCCCTACTTATTTAGACATCAGCAACTCTGAAAATCAATCAAGTAAAATATACAAGTAACTTCTTCAGGAGATGATATGGGGAAAATCACACATGCAGAGACACATGCAAGTGATATAGCATCTGAAATCATCCACTTAAGTGCTTTTTAATCTCTATATGCTCAAAGCTGGATTATATTCTTTGGGTGTGGGTGTGGGGATGAGTAGACAACAAAACAAATAACACAAGCAATGAAGCCCATTTATACGTAAGTTTGAAACTGTTTATCCAGAAAATCTCAGACTGCATAGTCTGGCTTCAAATGTGGAGAATGGGATGGAGGATTTGAAAGTGGATAAGAAGATATTACAAAAGACTGGTGAGGGACAAGAATGGTCTAAATTACGGAGTGGCAATGTAATCCAGAGAGTGAGAAATAATTTATAAATAGAAATAACAAAATGTGTATCATTGCATTTCAAGAATCGACTGGGAAAGGTAAACGAAGAAGAAATTAATAGACAAAAATGATATGCTGGTTTTAGGCATGGGCTCTTAGACACATGTGCTGTCTGTCATTCACCGACAAAGGAGCGCAGGGAAAGTTCAGGTTTGCCCAGAAGAGGTACGGAGCTCACTTACGGACACGTATAAGATACAAGAAGTAAATCTAAGAAGTCCGCAGGAGAGCGAGGTGCAGGCGGTGTGGTAGGCGTTTAGCCCGATGAGAGAGAGGGAGAGAGGGAGAGGACAGAAGGAGAGAAGGGCGGAGACAGAGGGACAGCTGTGTCGGTCCTGGTGTCAAACAGGCCCAGGTGGCAGAGCTGGGGCCTCACCAAGAGGGCTTATGGCCACAGCTGCCCGACTCCCTCTGTCACTGTCTTAGGATATATACTAAGTGCCCCTGGCTTCCTGTAATTGTGTGTCAACCCCTTGTTTTCATAAAAGTTCATTCTTTGGGCCATCTACTGAATTTCTGTCATTTTACTCCTGTGGGGGTGGGGGGGAACCCGTGAAGAGACAGGTTAAGCTCTGTTTATACTTCCTGTGTCCAACAGTACAGCTATGCAATTTTCAGTTAATTCAACCTGGAGGGCTTCACGGGGCCCAGGGCCAAAATAAGCAGTACAATAATATTTAAGACACCTAAGCCAGTAATACACTGCTAAGCACTAAAATTGTTTTACCTTTTGGCTCAGCAATACACTTAAGAGACCTATTCTCTATCACCTCTCAAAAGGAAGCAGTGATGGGGGAAAAAAAAAAAAAGACTGACATAGGAAGTACCCATCACAGACTTCAATTTTTAATGTACTACACTGTGACCAAAGTACATATAATGGTAGCATTTCTAGATTTTAAATGTAATGAGATTGGGGCACGGGGGGCGGTGCTATACATGACCAAAGTTTTTAATTACTCATTTGACTCAGATTCTTTACTGTCTAAGCCACCAGGGAAGCCTACTGTCTAAGCCACCAGGGAAGCCCATAATAAAAACAATAAACCTCTAAAAAAATTAATAAATTCTTTCATGAGCCCTTATATATGTGTGGCTGTTTCTGAACTCTACTTAATAATTCTAAAGCTAAGGGGCTACTTTCTGAATCAATAATCAAGCATTTTAAAAGAGAATAAGGGGAAAGTTATAGCATAAGATTTGAAATTCCTTCCCAATATTTTTTGAAAGCTATGATATTCACAAATACCAACTTTCCAGTTCTCATGACACAGGGGTGAGTATCAGAAGGCCTCAAGGGCCCAGAGAAGACCTCTGAGAAAAGAACAAAAGGAGCCTGGGAAGAGACTCTCGTCTCTCCTTACAAGTGCACCTCCCTCCAGCCCACTATGAGATGCAGGCGGTCAGGATGGGAGGGACTGGCCTGGAAGGGGACCTATGCTCAGTGAAGCAAGGTCTGTGGGCCACAGATCAGATCAGATCAGTCGCTCAGTCGTGTCCGACTCTTTGCGACCCCATGAACTGCAGCACGCCAGGCCTCCCTATCCATCACCAGCTCTCGGAGGTCACTCAGACTCACATTGATCGAGTCAGTGATGCCATCCAGCCATCTCATCCTCTGTCGTCCCCTTCTCCTCCTGCCCTCAATCCCTCCCAGCATCAGAGTCTTCTCCAATGAGTCAACTCCTCCTAATAAGGCTCTCTGCTCCAGAGTGGCCCTTCCACTTCCCCACAGGGCCCCAAGATTTAATGAATGCTACAAGGGGCAATGATTGTTGCCTTATCACAGAAAAGGCAACTTTTAACACACCGATATGACTGTCAAATATTTTTTACTCTATGAAAAATTTAAAGACAAGATGACTTTTATGAAATAGTCTTCCAACAGTAGCAGATTCACAGATTTTTAATTATCTGCAGTTCACTATAGGGGAAAACCAAGAGCCAGCCTTCGCAAAGGAAGTTTCCTGAGCTTTATTTCAAACTCCAGATGAAACATGCTTTTATATACACTTTTCTCTTCTCCCTCAAAGACTCTTAACTGAAGAACTTCTATGAGACAGTAAATATATCAAATTAAAATATGCATATACTAGGAAAAGATTTAATGTAAGAACGTGTATTAATATAAAGTTACTGAAAATAATATGTAAGCATTAGAATGCTTTAAGAGATTAAACAATGATCAAATTAAGAAAATTAATAAATTTCATTTAAACCTGTTGAGTTTAAATCAGTAAGTAAATCTTAAAAATCACAGTAATAGTACACAGGTATCTCCTAAATTAACAATCTGGGGCATGTTTTTCCCCCCAAATGGGAATGTGTTTTTTCACCTAATTATAAAAGTGACACCAAGTTATTATTAAAACATTATAGTATAGTAATATGTAAAGTCAAAGTGAAAGTCATTCAGTGGTGTCCAACTCTTACAACCCCATGGACTCAATGGAATTCTCCAGGCCAGAATATTGGAGTGGACAGCCTTTCCCTTCTCCAGGGGATCTTCCGAACCCAGGGATCGAACCCAGGTCTCCCACATTGCCAGCTGAGCCACAAGGGGAGCCCAAGGATACTGGAGTGGGTAGCTTACCCCTTCTCCAGTGGATCTTCCCAACCCAGAAATTGAACCAGGGTCTCCTGCATTGCAGGCAGATCCTTTACCAACTGAGTTAATCAGGGAGCCCTATGTAAAGTAGAAAACTTCTAAACAAGGGCTTCCCTTGTGGCTCAGATGGTAAAGAATCTGCCTGCAATGCAGGGGATCTGGGTTCGATCCCTGTGTCTGGAGATCCCCTGGAGGAGGAAATGGCAATCCACTCCAGTGTTCATGCCTGGGGAATCCCATGCACAGAGGAGCCTGGCGGGCTATACAGTCCATGGGGTTGCAAAGAGTCAGACAGGACTGAGCAACTAACACTTTCATTTTCAAAGCAGAAAATAGTATAGAAGCCTACCCTCCAGAAAATAATTGCTCTTAAAATTTAAGTTATTTTTTTAAAATAAATGTTCAACTAGAATTTTATCTGTTTTACATGTTCCATCTCCTTTTTTATTTTACAGTATGACAGAAATGGCAACATACTCCAGTATTCTTGCCTGAAAAATTCCATGGACAAGAAGAGCCTGCAAAGAGTCAGACACAACTCACAACTGAGCAACTGAGCACAAAATAAAGACAATCTTACCATAGCAGTAGAGCATGTATGTATAATGATATATAGAGATAAGATATACCTTAATTTTATATAACAAGTTTTTTAAGACTTTACACATGGCGTTCCGACTCCTGATAAAGTTTAAAATAATTAAACACCTGGAGAGCCACCTCAGACTCTAAAGCAGTCCCACTGGCCAACTCTACCTTATACTAATATATACAGTGACGGGGGCAGTCCCTGTACACAGCTCCCATTTCACTTTATTTATAAATCCTTAATGGAAACCTGCACATCATATTGCAATTACGCTGCTTAGCCGAGGACGGGGCTGGTGGCGTCTCAAACATCCTGCGGCCCGTGTCCCTCTGTCACGGCTACCCCTCCATCTCCCCGTCTCACTTCTGACCCCTCCCCTGCCAGCTCCTTCACAGCCTTTGGGAAGGCTTCTGAGACTGTCACATGATTCTATATCCTTCCAGAGCATCCCAACATTGAGCTCCTCACACTGTATTATACTCATTAGGTAATTCATCTCTGTGCCCCACAAAACTTAGAACTTCTTGTGCAAAAAAGCAAATTTTAATCAGTTTGTTTTCCGGGCACAATTCCTGGCTCAGAGAAGACCCTCCATAAATGTTAGGTATATGAATAGATAGATGGGTTCAATGATGAAGAAACAGTTTATTTAAAAAAAAAAATCAATGTAAAACCTAAACCACAAGGCATTCAAGGTCCTCATAGATAGCATGCCTTGTTCCAATGGAGATTTGGCACTTAGGTTAATTCTTACATCTAGTCACTGTCCAGAACCAAGAGTTAGAGTTTACCCACAAGTAATATGGAGGAGAATTTCTACAGCTTAAAGTCTTAAAAAAAAAAAAAATCATGAAACAGTGTTTGAGTTTCATACTTTACAATCTTGCACACACACTCAAGAGAGCAAATGTACTCTGGGTTTGAACACTTGAGGACTCATGTCCAATGCTGTGCCATTGAAAGAGAGTTGAACAGGTTCATTAAGAGAAGAGAAATTATTCAGTTAATGGAAGCGCATTAGATGGAGTTTCTCTGAACAGGTATTGTGCCCTCAATCCCACACCAAGCTGCCCGCCTGCTGCTACTCAAGAGGGGCGAGTACTGCCAGCTTCCTCCAGCTCAGCCTATTAACTGATACCAACATCAAAGTTTCTTCTTAGAACTGATGTGAGTGCTATATTAGCCTCTACACAAGGCTGGCTTGAGATTCAAATGCTCAGTTTGCTAAGCAGAAATATCCTTTTCTGCATTCTGAAAGCAGATTTCCAAGCAGCCTACTTCAGACAGTATAAGGACTTGAAATGGACTCTGCTCTCTGAGAGACACAGCAATTATAATCTGTCTTCCCCTATTCTCCTCAAAGCTGACACAGAAAAGCAACATTTGAGGTTTATTCCATATACTTAGCTCAAACACTTTCTGTCACATAATTACTTATACACAGCAGAGTGTTAACTTCAGATTAAGCACCTGCTAGACTATGAACTCTTTAGTGACAGGGACAGAGTCTCTGCACCTTTCCTCCTACTACATATGGCGCATACAGTGCACATCAAGCCTGGAAAATTAATTTATTAAAGTTTCCATAAGCCATGCTTTGCTTAGTAATTAGTATGTCTATAAAATGTTCATAACAGTTTTCTGTTTACTAAAATGTATATCCTCAGTTTTTACAAGTAGAGCTAATTAAGTTCCTAATAGGCTGTCTATAGGTAAACAATTATAAACTCTTAAATGTGGAACAAAATACAAAAAGCAACCATCTAAAGTCTGTAGAATGCTCAAAATCAAAGGGATTTTATAGAAGGGAGTTAAGACTTGGAAGAAGGGAATGGCCTGGGTGAATTTACTGATTGTAGAGCTTTTTAGCTGAGTAGCAGAGTTTGAGGCAAACACAGTGCTGAAATCAATAGGAGGAATGCTAGAAATGACAGTTAGACTTGGAGAGCCCCATATTGTGTGTATAAAATCTGCCAATCAAGTATGACAAAAATAAATGTAAAAGTCCAACTAAGAGGTAAATTAAGTTCTGCATTCCCATCCAACAGTCTGCAGTCTGAATCCAAAAATATCAACCTTCCTCAAAGAAAGAGAACAGAATCCAGTTTCCACAGTGTAGTACAATGTTACAGTACACAATCCAAATATATAGGATATTTGATTCATATATAAACATATATATTTGAAACATTTTCATACCACCAAACTCCAGGCCCAGATAGCTTCACTAGTAAATTCTATCTAATAATAAAGAAAATACAGCATCAAACTGACATATATTCTTGGGGGGGGGGGGAGGAGGGGACACTTCTTCACTCACTACATAATTTTATATATATATGTATTAGTCTATGTATACTTTTTGTTATAAATATATATTTATGTATAAATATATATTTACATAAATTTCTATAATATTTTATAGAAATGTATATAGGTTATAGGCCACTATCACTCAGGAATATAGAAGCATTTGAATCCAACAATGTATAAAAAGGATAATATATCATTAAGTAGACTTTAATTCAGAAATGCAAAATTGGTTTAATTTATTAACACTTTATTAACAGTACAAAGGATAAAAATCCTGTGCTCATTTCAGTAGATGCAGAAAGGATATTCAACAAAAGTCAGCATCTAGTCAGAATCAAATAGTCAACAAAGCTAAAGTAGAATAAAACTTCAAATTCCCATAGCTGTTACCATGCTTACTGATAAAATATTGAATGTTTTCCACATTGATGTAAACAAGAGAAAAATGCCTAATCTCACCACTTGTATTCAAGCATTATACTAGGGATCCTAGCCAAAATAATATTACAAGATAACAATAAACTTAAAAATTGGAAAGAAAAAAGTAAACTGTTTATGCAGATAATGATTATATACATAGCATATTCTGAAAATTCTATAAAACAATTACGAGAACAAGTGAATTTTAGCAAGGTAGCAGAATATAAGGTCAAATACAAAAGTTTCTATTAGAGGCAAAAAATTGGAAGAGAATATTTCAAAATATTCATTTTACAAGTGTTCAAAAGACATAAAATACTTTCAGAAGTAAGTTTAGTAAGACAAGACCTTTCCCCAAAAGTGATGGAAATTAAATTGAAAGATAACATCATATTCAGGGAAGGGAAGACTTAATATTATTAAGATGTCAGAGCTCCCTAAATGGATCATCAGAATCAATGGAACTGCATCATAATCCCAGTAGAATGTTCTGCAAAACTAATTCTTAAATTTATATAGAGTTGCAAAGGATATACATCCTAACAATCCTGGAAAAGGACAAAGTTGAAGGGACTACATTACCTAACTTCACGTCTTACTATAAAAAGCTGCAATGATGAAGACTGTATGGTACTGGAATAATGATCCATAAATAGATCAATGAAACAAATCAGAAAGTATAGAAATAGATCCTCACTTAACACAGTCACCCAATTACCAACACAATCAGTGGAAGGAAAATATCTTTCAACAAATGCCATTGAAAAAACTAAATATCCATATGAAGAAAAAATGAATTGACTGTCTATCTCATACTGTACACAAAAACTAATTTGAGATGTACTACAGATATAAAATTAAAGCTATGATGTTAAAGCTTTTAGAGGAAATGGAAGAAATAAACTTATAAAGGATTCTAACATTTCCTTGAGGTTGGCAAAGATTTCTTAGTTGACAGAAGGTAAAATCATAAAAAAAAACTTGATCCATTACATGTCATCAAAATCAAAAATGTATCACAAAACTCCATTTAGAAAATAATGGGCAAGCTACATATTGAGTCAAATATTCACAAAACATATATCCACCAAAAGATATGATCCAGGAAATACGTCTTTAAAAAAGCTCCTATGACTCAATGATAAGAAGACACACAGCCCAGAGAGCAGAAAAAGATCTCAAAAGAGACTTCAAATTTGAAGATATATAAATGACCAATAAATGTACACCAGATAATTAATCATCAGGGAAATACAAATTAATACCACATGAAAATACCAATATCCTATCAGAATGGCTGAAATTAAGAGATTGACAACATCAAATAAGAGTTTAGATATGGAATAACCATAACTTTGTATGTGTTATTCTAGAAATGTCACAAATACAACCACTTAGGAGGAAAAAATTATAGCAATTTATTATAAAACTAAATCCACAGCAATTTAAATCTTAAATATTTACTAAAAATAAATGAAAACATACGGTCACAGAATGACTTGTATGAAATGTTCACAGCAATTATAATAACTCAAAACTGAAAACTACCCAGGCAATGGATAAACTGTGGTATATTCAGGTAAAGGATCATTGTTCTGTAATCAAAAGAAATTAACTACTAATGTATACAACAGTATGCATAAATCATGTACAAAGACACAGAGAGAAAAAAAGCAGAGAAAAAAGCATCAATTTAGGCCCAATCTAAGATGATCAAGATTTTTTTTTTTTTGATCAAGATTTTATAATTAGATAGGATTTAAAAGTACTATTGTAACTGTGCTCAATGTCATAAAAATCAAACTTCTTTCTAGAATAGATAGAGAATTTTTTTGAATATTTATGTGCCAAGCCCGATGCAAAGCATTTAACGTAGATAATTTTATTTAATTCTTATCAACCAAGCTTATCTTACAAACGAAAAACTACAACAGGAAAAAGTTGGGCCATCTGTCTGAAGTCTGAAATATAACTCAGAAGAATAATTTTTAAGGCTTCATAACTCACACCAAAGTCAAACAGAAAGGATAGAATCACTAAATAAGTTTTTAATTAATTTTAAAAGTATGAATGTTAGGATATTCTGTGAAGGGAAAACATCTCAAGAAGACACTAAACAGAATATAAATTAAACAACGCTCCCTTGTGATAAAGATTAACATGTCTGCTGTGCACACCTGTCTTACCTTAGGAAACTGTTTTACAGGAATTAACACTTTCTGTCCCAGCTTCATGTTCTTATTAATCACCACATCAATGTACTTTTCTTCATCCTTGCCTTCTCCTTTTTGAAACTTCTCTATTTCTGTGGAGGAAAAACAGAAAACCAGGAAGTGTCAGATCTGGAACTTCAGAGACTGGGGATTCTTCTTAGCTCTATGGTGGCAAGAAACCAAATACAGAATGTGGACTTCAGATGCCTACAGCTTGCTCAGGTAATGACATGTTCCCATTTATTGATGATTCTTCACCAGTAAGTGGGGAAACACACACACGTATACACATACATGTCCTCCAAAGTCAAGTCTCAATGACCCAAGCTCATGGAGGGGAACAATACACTAGCTACAAACATAAAAACAGACTCTTTGAGGTCCTCTGGAATTCTCAAAAAAGGCTGATCAAACAGCAAAGAAAAGCCAGAAAGCACTCTCAGTTTAGCATTAACAAGTACTGACAGCCCGTTCTACCAGCACTGCCTGGGTCTCCAAGGTGGTTCCCATCAAGAAGGATTCTCTGAGGGGGCATTAAAAGCCCTAGACAGCCTTGTGACAGTCACCTCCCCAACAAAATCTTCCCACCTCACAAGTGACGAGCCCAACCACAAGCTCGTGGCTTTGTTAGTCCTCTTTTCTCTACTGGTGATGCTATTTTGATGATTTCCATTTCACACATCGCCTTCAAGATTCGACCATATTAAATACTACTTTTTATGCAACTGTCACTTTCCTTGATGGGGCAGCACAATCAGTCACTCCCACCACGGCACTCACAAAGTACTTCATGCACAATTCTATTATCATTCCCAGGTTAGGCCTGCAGCTTCTGAGCAAAGCTTCTATAAAGATAATTAGTAAATCTCCAAATACACTGATTATTTTGTTTGCATTCTTGTATTATATTACGCTTTGCTTCTGTAAAACTGATCATTCTATATAGAATCTGCATGGGAACAAGATGCATTGAACAGAAGTATGTGAAATGTAAACATTTACGTAGATAATTCTTGCCATTGTTGTTGGAAAAAAACTTTCGAGAGTACTTTTAATTTTGACATTTTTCTATAAATAAAATATACAATTAAAAGAAAGTTTCTCCTATATCCATACTGCAGAGGTAACAATATACCATGTTATATACTCTTAGTTTCCATAAATAAGAGCGTCTGTGCATGCAGACACAAAATATATTTGAAAATTGTAAAACTAATGGTGGATATGAGCTCAATTAGTTTGGTTTTCCTCAGTAAAAAGCAATAAGTCACATGCCATTTGCTCCATCGAGTACAACAATTCATGAGTTCAGCTTTAATTAGTACAGGAAAATAATTTCTACATTTTATTTTTATTTATCCATTTATGCTATAATTGAGAATACCTTTAGCGAGTTAGAAGATTTAACAAAATTAGGTTCACTGAAACTTCCTAGAAAACAGAATTTTTAATGCATAATACATCAGTCAAAATAGATTTAACTACCTATTTTCTTTTTATATAACAAAGGCTTTTTAATAACTGTTGAGCACTGATAGGCACAATTTAATATTTAATTCCTTAATCAGCCTTCAAAATGTTACTCCTTGTATCAGTGATGTTTATCATTTGAAGCAACATGGAAAGTCATGTTAGGTTAAAGTTAAGGTTAAAAAATCACAAAGACTTATGCATTTTACTATATATTAAAGTTTGAGATATCCCTACAATTTTTAAGAGGGAAATAAAAATTAAAAGAAAAGTAACTAATTTCCTCTCCAGATAGTCAACTTTACAAATCTTATCTTGCTAAAATACCTTGTTGCTACCTTAAGTAAGCTTTGAAATATGCTGAAATACTTCACTGTTTAAGAGTTTAGAAAAAAAAATGTAAGGCCTGATGCCATGTTGAAGCATGTAGGTGTGTTAGACCTCACATGCCACATGGCACCTGAAACAGCCCCGCCCCTGTCATGGGCGTCACGCAGGTCTGGTTTACACCTCGGCTATTCTACTTCTCTCAGGTCCCCGCGGCCCCCAGTGGTAAAATTCAGAACTGGCCAAACTTCCATTTTTTAGGCGCCGTTCAATCAACAGTTTGGCATTTTCTACTTGACTGAAGATCATAAGTAGGTTTATGTGTTCAGGATGTCCAATAAAGTACAATGCAAAATAATGGGAAGCAACAAGATGACTTATGAAATCTTGAAATTGTCCATAAATGGGAGTTTCAAACTCTCAAACTCATACTACCACCCCTCTGGGCTTCCCTAGGTCAGGAAGGGACTGGACAGTTATCCAAGGTGGCTTTAACCTTTCAGTAAATTGGAGCATATGAAGGCAAACCACAGAAAATCCAGCCAGATGCTCAAGGTCGAACACACAGGGGATTTGACTTTCACTAATCCCCAGATTACATTCGTTACATACAGTTTAATGTACCAATGCCATCTCCCAGCTCAGAAATAATAAGCAAAAGTGTGATTAGGTTTTAGATGATGTAGGGGATTAAAATGCTATGTTTTCAAACCATGGACACCAAATTTCTGTCAACCGGGAAAGCTAGTGTCAGTTATGACTTTTTTGGCTTTTTTTTTTTTTTTCTGTTTCTGTCTTGGTTCAGTATGGAGCTTCCTAAGCAATGATCACTTACCCTACCACCCTACCAAATATGCTAAAATCCACAAATCCTCTAAGACACAGCCAAATACTCTTTGAATTAAATAAGCTAAATTTTCAATATAAAAAATTTGATAATGTAAATTTTCATTAAAACAGCTTAAATTCTCTCACAGAATCAAGCACATCAAAACTGACATTTTCCTTTGTCCCAGCAACTCCATTTTTACAAATTTACCCTAAAGATCTATGTGGATAGATAGAAAATATTATATACAAATTTATCCATTTAAAGCACTGTGTTTAATAATAGAACACTGTAAATCATCTAAATATCTAGAATTAAGAGCCTGGTTACATAAGCAAGGGCACAGCCAGTGAGAAAGCATAAGTTACTTTACAACATCAGGAAAACTATTCATGTTCTGATGAGAAAAAGTCTCCCCCAAATACACTGTTTGTACACATAGACACACAAACACAAGTCACAGTGTAAAGCCGTGTAAGACTATATGTTCATATTCACTTGTATATCCACAGAAAAGAGCTCCCTTCTTACATATAAGAAACGAGTAACTGATTATCTAATTGTCAAGGGAGAAATGCAATGGATAAAAACAGGAATAGAGACTTCTCACTATATTTCTCTTTTATACTGTTTGAAAAGTTTGAATCATGAATATTTTACCCTTTAAATTTGCATAAATTTAAATTTTTAAATACTTTTGTAGAATTTTTTTAAAATATCAAAACAGAATAAAATATGAATGTATACAGGGATGGTCATGTTTCTATTTTGCATCTTGGCTGAAAATCCAGAGTTTGACTCTCCCTTGATCATTCATTTAAATCCTTCACTAAAATACTCTTTCACTGAAGCTGTGATAAGGATATACCTGGACTGCAGGTCTCGCTTGAAGTAACACATGTGTTTCTGGAAACTACATGTATAGTATTTCACTTTGAGAATCCAAATGCAGTGGGGTTCACGTGGTGAAGGTGAGAGGAACAGGGATCCATCCCAATCAGGCGTCTGTCCAAAACACTGACTGAATTCTGACACACGGAGAAAGTGCACGGGGTGCTGGGGACAGAACACACAGTCTGTGGGACCACATAGACAGGCGCAGTGTGCACAGGGCTGAGAACAGGGGCTGACGGCTCTGGAGCCTGGAATAGTGTTCAAAAAGCCAGTAAACGTGAGACGAGTTCCTAGAGGATAAGAAACGGAGGCTGCCAGGCAAAGAGCTGATGAGTGCTTCAGTGAAGTGAAGGAACCCTGGGTTACACCAGTTCCCTTTCCCTCATCTGACTGAACAGCTGACACATGGAGATTTACTTTTTTTGGTTTCCTTTTCTCCTTTAACAGTACAAAAGAGAATGAGTCACACAAGTAGTGGTGACAGAATCCTGTCACCACAGAGCCAGTTAGTGAACAAGCCGAGACATGAACTCAATTTCCTCACCCCACAGCCTGGGTCGCTGCAGAAAGAAGCAGGGTGAGAACAGGGGCAGTTCTCCGTGGCCAACACAGAGAAGAAAGGAGGACAGAGGCATGAAGAGGCAGGCCGGGTTCTTAACGTCTGCACGGATCAGATCCTCAGGGTTCAGTAACAACAGGGGGATGCGGAAAGCAATCTGCTGAGGAGAGACGCCCTCCTGGAAAGGCGGACCTGAGCAGAAATGGAATGGACGCAATGTGGGGAGAGAGGGCAGATGACATCACAGCTGGAAGATAAGACAGTCTGTCTGCGAACAACCAGGGAGGGCGGAACTAGAAGGGCTGATTTCTATTTGAAGTGGAGGGAGAGCCATAAGAGGAGGCATCAAGCCCCCGGGACACCCCACCAGAGTAAACCACAGGCGCCTGCCTTGCGATCCTCTCCCCTCTAGCATCCAGCCCTTCTTGGCTTCTGAACCACCTGCTCACTGAGGCTAGAGCTTTTGCACTTGTCTCCCAAGACAGGAACATCTCTGGGGACTTTCCCCCTACAACAGCCTTCTCTTTGGTGCCTCTGCTAAATTCCACTTCCTAGAAAGGCTCTTTTTGAATTCCCAGACTACTTAATCAAAACAAAGTAGCATTTTCACCACAGGTATAACTTCCTATTTAAAGTCTGTCTTCAACAGACTATCAGTCCCCCTAGCTACCCGCCCTTAACTCCTTTTATGATCCTGACAATATATTGGGAAGGTTAAAGCATTGTTCACATTTTGCACATAAGGAAAGTTAGAAAATATATTTCTAAAAGTCATACAATTAGCAAGGAACATACCATGACTCAAACCTCAGGTCTCCAAGGTGGAGACACTTTCCCAACCCAGTCTATCAACAGGTCCTTAGAATATTTTGTGTAGCTAACAACCCAGTAAAGCCTATGGTACATAGTGCTTCTATAAAGGAAACATTCTTTACAAAACAAGTCCATGAGAGAATGTGCTAATGAACCAATGAATTCCTGTGCTGAGCCCACATGGAATCTATCCTTTAAGATCAGAAACTGTGAGTTAGAAACACTGATACCCTGCAACTCTGTTTATTCCCAGAGCCTCTGTTCTTTCCTGGGTGAATGATCCAAGGAACTGTATTCCATGAATAAACAGATGGCATTCAAAGTAGATAATCTGAAGAGAATTTAATTAAGGACCTATGTATAAAGATGTGAATATCCTAAAACAATAGCAACAAAGAATGGTGTGGTACTCTGGGGTTAGGAAGGAAGTATGGCTGCCCCAAAGCTGGGAAGCAGGAAGGGGCAAGGAAGAAAGGAGACTGTGGAGGGCAGCCTGGCAAGGGTTATAATGTCCTCCAAGGGAAGCAGCCAGCCTGTGCTGACCTAACAGGGAGGAAGCTAAAGCGCACACACTGGGACCTCACTTCCTCCTGCAGATCTGCCTCTGGTGGCTCCGCGGGGAGGGACCAACCCGAGCAGAAGCCAGAGGTAAGAGTGTCTGCTGTGTAAGAGTGTCTGCTGACACATCCCTCAGCTCCCAGGCACAGAGCAAAGGAGGTGGGACAAGAGGCAGCAATCCAGTCCCCACCTTGGCTAAACTGAAGGAAGCTTTAAACAGAGCATCTGATGCCTCCTGTACATACAGAAGTTCCCATTTGTGCTGATCACATAAAACATTACACAGCAAAGTACTGAAAAGTAATGAAAACCATTTTGAAAGTGAAAGTCACTCAGTCATGTTCGACTCTGCTATCCTACGGACTATAGAGTCCATGGAATTCTCCAGGCCAGAATACTGAAGTGTGTTGCCTTTCCTTTCTCCAGGGGACCTTTCCAACCCAGGTCTCCTGCACTGCAGGCAGATTCTTTACCAGTTGAGCCACAAGGGAAGCCCAAGAATACCGGAGTGGATAGCCTATTCCTTTTTCAGGGGATCTTCCCAACCCAGGAATCGAACCAGGGTCTCCTGTATTGCAGGCAGATTCTTTACCAGCTGAGCTATCAGGGAAGCTCATTTCAGAGATCACTTACTATGACAGTACTAAGTAAATAATAATTGTTATGACTTTGTTTGCAAGGATTCACCGAGTTAAGGGCTGTGCATTTGACGTGAAGTCTCTCTTTATTCTAATGAACCTATCTATGATAGATCCCCTTCGCTTTACAGAATAAGACCCTGAGGATTCCAATGGGTAACAAGCTTGCCAAGGGCTGGACAGTTCATAATTTCTTTAGAGAGATTCACACTAAAGTTTAGTTAACTTGAAAGCCTATCTCATTAGCTCTTTAAAAGTTATTTAATAAACATTCATCAAAGGTTCAGAAAAGAGTAAATAATATAAGTTAGCCTGTACAATAGTTTTAGGGTAAACAGTAATATGGTCAACCTTCCCCCGCAGCCCCCTTGCCCAAGGACCTTAACTCTGTACAAACTTATTAAAGGACAGGGGTTAGCCTCGATCTTATAAGGAAACAAGAAGTCCATATAAACAGAATGATAATACCTACATGCTCAACATTCAGAAATCTATTTCAAAGTAATATAAGAACCTAGCTGGAGGATTTAAAATGATCTTAAAATATATATAGTGTTCAAAGCCAATGTAAATTCTATCTGACAGATTACTAAAATGTTACTGTGGCTGTTGGTCTAAAAAGATATCTTTTAACCTCCAACATGACAGATGTTTTCACAAAGGAATTATTTTATTTAAGCAATCCAAACCTAACAGAACACCTATTAGACCCAAACCAGAATTGAATACACTAAAACCTGCCCAGACGAGATTGATTCAAACAGCTCAAGATCTTGCAAATAATCTTCCATAAACAAGAAATAAATGGCACAGCAGAATAGAGATGCATATCAGTCTCTAATAAGAACGAATAAGCTCATCATAAATAAACAAAAATAAACCATCCAGGGAGGAAAAAATAGTCAATACTCTAAATATTAAAATGCTTGGAAGTAAACTTACAAAGACAGAGCTAGTATTTGTACACAAAGTATTCTTAAATACATACACACGGCAAAAGATTAAAACACACACACAAGGAAATTCCTCCAGGAAGGAAGAAGACTGACTGGGGGGAGCGGGGCAGGGGAGGGAGGAAAGACAGCTGACCCTTAAACAAGGAGGGGGTCAAGGGCGCTGATCCTCCACCCAGTCCAAACTCCGGGTATAGCTTATGGTTAGCCCTCCATACCCATGGTTCCTCTGTATTCATGGTTCAGCATCTGTGGATTCAACCATTATTTTCTGTTTTTAAAAACTCTGCATATAAGTGGACCTGCACAGACCAAACCCACATTATTCAAGAGTTGGTTGTAATTCTACCCATCACAGGTAATTAACAAAAATATAACAATAACTGACAGCTGGAATTTATTTACGGACAGTCCTGTCCAGGTATTTAATCCTTGTAATAATGTAGCAGAATAGCGGTAATAATTTTACAGAAAAGAAACAGCTACTTAACAGATACCTAGTGATGTGGCTAAGATTCCACAGCAAACCCAGATCTAGGATTCCAATGCTAGTGTATTCTGACCTAAAGCCTCCAGTTTCTTGGTATTACTGAAGCAAAGGGATCTTGATTTTGAGAAAAAATTATTTGGCTTATTATTTAGTTTTGAGGGAAATTAACAAAGTTATTTCAAGTATCAAAGGACATGATGCTTATCAAAGTGATCTGAAAACTGTAACACATAATGCAAATACAGGTTATTATTGTCTACTTAATACAAAGCCTAAATTGTGGTGACTGATTTACATGTATCTCATTGTAGCATAGATTTCAAGAATTTGTGAAACCTATATGATTCTAGAAATTAAAATGCAGATAACTAAAAAATTCTGAGTGCTACTCTGAATTATCATTACACATTTTATCAAATTATTTTCAAGAGAAAAAATGCTTCCATGGTACTGACCTCTTATCTTTCCCTTAAATATACTGCAATCATTCACCAAATAAAAGGCATCATGGCAGAAAAAAGAAAAATACAAAGACAAGACATGATGATCACTGGATGCACCAGTGAAATGCAAATTTATCATCTAAACAAGGGGAAATACTCAACGACCTTCAGAAATGAGGAAGTTACTGGATTTTGGTACTAGAGTCTAACAATTTTCAAAATAAACTTCTAAGTGCAATGTGTTTTTTTGTTTAAATCATTTTAAAACAATAAAGATCAAGGGATGAAAATCAGAGATGAAATGTTCCCTAAAACTCATAGAAGGAATCTAACAATTTGCAAAATTACTATTTCCAGACACCCTGCTGGAGGCTCTGCACATGAAGCCCACACAATTCTCAGCATGCTGGGACAGGAATCAACATCCCCTAGTACCTAGTACGTGGCAGACCTGAAGTTTGATTCCAGGACTGTCGGACTCTCAAAGGATTTGCCTCTTCTCCGAATTACCACACAACTGGCTTCTGTGAAATAAAACTCATATTTTATGGCAAGACAAGAAAAATTTAAACATAAAGATTTTTCTCTGCCCTTTGGCCTCCTCTGTTCCCTCTTCTGTGCAGTGTGTACCTGCACCATGCATTGACCAAACCTCTCTCTGGCAGAAATACCCGCTCAGCCGTAAGAGCAACATTCTAGCTTCAACAAGACAACTCCTCAAAAAGATAACCTTCCTTCTTAATCTTGTAAAGGGCCACACTGACCCATGGCCCACTACCTGCTTTGTAAGCTTAGATCTGGACTGTGTAAACTGTCAATAATACATCATTTAATATATAGCCCTCTGTCTCCAAAACGTATACAACTATGCTCTGGCCTCTAACAGGCAGAACAGTCCCCAGAACTTTCCAAGAGGCTATTCTCAGATTATAATCCACAATTTGGCTCAAATAAAATTTTAGATCGACTGATCAATTTTTGCTGACACTTCAAAACCTCCTAAACCAACAGATAACAGATTAAATTCCACCTCCAACATATGAACAGAATTTTACAGGACGGGTCAGTCAACTGTACTCATTGAATGTCCACTGTTTAGTGAGTGAGAAACACAACAGAAGCAACAGAGAAGATCAAGACATGAAAATGTAACAGACCGTATCAATTCCAGCATGTTTCTACACATAGTGTAGAGAAAGTAATCACTCATGGCGCGGGGGCCCATGGCTTTATCAGCCCTAAGTTAATATTGGCTAATTTCTATTCACTCACTTTCATCTGGTAGTAAGAAAAGTTCTGAAATAAGTTTTTATTGAAACCTAGTGCAAAGAAATGTCTCAGTTTCTACTTAAATCACCCAAAAAAGGCAGAAAAATGAACCCAAATGACAGAGAAAAAAGAAGCTAGACGTTCTGGCCATCCCAAATAAACCAATCCCTTGGCTCTTCCAAATGATCCAGGATTACACCTAATATATCCCAACGCATTTGTCAAATGAAGATTCAGTAAACCCCCAGACTAAGTGAAGACAACAATACATTAGGTTAATTCAAGTTAATAATGATTCAAGTCAATAATTATTGGGAAGAGGAATGGGAATAACTACTAAAGATTGGGAAAAAAAAGGAAAATCTACTTTTTAGTTACACCTGCCTAAGGGTTAAACCACATTTCTCACTTTTAATTGCAAACATCATTAAGTATACTGCAAAAGACCAGCTATCTTAAACAATTATCAGGCTCCAGAGGTCACCAATTAGAACCCTGCAAGGATTTGAATTAAAAAAAGGTTTTATGATTAGGTGAAGTAATGATCCAAGAAAGAGATTAGTTCTGTTCAAACTGCACTCATTATAAAACCCATTTCCTTTGTGTGAAGATTCAATGTCTTTCTCATTTATCCCGCTGGCATTATCACACTTTGAGATAGAAATATGACTGTACTAATGATATTCTATAACAACCATATAATACAAGCATTTTGCTCTCTATTACTTTCATATCTAATAAGATTACCAATGAATATTTTCTATTGGTTAAATGTACAATAATACAAACTCTGTAGGTGCGACAGACTGTGCAAAATAAATTAAAAGCAGGATACAATCATGCTTTGGCTATACATTTTTAGGTTAGTTTCAGAATCATAACTCGTCCTATTTATGCAGCAGACAGTCAGAATAATCGGAGGGAAATAATCCTTAAGACATTATATCATGTTTTCATATAACAATTATTTACAGGTTCACTTTTATAAAAGTAATTCTAAAAATAAATAGCATGATCAGGATTGCAATCAGATCCCCAGGAACATCAACTCTGATGCTATTTGAAGCCATATTGACAAAATCATGAGAGCTATGCTAGAATAATGAACATCACTAAAAAAGAAAAAGAAATGCAGCTTAATATGAGTTTAAAACATACAAGGTGCCTCAAACATTATATTTCCCTCATAACTCAATGTTGTTCTAAGGTACCTAGAAACTGCCAAACAAGCATAAAACACTTTTTAAAAACAAAATACAATTACAGAAGGAACATTTTTTGTCACTCATATTTAGTCATCATAGAAAGTTAAGACATTGGCAAACAATCCAGCAGTGCACATTAACAGTCACAGCCTCCGAGGACAGGAAACATCTCTACACAGACACCTCCAAGGACTGAACACGCGGACACCTTCCCACATCGATTTCAAGTCAGGATGTGTTATCTGTACTAGGTCACTCTCCAGCCATATTTTATTTTCCTTCTCCTATAAGTTGGACGCTGTCTCTTCACAGAGGACATTCCCACTGGAGGTTTTCTCAAAGGGATTTGTCAAGTTAGGTACAGATCTTCACATTTGAGACCAAGCTGTACATTGAAATCATTTAGGAACTTATAGAAAAATAACTACACTAAGGTCCATCAACAGCATTCCTCTGTTTGTCCTTCAACCATCAAGTACCTGGTTAAGCAATCATGTATTCTAATGGGTTGCACTTGTCAAATCTACTGACAACTGACTCATCTATTTTAAGGCTAAATATACAGCTAACATTTAACGTCACAAAACTGCACCACATGGAAAAATGTGACAGAATCAAAGGAAAAACACAGAGCATTACTCTAGCTAAAACTAACGACAAGTATCTTAGGTTGATGTCTGACTGCCCTCTATTCTCTTTTCTTAAACACAGAGGTGAGATAATTTATTCATCTATTCTATGAATGAGTAACAAACTAAGATGAGAACACAGAGACTAATAACATGGCCAAGAATCCAGAGAAGTGTTCCCTAGGTTTTCAAGAATTTACCAGTTTTCAAGCAACAATGGTGATTGGCTCACCAACGGGCCACAGTCCATAATCAGATATACAATTAATGTTAGGTATCACCATTTCATCAGGGAAGGGGAGTAAGAGAAAGAGGATGATTGAGGAGAAAAGATGTCTAAAGGGGCTCTGTAAGAGAGAAAATAATGAAAACCAAGTTGAAAAGTTCCATTCAAGACAAAAACAAAACCAACTGAAATAACTGAAATGGCCACCCTGAAGGGTAAAGAACTGAGGAGAGAATCACTGACTCGCATACAACTATTTCTGTATGTCATGCAAAAGAGGGATTAGATTTGGTCAGGATTAAGGCCAGTGACATAGCATTAATATTGAAAGAAAGAGAGAAAGGAGCTACCATTCATTTTAGAGATGAATATTTTAAAAATAACATTTTCCAAAAATGGAACCGGCTATCTTGAAGGAATTTTAAGTTCATCCATAGAGGCCTGACCAGCAGGCTGGACCCACCTGACAGGAACGTTATAGATAGGATTCAATCACCTGACGGCAAGCTAAACTTGAAGGTTCCTTTCAAGCCTGAGATTTGCATACGTCCCTATCATTTGTTTCACTCACTAGCTCTCATAAACACAAAACTGTGTTATTAATCATCACATGCCCGGTACTGAGGTCTGCATCATGAATATAACATGCATTCAAAAAATATTTGTTTAGTGAATGAGAGTGAATGATGATATTCTTCATGGAAAAGCACAGTACGATTTGATGAACTTTTAAGAATACCCAATGTCTGAATTAAGCAAAACGAAAGTCATCTATCTGCCTTTCATTTTCCTAAACAAACCATCTCTGCCAGTAACTAAGCACCATCTCTCAGCTCCATACACACCCATCAAGAATGCTGGACAGAGAACTCACAAGCCCTGCTTCTCTGCTGCCTTGGGCTCCCACTAGGTTCTACATCAGGGAGGCCAGAGCAGGGTGCTGTCCCTTCTGTTTTGCTCCAGTTCCTGGCAGCACACAGAATAGAGTTTCCAAAATTCTGGCAATGACTCGTTTTTCACGCACACACCCCAGCCCCAGTCTTTGCACCAGGTCAGCAAGCCAGGACCCCCTGCTCTGAGGCCTGAGTCACTGGACTTTACGGGTCTTGGTCCCAGCTCCACGGAGCATTTCCTCCCAAGTATCTTGCCTTTGTTTCTCCAGCCCTGGTGGTTCTGGCTCAAGGTAGAGCCTGTGTTACTATTTCTGTGTCTCTTCGGTATCCCTCACTTGCTCTTTCAGTCATCAAGCACTTCCCTAACCAATCCTTTCTATCAGATCTCCTTTGTTACCTGCTGTGATTTCTGCTCTCCTTATGGACACACCACCTTGGTGAGTTCCCAGAAGTACAGACGACAATGCTGGACATCTCAGGACTCTGTGCCAGGTGCCATGCTGGGCCTCCCTCGGCCACAAACAAGTGGTGAGTGAAGGGCGGTGAAGTGGCAGGAGGACACAGGCTTGGGGGGCAGTCCCAGCTTGACCACTAGTGGAGCTCTGGCAAGTCACTAGCTTTGCTGAGCCCTCCTCTCTTCATTTGTAAAAATGGCTGAACCCACATTTGTGTGACCCAGCCCCAACTCTGGGGGCCAGAAGTCACTAATCTAATGGTATCAGCATCTTCTAATTCGATGCTTCTAGTTCAGTATCACTTGGAAGCCCAAATAAACATCTTCAGACCAGTGATTTATGAATGGTAAGAAGGCCTCCTGGCAGCATCTCTTCACCTGCTGAGAGCGCGTTCTTGCTTGCTCCCTCCGTCTCAGGGGTGGGGGGTGCTGTGTAACTGAAGAACGGTGGGTGGGCCTGTTATTCCCCACTCCACCTCCACATATACCATAACCATCACCATCAGAGTCTGGGAAACAAGCATCTACATAATGACATTGGCATAGATGGTCTCTATACAATGGAACCATAATGAATATCCTGGAGGCTGAATTATCTGAGTTACATCTCTGATTTCCCCTGTGAAAAGCACAGGAAGACAATACAACCCAGGACTATGCAGCAGGTGATGTTTACCTTGCGAAGCAGACCTGTCAATGTCCTAATCTGAGAAGCACAGAGTAAATGTCTATGAATATATAACCATTCAACACACTATTCAGAGGAAAAGTGTTTATCATCTGCAAAACATTTGCTATTCCAAGAACTAATTAAGTTTACAAACTGTGTTGTGAATACCAGAAGGCAGTAGACATACAAATCATATTGTTAATTATGCCTCTGACAAAGAAACTATTCCAGGTATTACATACAAATGCTACAACCAACCAAGTCCTTTAAGTTCCATGATCTCAAGCTCAGGAACAAATGAAGCCAAAACATGAGTATAAAATGAATATAAAATTAAGTTGCTTAGAGGAAAGTTCAAAAATAGCCCTAAGTGACTACTTAATTGCATTATTCTATCACCTGTTTTTGCTCATGGCCCTCCCAGAGCAGCCCACTAATCCACAGCCTCCAGACAAGCACAACTGTCTAACTTTTTGATATCTGCATTGAGAGAGTATAAATTAATGATAATATGGGAAGAAAAGAGCTTAATTTAGTGAGACTTTAAGTGATAAAAACATGGGTTCAAGTCACAGACCAGCACTTACAATTGACACTGGGAAAAAATTCAGCAAGTCACAGGGCTCTCAGCCCCAGGCCATCAGTTAGGGACACTGACACCCACGAAGGGTTGCAGGGATTCATGGTACACCTCAGGCACTCTGTCTCAACACGTGCACAGCAGATTCCAACCTCCTGCATACTCCAGACTTCTGTACATTAATGCATACAAAGGCATATATGAAGAGAGGGCTAATGAAACTGTAATGAATATTTAAATATTAATATAACGAAAACAAAGATCATCAGAAGAGATCAGAGTCACAGTCATCTAGATTCTCTTGTAGTGAGAAAGCTGATCAGTTGTGGTCATGGCGCCCCTGGGCAGGGTCTGGGCACTGCTTATCAAATTAGGGGCACACTGAACAAGAAGTCAGTCGGAGGTCTTTAGGTGAGCTATTTATCCTCTCTGAAACTCTTACCTCCTCCCTTAGTTGCGGTGGAAATGAAATGAGACCATGGGGAAAAAAAAATTCACAACCAGAAAGAGTTATGCAAATACCAGAAGAATCAGAGCAAGGGCCCCAGGGGCTTCCTGTGCAGGGGTCATGGGGCGTGGGGTGGGGGTCCATTCAAGCAGGAGAAGAAGCCGCAGGAAGGTGGGAGTGTCTAGTGACACATCTGAGAAGGTGGAGAGACTGGAGACCACCTGGGAAGGGCTTCTGATGCTACACTGAGTGAGTAGTTGCATTACGTCAGGACTGGAAGAGGCACTGATACAGGGCAGGAGCGGAAGAGATTCAAGGTTCAGAAAGAGAGAAACTGCATTGTACAGCAACGCCCCAAGGCCATTCCATTGAAACTGATGACTCAGTGTCCATAGCTGTTTGTGCGACTTTCATAAACAAAGATGCCATGTAAAGGCTGCACAGAAATGAAAAAACATGATAAATTAAAAGTGGATCTTGAGACCCTCTATAGGCCTCTGTAACTGACTACATCAAAAGAGTGAAGCAAATTTTAAAACTTAAATACTTCATGCAAAAAGTGCAAAATGTGCTGGTATGGATTTCAATGAAAAAACTCACACATTATATGTTAAATCTAAGGCCGTAGGCTGAAGACTGAAAAACGTGAGAATTACTACACAATAGCACCCACAATGCCTTCCTGTAGAGTCATTTTACTCTGAGACTAAAAATTAAAACATTAAAAAAAATTCTGTTATATAACATCTATGAAAGAACCAAAAACCCCTACATTACAACTTTTCTACAAAACAGAAAGAACACAAGTGACAAGCTATATACCTTTGGTAAACATGATTAACTCCAACTAGTAAAGCAGATATAAATCTTACTGAAAGATAGGTAAAAAACCCGTGACTTCGTATTTCCTCTAGTCTACTTCTAGCTTACATCTGTTGAATTCATGCCTACTTACTTCCTTCAAATGCAATCAGATCTCTTAAACATTCTTTATACCTTTTAAGTTTCTTCCTCAACTGCTACATTTGTTTCTTAAAGAAATGATTTTTACGAGTCACAGAAATTATATATTTGAAAAAAAACTGTGCCTGAAACAAGAACCAACAATGATAAGAACAGTGACTGATATTTTATGTGGACGTACAAAAGTCTGAACGCCAGGGCACCAAAACTTTTTGTATGCTCATAAGTCCCCAGCCACATATAACAAAGACCCTAAATTCTAAGAAAGAAAAAATTACAAAAGAAAAAAGGGGAGGGTGTTAAGAATTAATTAAGCCAGTGCCATTATTGGCTTTTTTTTTTTTTTTTAAATGTCTTCTCAGCCAGAGATGGGAGTCAGAATTTACTGAGAGCCTCCTAAAGCACAGACAAACATTTTTGGCACTTTTAAATACACTGTCCTTCGAGGGAGGCAGAAAAACAAAGGAGGATCTTGTCTATGGAACTGGTAAGTGAAAGCACTAGATATTGCATCCACATGTGATAAAGTGTGATACGCTTAATATAAGCTGCCACTAACTCCTGGATGATCATTTTACTCACCTTTCCAATGCATTCATCCCCTGCTACCTGGCAGCATCTACCATACTGTTTGAAAGTGAAGTCACTCAGTCGTGTCCAACTCTTTGAGACCCCATGGACTGCAGCCCACCAGGCTCCTCCATCCATGGAATTTTCTAGGCAAGAGTACTGGAGTGGTTTACATCTGTCTTAATCATGGCTGAATTTCAGCACTCAGGACAGCGCCTCACACATGGCAAGTACAAATTGAATAAAGCAATGTAACTATAAGACATGAGTACCCTGTTGATTTTGCCATGAACTATTAAACGACCTTGACCAAACCATTAAAAGTTCTCAGAATTTTATTCCATTTCTTCTAGGAATTGTTTTCCAAGCTCTCTACCTCTTCCCAGTCCAGCCCAGCCCAGCCCAGGTCAACAACAGGTAACGAACTGCCTTCTGAGAAGAAGATGGTGTGGACTTCTGCTTCCTTTCAGACAATTCCTCTTCTGAGTGGTCTTTCTCCTTCCCATTTCAATATCTGCTTCTCTAATCTTCTATCAACCCTATGAACCCCTCAAACTCTCTGACAAATTCAAGTTTTGTTGGTCAGACTGAGTCAGTTTCTATTCTTTGAAAACAAAGGACTCTGAGTGATACAGTGGGAAGCAAAATCTCCTCCACATTGTAAGTGCTTCAAGATTACTTCTTTTCATGTAACCCATTAAAAAAAAAAAAAAAAAGGCTTTAGTCAAACTACTACCAGATCCTGCCTGCCTTATAAATACCTCACAGTTGCATTTCTTCCCAATCACCAGAGCTCTACTTCTGCCTAAACTTCCATCTCTTCTTGAAATCTTTTGGTCTGTGTTTCTAGGGTTAAGTCTCACCTTCCTGAGCAACTACAGTGATTTTCCAGAATCAATGGTGCATTTAGAGACATGTAGTAGCATTAAGTATGAGAATATGATTTTGTACTTAAAAAATCCATCAAGTGATAGTTTTAATTCTATCATAGAACTATACAAAGATAAAGTTTAAGTGTAGCATTTCTTTTTCATTTTAACCTTGTGGTAGGATGAAGGGGATAAGAACTCTAGAAGGGGAGGAGAAAAAGATAAAAGGAAACTATTTAAAGAATATTTTTTCCTTGCCATCTAATATAAAAAGCCTCTTTGATCAAATAAAATCCAGAGTAAATCTCCTCCCTCCAGGCAAGGTTAAAAACTCAGCAAGAGAATGTAAGTAAGATAAATGAGTTTAAGGCACTGTGATGTGCTCCTAGAGTAAAAATTAATAATTTTTAAAATCTAAGATGTATAGATAGTACACACTAACAAAAGTATGACCTGCTGGCTATAGCCTCTATCTCAAATTTTGTATCTTCAGAAATAGGAAATCATAACGAAATCAAAGTTACAGATAAGAGCAGCAATTTCCTTTTTGTATAGATAAAGAAACATACACACATACAGCCAAGTATTTGTAAATTTTAATAGCATGAAAGTGGATCAGTAGAAATACTGATTTAACAATAAGAAGAAGGGGACTTAATTTTATCTCCAACACAGAAACCCACACAACTTTGGTCAAATTACTTAATCTTTGACACTGTCTTTTAATTGGCAAAATGTAGGTCATGACGGGCTTTCCTGGTGGCTCAGATGGTGAAGACTCTGCCTGCAATGCGGGAGACCTGGGTTCGATCCCTGGGTCAGGAAGATCCCCTGGAGAAGGGCATGGCAACCTACTCCGGTATCCTTGCCTGGAGAATCCCACGGACAGAGGAGCCTGGTGGGCTACAGTCCATGGAGTCACAAGAGTCAGACATGACTGGGCACAGCATAGATCATGATGCCTTAATATGCAGAATAGTAACTAAAACAGAAAACAAATATAAACAAGTCGAATAGGCAGTAGATATTTATGTTAATTACTTATTTATACTGCTATAATATTTCATTTAGGCACACCTAAGGTGACACCCTTTCCTCCCAAAAAGACACTGTAAACATCAACCTCTCTCATCCACAAAGCTCTTTGCTTTCTTCCAACTCCTTTGCCTGCACAGATGGGTGCCTGCCCACTAGAACAGGCATGAAAACTGACCTGTGGTTGTAGGGTAAGAGAAATAGGAAAACCAAGTAGATTCTAAAAAGAAAGCACAGTCAACAGAAGCATTGGGAAATGGATCTACCCCAAGTGTATGATGATGAGGCTCCTTTCAAATACCCAGAGGTGTCCAGCACGGAAGGAGACAGGTGTGCAGGAGCCCTCGCTGTGACAGAGGCACCTTGTCTTCTCCCAGCTCCAGACCATGTGCCTGGGGGCAGATTAATATCTGTCTTTCCTCTTCCTTATCCTCTATACCTCAGGGTAAATGCTCAATATATTTAAGATGACTAAATGATTAACAACTGTACTTATATCCAAAACAAAGAACAGAAGAAGCAAACAAGTATAACCCTTACTTACTCCTTCAACATAATTTTCATTCACCTAAGTATGAAACATCTTTTGCATGCCAGGGACTCTGCCATCTCCAGAGTTCTTCCAGAAACAAGACAGAAAGAGAAAGGTGATCACAAACGTAGCAGAGCAGCAAAGGCAGGCATCAGGGAGATAACTACAGCAAAGGATGATGAGTCCTCGGGTACGGGATGCACAGACTGTGAAAGACTAGCCCCAAAGCCTGATGGAGTCCACCGCAGTGTCAGAGGTGGACAGGCAAGCTAAGACTTGTTGAGAGGTTTTCAGTACAAGAATTACATGCTCAGATCTGGCTGTTACAAGATCTCACTGGCCATCCTAGATGAATGGTCTGCCGGGGATAAGCAATTTCAGTAGGGCAGATGGACCACTTAGGAAATGGCTGCTGAGACGTTTCTTAATGACTAACAGCTCTCTTTACCAACCCCCCAAAATTCCCAAAGAAAGTATGTTTTATGTACTGTGGCTTCAATGTCTCTGAGCAATGCAATATGGACAGAACATAATCAGGGTCTTCTCATCTTTGAGTTTGTGAACATCTCGAAGCCAATTCATTCCCTTCATATAGAGCCATGAAATATGCTTCAATGAACACATGAGTCTAAGAATCAAACCACAAACACAGCATAACATAAAGAAGATAGTTTCACTGTACCTGGTGATTCGGAGGACTTACTATCACATGTTAATCATCTGACAGTGACCTGATTACTAACAGAATAATAATATATTTTTGAGAAGTTGCATAGGATAGTACAAAACAAATGGCCAATTTCTAGCCTTGTGATCTCAGATAAGTTACTTTTTCACTTGGTTACAATTTTACTCATTTTAAAAGATGGAGAAAATACTACCTACTTTTCATGACTATTGAATAAAAGTAAGTTCAGTGTATAAAGGAACACCTACTATTTGAGGGGAAAAAAACACCTACTAGAACAGTATCTGACAGCAGATGTTAATAAATGCTGCTTTCATAGGCATGTACATTAAACATCAACTTCTTCCAATGGTCACTTCATCTGTATAGACTTGGACTAATAACCTTACAGGTCTTGTTTCTTTCATTCCCTCTCCCAGCCCAAGAAAAGAGCCTCCATATGTGCAGCCTCCTATATAGTAACAGACCACAAGACAAGCGCTTATACTAAAGGTAGCAAGGCTGAATCATGCAGAAAGGAAATGTTTAAAAACCTGGAAGCCTTCAAAACAACCACTAAAATAAGTAGGAGGAAAAGGCAGGCAGGAGGCACGCTTCTAAGGTCTTGAGAAATACCCTCTTCTCAGAAACACCCATATACACCCACCACCAGGACACGGGGGCACCTCTGCCATGTCACGGGAGGCATCACAGTGGGTTTTATGAAGCCCCCAAAGGGCACTGACAGCCAAGTGTGGGAGTGAAGTAGGCAAGTCCTACCTGGACTGTGCTGCTGTGCACGAGAGAGCAGCATGTCCTACTAGAACCACGCCTGTGCTCGTCACAGTTCAAATAACGCAGACAGTGGTGATTTCTCCACTACTCCTCCCTTAGAGAGATGCGAGCCAAATTCATTCGTCTTGAATCTAGGCTCACTCCTCTGACTCAGCCAACAGAATGCAGTGGAAGTGGCACCCCGGGACTTCTTAGGAAGCACTGCAGGTTCTGCTCAGCCTCTTGACATGCTCTCCCTCCCTTTGGGAACCCCTGTCCAGAGCTCTAAGAAGCCCGTGGCGTGCATGACGAGGCTATAAACCAGCTAGACGGCCCACAGCTCAGGCTAAGTTCTCAGCTGAGGTCCCAGCACCAAGGGCTGCCCTGCCAGCTGCGGGAGGGCACTCAGGCTTCGGGTGACTGCAGCCCCAGCCTCCCACCTGCCGCAACATGAGAACCGCTCAGCGGGGCCCAGGCACTCACACAACACACTGCTCTGGACCACTTCAAGGCCAGGGTGGCTGATGACACAGCCACAGAGAACAGACACATTGACCAGGATGTGCAGATGTCAAGTTGAGGAACAGCACCAGGCAGTCACTTGCCTCAGTACTAACCGGCCTTCTCCAACTTCAACATGGCCAACGTTTAATTTTTTTAAAACCATGGTACGGACGGAGGAGCCTGGTAGGCTGAAGTCCATGGGGTTGCTAAGAGTCAGACATGACTGAGTGACTTCACTTTCTCTTTTCACTTTCATGCATTGGAGAAGGAAATGGCAGCCCACTCCAGTGTTCTTGCCTGGAGAATCCCAGGGACGGGGAAGCCTGGTGGGCTACCGTTTATGGGGTCACACAGAGTCGGACACAACTGAAGTGACTTAGCATAGCATAGCATGTATTCTTTAAATACCTCTGAAGAGTTTCCTTCAATTCCTTGATCTATCTTCTTGACAAGCATTTTTTCTTTTTCAGTCTGACCTTTCCATTTCCCTGCAGTTTTCCAATTTCTGCTATTAGAGATCAATGGCTAAGCATGACCCTCAGCTGGGGGTGCAATGCCAGCTTTCCCCACCCTGGCCCTGAGCATATCCACAGAGTCTACTCTCCCCAGTGAAGTGAGTGAAGGTCACTCAGTTGTGTCCAACTCTTTGTGACCCCATGGACTATACAGTCCACGGAATTCTCCAGGCCAGAACACCGGAATGGATAGCCTTTCCCTTCTTCAGGGGATCTTCTTGACCCAGGAATTGAACCAGGGTCTCCTGAATTGCAGGAGGATTCTTTACCAGCTGAGCCACAATTCTCCACAGCACATATGTACAAATACTCAAAAGGAGTATTTGCTTAAACCATACATTCTAAAATATTAAAAATACCATACATCTACACTTAAAACACAAGTAACAACTATGTCTACCTCACAGTGACTCATTCCCCAAAGTCTCTAATCATCTTCCTGGAGGCAAAAAATAGGCTTTTTCATACACTGCCCTCCTCCTGACATTCACACCCATTCAACCAGCTACAGTGACTGACCAGGTGCCAGGCCTGGGCTCCAGCCAGGAAACAGGGCATTATAAAACAGCCCCTGACCACACGGAATTCAACCCTGGTAGAATAAACAGACTTGCAATGGAAAACTGAAAGTGTTAGTTGCTCAGTTGTGTCTGATTCTTTGCGACCTCATGAATTTAATGAACCCTCCCAGGCTCCTCTGTCCATGGGATTCTCCAGGCAAGAATACTGGAGGGTAGCCATTCCCTTCTCCAGGGGATCTTCCTGACCCAGGGATCAAACCCAGGTCTCCTGTACTGCAGACAAATTCTTTACCCTCTGAGCCAGCTGGCCCAAATCAGAGTATAATATGATAAGGGAAAATATGGAAATCACAAAGGACCCACAAACACCATGAAGAAAATGGAGTTTAATTGCTGTTTATCAACACAAATTCAGTGAGGGGACAACACCACCTTTCTGATGGTTATCACATACTAACCCTAAAGAGCAGGTATCAGTGAAATTACAAATGTACAATTGAAGAGGAAAAAAATAAATAAATAAAACCAAAATCTACTTCTTTGAAAAGCTCAATTAAATTGATAAGCCCCTAGCCAGAGTGAGAAAAAGAGTGAAGATATACTACTAACACCAGGAATAAGAGTGACATCACTACAGATCCTACCATTATTAAAAGAATAAAGAAATGTAACCCAGCAGTTCTATATCAATAAATTCGATACTTCAGATGAAATGGACAACTTCCTTATAAGACACAAAACTACCAAAGATCACTCAAGAAGAAAAAGGCAACATAAATAAGCCTTTAGCTTTAAATAAACTTAATTCATAGATTCATAAATTGGTGACTGTGGGTGGAGAAAGCGTACAGTAGATTTTACAACATATCCTTTAAAAAATCAGTGATTTTTCTTGTTATCAAAATTCTCAAATATGCAAAAAATTTTAAAATCTACTTTATTACATTAGAATAGCAGTTTATAGAATAAGCAGTTACTAAATTGGCAAGCAGAACAACATCAAACAACATGTTAATAGTTATTGGTCAAGAAACTTAATTTATTCACAGAACAAACTTTTCTACATCTTCTGGCAAAAGTACAAAGCATTACTGTAGGTGTGAACCATGGTCTTAAAAACCCAGGAGCTTTCCATCTCTTTAGTTTTAGGATCCCTTTTGACTTGGACTCATACAAATTTTTAAGAATGTCAGAGAGTTTTTTTTTTATTTATGTGTTATATAATCCATCAATATTTACCATATTCTTGCAGAGATGAAGGAGACATGGGTTTGATCCCTAGATCGGGAAGATCCTCTGGAGAAGGAAATGGAGACCACTACAGTATTCCTGCCTGGAGAATCCTGTGGACAGAGGAACCTGGCAGGCTATACAGTCCACAGAGTCACAGAGTCCAACAGGACTGAGCAAATGAACATGCATGCACAAATTAAAACTGAGAAATTTTTTTAAATAATTTTAAAATAATTATTTAAAAAAATAAAATAGTTATTTGGTTCTAAAACATCAGTCATAATAAGTATGTGTACCAATGATATAAATATTAGATTTTATATAGAGTCAAATGCTAGTCACCGTTTTTCAATGCTATTTTTGTCGCTGCGTCGCGCACTAAGAGCCCCGCCGGCTCGTCGCGCACTAAGAGAGCACGGCCAAGAGGAGCTACCCCACGACCGAGGAAGGACGGCGGTGAGGGCCAGCGCACTAAGCACGGCGGCACGGCGGAGAAGAGCTACCCCACGACCGAGGTCAGGAAGGGCGGCGGTGAGGAGAGACCCCTCGTCCAAGGTAAGGTGCGATGGCTGTGCTTCGCTGGCCGGGAGCAGCCAGGAGCAGCCGGGACGAGATACCCCACGCCTAAGGTAAGAGAAACCCAAGTAAGACAGTAGGTCTTGAAAGAGGGCATCAGAGGGCAAATACACTAAAAACATTCTCACAGAAAACTAGTCAATCTAATCACACAAGGACCACACCCTTGTCTAACTCAATGAAATTAAGCCATGCCCGAGGGGCAACCTGGGATGGGCGGGTCATGGTGGAGAGATATGACAGGGTGTGGTCTGCTGGAGAAGGGAATGGCAAACCACTTCAGTATTCTGGCCTTGAGAACCCCATGAACAGTATGAAAAGACAAAATGATAGGATACTGAAAGAGAAACTCCCCAGGTCAGTAGGGGCCCAATATGCTACTGGAGATCAGTGGAGAAATAACTCCAGAAAGAATGAAGGGATGGAGCCAAAACAAAAAGAATACCCAGCTGTGGATGCATCTGGTGATAGAAGCAAAGTCCGATGCTGTAGAGAAATATTGCATAGGAACCTGGAATGTCAGGTCCATGAATCAAGGCAAATTGGAAGTGGTCAAACAAGAGATGGCAAGAGTGAATGTTGACATTCTAGGAATTAGTGAACTAAAATGGACTGGAATGGGTGAATTTAACTCAGATGACCATTATATCTACTACTGTGGGCAGGAGTCCCTCAGAAGAAATGGAGTGGCCATCATGGTCAACAAAAGAGTCCGAAATGCAGTACTTGGATGCAATCTCAAAAATGACAGAATGATCTCTGTTCGTTTCCAAGGCAAACCATTCAATGTCACAGTAATCCAAATCTATGCCCCAACCAGTAACGCCGAAGAAGATGAAGTTGAAAGGTTCTATGAAGACCTACAAGACCTTTTAGAACTAACACCCAAATAAGATGTCCTTTTCATTCTAGGGGACTGGAATGCAAAAGTAGGAAGTCAAGAAACACCTGGAGTAACAGGCAAATTTGGCCTTGGAACACGGAATGAAGCAGGGCAAAGACTAACAGAGTTTTGCCAAGAAAATGCACTGGTCATAGCAAATACCCTCTTCCAACAACACAAGAGAAGACTCTATACATGGACATCACCAGATGGTCAACATCTAAATCAGATCGATTATACTCTTTGCAGCCAAAGATGGAGAAGCTCTATACAATCAGCAAAAACAAGACCAGGAGCTGACTGTGGCTCAGACCATGAACTCCTTATTGCCAAATTCAGACTGAAATTGAAGAAAGTAGGGAAAACTACTAGACCATTCAGGTATGACCTCAATCAAATCCCTTATGATTATACAGTGGAAGTGAGAAATAGATTTAAGAGCCTAGATCTGATAGATAGAGTGCCTGATGAACTATGGAATGAGGTTCGTGACATTGTACAGGAGACAGGGATCAAGACCATCCCCATGGAAAAGAAATGCAAAAAAGCAAAACGGCTGTCTGGGGAGGCCCTACAAATAGCTGTGAAAAGAAGAGAAGCAAAAAGCAAAGGGGAAAAGGAAAGATATAAACATCTAAATGCAGAGTTCCAAAGAATAGCAAGAAGAGATAAGAAAGCCTTCTTCAGTGATCAATGCAAAGAAATAGAGGAAAACAACAGAATGGGAAAGACTAGGGATCTCTTCAAGAAAATCAGAGATACCAAAGGAACATTTCATGCAAAGATGGGCACGATAAAGGACAGAGATGGTGTGGACCTAACAGAAGCAGAAGATATTAAGAAGAGGTGGCAAGAATACACAGAAGAATTGTACAAAAAAGAGCTTCAAGACCCAGATAATCATGATGATGTGATCACTGACCTAGAGTCAGACATCTTGGAATGTAAAGTCAAATGGGCCTTAGAAAGCATCACTAGGAACAAAGCTAGTGGAGGTGATGGAATTCCAGTGGAGCTATTCCAAGTCCTGAAAGATGATGCTGTGAAAGTGCTGCACTCAATATGCCAGCAAATTTGGAAAACTCAGCAGTGGCCACAGGACTGGAAAAGGTCAGTTTTCATCCCAATCCCAAAGAAAGGCAATGCCAAGGAGTGCTCAAACTACCGCACAATTGCACTCATCTCACACGCTAGTAAAGTAATGCTCAAAATTCTCCAAGCCAGGCTTCAGCAATATGTGAACCGTGAACTTCCTGATGTTCAAGCTGGTTTTAGAAAAGGTAGAGGAACCAGAGATCAAATTGCCAACATCCGCTGGATCATGGAAAAAGCAAGAGAGTTCCAGAAAAACATCTATTTCTGCTTTATTGACTATGCCAAAGCCTTTGACTGTGTGGATCACAATAAACTATGGAAAATTCTGAAAGAGATGGGAATACCAGACCACCTGATCTGCCTCTTAAGAAATCTGTATGCAGGTCAGGAAGCAACAGTTAGAACTGGTCATGGAACAACAGACTGGTTCCAAACAGGAAAAGGAGTACGTCAAGGCTGCATATTGTCACCATGTTTATTTAACTTATATGCAGAGTACATCATGAGAAATGCTGGACTGGAAGAAACATAAGTTGGAATCAAGATTGCCGGGAGAAATATCAATAACCTCAGATATGCAGATGACACCACTCTTATGGCAGAAAGTGAAGAGGGGCTAAAAAGCCTCTTGATGAAAGTGAAAGTGGAGAGTGAAAAGGTTGGCTTAAAGCTCAACATTCAGAAAACGAAGATCATGGCATCTGGTCCCATCACTGCATGGGAAATAGATGGAGAAACAGTGGAAACAGTGTCAGACTTTGTTTTTCTGGGCTCCAAAATCACTGCAGATGGGGACTGCAGCCATGAAATTAAAAGATGCTTACTCCTTGGAAGGAAAGTTATGACCAACCTAGATAGCATATTCAAAAGCAGAGACATTACTTTACCAACAAAGGTTCGCCTAGTCAAGGCTATGGTCTTTCCTGTGGTCATGTATGGATGTCAGAGCTAGACTTTGAAGAAGGCTGAGCACCGAAGAATTGATGCTTTTGAACTGTGGTGTTGGAGAAGACTCTTGAGAGTCCCTTGGACTGCAAGAAGATCCAACCAGTCCATTCTGAAGGAGATCAATCCTGGAATTTCTTTGGAAGGAATGATGCTAAAGCTGAAACTCCAGTATTTTGGCCACCTCATGCAAAGAGTTGACTCATTGGAGAAGACTCTGATGCTGGGAGGGATTGAGGCCAGGAGGAGAAGGGGACGACAGAGGATGAGATCGCTGGATGGCATCACTGACTTGATGGGTGTGAGTCTGGGTGACCTCCAGGAGCTGGTGATGGACAGGGAGGCCTGGCGTGCTGCGGTTCATGGGGTCTCAAAGAGTCGGACACGACTGAGCGACTGATCTGATCTGATCTGATTTTAATAATCTGTATTTAAACCTAAAAGTATTATTAAGCAATAATATCTTTTAAAAAGCCAATAAAAATTTTTAAATCGGCTTTTTAAAAATCCAATAAAAAAATAAAGAACAGTTCTCTATCATTCATGACTAACACTGGCAGACGGTGAAGTTCAGAATTTCAATCCCTGGTAACAGTTCCTTTTCTAAACAATGTACCTCAGTCTGCTCCTTGGCTTTCCTCGTAACACCTGACTACACAATGCCTTGTATTACTCACTCACTTTCATACTATTAATCTTTTCAAACCTAATGATAAAAAAAATGCTGCAAGCCACACTTGTGTTTCAGTGACTAACAGTACCAGTGATGGCACTCTGCCTTTGTGTTACCTTGACCGTTTACAAACTGAAGAGTCTCTCGTGTCTTCCAGTTGATCTTACTCTGCACCATCATCTCGCCACTTTAAAGAGGAGGACACAGAGCAGGATGTCATTTGTCTGAGGTCACAGGGTTCAAAGAAAGGCTCTACATCACCAGCATCCATGGAGGGTTTAAATAAAGACTCTTCTTTAAATAAAAGCCCTTGTTGCTGTTACATCAGCAACATCCATGCAGGTGTACAGGGAAGAAGGGCAGGCCTTTCCCTCCAGGTACCATTTCTTGAACAGAATACTGCACTGAACAAAGAACAGTCTACTTCTTAAGGTCTAAAGTTACAAAACCAAACTGTAGACAACTTTTGTCAAAAGAAAGGGACACTGGACAGACGTGTCCTTATTCACAACTGGAGGCGGGGTCAAAACAGCTGCTGGCCTTGGATGAGAAGGCCTGCTCCCTCCACATGTAGATACAGATTGTGGTTTCTCTCCTCCAAGGAAAAACCCCAGTCTTTCCCAGATACACAGGCCCTTCCAATGCAGCTGGAGGGATTAAGACTATGATAAGCACTCTGTAACCAGGAAATGGTAAAGTGTTTCTGTATCTACAACACACGTCATTTATTCCACAAGTCTCTGAAGCCCACTATGTGCTCTGACATCAACAGTGACCAGAGACACATCACACACCTTGCTGGACCTTACGTGTTAATGTTAAACATATTAACCACCACTGATAAATGACGTTAAATGATACATATACTCAAGACATTATGTGAAAACATTTAATTTAAAATGTTGAGAAAAACAAAAGAAAAACAAAGATTATAGAAAGGAAATTTATTTTACATAGGTCTAAAGTTTCAAGGTCGGGGCTTCCCAGGTGGCACTAGTGGTAAAGAACATGCTTGCCAATGCAGGAGACCTGGGTTGGATCCCTGGGTCAGGAAGATCCCCTGGAGGAGGAAACAGCTACCCATGTGCCAGTATTCTTCCTGGGAAATCCCAAGAGCAGAGAAGCCTAGGGGGCTACAGTCCATGGGGCCACAAAGACTTGGACACGACTGAGTGAGCACACACTTGATGTTCAATGTTAAAATACCAGACAGAAAAGAAAAATCATTTTTTTCCAAACAGATGAGCTCAAACTGGCCTCTTTTAGAAAAAGAGAGAAAATAAAAAAGCAGAATCAAAATGGTGTCTTTCATCAGACATGCTTTTGGAAATGAGTATTTTTGTGTGATATTATTCATGTTTGATCAGATCTGATTACAGTATTTCTGCAAATCAATTTCTGTCACAGTTAAGCATGCCAACTTATAAATGAATATATACCATATAGAATGGGTTTTGCTACAGAAGTAAACTGTCAATTGTTATTATTCAAACTGTGCTCATATACTGGGGATACCTGGGAGACAAAACACAAGACACACATACCTAAATATGCACAGGTTATATATAAACAACTATTACTATTCCTTTTCAATGGAGCTGAGAAAGCTGTTCAAGTTGCTTTGGAGGGACCTGGGCTTGAGCACTTCCTGCCACTTGACTACAATATAACTCAAGGCAAGCTACTTAACCTCTCTGAGCTTCAGGCTTGTCACTTAGACAATTGAGACCACATCCACTCTGACTACTAACAAATCTCTAATTTCTGGAGGAGTCTAAACTTTCCCAATCTCCCCTTGACCCACCAAGAGGAGCTCGGACAAGGGGTAGGGAAGTGGACTCTGGTAGACAAAATGAGGCCACCACCCATTTACTGTTCACCCACCCAAATGCCTCTGCTCTCGTAAAGCTTGCCTTCTGTGGAAGGGATGATGCTCCAGAGAGCAATATAAAGGATCATAAGCAGTACTGGAGAGGGGCTTGGGTCCATCAACCACAGTCACATTGCTTGCTTCTCCCACAGGAGGCCCACAGGCTGGCAATGTGCCGGAGAGCCTTGGGACTGTGCGCATGTCACCCCTGGAAAGCTAATGGGGGATCAAATGGAGCACACAGACCAGGCTTCTTGGACATGCTGTTCTCTACACCCCTGGATCCCTGGTCCAGGACCGCAAAAGTCAAGCAAAACAACACAGAGCACTCAGAAGCTAAGGTCTTTGGCAGGAACAGGAGGATATATTTCAAAGGCCTAGGCAAATGAAGAAAATATACAGATCAAGGGTGCTACTCAATCCTACTTACCTCATCAAGCTATTAAAAGGCTTAGTGAAGCAACACATGAAAATCTTTGGTAAGAGAATGGTAAAGTGACCCACAAAGGCCACCATCATCATTACTACTACCTTTACATCATTATTTAGTTCTGCTTGTGCTTGATATCACCAAGGAACAGCTAATATTGAAGGGATTACCTTCACCCAAAAAGATGAAACTATCATATGAAATCTCGCATAAAACAAATAATTTCCTACAATAAACAAAATAAGAGTTTAGATGAGAACTAAACTCTCGGTACTGAAGACTAAATAACCAGACAGAAAATGAATTCCTATTATCTCCATGCAAGCTGGCCATCAGAGCATCTAATGTGACAACAGGTGGCAGCCATTCCTCCCACTGACATGCCAGACCTCCCGCCTCAAAACCTTGGCTTCTCTGGCTGCAATTCCTTCTCCACCAGGAGATAGCTGGCGCTGGATCGCCCTTCAAGGGTAAAGAGCATCATCTCTGTAGCTCTCCTCATCCCATTCAGGCTAATGCACCGCTTTCCTAACAGCGCCCCCAGGGTACCATCGGTGTTCATTCGTCCACTTCTCTTACTGAATGCCGACGTGCCAGCCACCCTGACAGGCGCCGGGGACACAGTAGCAAGCACACAACACGCTGTGTGTTTACACTCAGCGAGGAGTTTACACTCTAGGAGGGAGACGGACAGTAAACGTATCACCTGCCAGACGGAAAGGGATGCTCCGAAGAAAAGGAACTGAGGTGGGGACCTCTCCCCACTTGCGCACAGTTTATCCCACTGCACAGTCTGGCAGATGTGGTTCCTTCTTTCTTATTCGTTGCCACCTCCCCAGCGGTTAGCACAACACTTTGACAAATACAAATTGTAAAAATAATAATAATAATAAAAACCTTAATACAGCAGCTGACATTAATTGAATGTTCCCACCCACCATGAATTCTTTATGTATGTTAGCAGATCTTCACAACAGGCCTTGGAGGTAGTGTATTTACAGTTTCCACAATTTATTCCGGAAATTTAGGTACTTAAGGGTTAAATTACTTGCTGCTCGCTCTGTGCCCAGCACACAATCGTCTATATTCAGAGTAGGAATCTGATTCACATACCTTACACTCTCAGTTACAGAGATTCTGAAGTACAGAGACTGCCCCCGATTCCCGCCTGCCGCCGCCACGACAACTTGGCACTGACCACGGCAATGACCGCACCGCGAACCACTGTGGGCAGCGAGACCACAGCGCACGCGCTAGCAGCAGCCGTGCGCGCTCCTCGCCACAGCCCTCCGCGCTCCTTGCCACAGCCCTCCGTCTTCGGGTTTGGTGCTGTGCCACAATGCAAGTATAATACAGTAATTACTGGTTTGAGCAGACAACGTTTTCGGATAGGTCTGACCATTGTACCACGTTTAAAATATAATCAGCAACTTTCAAATATGAGCCAGGTGGAAAGGGGATTTGACTAGTAAATATAACATTTCAGTAGGGAAAACCTATCTGCGTCTTGAACTTTCTTTTTATTGGACGGGGTTAGAGAGTTAGGGAAACAGAGAAAGAAAGGGAGGAAAGAGACTCAATGTCTAGGAATGTTACGGAGAAGAAAAAATGCTACTACTGTTCCCAGAAATAAGCACAAGAACAGTAACAAAGCAAAACCTACTATCTAATGCACTATCTAATTTCCCTGATGGGGAAATCCTTATGAAAAAGAAAGTTATGAACACTGGCTGGGCATCCGCTCTGTGTCAGGTACAAATGTTTCCTTTACCTCTCTGACCTTCACACACACACACACCTCCCCATCCACTGGGCTGGCTGCATGGTGTCACCCCCTCGCCTAGGAGGGCAGTGCTGCAGGGAATGTGCCTGCCCATGTCCTCCTGGCTAACAGATGGCCCAGAGCCCACCTGCCATGTACTATACCAGACTCCCTATTCAAACAGTGAAATCAGAATCTCAGAGGGCAAGCTCTTCTCAGGCCCTAGGGCCTCTTCCCACCCACCCCAACACACAAACTCTGGACCAAAAACTTAGAGAAAGAAACAGTGAGGGAGAAAAAGAAAAAAAGAAAACAACAACAAGAAAAAGGCTCCAGGTCCATTTGGGACCACGGAGGTATAAGGACAATGGGCATATAACTGGTAGAAAAATATCTTCCACAAACTGGTCTGGTAACCAACAGACCAGCTCTACCACCCTTTTCTCAAGGATTAACCCTTACAAAAGTAACCATTTTCTATATCCCAGGGCAACACTGTGAAATGCTTTGTAATTCTGTGAGTTTTATCAGACGGAAATCAAAATACTATACACATCATGGCTAATTATTTTTCTCTCTGTCCTATCGACAACTTCAGCCATGAGTCCATCATCCATGAATTTATCTATTAATGTAATACTCAATGACATTATAACACCTTTGTTTTTAAGTTTGTAATACCATAAGGAGATCAGACAAAAGCACTTCTTCAAGGGTATCTCCAGACTCTGAAAAAACACTAATTCTGGCAGTGGGCCTCTTCCTGCTTTGATCATTATGGTGAGTGTCAAAGAAAGCTCTCTGCTCGTCTACAGCATCAAGGAACAACATCTGAAAGACAACCACACAGCAGAATGGCAAATGGAGAACCAAACAGCCAAACAGCTGGCTTTCTAGTTTAGTACATTATGCTCCCGTTACCAAGTACCCATAAAAGGTGCCAGGCTGGGAGCCTGCCAAGTAACACTTTCTACTTGGCATCTCCCTAAATAACCAAGCTGAGTACCTGTGTTCCAGGTACAGTGGACACAGCCCCGCCTTCAAGGAGCTCACTCTGTGAAAGGAGACATAAGTAAGGAGATGAAGATCCAGAGTGATATGCACAGTGACTGAGCTATGCACAGTGCTGAGTCCTAGTGCCTAAGAGGTCAGAAAAGAACAGAGGATGGCACCCAATCCAAAATCGAGAGTGGGCAGCAAACTGGTTTCTTCCGGGTTGTGACACTTGAGCTGAATCTCTAAAGATAAATGGATTAAGCACATAAGAGGGAGAAGGGCATTTGTGTCACACAAAGCAGAACAGATGAGCAAATGCAAGGTCTCACAGAGAAGAACAATTGGCTGTCACGAGTCAGACAAGAAACTGAGCACAACTGTCACCTCAGGATCAAAGAGGGGAGTGACAGACAGAGACTGGGGGGCCAGCCGGGCGGGGCCACCACCCTGAGGAAGATCCCAGGACACCGCTTATCTGGCGACACGACACACAAATGGGAATTTTAAACAAAAGCAGGACTGCAGTAGATTTGCAGTTTAAAATGATTTGCATTTTGCATTGCTTCTTTTTAAAATGCAAATCTTGAAAAAGAAGAGAACACTCAGATCAGATCAGATCAGTCGCACAGTCGTGTCCGACTCTTTGCGACCCCATGAACCGCAGCACGCCAGGCCTCCCTGTCCATCACCAGCTCCTGGAGGTCACTCAGACTCACACCCATCAAGTCAGTGATGCCATCCAGCCATCTCATCCTCTGTCGTCCCCTTCTCCTCCTGCCCTCAATCCCTCCCAGCATCAGAGTCTTCTCCAATGAGTCAACTCTTCGCATGAGGTGGCCAAAATACTGGAGTTTCAGCTTTAGCATCATTCCTTCCAAAGAAATTCCAGGATTGATCTCCTTCAGAATGGACTGGTTGGAGAACACTAGTGGTAAGGAAACAAACTCAGGCTCTTGCAGTGATCCAGGTAAAGGCAGAAATGTACAGAATGTAAGGACACAGAACAGACAAGTCAGAATTAACAATTAAAGTTGGAAATGTTCATTAATGAGGAATCAGCTAAGTAATGGATGACATACATAACACAGAGTACTACTGAGCCATGAAAAACAGTATTCCCAATATTCTGATGATATAAGAAAATGATGATGACAGAATATTAAGCTAAAAATATGAAATTATGACAATTTATATGGAGAAGTCAACTGTCTAAAATACTAACAATGACAGTCTCCAAATGACTACTTTGTGGGGAGTGCAACTGTTTTTATTTTTTATACTTCTTTTTGTCCATAATAGGCATTCATTTATCAAGTGTGTAAAGAGCACTTTCCATGCACAAGGCACAAGTGCAGGTGCTAGGCACAATGGTCTACAAAACAGACATGAGTCCTGGCCTCATGAGATTTATAATCCAGTAAAGTACACACTACACTTAACCATCAGAAGAAATATTCAATTTTTAATTTAAATACAGAGGGGAGGGAAGGGAAAGAGGAACTCATTTGCTAGTTTTAACAGATTTTTAGTGGACTCCTTGTGATTTTCTATATATGAGATCATGTTAATTGTACTTATTCCTTCCCAATCTGGGTGCTTTTTACCTCATTTTCTTGCCCAACTGTCCCAGCTAATACCTCCAGAACAATGGGGAATAGAAGAGGGGAAAGCTGATGTCGTTGCTTGTTCCTGATCTAGGGCAAAAACTCTTTCACAAAAGTTTAAAAGGTATTACCTGTGGGTTTTTCATAGAGTGTACTTTATCAGACTTTGGGAACACTCCTAATTTGTTGAACATTTTTATCACTGAAAGGGTTTCAAAATCTATCAAATACTTTTACTGTGTCTGTTGAAGTAATTATATGGTTTCTGCTCTTTATCCTATTGGCATAGTATCAGAAATTAATTGATTCTCAGACGCTAAACCAACCTTGCATTTCCAGATTATGATTGTGTATGATCCTATGCAATTGTAGTATATCCTTCTTACATGTGGCCTGGATTTTGTTTGCTAGTATCTCACTGTGGATTTCTGCATCTATATTCATTAGAGATACTAATGAATCTAATGGTCTGTAGTTTTCTTGTGATGTTTTTTTGGAATCAGGGTGATACTGGACTCAAACAATAAACTGGGAAATATTTCTTCCTCTTCTAAATTTTGGAATAGTTTGTGAAGAATGAGTTGGCTTAAAACTCAACATTAAGAAAAGTAAGGTCATGGCATCTGGTCCCATCACATCATGGCAAATAGATGGGGAAACAGTGAAAACAGTGTCAGACTTTGTTTTGGGGGGCTCCAAAATCACTGCAGATGGTGACTGCAGTAATGAAAGTAAAAGACGCTGCACCTTGGAAGAAAAGTTATGACCAACCTAGACAGCATATTAAAAAGCCGAGACATTACTTTGCCAACAAAGGTCCGTCTAGTCAAAGCTATGGCTTTTCCATTAGTCACTTATGGATGTGAGAGTTGGACTATAAAGAAAGCTGAGTGCTGAAGAATTGATGCCTTTGAACTGTGGTGTTGGAGAAGACTCTTGAGAGTCCCCTGGACTGCAAGGAGATCAAACCAGTCCATCCTAAAGGAAATCAGTCCTGAATATTCATTGGAAAGACTGATGCTGAAGCTGAAACTGCAATACTTTGGCCACCTGATATGAAGAACTGGCTCTTTAGAAAAGACCCTGATTGAACTTTCCATGGCATCACCGACTCAACGGACATTGAGTTTGAGCAGGCTCCGGGAGTTGGTGATGGACAGGGAAGCATGGCATGCTGCGGTCCACTGGGTCACAAAGAGTCGGACATGACTGAACAACTGAACTGAATTGAACTGTGAAGAATGAGTTCTAATTATTTCTTAAATGTTTGGTAGGATTCACCAGTGAAGCCATCTATACCTGGGCTTTTCTTATTAAGAAAGAAAGTTTGTTTTTAACCAATTCTCTCTCTTTACCAGTCCATTCAGATTTTCTATTTATTCAGTCACTATGGTAATTTGTGTCTTTCAAAGTATCTGTCCATTTCCTCCAAGACACTTAATTTATGAGCAAGAAGTGTTCAAAGTATTCCTTTACAATCCTTTTCATTTCTGTAAAGTCCATAGTTATGTATAAGTATTCCCTTGAGACCTGAGTTCGATCCCTGGGGTTGGGAGGATCCCTTGGGGAAGGGAACAGCATCCCACTCCAATATTCTTTCCAGGAGAACTCCATGGACAGAGGGCTGCAGTCCATGAGGTCACAAAGAGTTGGACATAACTGAGTGACTAATGCAGACATAATCCTTTTCATTTCTCTATAATTTGTAGTTATGTATCTTTTTCATTCCTGATTTTTGTCATCAGTCTTCTTCCTTTCTTTCAGTCAATGTAGCTAAATTTTATCAATTTTGTTGATCTTTTCAAAGAACCAATTTTTGGTTTATTTTCTCTGTTGTTTTTCTATTCCCCTTTTCATTAACTTCCATTCTAATCTGTATTACTTCCTTCATTCTGCCCCTTTTAGATTTAATTTGCTCTTCTTTCCCCGTCTTAAGATAGAAGCTTAGGTAACTGATTTGAGATTTATCTTCATTTTATTAAGTATTTACAGCCAAATGTTCACTTCTAAGTACTGCTTTAGCTGCATCCCATAAATTTTGAAATGGCTGTATTCTTATTTTCATTCATCTCAAAATACTTCCTAATTTCCCTTGTGATTTCTTATGTAGCTCACTGGTTATTTAGGAGTCAGTCTGTTAATTTCCAGATATTTGTGAATTCCTCACATTTCTGTCTACTATTAATTTCCAATCTCATTTCACTGTGTTAGAGAACATACTCTAAGTTCAATCGCTCAGTCCTGTCTGACTCTTGGCAACCCCATGGACTGCTGCATGCCAGGCTTCCCTGTCCATCACCAACTCCCAGAGCTTGCTCAAACTCATGTCCATTGAGTTGGTGATGCCATCCAACCAGCTCATCCTCTGTCATCCCCTTCTCCTTCTGCCTTCAGTCTTTCCCAGCATCAGGGTCTTTTCCAATGAGTCAGTTCTTCACATCAGCTGGCCAAAGTATTGGCATTTCAGCTTCAGCATCAGTCCTTCCAATGAATAGTCAGGACTGATTTCCTTTAGGATGGACTGGTTGGATCTCCTTGCAGTCCAAGGGACTCTCAAGAGTCTTCTCCAACACCACAGTTCAAAAGCATCAATTCTTCAGCACTCAGCTTTCTTTCTTTATACTCCAACTCTCATAGCTTTGACTAGATGGACCTTTGTTGGCAAAGTAATGTCTCTGCTTTTTACTATGCTGTCTAGGTTGGTCATAACTTTCCTTCCAAAGCTTTTCCCTCTTTTCCCGAGTGAGAAGATGCATACCTTGTCAGCATAGTCTCTAAGCGTCTTTAATTTCATGGCTGCAGTCACCATCTGTAGTGATTTTGGAGCCCAAGAAAATAAAGTCTGTCACTCTTTCCACTGTTTACCCATCTACATGCCATGAAGTGATAGGACCAGATGCCATGATCTTAGTTTTCTGAATGTTGAGTTTTAAGCCAGCTTTTTCACTCTCCTCTTTCACTTTCATCAAGAGACTCTTTAGCTCTTCTTTGCTTCCTGTCATAAGGGTTGTGTTATCCGCATATCTGAAGTTATTGATATTTCTTCCAGCAATCTTGATGCCAGCTTGTGCTTCATCCAGCCCGGGATTTCCCATGATGTACTCTGCATGTAAGTTAAATAAGCAGAGTGACAATATACAGCCTTGACATACTCCTTTTGCAATGTGGAACCACTCCATTGTTCCATGTCTGGCTCTAACTGTTGCTTCTTGACCTGCATACAGATTACTCAGGAGGCAGGTAAGGTGGTCTGGTATTTCCATCTCTTGAAGAATTTTCCACAGTCTATTGTGATCCACACAGTCAAAGGCTTTTGTGTAGTCAGTTAAGCAGAAGTACATGTTTTTCTGAAATTCTCTTGCTTTTTCAATGACCCAACGGATGTTGGCAATTTGATCTCTGGTTTCTCTGCCTTTTCTAAATCCAACTTGAAATCTGAAAGTTCTAGGTTCATGTACCGTTGAAGCCTGGCTTGGAGAATTTTGAGCATTACTTTGCTAGCATGTGAGATGAGTGCAACTGTGCAGTAGTTTAAATATTCTTTGGCATTGCCTTTCTTTGAGATTGGAATGAAAACTGACCTTTTCCAGTCCTGTGGCCACTGCAGAGTTTTCCAAATTTGCTGGCATATTGAATGCTGAGTCCTCTACATGATTTACATTCTTTAAAATATGCTGAGGCTGGTTTTATGGACTAGCATATGGTCTGTCCTAGAGAATATTCCAGGTGCACTTGAGAAAAATCTGATACTTCCTGCATGTTCTATAAATGTTTTCAAAGTCTAGTCAGCATACAGTGGTGGTGTTCACATCTTCTATTTCCTTACCAATTTTCTGCCTAGTTTTGCATCCATTATTTAAAAAACGTATTGAAGTCCCCAACTGTTCTTTTGTTAAGCAGTTCAGAATTATTTAAGGAAATTATATTAGTTTCAGGCTGCTGCATATTGTCACCATGTTTATTTAACTTATATGCAGAGTACATCATGAGAAATGCTGGACTGGAAGAAACACAAGTTGGAATCAAGATTGCCGGGAGAAATATCAATAACCTCAGATATGCAGATGACACCACTCATGGCAGAAAGTGAAGAGGGGCTAAAAAGCCTCTTGATGAAAGTGAAAGTGGAGAGTGAAAAGGTTGGCTTAAAGCTCAACATTCAGAAAACGAAGATCATGGCATCTGGTCCCATCACTGCATGGGAAATAGATGGGGAAACAGTGGAAACAGTGTCAGACTTTGTTTTTCTGGGCTCCAAAATCACTGCAGATGGTGACTGCAGCCATGAAATTAAAAGACGCTTACTCCTTGGAAGGAAAGTTATGACCAACCTAGATAGCATATTCAAAAGCAGAGACATTACTTTACCAACAAAGGTTCGCCTAGACAAGGCTATGGTTTTTCCTGTGGTCATGTATGGATGTGAGAGCTGGACTGTGAGGAAGGCTGAACGCCGAAGAATTGATGCTTTTGAACTGTGGTGTTGGAGAAGACTCTTGAGAGTCCCTTGGACTGCAAGAAGATCCAACCAGTCCATTCTGAAGGAGACCAATCCTGGAATTTCTTTAGAAGGAATGATGCTAAAGCTGAAACTCCAGTATTTTGGCCACCTCATGCGAAGAGTTGACTCATTGGAGAAGACTCTGATGCTGGGAGGGATTGAGGGCAGGAGGAGAAGGGGACGTCAGAGGATGAGATGGCTGGATGGCATCACTGACTCGATGGATGCGAGTTTGAGTGACCTCCGGGAGCTGGTGATGGACAGGGAGGCCTGGCGTGCTGCGGTTCATGGGGTCGCAAAGAGTCGGACATGACTGAGCGACTGATCTGATCTGATATTAGTTTCATATTGCCACTGTAACAAATTGTCACCAGCTTAGTGGCTTCTTGTTTATAATGTATTACCTTATGGTAGTGAAAGTCAGAGTCTAAAATGGGCACATGCAGGCAGCATTTCTTCTGAAGACTCCAAGGGAGAATCCTTTTCCTTGTCCCTCCCATCTTCCAGAGGTTGCCAGTACTCCTGGCTGCGGCCACACCACCCCAGTCTGTTAACATGGTCTTCTAACTCTGACTCCTCCTCCACACTCCTCTTGTAGGGACCAGTGCCGATCATACTGGGCCCACCCAGATGACTAGGGATATCTCCTCCACCTCAAGGTCTCTAACCCAATCATACCTACACAGTCCCCTTTGCCATTTAAGGTAGCACTCACAAGTTCTGAAAACTAGGATATGGCCACATTTTGGGGCCACTGCTCAGTCTACCACAAACAGTAATTGAAACATATTTCTGAATCAAGCCCTAGTTTATTTTTATTTCATGCCACTAAGCATCAGGGTCAGGATAAACCAAGCACTTTTCAGCCCTACTTTTGACATATAACCTTGTGCTCTTTGGGCATTCTTTATTTAATTACTATTGCATCAATTATTTTTAGTTATTGTCTCTATATATTTTTCTCATATTTTATGAAATTATTTCAAGTGATCATGTTGAATATGTATGACTGAAACAAAAACCTGCAAACAAGATACACCTTTTATGGCATCAAAAAAAGAGCAGAGATTTTTTAGTCAAAACAGAGCTTGGCTTTACTCTTTCTCAGGCTCAGTTTCATTGTATATAAAATAGGGGTATTAAGAGAAGGCCATCTTCCTGACCCAGGCACTGAACCTCAGACTCCTGCATCACAGGCAGATTCTTTACTGTCTAAGCCACCAGGGAAGCCCATTTATCTGTAGAAGGCTGCTGCAAAGATTAAGTAATGTATGAAACAATATGGAAAATAGATGAGAGGAATGGTAACTGAGGAGTAATTTAACAGAAAGAATATGAGCTTGGGAATCAGACTGACAAAGTCCACAGCCTTCAGTTCAAGCTTGCCATGTAACACTGAGCCAATCACAGTTCCATGGAAGCCTGTTTTCTCATGTATAAAGTGAAATTTATGCCATTCATCTCAGATTCATCTCAGAGGGCTGTACTCAGAATTGAGAAAAATATGCTCTGTAAATCTCCTGACACAGTATATGACACTTAGCAAGAACTCAACAAAATACCTCATCATTATTAATAATTACATGACACAAATAAGTTATTTTAACATCTCTAAAACCCCTGATGTATAATTTGAGATAATGCCCTAATTCATGAAAATCCCTAAAACCATGTTGAAGCTATACTCAGTACTTGATAAACATCAGTTTCTGCTGCCTCTCCAATCTCTTAAGTGGTTGACAAAATAGTGCCCCCTCCCTCAAAGATGCCCACATTCTGATTTCCAGAACCAGAGAATCTAAGTTGCAGGCAAAGGAGGATTAGTGGTTGCAGAGAAAACTAAGGTTCCTGATCAGCTGACCTTAAAATGGGGAGATTATCCTGCATTATCCAAGTGAGCCAAATATAATCAGGATCTTAAAGATGGATGAGGAAAGCAGGAGAGAGAGAGCCACAGAAGAGGCAGTGCTGATACCCTGACTATACCCTGACTCCAGCCCAGAGACCCACTCCAAACATGTCACCTTCAGAACTATAAGATAATGAAGCAAACAAATGTGCACCCATGTGTCCCAGCAGACATACAAAACTAATGCACTCTCTTGTCCAGTTTTTCAATTTTAATGTAAAGTGTTGTCGCCCAGTCCTGTCCAACTCTTTGCGACCCCATGGACTGTAGCCTACCAGGCGCCTCATCTGTGGGATTTTCCAGGCAAGAGTACTAGAGTGACATATGAATCAGAAAACTGAAAAAGGAAAAAGCAGATTGTTTTTGTTTTCTCTATACAGATACATGCACCTCATCTTAAAAGGATGACTTAATAAAATCACTTCCAACTGACCTGTATTGAGTGAGTGATCCTAACAGGGCTTGATTCCTGGCCCCTGCCATAAAAGAACTTAGAAGATACTGAAATATAAACTGACTTGTTAACATTCTGGCCCAACAATGTAAAATAATATAATTAAGATACAATGTACACCAAAGAAGAACCTAAGGTTAAAAGAAAGAGTCAAAGTGAGTGGAGTCTTTATTAAACTAAACAAAGGACTTCCCTGGTGTCCAGTGGTTAATACTCTGCACTCCCAATGCAGAGGACCCAGATTCAATCCCTGGTCAAGGAACTAGATCCCACATATCCCAACTGAAAAAGCCCATGTGCCACAACTGAAATCTGCTGCTGAGTCACTTCAGTCATGTCTGACTCTGTGCGACCCCACAGACGGCAGCCCACCAGGCTCCCCTGTCCCTGGGATTCTCCAGGCAAGAACACTGGAGTGGGTTGCCACTTCCTTCTCCAATGCACAAAAGTGAAAAGTGAAAGTGAAGTTGCTCAGTTGTGTCCGACCCCCAGCAACCCCATGGACTGCAGCCTACCAGGCTCCTCCGTCCATGGGATTTTCCAGGCAAGAGTACTGGAGTGGGGTGCCACTGCCTTCTCCAACTGAAGTCTGGTGCAGCCAGTCTGGTGCAGCCAAATAAATAAACTAAAAACCTAAGTAATACAAGATCAAATCAGTCAATCCTAAAGGAAGTCAGTCCTGAAAACTCACTGGAAGGACTGATGTTGAAGCCAAAATTCCAATACTTTGGCCACCTGATTCGAGGAGCTCTGACTCATTGGAAAAGACCCTGATGCTGGGAAAGACTGAGGGCAGGAGAAGGGAATGACAGAGGATGAGATGGTAGGATGGCATCACTGACTCAACGCACATGAATCTGAGCAAACTCCAGGAGATGGTGAAGGAGAGAGAAGCCTGGCATGCTGCAGTCCAGTTCAGTTCAGTTCAGTTCAGTCATTCAATCGTGTCCGACTCTTTGAGAACCCATGAATCATGCGTGCAGCACACCAGGCCTCCCTGTCCATCACCAACTACCAGAGTTCACTCGGACTCACATCCATCGAGTCAGTGATGCCATCCAGCCATCTCATCCTCTCTCATCCCCTTCTCCTCCTGCCCCCAATCCCTCCCAGCATCAGTCTTTTCCAATGAGTCAACTTTTTGCATGAGGTGGCCAAAGTACTGGAGTTTCAGCTTTAGCATCATTCCTTCCTGATCTCCTTCAGAATGGACTGGTTGGATCTCCTTGCAGTCCAAGGGACTCTCAAGAGTCTTCTCCAACACCACAGTTCAAAAGCATCAATTCTTCGGCGCTCAGCCTTCTTCACAGTCCAGCTCTCACATCCATACATGACCACTGGAAAAAGCATAGCCTTGACTAGACGGACCTTTGTTGGCAAAGTAATGTCTTTGCTTTTCAATATGCTATCTAGGTTGGTCATAACTTTCCTTCCAAGGAGTAAGTGTCTTTTAATTTCACGGCTGCAGTCACCATCTGCAGTGATTTTTGAGCCCAGTAAAATAAAGTCTGACACTTTTTCCACTCTTTCCCCATCTATTTCCCATGAAGTGATGGGACTGGATGCCATGATCTTCGTTTTCTGAATGTTGAGCTTTAAGACAACTTTTTCACTCTCCACTTTCACTTTCATCAAGAGGCTTTTTAGCCCCTCTTCACTTTCTGCCATAAGGGTGGTGTCATCTGCATATCTGAGGTTATTGATATTTCTCCTGGCAATCTTGATTCCAGCTTGTGCTTCTTCCAGTCCAGCATTTCTCATGATGTACTCTGCATATAAGTTAAATAAGCAGGGTGACAATATACAGCCTTGATGTACTCCTTTTCCTATTTCGAACCAGTATGTTGTTCCATGTCCAGTTCTAACTGTTGCTTCCTGACCTGCATACAGATTTCTCAAGAGGCAGGTCAGGTGGTCTGGTATTCCCATCTCTTTCAGAATTTTCCATAGTTTATTGTTATCCACACAGTCAAAGGCTTTGGCATAGTCAATAAAGCAGAAATAGATGTTTTTCTGGAACTCTCTTGCTTTTTCCATGATCCAGCGGATGCTGCCAAATTGATCTCTGGTTCCTGTGCCTTTTCTAAAACCAGCTTAAACATAAGGAAGTTCACGGTTCACATATTGCTGAAGCCTGGCTTGGAGAATTTTGAGCATTATTTTACTAGCGTGTGAGATGAGTGCAATTGTGCGGTAGTTTGAGCATTCTTTGGCATTGCCTTTCTTTGGGATTGGGATGAAAACTGACCTTTTCCAGTCCTGTGGCCACTGCTGAGTTTTCCAAATTTGCTGGCATATTGAGTGCAGCACTTTCACAGCATCATCTTTCAGGATTTGAAATAGCTCGACTGGAATTCTATCACCTCCACTAGCTTTGTTCCTAGTGATGCTTTCTAAGGCCCACTTGACTTCACATTCCAGGATGTCTGGCTCTAAGTCAGTGATCACACCATTGTGGTTATCTAGGTCGTGAAGCTCTTTTTTGTATTTTTGTTCTTCTGTGTATTCTTGCCACCTCTTCTTAATATCTTCTGCTTCTGTTAGGTCCATACCATTTCTGTCCTTTATCGAGCCCATCTTTGCATGAAATGTTCCCTTGGTATCTCTAATTTTCTTGAAGAGATCTCTAGTCTTTCCCATTCTGTTGTTTTCCTCTATTACTTTGCACTGATCGTTGAGGAAAGCTTTCTTATCTCTTCTTGCTATTCTTTGGAACTCTGCATTTAGATGCTTATATCTTTCCTTTTCTCCTTTGCTTTTCACTTCTCTTTTCACAGCTATTTGTAAGGCCTCCCCAGACAGCCATTTTGCTTTTTTGCATTTCTTTTCCATGGGGATGGTCTTGATCCCTGTCTCCTGTACAATGTCACGAACCTCATTCCATAGTTCATTAGGCACTCTATCAGATCTAGGCCCTTAAATCTATTTCTCACTTCCACTGTATAATCATAAGGGATTTGATTGAGGTCATACCTGAATGGTCTAGTGGTTTTCGCTACTTTCTTCAATTTAAGTCTGAATTTGGCAGTAAGGAGTTCATGTCTGAGCCACAGTCAGCTCCTGGTCTTGTTTTTGCTGACTGTATAGAGCTTCTCCATCTTTGGCTGCAAAGAATAGAATCAATCTGATTTCGGTGTTGACCATCTGGTGATGTCCATGTGCAGAGTCTTCTCTTGTGTTGTTGGAATAAGGTGTTTGCTATGACCAGTGCATTTTCTTGGCAAAACTCTTATTAGTCTTTGCCCTGCTTCATTCCGTATTCCAAGGCCAAATTTACCTGTTACTCCAGGTGTTTCTTGACTTCCTACTTTTGCATTCCAGTCCCATATAATGAAAAGAATATCTTTTTTGGGTGTTAGTTCTAAAAGGTCTTGTAGGTCTTCATAGAACCGTTCAACTTCAGCTTCTTCAGCATTACTGGTTGGGGCATAGACTTGGATTACTGTGATACTGAATGGTTTGCCTTGGAAACAGAGATCATTCTGTCGTTTTTGAGATTGCATCCAAGTGCTGCATTTCGGACTCTTTTGTTGACCATGAGTGCTGCAGTCCATGAGGTCACAAAGAGTCAAACACAACTGAGCGACTGAACAAAACAAAAGCAAGACATAGTATGCATTTCCCTTGGGGATTGGGCTAGCTTCAAGAGCACTACCTGGTAAGTTTCAAGGGGAAATTTATGGTTTAAAACCTATACTAAATATTGTGATTTTGTTTAACCACAAGAAATGCTTTTTCTTTATGTATATGTGATAACGGTAGAGACCAATATCTTCTCTTCAAATAAGAAAACCAATTCAAGGTACTTAGAAAAGTTTGCTACTAAAATTTTCAAACAGAAGGCAAAATTATACTGGGGAAGGGGTTTTTTGTTTGTTTGTTTGTTTTTAAGGTTAACTGAGTAGGAACTGACAACTTTAAAATGAAATGAAATCTGAAACATGAACTGACACTTTACTAATTCTTACTATAGTCTGAAGGCAAAGGAACTGAAAAACAAAACGTCAGGTATGTCAGTGACATACCCAGTGTCTTGGGGACACCAAGGATCTGTGCTGTCCTCTCCAAAGCCTGTAACAGCATTACCAGTGGAAAGAACCAAGGCCCAAGTGAGGCTCTGAGACCCCTGTCACCCCGCCTGGGATACAGCACAGGAAGACGGGGCCTCAGGGGTCTGGGAAATGAAGCTAAAAGCTATCCTCTGAAAAGGGAGACTTCTCTGGGCTTTTCTCCTCCCACTCTCCTTTCGGGGCCCACTTTCCCAGGTAGCTGCGGCAGTAAGAAAGCCCCACAGGGCTACCCATCTTGGCTGAGCTCTTGCCAACCATGCAGAAGCCCAGATAAGAACAACGTGAGCCAGAGAGAGGCAGAGAAGCTCGTCTGCTCCTGCCTGAGTCCAAAGTGAAAGGTGCTGGGGCCAAAACAATTGCTTGCCAAAGGGTCATGTGCCAAAGTTCTGTGGCCACAGTTCTTTCACTATGATCAGAGCATGGAAGGCTGCTTGGAAGGCTGTCTGCTACCCAGCCTAAGTCCCCATGGAGCCCTGAGGCCTGGGAAACCTTGGTCAGCTGGCAGGACTCACACTCAGGGTGGAATCCGGAGCCACTACCACCTGCAAATGTAGCAACGCAACAATCTCAGAGAGCAGTGATGTCTACCTGTATTTGCTGGTGAGAAACCAGAAGCCGCAAAGCACAGCCTTTAAAGTCTCCTGGAAAGTGTAAACCAGCCCCAAGTCAATCCAGAAGATGTGTGGTCAGGAGCCAGCGTGGCAGACAGACAAGCCTTCAACATTCTGACCTCCCCTACATTTCCTGAGGCTCCTCTACATTCTATCACTTAGGGTTCGTGAAGCCTACAGAGACCCTACTTGGCTTCAGAATCACCAGTAGCGACAGATTTTAAGATTTCTATTTGAAATACATCACACGTAAAAAAGGCTTTTAAAATAAACATTTTAAGGTGTAATTTACACTGATGGAATCACGCGGCCTTTATGAAGCTAGTCACCTTAAGAACAGGAAAGAATGGTGGGTTTCTTCTCCTTTGCCAAAGGCTCCTGTTGATGTGGCTGCACGGATTCCATCCTCTGCCCTTTCCTCCTTCGACCCTGCACAGGCACCCTGTCCCTGGGGGATATCATCTCCCAGAGGATCTCAACATCCTCTGTGGCTTCAGCTGTGTTCCAGAAGCTTAAAATGCATTCACACTCCTCAGCCATTCGGGGGTCTTGCATGCTGTAGTGCCTGCCTACCCCTCTAGCCCCACTTCTTAATACACTGCTGCTTTTACCTTATATTTCAGACTGACTGATAAAAGAAACTGCTTTCCCCTGTCACTCACTCAACAAACACTGAGGGCCCGCTGGGTGGCAGGCACTGTTCTGGGCACTTGCAGTTCAGCAGGGAATAAAGCTTCGGGGCTCAGAAGCCTCGGAGAAGGCAATGGCACCCCACTCCAGTACTCTTACCTGGAAAATCCCATGGACGGAGGAGCCTGGTGGGCTGCAGTCCATGGGGTCACTAAGAGTCGGACACGACTGACTTCACTTTCACTTTTCACTTTCATGCATCGGAGAAGGAAATGGCAACCCACTCCAGTGTTCTTGCCTGGAGAATCCCAGGGACGGGGGAGCCGTGGTAGGCTGCCGTCTATGGGGTCGCACAGAGTTGGCCACAAATGAAGCGACTTAGCAGCAGCAGCTCAGAAGCCTGGAGTATATATTGTCACCAAAACCTCACAGGAAGTCTAGGACGTGAGTAGTGTCACGACTGTCTCAACAAACTAAAGCGCTGGTGTTTAGGGAGGCGAAGGGATGTGCCCAGATCCGGAAATCCCTAAACAACGCAGGGAGGCAGCCCACAGGTCTGAGTCCCAGACTCAAGGCTCGAGCGCACGCTGCCGGTGCACACACGGTCCCAGCTGCCCGAGAGAGGGAGCTTCTTCTCTCAAAAGCAGCAGCCAGAAACTCGAGCAAAATAACAGCCTTTCTCCGTTTTCCTTTACCAAGGCATCCTGAAATCATGAACCCACGACCCTGAGCCCAGCTGACCAGTCATCCTACAGACACTTTCTGAGCACCGACCATCTCCTGGGCTCTGCACTCAGCACTGGAGGAGGAAGCCAAGCCAAGAAGGCAGATTTTCCGTCTGTAGGAAGCTGGAATGCCCATGGGAGAAACAGCTCCCAACAAAGCATTCTAATCCAGAGTGTGACAGAGGTAGGCATGGCTGAGAAGAGGCGGGGCTGTACTGGGGCCTGGGGGGAACACTGAAGAGAAGAGAGTGGAGGAGGAGAGGGACCTCACAGGCAGGCCTTGCTTTACCAGCAGGAAGCGGCTGGAGCAGGAACGGCTGCCCGCGTGTCTCCCCGACATCAGGCCTCACCCTGGGCCTTCCCGCTGCCCTGGTCCCCGGGAAGACCCCGTGCATGGTCCTCATTACAGCACTCACCACCCTGCAATATAAATATCTTTTAATTTGGCTGCTTCCCCACTGAGCTGAGAACCCTTTAAGCTGGATGAAGGACTCCCAGCCCTGAGCCCAGCCTGAGCGTGCCACCCTTCCTGAGCAAGAAGTGGACACCCTCCAGCCCAGCGGAGACACCAGGGAGAAACTCACACCTCCCGGCCTCCTGCCGAGGGTCCTCCCCAGCAGCCAGCAGGGGTTTCCCAAGGCTCCGAAAGTCCTCAGCATGAGGAGCAGACAGCGCCCCACCTGCCAGACGCTGGCTCCCAACGCTCCCAACACTACCTTCTGTCCCACATCCTTTGTTGCAGGTAACACAGGGCCCAGGACCACAAAGACCGGCAGGCAGGACCCCAGGTGGTCTCTAGATCAAAGCTTAGAGTGGGCAGGGCTGGGAGGGGCTGGGCCGCGGCCCATCTCCCCACTGGGCCCCAGAAGATGGGAACAAGGACCATGCTCTGCGGCCAGCGGCCTCTGGGGCACAGGGCACTGACCGCGGGACACAGATCCCCTGATGCTCGTTTCAGACATGAAGAGCCTTCAGCCCAAAGAGTTCATTATCAACAAGGGCACTGCTCCCATCTAGCATTTCAGCAAAGCCCTGACAGAGGACAAGGAGACAGAGAGCACACAACCCATGCACTGCGCTGAGTGGCATGGCCTCCGCTGCTGCCCGCCCTCCGACCTCACTGCGGACCACACGAGCGGGCAGCAGCTCTGACCCCCTGGGCTCTGACTGGCAGAACCAGCACACTCACTCGGTGAGGGGCCGGGAGAGCTGCCTCTGACTCAGAGTCACCACCAAAGCATAACTTCCTCGAGAGTACTTTTCACACTCAAAACCACAACACAAAGTAAAATCCACTGAGCAAATCAAAGTCCTATGGAGCCACCTCAAGACCTGAGGACAAAAGCCCAGGGGAGAGGAGACAGCCATCTCCCACCTTCTCAGCAGACCAGGGCTCCCCACAGAACCATGAAGTGCTCTGAGACACAGAACTTTAAGACCACTTTTTATGGATTTTAGAGAAAGGGTTGTGCCTGCAATGCAGAAGACGTGGGTTCCATCGCTGGGTCGGGAATATTCCCTGAAGAAAGAAAGAGCAACCCACTCCAGTCTTCTTGTCTAGAAAATCCTACGGGCAGAGGAGTCTGGCGGGCTACAGTCCATGCAGTTGCAAAGAGTCAGACACGACTTAGCGATTAACATTCTCACTTTATACAGTAACGGTGAAGGACTACAACCAACTGAATGCATACAGATAGCTGATGGAGGGCAGGCAAGAGGTAGGGAAGATGAAAGAAAAAAATAAAAATGTTCCCTTTCAGCAGAATGTCAACCAATACACATGCAGACAGAATGTCCGAGTGAAAAAATTATCATTTTACAACCATCACAGTAATGATTAATTCATGTAAGAAACATTAATGGTTACTAAAATTTGTGAGGGACAGTTTAATAAGGAGTATTTACACAGTCTCAAAGCATCACCCCACAAAAGTGCTAATTAATTACAAAAGGAAAATGGAAACTTTACAGGGGACAAAACCAGCACCACCTACATCAAGTGAACAAAACTTAGCCTCATCAATAACAACAGCATAAAGTGACAATGAAACTGTGTGCCTCCTGCTGTGATGTATTGAGGAGGACACACCATCACCTTGGTGGAACTCCTGCCAAGAGTGCACAGATGAGTCGTTCAGTCATGTCTGACTGTTTGCAACCCCATGGACTGCAGCACACCAGGCCTCGCTGTCCATCACCAACTCCCAGAACTTGCTCAAACTGATGTCCATCAAGTTGGTGATGCCATCCAACCATCTCATCTTCTGTCATCCCCTTCTCCTCCTGCCTTCAATCTTTCCCAGCATCAGGGTCTTTTCTAAGGAGCCAGTTCTTCATATCAGGTGGCCAAAGTACTGACTGGAGTTTCAGCTTTAGCATTAGTCCTTCCAATGAATATTCAGGGCTGATTTCATTTAGAACTGACTGGTTTGATCTCCTTACAGGGACTCTTGACTCCTTGCAGAGTCTCCAAGGGACTCTCAAGAGTCTTTTCCAATAAAAACACAGTTCAAAAGCATCCATTCTTCAGTCCTCAGTCTTCTTTATGGTCCAAATCTCACATTCATACATGACTAGTGGAAAAACCACAGCTTTGACTAAATGGACCTTTGTCAGCAAAGTAATGTCTCTATTTTTAATATGCTGTCTAGGTTGGTCATAGCTTTTCTCCCAAAGAGCTGCTGCTGCTGCTAAGTCGCTTCAGTCGTGTCCGACTCTGTGCGACCCCATAGACGGAAGCTCACCAGGCTCCCCTGTCCCTGGGATTCTCCAGGCAAGAACACTGGAGTGGGTTGCCATTTCCTTCTCCAACGTATGAAAGTGAAAAGTCAAAGTGAAGTCGCTCAGTCGTGTCCGACTCTTAGCGACCCCACGGACTGGAGCCTACCAGGCTCCTCTGTCCATGGGATTTTCCAGGCAAAAGTACTGGGGTGGGGTGCCATTGCCTTCCCCGTCCCAAAGAGCAAGCATCTTTTAATTTCATGGCTGCAGTCACTATCTGCAGTGATTTTGGAGCCCAAGAAAATAAAGTCTCTCACTGTTTCCACTGTTTTCCCATCTATTTGCCATGAAGTGATGGGACTGGATGCCATGATGATCTTAGTTTTTTGAATGTTGAGTTTTAAGCCAACTTTTTCACTCTACTCTTTCACTTTCATCAGGAGACTCTTAAGTTCTTCTTCACTTTCTGCCATAAGATGGTGTCATCTGCATATCTGAGGTTTCTCTGGGCAATGTTGATTCCAGCTTGTGCTTCATCCAGCCTGGCATTTCCCATGATGTATTCTGCATGCAAGTTAAATAAGCAGGGTGACGATATCAGCCTTGACATACTCCTTCCCCAATTTGGAACCAGTCTGTTGTTCCATATGGATGTGCATACAGATTTCTCAAAAGGCAGGTAAGGTGGTCTGGTATTCCCATCTCTTGAAGAATTTTACAGTCTGTTGTGATCCACACAGTCAAAGGCTTTTGTGTAGTCAATAAAGCAGAAGTATATGTTTTTCTGAAATTCTTTCACTTTTTTGATGACCCAATGGATGTTGGCAATTTGATCTCTGGCTCCTCTGACTTTTCTAAATCCAACTTGAACATCTGAAAGCTCTCAGTTCATATACTGTTGAAACTTGGCCTGGAGAACTTTGAGCATTACTTTGCTATTGTGTGAGATGAGTGCAATTATGCAGTAGTTTGAACATTGTTTGGCACTGCCTTTCTTTGGGATTGGAATGAAAACTTTTCCAGTCCTGTGGCCACTGCTGAGTTTTCCAAATTTGCTGGAATATTCAATGTAGCACTTTCACAGCATCATCTTTTAGGATTTGAAAGAGCTCAACTGGAATTCCATCACCTCCACTGGCTTTAACAGTATGAACAGAGTGCACAACATGAATCTAAATGTAAAGAAACAGACAAGCCACACTGAGAGGTACTCTACAAGAACCCGGCCCATGTAGTGTTCAAATATGCATGCCATGAAAGGCACAGACAGAGGAGCTGTTCCAAAGTAAGAGACTAAAATGCTTGACAGCTAAATGCAATGTGTGGTCTTGATCCTGATCCTATAAAAGACAAAACTGGAACAACTGGCGAGAGTAGCACATGGACTACAAGTTATATAATAAAAATACCAAAATGATGACTAACTTCTGTCATCAATGTTAACTGGTAAGTACAGTTATGTCAGAAACAGCCCTTAATCTCAAAAAATACAAAGGTACTTAGGTATTAGGAGTAAAGATAGATAACACACACACACACACACACACACACACACACACACACACACCCCTTACTCTCAAATGAGTTATGAAAATAGACAGAATGGCAAAGCCAGATATGGGAAAATGTAAACAACTGGTAAATCCTGACGAACAGGTATACAGGGGGTTTTACCCCTATTCTTTTAACTCTCTGTAAGTTTAAAGTTGTTTTCAAATAAAAATTGTAATGCCAGGAAGGAAAATGGGAAGGGGGAGATGAAAGAAGACAGATAACCACAACATACAATGACAAGCAGGAATGTGAAGATGTTATAGAAACATAGAAATTAACAGGAATTAATAACCTGGAGGAGTCAGAAAATTTACCTATTCTGCCCAAGTCCTTTCCTCCAATTTCTGCATCCAGCTAATCCTCTCTGAGAAAACCTCTGCCAGAAAGCCTAGCCTGGTCCTGAGATGAGAGAGGTCATTCTGATCCCCTAAAGCCCCTATGTCGTCGTCTTCTACAGCACTTAACACACTCTTAAAATTGTTCCCCCTACATGTTTATCTCCCCCACTGGATTACAGATTCTTTGATTAAAATATGATAGTGGTGGTGATGAAGAGGAGGATGGTGAGGAGGAGGATGGTGAGGAGGAGGAGGGAGGTGAGGAGGAGGAGGGTAAGGAGGAGGGGGTGAAGAGGAGGAAGATGGTGAGGAGGAGGGGGGTGAAGAGGAGGAGGGTGAGGAGGAGGAGGGTGAGCAGAAGGAGGGTGAGGAGTAGGAGGAGGGTGAGGAGGAGGAGGAGGGTGAGGAGGAGGGTGAGGAGGAGGGGGGGGAGGAGGGGAGGCGGGTGAGGAGGAGGTAGGAGGGTGAGGAGGAGGAGGAGGGTGAGGAGGAGGGTAAGGAGGAGTAGGAGGGTGAGGAGGAGGAGGAGGGTGAGGAGGAGGAGGGTGAGGAGGAGGAGGAGGGTGAGGAGGAGGGTGAGGAGGAGGAGGAGGGTGAGGAGGAGGAGGGTGAGGAGGAGGGTGAGGAGGAGTAGGAGGGTGAGGAGGAGGAGGAGGGTGAGGAGGAGGAGGGTGAGGAGGAGGGTGAGGAGGAGGGTGAGGAGGAGGGTGAGGAGGAGGAGGGTGAGGAGGAGGAGGAGGGTGAGGAGGAGGAGGAGGGTGAGGAGGAGGAGGGTGAGGAGGAATAGGAGGGTGAGAAGGAGGAGGAGGAGGGTGAGGAGGAGGAGGAGGGTGAGGAGGAGGAGGAGGGTGAGGAGGAGGAGGGTGAGGAGGAGGAGGAGGGTGAGGAGGAGGAGGAGGGTGAGGAGGAGGAGGAGGGTGAGGAGGAGGAGGGTGAGGAGGAGGAGGGTGAGGAGGAAGAGGGTGAAGAGGAATAGGAGGGTGAGGAGGAGGAGGAGGGTGAGGAGGAGGAGGAGGGTGGTGAGGAGGACTGCAACAGCAACCATTTATTCTGCACTTATTAGATGCCAGACATGACAGAGCTCTTCACACACCTCACTGAAATCCCACAAAAATTTGAGAGGCTTTATTAACTGTTCATGCCCATTTCTGCATCATGGAAACTGAGGCTGAGAGGGGTTCACACATCTACAGTCACAACACAGAGAAGCGGCAGAGCTAAGACGTGAGCTCAGGTCTGTCTGATTTAAAATTGTGTCCTTAACCATGTGTCCTTTTCCACTCATATGAATCTTATTTCAGTATCATCTTTAGTTAGCTGCAGTTTGCATAATGAAGCAAACAAATAGTGAGAGATTGTTCTAAGCTTCTGTTTGTTTGCTGAGCCCATACAACCAGAAGAAAGGGACAGGGGTGGCACAAGGTGGCAGCAGACAGCCAGCCCTAAAAAATGACTGGCAGACAATCCACTACACAAGTTGGTGACCATGACCTGATGCATGAAATTCAGATAGAAAAAATACTGTAAAACGAAGATAAACATAAATGCATAATTATCTCATATTGGGTATAAAAATACACCTATATCCTATATATTAAAAATTTTTAATAAAATTTTAAAAATACAAAATCATTGTCATTTTGCCCCAGTGACCTACAAGGCAGGCATTACTGCCAATGTGCAGACAAGGGAACAGAACCTCAGAGAAGTAACTGGCCCAGAACAAACAGTTCAAATCAGAAGGGCAGATACTCAACAAATATTAAATAAATGAATGGAGTTAAAGGAACTTCAGTACAATTTTTTCAATTCCTATGGACTCGATCTAATATTTCAGTTAAATTACTTAAACCCAGAATCAGAGCTTTTTTCAAAGTTCCCCATGGCTTTGTACCTGGTACTGACCTAGCCCCTGGGCCCACACGAGTTAGGAGACAAAAGAAGCAAATGGAAGCAGCAGTTTCCACACCAGCTGACAAAGCTTTGGCTACCACTGTTTGCTTCCTCACACAACGGATTTGACTTCTACACACCAATGCAAATCACCGTCAGCACTACTGCTCCCCAACAAAATCAACAGAGCACAATGTCCAACAGCCGTAAGCCAGACTACCCCAAAACTCTCCTCCAAAAAATGTTTTTGTAAGTTAGCTGCATGACCCTGAACAAGTTATATAGCTCCCTAGCCTCCATTTCTTTGTCTGTAGAATGACACAACAAAACTACTTCCCGAGGTGGTCACCAGGACTAAAGCAGGTAATGTATGAAAAAGAACCTTGCAGCAATGCCAGGCACATCTTAGGCACAAAACAAAAACTGATCTTGATTTTCTGATAATGCTGGCTAGAGAGTATGCCTCTTAAAACATCAGCAATGTGGAAGATTAATATCAGTACATGAATATCAACGCAAGCTTGATGATGGATCAAGACTAACACTGGCTCAGATGAAGCCCCCTGTGCGGATGCAGAGGGTGACTGGGCTATCCGGAGCGCCATCTAGTGGAAGGAGAGCAGGGCACGGGGCGCCAAGGAACTGAAGCAGCCGGAGAACAAGGGAAAATGACAGGATGGAAATCGGCCCCTCTCCCCACATTACAATTTCTCCATGTGCGCGTGAACCAACAGTGACCCCAAGTGTAAGATTCACATCAAAAAGGGTGCTCTCACACACTCACAACTCTTTATCACACCAAAGAAGAACATCAATAATATGCCAAGAACACCTTTTAAAGTTCTTAAAATAGCAGCAGGGGCTGATTGGTGAAAAATTATGGAAATGCAAAAAATTATGGAAATTTACAGCTTACCAATTCAGAGCAAGATACCCTGTGCCTGTGGAGAGCGGCTGCTGAGTGTCCAGACATGTTTTAAGATGTGCAGTCATAAATCTGTTTATGGAAGCCTCATTTGTTAATGGAAGCCTCAGGTGCTGCATCTTGACTAGCATAATAAAAACCAGTCAGAGCTGCTGCTAATTTTGTACATGATATTAATGAAAGAGGCTTCCTAAAGAATGAGTTTCCCCTTCAGTATCTCCAGGATTGGAAAACTAAAATCATTTTAATAACATAAAATTACCCTGAGGAAGGAAACTGGATGATTTATGCATTGAGTTATTATTATATACTTTATGTCTGAAAAGTGATGCCTGTATGCACACACCTGTCTCGGGCAATTCTGTGAAACGAGCAGGTAACGTTTGTTCAGGACACAGTACTTACACCCCATCTAAAATGGCCACCCCACAGAGGAGGTATAAGGTCTCCAATGTTACAGATGAGAAACTGCGGCTCCAGGAAGCTAAGGAACTGGTACAGGGTCACAGACTAGAAAGTCATCACCTGCCAGAATCACGTGACTCCTTTGGCAGCTCTTCCCTGTGAAGCAGCGCCGCTTCCCATGTAAAGGCATCCACCAGATCTTCCACGCCGCCTGTGGTCACGCATCTCCTACCCCGCCCGGTCGCCGCACTACCTGCCGGCTGTACAGCCAGCCCTGCTCACAGAGCGCCAGGCTAGCGCCAGGCAGCTCACTTTAAGAGATGCATGGCCGAGGTTCTCCCAGGAAAGTCAACAGGATGCCCAGCCACAGGGAAAGCCCCCACCTCTGCTGGAGTGCACAGCACTTTGCAGGGGGCAGATAAAGACCTGAATCCTGGCTTACCACTTATTAGCTGTCTGACATTATGTAAATTATTTAACCTCCCTGCCCTCAGCTTCCTCATCTACAGTATAAGGTAAAATGATTTACTCTTTCAAGACTGTTTAAAAAATTAAATGAAATCAGGTACATAAAGAATCTAATCCAAAAAAGGTTCTTGATAAACAGTAACTAGTATTATTAACAATTGCAATCAAGTATATTCAAACACACCCCACTTCCTTCACAGAGCCAAAACCATTATCTATGGGACTATGTTCTTGTATATTCTTGGTATTTTTTTTCTTTTATCAGCCTATTTTTTAAAAGATGGGAAATTTTTAAAACATACCATAAACTGCCTCTAAATCCCTGATATCACACCAACTGTTTCTGCGAGAGTATTTAAACATGAAGAGCTCTGTCTCTGAGAGAGAGAGCTTCATCAAGAATTGACTTATTTCAATACAGAAAGGTTTTCTACTTTATCTGTGATTACTGGAATATACATAAGCAAAACTCCTTACTTTGCACGCTTACTAAAGACTGAGAAGTACTGCTGGAGAACATAGGAAAAAAGGGAGCTTGCCTTTTTGGTAAAATACATTCTGAGAAACCTCTTTTAAAAATTCATCATCACAAAAGGAACTTCCTAACTGCCTTTCACTGTAATCAAACAACAATGTTGGGTTCTGTCTTTGAGTCTCTTCTTAAAGTATCTTATCAAAACACAAGATGGTTTGATTTAGAAGTTCAGCCTGAGGACTGTGCACCCTTTAGAGCCTCAGATGCCTCATCTGAAAAAACAAACGACACAAGCAGGGGATAAAATCAGCTACCTTCCAAGATCTTGTGGGGACTGGAGATAATGCACAGGAAGCACCAGGCACAGAGGCCCTCCATTTGGCAGCTTTTATTGTGATCATTATCCCAAAGCTACCAACACTCTACTTCTGTTTCTTGGTAAAACACATAAGCCATTCTATCTCCACTCAGGGGGAATGATGACAACAAGCAAAGGGTCTCGTGACATCCAAACTGCTGCTGGCATTCCATCCGCAACCACCACTACTCCTGGGCTTTGAGGGTCTGTGTGGCATCTGAGAGTGAAGATTAACTCCTTCAGGTAAGGCATATTCAGCAAGTGACGAGGGTCACCCAACTTCTGGTTTAAATCTGTTATGAGAAATCTCATTAGTTTAGGCCAGGAGAGCTAACAATGTTAGAGTGCACTGCCTAATAAGTTCCTTAAGAAAGAATAAAAGTAAATAATCATGAGATTCCAAGCAGATCTGATAAGATCTCCTCACCTCCTGAGAAGGACCCTTACAGCCCACCCCATGGAGTGAGCCCTGGGATGCTCTCCTGCTTGTTCAACACTGCAGCTCACTTAGAACTCCCTCCTGTGTCTGCCTGCACACCTGCTGGGGACTTCCTCCTACTCCTACTCAGTCAGGTCTCTAAAGTGGTAAAAAGCAAAGGCCTTAAGGACTGCCAAACTCCAAATACTTTGATTCTTCTACCTTTATAAGAATTAAAACAACACTGAAATGAAGACTGGAGTTTACAAGGGCTACAGACCAAGAACTATACGAGATTCTGAAGACACAAAGATAGGTAAGACTAAGCCTTACCTCCCAAACAGCTCACACTCTCCAGGGAAGACAGAGATCCAAATACTGCTGTGATGACTATCATCCCATCAGAGAGTCAGGCACCACCTGCTTCAGGACCAGAAACAGGCACTCTAGCCCATGGAGGGAGGAAAGTGGTCAGACAAGATATCTACAGCAGAAACTTGGAGGATACAGTATCAATGTAACAATGGATGCTACATAACTCATCTTTCAATTCCAGCACAAGCTAGAGAGAAAAGAACAAACTGCATATAAAAGGCCAGAGTTTTAATCCCCCTTCTGTCATTAACTACCTATATCATCACAGTTTGACCCTTCATATGTCCAAAGGTCCATGTGAAGTGGAAAACAACAAAGCTTGAACATCCCCTCGGACATTCTGTCAGTATGCCACTCTGGGTAAGTCACTGTTGGAATCTCCATTTCTACAAGTGATATATTGGTCTAAAAGTCTCCATATTTCGGGCTGTTCCCAGTATTAAGTTTAAAGACATGGCTGAGTGTGGAGAAGTACCTGGTAAATGTTTCTAGAACGAGAGTTAAATCTAAACCACCTTGTCACAAAATAGTTCAAAAGGATAGTTGATGGCCGATAAGACATTCCTCTGGAAAGGAGAGGGCATCTAAACACTTAAAGCCCACTCTCAATCTGATGCAGAAGAGAGCAGATATTCCTCAGGAGTAGAGGCTGAAATTTTTCCCTCTCTTGGTCCAGGACCAGCAAAAACACCCTACGAGGTAGGTTCTTAATAAACCTGCTACTAATGTCTGGATACCAAAGCACCATAACTGACAATCACTGGATCCTTCTGAGTCATAACACTACAGAAAATGATTTATCTAAATATGTGAGTCAAAGAATAAATATGTGAGTCACTGCATACATTTTCTTACAAAAAGCAAAACCTGATAAGCCTAAGAAAAACTATTAGAAACTAAATAACCACACTCTTCCCTGGATGAAGCAGAGAAGTGCACGCTATGGTGTGAAGTCACCACAGCTAAATGGAATTCTGCAACCTTCACTCTCATTCTTCTCCTACTTTACACACTTGACAACACACAAGCAACCAAAACAATTTCCAGAAAGGGTCCCCCAAAGTGAAACTCTTAAGCCATCGAGCTTTGTTGTACAAAGAGAAGCACATAAGGCAAAATAATGATCCTTCCTTCATATATGTTTATCCCACGTACTAAGGCTAAGAATCTCATTATTAAGAGAAACTGATGTAATATGAAAAACACTTATTTTGAAACACCAATAAAGAAATTTATCTGGACATTAACGCATGCATGCATGCTAAGTCGCTTCAGTTGTGTCCAACTCCGTGCAACCCTATGGATGGTAGCCCACCAGGCTTCTCTGCCCGTCGGATTCTCTAGGCAAGAATACTGGAATGGGTTGCCATTTCCTTCTCCACTGGACACTAACAGACCACCATAACCTAGAATCCTCTGCTCCACTTCCTCTTGTAACCAACCACTAAATATAACTTGGCAGTGAACCAGCCACCAATCCATATATTATATCAGGTAATTAAAAATACAGGGTTATGTAATCTTATTTAATGGTTACTTGGCTTGGACTGAAAACCATCCAATGCAAGACCAGAGAACTGGATTAAATGATAATGCGTAAGACATTTCTGCAGATGTTTTTAGTAAGAGTCAGCACATCCCCTAGTAGCAAATATAATATAAAACACGGAATGCAGCTTTCATCTCCAATTAACCTCCTTGGCAAGGAACTGCAATGTCAACTACTCACTCTACAGGCAATGGAGGTGGGGATTTAAAAAGAGTTTATTTTATTTGATTCAGTTTTAACATCAAGTAAACATCACACGTTATTTTTGACAGAGAAACAAGGGCATTCAATATTTGAGGGGGTGAGAGGAAGGAAAATTTATCCTGAGAAAATTGCAATAAAAGCCAAGAACTACTGCCCACTAGGAAGAATAAGCCTGGAAAAAGTGTAAAAGTCAACCTACGTTAGCATAGAAGCATATATCTTGTGATTCCAGCTCAAGTTCTTACTTGAATATAATTAGGAAAAAAAGGTAATTCAGCTATCAGTGTTTACAAATGCCAAATTTTTTAAAAATGAACACACCGCATTCATCAACACTATCACAGTGTGTTGATTACTAAAATCATATATTGGTCCCCAAAGGGCTTTACTTCAAAAATGTCTCTTGACCTGAGCACTAGAATCCTGTACGAAATATCTACCATGAAAGCTTGTTTCTTCAAAGAAGACCACTAGACAAGCACAGAAACAAACGTTTTTAGAAAATCAACAGGAAGTCAACAGGAAACAAGCATATTAGTTCTATTGACTTTGGCAGGGTTTTAAATTCCCATCTATGAAGTGTTTCAGTGCCATCTTTTGGAGAAAGTCTGAGTATGTAGAACAATGGCCTTATGAGACCAAAGATCTGAGTTCGGATTCACCTATCTCAGTCACCTACCAGCTGACTCCCCTGAAAAATAGAGACATCAACGTCTGCCTCACTAGAGCTTGAGAGTGAGAACACAAGTAGACAGCTGTGCCTCAAAGAGTCTGGGAAACTTTAGAATACTATGCAAAGGTACTGACAGCATTTGGTGATGTTAACCATCAAGTCTACTTATCACAGGCCACTCCATAATAAAATAAAGGTGTGACCCATTACCATTTACAAGTTAGTGCCTGAATACCCATCCTAGTATCAAGATTCATCTGAAAAACAGATGCCTCCCTTTAGAGGGAAATAGTCAAAAATACAGATTAAAAAAAGAATAAAAATGCTCTTGGTAGTCAATCACAAGATGATTATCAGATTTAAAATCAAAGCTTCATAATAATCGATTCAGATTTAAGACACCGTATTTCAGAAATGCCACTTGTAATTCTGGAGTTACGTAACAGCATAATTAATATTTTAAATGATAGAGCTTTGCATTCCAGATATCAGCCTGTGATTTAAGGGGAAAACATTTCAGTCTGAAGAAATCAAAATTAACAGTAATAAGAACATCTGAATAAGTTAATTGCCTAACTGTTCAATGTGAGAAATGTACCTCTTGCAAGAATTACATTCTTAATGAAAAAGTAAGGGAATCAGGTTTAACACGGTAAAAAAAAAAAAAAAAACACTAAATGGCAACATTGCCCAAGATCTGTTTCAAATAACTGAAAGCAATTACCACAGATAAAAACAAAGAAACCAAAAGAATTCCGAATGTATTAGCAGAATGAATGCCACAGCAACCTGGCACAGAAAATTACTTCTGACTTTCAAAATAAGATAACTTACTACACTTTTGTTAAACTGCTTCTTTAATTGAGTACAACCTAACTTTGACTCAGCTTCTTTATTCAGAAAAATACACTTCATTCTACAATCCAGAATATTTCTAATGCCAATGATCTCACACAACGTACAAAGAAATTTCTTTCATAGAGATGACAGCCCAGCAGGCAACAAAAGACATATGTAAATCACAAAGAGAGAAGAGTACAAACCCAACTGTAGAACTGTTCACAAGAGCACGGCAATAAAACTTAAAATTCGCTTTCTGTAACGCATAGCCATTACTTTTTCACAAGCCCGTTTTATTTAAAAAATAAAAATAAAAAATAAAGCCTACAATTAAAAGGGGAAAGCTCAGTGAACCCATGTCCAACAAATTAAATATCAAGCTTAAATTCTTGCAGACAGTCACTCCCTCCGCTCGACCACACACACACCCTACTAGGAAGAACGGGTTGCAATAGGCAAATACCGGAGGTCGCTGTTGTAAAATACAGACACCTATATACAAATAGAATATGTCTGCCTCATCTTTCACTTTCAACAATAAAAAAGCCAGGGCCAGCATGAAGATCAGCAGACCCGGCTGAGTCGGGAACCACAGACCCTCAAGGCACAGTGATTCGTGCAAAAGGTAACAGATCTGATACCAGCGGCTCCCAAACCCATCTTTATCTGAAACACGCATTTCAAATCCGGGGAGGGGGGGGGGGTGATGAAGGACACCGCTCTGGGGAAGGCGGGTTTCATTTACCGTCCATCCCGGCAGATAACTCGGGAAGCTGGAGAAGGAACAAGCCAGGGAACGCCGTCCTGGGCGGGCACGCCTCCGTACGCCCCTGCTCCCCGCGTCCGGTACTTCCCGGGGCGGCTCACGCCCCGAGCTGGCCGGAAGCGTGCTGAAATGGCATAAGCAGCGAAGGCTCCTTGGCCAGTGTTCTCAAACCCGAGCCGGCCCCCAATGAGAGAGACCCACACAGAGCCTCCCAGAGAGAGGACAGGCAAGTCAAGAAGCGGACTCTCCTGCGTGGGTCTCTTCCCGCCCCCCGATGACTCTCCGAGGGCCGGCCTGCAAGGCTAGGTGTGAGCTGCCCACCCCCCGGGGTGGGCGGCCAGAGCCCGGACCCGCGAGATAGAGAGAGAGAGAGGGATGAAGAGGGAACCGGGACGGCGGGCCCTGCTCCTCCAAAGTGCCAGGGGTTCTGACCCCAAACCTCTTCCGAGATCCTCAAACTTCACCAACAATCCAAGCACCTGTTCCCTTCACCTCTTCTGCTTCCGATCCCCTCGAATCCTTCCATTTTCCTCGAGTTCTTTCTCCAGCTCCCTAGACTAACCAAACGCAACTAGTCCCCTAGAGCCCCCCACCGCCCCATTCTCCCCTTCAATGAGCTCAGTCAACCCCTGCCCCAACGAAGCCCCCAGATGTTCGCGGTCCCCGACCCGTAAGTTTCCCTGGGGTACCCTCGAGTCCCCCACAGATTCCCTTCAAGTCTCATCCAAACGCCCAGCCTGCCTTCCTTCCCGCGTCTCCCCACAACGCGCACACAACACTCCGGCTTCCCCTAGTCCCACATCCCCACCCGAATCAGCTCCCCCAGATCGCGACCTAGGTCCCCTCCGGTCGCCCCGAGGTCGACAGCCAGCCCGCCCCCACGGCTCCGCAACGCCCAACACCTGAACCTCGCTCCCGGGCCCGACGCCCCCCCGTCTCCAGCTCCCCGCCCCTCCCCCCAGCCCGCCGCTCCCGGGTCCCCATCGGCCGTGGGCGACCGTTAACGGTCGGTCGGTCGGCCGGCCGGCCAGCGCGCGCCCTCACCTTGGTTCACCAGCCGCAGGGCGTGCGTGAAGGAGGGGGTCCAAGGAGTCCTTCTCCGCCATCAGCTCCGGCAGGTACTTCTCCTCCATGCTCGCCGGCCGCCCGGGCCCGGGACGCGGACTCCAGGCGTGCGGGCGGCGGCGGCGGCCCCGCAACCCCCGATCCCGCCCGCGCCCCAGCGGCGCGGAACCCGGGCCGGACGCCGCGGCGAGGCGGCGCGGACCGCGGCGGAGCAAAGCCCAGCTGTCGGCCCGGGGGCGGCGGCGGCGGCGGAGGCGGTGGCGGCGGCGGCGGCGCGGGGCGGGAACCGGCCGCGCAGCCCCGGTCCCCGGGGGTTGGCCGCCGACGGCCCCGCGCTGGCGGCCGCCGCCTCCCAGACGCGGGCCCCGCGCTCCCGCCACGGGCCGGAGCGATCAGGCGGCCCTCCGGCCGAGCCGGCGGCGCGCTCCGCGAACTGGACACAGTCCCCGGCGAGCCCCGCCAGCCGGCGCCGGAGCAAAGCTCAGCAGTGACCCGCACGCCGCGCGCCGCCCCGCGCTCTCTCAGCCGCGGAGCCGAGGGCCTGGCCCCGCCCGCCGCGCCCGGCCCCGCCCCGTCCGCCGCGCCTGCGCGCTGCGCCCCGCGCCCTGCCACCGGTCGCCCGCTGCGGCGCGCCGCCTGGTGGGGCTACTCCCGGGTGAGCGGCCGGGCCGGGGAAGGGCGTCCCGGGGGCCTCCCGCTGGCGCCGCGCCCGTCCGCGGCTCCCGGGGAGTCGTGCGCGGAGCGGTCACGGCGGGCCGAGACGCAGAGCCCGGGCAGCTGCTCCCAGAGAGGTCAAGCGGCTCGCCCAAGGTCACCCAGTGAGCGATCCCGGGAGGGCTGCGCGTTCGGCTCAGGAGCCGGGCGGAGAAGGACGTGGAGGAGCGCCCGGGCTCTGGGAAAGGGCGGCGGGGCGAGCTGCCCTGCTCTCAAGCTCCCTAGACTTCCATAACTTAGCTCGCTTTGCCTCCCCCGCTCCTGTTTGCTAGGAAATAACGTGGGCGCCCAGCCGTCCTGCCTCGGTGGGTGCCTCTTGAGCTCAGCTCCAACCCGCGAGACCCTCGGAACCGAGGTCGATTACATAAAAGCGCGTGCCCTTCAGGTCGGCTTTGTCATCCGGGCTTGCCGCCGGGTTGTCATTCTCTTCGCGCAGAAATCCGCGGAGTCCGGAGGCGGGGCGGGGAGCTGCGCCCCAGCCCGTCCCCTCTGGGGCACAGTCCCCTGGACACACGTGGGTGCTGCCGTCCTCCTTTTGTTTACGCCCCGCCACCCCCCTCGACAAATCCTCCGTCGGACCGTTTTCAGATATCCCAGGTAGAGTCAGTGGCGGGGCCCAAAAGTCTGTCCTGCCTTTGCCCCACCATATCCCACCTCAAGTCCGGGCCTCTACGTCCCTGTTCTTGGACAGCCTTCCAGGACTTCCCCAGCAAAGTGGTACCTGTTCTGTGTCCCATCAGCACTGGTCAGGCCTCTCTCACGGAGAATTCTGATTCTATTTTCCCCAGACCATGAGCACCTCACAGACAGGGCTAGAGCTTTCTTTTATGGGGAAGGGTCCCCAGCACCTAGTGGCCTAGGACGGGTGTAGGGGCACCAGAAATGTGTGATGAAGGAATAAGCCATAGACATGCCACTCATCTGGGAGCGGGTCTTCCTCCCAGGCCCCCAGGCAACTGCCTGTACTCTCGATGCAAATAGGGGTGACTCGACACCCAAGCGGGGCCTCCCTGATGGCATGGGAGGAAGAATCCACCTGCCAAGGCAAGAGATTCAGGGTTCGATTCCGGGGTTGGGACGATGCCTTGGAGAAAGAAATGACAACCCACTCCAGTATTCTTGCCTGGCAAATCCCATGGACAGAGGAGCCTTGCGGGCTTCAGTCCATGTGATCGCAAAGCATCAGGTGGGACACGATTTAGTGACTGAGCACTGCACTATACCCAGAAATGCTTAGGGTGGGAATCAGGGAGCTCCAAGCTGCCCAAAGTCCCAGCTGGAAGTTTGAACTTCCTTCATTCTCAAGCTCCACCCCTAAATGGAACTGACTGCTGGTGAGGTGCCATTCCAGAGTCCCAGTAAGAATCTTCTTCATGTCTCTCTTTGGTCTAAACTTGCAAGAGGCTGTCAGATGAGACAGTTCAGTAAGGTAGCCTCTGGGACCAAAGAGCCTGCATTTAGAATCATGGCTCAGTTGCTCACTAGCTGTGCTATCTTGGGCTAGATACTTCACCTCTCTGTGCCTCAGTTTCCTCATCAGTGAAGTGGGAATGATAATAGAACCTATTTCCTAAGAGAGTCATGAAGATAAAATGTATCACCTCTTAAGGAAATCTGCATAAAGTGTCCAGCACACATAGCCAGTGCTTAGCAGTTCTTTGTTGGGTTTTCACCCCTGAATTGCTGTTTCCTGGGTCTTCTGAACCTCTCCTTCCCTTCACCTGTAGCTCCTGGGGGCACTTGCATCGCCCCAGCATACCAAGTGAAAGGCCTGGGACCACTGTTTCTGACTGGGGGTCCAGAGTGTGGCCAGTCAGACACTCTGCAGTCCCAGCTCCTCTCTGACCACTGTGCATCCTCAGTTAAATAACCTTTCTGAGTTTCAGAGTTCACCTCTTCAAAACTGGGCTTATGCCAGCAGTCCTTGAGGGCAAGTTGGAAGGATTTAAGGGGAAATGTTTTCTCCTTTAACATTAGAGTGGAATGCACAGACCTCTGACTTCTTTGCCTTTATCACAGACTTTGCTTTCTAGGGTGTGAGCCCTGGCAGCCACTTTTCAAGGGAGGAAGGGAGAAGGAGAGAGTCTGGAATTCACCTGCCAATGGAGGAGATGCAGGGTTGATCCCTGGGTCAAGGAGATCCCCAGGGTAGGAAATGGCAGCCCACTCCAGTATTCTTGCCTGAAGAATCCCATGGACAGAGGAGCCTGGCGGGCTACAGTCCATAGGGTCGCAAAGTCAGGCACGACTTAGCACGTGCGTGCGCGCGCGCGCACACACACACACACACACACACACACACACACACACACACACACACACACACACACAATCCCAGGGGAGGAGTAGGGGCCAGTGTTCAGCTGCTCCCCTCACCACTTGGTCTAAGACCCTCCTTTCCATTCAGACCTTCTGCCCCCGTGACCCTCCAGCCATGGAGTAACTGCTCTTTTTATTAAGTATTTGCTTTGTGCCAGGCGGGATGCCAGGGTCTTTGTACCCACTGTTTTCCATTCTCTCAACACCCTGTAGGGAAGATCCTGTTCATTAGCACTTACAGTTGAGGACACTGATGCCCAGAGCAGTTTAATACCTGCTTAAGTGCCACTGATGTCAGAGAGTGGTCCCAGGCCCATGGGACCACTAAGCCTCCTCTCCTCCCTTCCCTGTCCTGCCCTCGAACGCAGTAGCCTGGGACACTGGAAACCAGCTCCTCCCCTCCTGCATCCAAACAGTTGGCACACATGTCTCACCAGCAGCTGGGTAGGAGGGCTGTATGCCGGGAAGCCAAGAGCAAAGGTACTGAATCTTCTGCTCCAGCCCCTCCTTCTCTCAGAACTGTCCAAGAGGGCAGGTGCCCGGCATGTAGAGTATCCCTGTGGGGTCCTCCAGGGAGGAAGGAGACGAATGTCTCTGTGAGATGCTCAGGAAATTATCCCCACCCACCAGCCTGGCCAGGCCATTGACCGTGGGGCACCTCCACGCCTCCTGCAGACTCTGCTAGTCTTCCTGAGATGGCCACCCTGCGGGTACCAACTTTCCCGATCCCTTTGAAGGTGAGAAAATCAGGCCTTGGGAAAGGTCGTGGTTTTCCCTCAAGCAACTGTAGGTAGAGTTAGTGCTCACAAGGTCTAACGACTTCCAGGGCAGACAGAGATCTCTTCAGGCACACACCAGGACTTGCCAAGCACAGGCTTGGTGCATGCACAGTTCTGGGAACAAAGGACAGGCTGTGCACAAAACAGACTTCTCCAGAGCTGTGTCCGGCCAGAGGCTCGGGGCCACTTACTCCATCCGCAAGGCATGTGTCTGCCCTGGACAGGAGCCCCTAGGATGTGGTAAGAAACTCACAGTCACACGTCCAGAAACAATGTCTCAGTATCAGAGACAGAAGGGCACTTTCCCGATCAGCCTCAAGTGAGGCTGATCAGGTGTCACCAGGCCATTTCAGGAACTGTACTGCCCCAGAGCAAGTCCCCACTGGCCCAGCTGACCACCATGTGGCTGACTCCCAACCCAATCACTCCCACCACCGCCACACCCCCCTCTGGAGAAAGATGCCAACTGCAGTGTGTCAGACACGGCTACAGCAACACCCCATGTCATCAGGGGCTAATGAGTGTGAAGAGTGTCTCTGAGGTCATTGTCATGTTCCTGCTGAGTTACTGCTCACACTACAAGCTTCCTGTTCCTTTTGTTTTAAAAAGGTGCATCCTATCCCGGTTTCCTTGAGACCCGGCAGTACCCTGGGCGTGGTGTCCAAATGTGACTGGCCGGAGGGCCAGAGAGACCTAGATTTGGACCCCAGCTCTCCTACTTACTAGCTGTGTGATCTTCAGTCAATGACTTGATGTCTCTGAGCACAGGGAGAGGAAATACCAACCTTCCAGGATTCTACAGGGTTTAAACTGAAGCATGAAGCCTGTCCTTGGCGCTGATGGCGTTTGGACTCTCCCCTGCTCTCCACTCCACCAGTGCTGTCTGTGTTCATGGTCGGGCCCCAGTCACTGGTGGACCCCTTTGCCACACACTGTCCTTGGAGCCCGCTCAGCTTCACAGCCCGAGTGCCCAGACAGGTGGTTAGTTCACAGCAAGTACTCAACGCTCGTTCAAGTCCATTTCTCCTGAAATGCAGTCCCCCAAGAGCATTGCTTCCCAGCTACCAGAGATAAATGAGTTTGTCATGTAGGACAAGCACCAAAAGATGGCACAGCCTTACCTAGAAATCAGTCATTTATATGTCAAGGAAACAGACGCCACACATGTTCACCGTGATCCCCGACCCCAGTGAGTTACAGAGGGAAATGCATTTTCAAACCTTGAGAATGACTGGAAAGGCTCAGCACACGTGGAGCAGGACAGAGAGACTCTTCAGAGTTGGGAGGCTTCGCAGAGTTCACAGCCCATCCATAAATCAGGCATGCCTCCACTGAGAACTGGCTAGTCTGTGAGTGCTTCTCTCCTGTTTTATTCCACTCACCTTCCAAACAGCCTGCATTCAAGATCCAGAAATACAACTGGAAGAAACCACAGAGGTCAGCAAACTCACTAGTCACTAGTTTGTAGAGATCAGGAAACAGTTGCTCCAAGCACTGAAGTGACCCCAAGGTATGAAGTGAGAGTTGAACACACACACACACACACCCCCCCCCCCCACACACCCTCCAGCCGTGTCTAAGGATGAATGGAATCAAACCTTTCAGCCCAGTCACTCCCATTCCTGAAGACTTCTGTTCTATCTCTGCATCTGTGTTCCTTACGTCTGTTTCCTTCTCTTTCTCCTTGCTGCTCTAGCCCACTTGCTTCTTGATCTAGGAAAGAAGCCATTCTGCTGCTTTCTTCCCAGAGCGAATAAAACCACAGGCATTGCACAGGCACCCCCTAGTGGCTACATGTGAAAGCACAGCCTCCCCGCCTCCACCCCTCCCACAACCCCCACCCAAATTAGTTGAACCAGATTGACAAGCCCCTGGCTTGGACCTGTACTGTGCTCAGAGGCTCAGTCCTGCCTGACTCTGTGTGACCCCATAGACTGTAGTCCGCCAGGTTCCTCTGTCCATGGCATTTTCCCAGAAAGAATACTGAAGTGGGTAGCTCTTTCCTCCTCCAGAGGATCTTCCCAACCCAGGGATGGAACACACATCTCCTGCATTGGCAGGCGTGTTCTTTACCACTAGCACCACCTGGACCTAGTCTCCTCCAAAAGGGAACCTCACACAGGGTTTTAACTCATTCCCAGAAAATGGGAGAGTAAAGTATGATCTTAGGTGAGAATGAAAAACGTAGAGGGTGGAGGGAGGGAGGGAGAAAATGAAGACAGGAAGAAATCAACGGGAAAGAAAAGAAGAGAAAGTAAAAGACACATAGGAGGACAGAGTGCAAGAGAATAAGGAAAGCTTAAAGGAGAGACATTTCTCTGTGCTCAGCCTTGCTCTGTTTCTAAGATAAACACTCAAGGAAAGAGTAAGGGAAAATAAGAATTGACATGCCCAGGGTCAGTTGGCTGCCCTGTGGCACAGTCAGGTGGGAACACAGGAGCCAGGGAGAAGAAGGGACAAGGACCCTGCAGTTGACCCCATCACTGCCTGACTTGGTAATCTTTTCAAAATCCAAATCTTTCTCTGTCTCTATTTCTGTGCGTGTAAAAGGGTCACTAATAGCAGCTGTTCTCTTCCTGTTTTATTGAGATCCAGTGAGAACAATAAAGATTTGCAGAGAAAGCCCCGAAAAGTGCTCGGAAAAGTTCCCCAGTATAACCATCACAGAAATGTGTTTTATCATTTTTCTCTATGCAACAGCAGCCCTCCATCCTCTGCTTCGGGGACCAGAGAGGTAATATTTGATGCTGGACTGCCAAGGCACTTGCTGTATTTCAACCATGCATCAACATATCACGGCCTCTGGTGCTTTATAAGATGCCATGATTTGAAAGGCGCTGTTGAAATGTAAAACCTTATTGCCACAGTAGTAAAAAGATCAATGTCCATCTCCTTACCCACTCTTTCTTGTCAGGATGCATAGAGATACATACCAAACAATTCCATCCACATTAGCAGAGTATTTTGCAATAAAACTGCACATGTCTGAGTTCGGCAGAATAGCCACAAAGCAAAATATTTTTGGAAGTGTCAAGGTACCTTTCATGTCCAAACAGCTGCCAAGGGGGTGATGACATTTTTAGAGTCCGCTGCAAAAGTAAACACATTCAGGTCTCATATAAACATACCAGCTTGTGTTTGTATTTTTCTGTAGTTAAAAAAAAAAAAAAAATGGAGAGAGAATCTTATCAAAAAATGGCTGTGGAAGAAAAATGGACATAAAGTTGTCCAACTTTATGGAGTTGTGTGTGGAGTTGCATAGTCACGTACACTGAATTCCATGAGAAAACGTGTCTTTTCAAAACAACTGTGAACTTTTGTCAGTGGACATAGTGCCCTGTGGACAACTTCCTAAGTGCCTCTGTGGTTTTGTCCCTTGGCTTCTGTGTATCACGACACTGGCCTTTCCACAAGCCTCAGCGCCCACTGCCGCCCTGTTCGGGTTTATCCCAGGTGATGTAGAACACCTCAGCATTCATTGCTCCTCCTGATAGTGGAGGGGAGTAGGCTGCCAGGTGCGTGCGTGCTTTGCATGCTAGGTGATTTCAGTCGTGTCTGACTCTTTGTGATCCTATGGCTCCCCCATCCATGGGATTCTCCAGACAAGAATACTGGAGTGGGTTGCCGTGCCCTCCGCCAGGGGATCTTCCCAACCCAGGGATCGAACCCCTGTCTCTTCTGTCTCCTGCATTGCCATATGGGATCTTTACCACTAGCACCACCTAGGAAGCCCAGGTGTACCCAGGAGATCTTGATGGATTTGATCCAGCCTCAGATGGCAGCTGGTACACAGGGAAGTCCCAGCTTCCTCTGTTGAATCTCATCCCGGTAATTTTCTCCTGGTCTTCTTAGCCACATGCACTGGTAACAGGTCTGCAAAGCTGCAGCAACTTAGATATAGAAACCACAGTGATCTGTGTGCCTGGTAAGTTAAGCTTTGAGCAGGTAACGGATGAAGCCACTGGCTGAAGAACCAAACAGAGGCGTGGGTACTCAAAGCAAAGTGGCCTCTTCCAACCCCTCTTGCCCCACCTATGAAACAAAGGTAAGACCTCTCCTCACAGAGAGTTCCTTAAGATCTTCATGAAATATATGTCCGTGAAATGCTCAGCACAGAGCTGGCGCTCAGTGGGTTTGGAATGGGTGGAATAGCCATAGAGCAGAAATATAACATGAGCCACAGGCACACTTGTACATTTTCTGGCAGCCCCATTAGCAAGGTGAAAAAAGAACAGGTGGAATTTATTTTCATAAGATGGTTTAATCATACATATCCAGAATAGTAGTTCAACATGAATGAGATTATTGTTGTTGTCATCATTGTATAGTCCCTAAATCATGTCAAACACTTTTGTGACCCCATGGACTGTAGCCCGGCAGGCTCCTCTGTCCAAGGGATTTTCCAGGCAAGAATACTGGAGTGAGTTACCATTTCCTTCTCCAGGAGACCTTTCCAACCCAGGAATCCAACCCACATATTCTGCATTGGCAGGCGGATTCTTTACTACTGAACCACCAGGAAGCCCTATTAATGAAACATTTTACATTAAAAAAAGTTATCTACTATGAAATCTGGTATATATCTGCACCTACAGCACATCTCAATCCAGAAGCAAAATTTTCAACAGTTGAAGTAAAATGTGGTCCTACGAAAACTATAAAGTTGTACTTAATGGAAACATATTTTACACGGCTTCCATTTTAAAATTCAAATTCAATTAATTAAATAACACCGGTTCTTCATAATGCTAGCCTTAATTCACGAGCTTGTTAGCCACGTGTGTATAGTAGCCATGGTATCAGGCATTGCAGATCAGAGGAAGGAACTCGGGGGCATGGAACAGAAAACACAGCTGTCAACTGCTTAACCAGAGATGCGCCCTGGTCTCACCCCACGTGAAGCCCCAAATAGGCTGCCTGAGGCTAGTGCAGTGGGTGCAGAATGTCACTGGTGAGCCAGGCTCCTTCCTCCTTTCTGCTCCGCCCACCTTAGCAGGGCAGGATGGGCAGGTGGGCAGCTGCCCACCGTGGGCATCTGACCTCACTGCAGGCAGGAAAAAGGGGAGGAGTAAAGGTTAAAGAGAAGATGACCATCACCTTTCCAGTCTGCTCCACTGTTGGGCTTTCTTGGAAGTCCCATCTAATGGCTTTTGCTTAAGTGTCATTAACCAAACTGCATCACACATGGACACCCTTGTTTGTACAGGGCAGAGCTGATAAAGGGAGCATTTTACCTGAGCACAGTGGTACCTTCAACCAAAGGGGTTCCTTGGAATAGAGGACGATGGATATTGGGAGGCAACTGACAGCCTCTCTCAGAAGTGGCACCTGCAATTATCATTACTCATGCCCCCAGACTTTGATTCTCAAAGAATCCTTAAAGAAATAAAATGAGAGAGTTGGGTTTTGTTTTGTTTTGTTTTGTTTTTGCTGAACAAATCAGAAATTCTCTTACTGCATCACATCTTAGAAAACAGTTGGATGAGGTCCATCGAATCAGAATTGATAGAGCAATTAAGGCAGGTGGACTGGCTGCTTCCCTAGGTGGGCAGAATGAAGGGTGGCGTGGGCAGAAAACAATTCCTTTGTAGGGGCGAGACACGTGCTTTAGCTCATGAGTATTGGATGGAAAACTGCCTTAAGCAACAGGGCAGGTCACGTTATGGAAAGCAAGAGTGCTTCCTGAGGAGAGTCCTTCTCATGGACAGCAAAGATGTTTCTATGAGTTCAGCTGCAGCTTGGCGATCTTTCTTGGGAAGCTGATCTCCTATCCCCCGGGCTTCCTGACTACAGCCTGGCTCATTGCTGAGCTGGGAAAGATGTACTACCAACCTCAGTGTCACCCAGGTGGTGACCTTGTTTGTTCTTGGAAGGTCACTGAACATCTAAGCCTCCCTTTCATCCTAAAATGGGGACAATAACAGGGCCACTTAATAGTCCAATTGTGAGGATGAAATGAGCTAATGTGTTCAAAATGCTTAGCTCAGCCCCTACCACACGGAAAGTGCTCGATAAATTATTATTCTGAGTTTTCTCTTATCATCCTAGAGTGAGTTTTGTGTTTCCTTTTGTCTGCTCTATTATTTTATATATTGGTTATAGGCCTGGCAAGAAGCAAAGGGTACTCTCAGAAGAAGTCATTGAAGAGAACTCCATAAAGAGACTCTACAAGGCGTGTGTAGGGCAAAGGAAAATGATGAAGGAGGAGATAAGGAGTCTGGGTAACCTTGCCAATTTGTGCCTGAGGAGGCAAGAGGGCAGGTCCGAGAACCCACAAGAACTGTGGAAGTAGGAAGACTTGCAGCGGGAGCCAGGGCGGCAGACAGAGCCCAACCCCTGCCAAACAGTGACATGATCTGGAAGGAGCCAGGGGACCATACACCTTGACCTCTTTCTCCTGCACCCGCATCTCCTGCAGGCACCTCCCATCAGCTAAGTCCAAACCCCAAGGAAGTCCAGCTGATGCAGTCCCTAGATATCAGCCTCCCAGGGCAGAAAACTGTGTCAAAAGGGGTAGAGAATGTTATGCAGAGGGACGAGACGAGGATGACCCAACCACGCTGCAACGTGCTATAGTAAAAGATTTCGCCTCAAATATCCGGAGCTGACTTGCTGGATTTGCACTCTGGTTAGTGCTCTTTTTCTGCTCGGGGTGTTTGGCAGTCAGGTTATGTGAACATGTGGCTTCTGTTGAAAGTCCAGAGGCAGAGAGGCATCACGGTGTTAAAGTTTTAGAGTCGCTGACCCAGAATTGTATGCCACATTTCTCCCACTCACCAGCCAGTGACCTAGTGCAAGCTAAAGGGCCCCTCTGAACCATGCTGTCTAGTCCATATCATGGGAGAAAAAGCAGTTGTCTCACTGGCTTGTTAGGAACATTAGATGAAATGATATGAGTTTCCTTTGCCTTTACTACTATGTGAAACCCAAAGGCATGGTGGCCGAGAGTCCACGTTCTGGAAATAGAATGACTGGATTCAAGTCCCAACTCTGCCGTTTAGAACTCTGTCCTTGGACTAGCTACTTAACCTTTTAGCATCTCAGATCTCTCATCTGCAAAATGAAGGAAACCTGTCCCCACTGTATAAGGTTGTGGTGAGAATTAAATGAGCTATTACGTGAAAAGTGATTAGAACAACGTGTCACTCTATCATCAACACGCTGTTATAGGTAAAGCTCTGAGACGAAGACGGTGTGCTTAATACACACTAAACTCCCTTCTGCAGTGTTCCTGCATGATCAGCACCAAGAGCTCGGACAGTACCCTCTCAGGACTCCTCCTTTACCTATTAGGGCAGGTAGTACAGAGGAAGGTGTTCTGAGCATCTGAGCAGGAACAAAGTACATGTCGTGATTCATGAGGGGTAGCTCCCTGTTCTTCAGGAAAAGGAAAGTCAGTGCAGAATCCACTGCTCTCTGCTTCTACCCAAGAAACATCTGAGCTTCATTCAAGTACAGGGCTGCTCAGTATAGTGGTTAAAAGCATAATTGAACGAGTCAGCTTCTCTCTAGCTGTGTGATCCTGAGCTGGTTACTTAAAATCTCTGTGCCTGAGTTTCCTCACTTGTAGAAAGCTGATTACAATAGTGTCTACAGCAATGGATTGTTATGAAACTAGTCAATATTTGAAAGTGCTTAGAACAGGGCCAGGTACATACTATGTACTTTATAATGGCTTCTTGAGTAAATAGAATAATCTCAGTTCTGTAAACAAATTTTAACCAATTGATTTCCTTTGTGATCTGTACAGATCTGAGGCACTGTTCTCTCTTGGGAACTAAGAGCAAATCAAAACTGTGTGTTTGTTCAGGAGAAAAGAGAAAATGCTTAAGTCTGCAAAATGAAGAGGTCCATTTATTGATAGAAGTCACGGAGATCCACTCTGGCATCCCATAGTCTGGCATCCCATAGTCTGAGAACTCTTTGGTTTTTCATCTTGTGAACAAAAAGCACTGCCAGATGCTTTCCGATCACCAACAACTCATTTTGCAGATGGGAAATGAGATTCTTACTCCTTCGTTACTGGCTTGTTTATATGACTTGGTCATACTATTTCATCTTTCTCTGAGCCTCTGCTTTCTCATCTGTAAAATGGGAATGTTAATTCCTATGTCCAATATTCCTTCAAGCACACAACAGTTAGTTAACGGAAGTGGTTTCCTTCTACCTTTTGTATCTATAATCAATGAGAAAGTCTGGGAGAGAGCTAGTTTGAGAGACTGAATTTCACAGATGGCATCAGCTAATTAAGTGTTAACAAATTTGAAACCACGTGTACAGCAGGGTTTCTCTCTCTCTTTTTTTTTTTAACTGAGCAACACACAATAATGCTTCTTGCATGTGCTAATCTGAAGAAGGCTCTGGCTCTGCTGTTTTTGCTTTGGATGAAAGAAAGAGTGATACCTCAGAGGCACGGTAGTGAGAACACAGTTCTTGGAATCCAACTTTTCAGCTCCCTGATGTGTGATAACCTTTAGCAAATGACTTAATTTTTTTGGTCTCTTTTCTTTCTTTTTATCATTAAAGGGTCTTTTATTCTGAATTTCAGAGTCAAGACCACTAACATCTTTTCTAAGCCTCAGTTTCCTCAACTGTAAATACCTACCTTATGGAAATATTGAAATTGATTAATATTATGCACATAAAGTGCCTGGCACACAGTAGGGACTCAGTAAATGGTAACTGTTATCATAAGTGCATAATCAAACACACTGTATAAAGTGGAAAAAGAAAAAAAAAACACATTATTTGCTTCTTTCACTGATGATATATCTTCTGGATTTCCTGAAATATAGGGAGGAATGGAACATTATCCTCCAAAGAAATAACACTGAAGAAGCTATTAAGCTTTAATGACATGAAAACGATTTACTTGAAATAAAGTCCAAGCAGATGCTCAGTGCTGGTGAAGTTGCTCCTAAATAGGTCTTTACAATTAGCTGGGAATATGAGGCTGTGTGGGGAGCAGTCGTTGTAGCCAATGAATAGTTTCTCCAAGATGTCAAGTTTGTTCTTGTAAGAGGCCCCTCAGATTAGCCTAAGAGCCCTTACAACAAGCGAGTCTGATTAAAGGATTGTTGTTGCATCTGCCACTTTTGTCTTCCTCTGAGAGACGGCTTTAACTTTATTCCTCCTCCCCCAGCCTCCCAGATCTGTTCTCTATCTGTGCTCTCCATCTCATGGAGTGGCTGCTCCATTATCCCAGAAACCTGGAGGCCACCACCCTCTCCTCCAGCCCCCACAGTGACTGCCAGCAATTCCTATGCATTTTCCCTCCTAAGTAAACCCAGATTTCCCTCCCCTCCCCTCTCTAGTCTTCTCCTAGCTTCTGGCCTCCCTCTTGCCTGTTGACTGTGCTGCACCCAGACTGATCCCTAAGAATGCAAGTCTAGTCACCTCCTCTCTGCAAAAAACCTGCCAGTAGTCTCCTTTGCTCTTGGTTTGGCTGAAGGACCAGCTCCTTTATTCAGCCTGCTTTGCCAGTCTTTTCCCACTCTAGCCGAACAGACTTAAAGTTTGGAGAATTGAACCTGGAATGAATGCAATGGGTGCACCATAACCTACAGTGGCTCCATTTTGCTTGTAGCATCAAAGTTTAACATTCCTCTCACTTTGAGTATGAACCCCTTGGCTGCCATGCCCTCTCCCTCTCTTTGCACCCAGAGCCCAGCAACTTTTCTGGGGCTGGCTTCTCTCCACTGGGGGCAGCTGAGATAATGTAGGGTCAAGTCCCCGTTCCTCTTTCAGAGCATCATGGTGATGAGCAGATTCAATTTTCCACACCTTTCCGCCTACCACACATGCACCGAAATACACACACACTTGCATACACACATAGGCACAGACATGCACACACTTGCACATGCAATGGACACACACACCAGAGTGCATTCATGGACTCACACACACACACACATATTCACTCACATACTAATCCCCAGACTAGAGCACTGAAGTCGGTGCCCAGACTCAATAGTGTGGTCAGAGGTAAAGCAGCTATTTCTGAGCACACTTAATAGCTCAGCTTTGTTCTTTTTTCCCATAGCATTCATCTCTGTATTGATTCAGTGTTTGGTGAGTGCATAGTATGTATTAGTTACTGCTTCAGCTTTTGGAACAGGGTCCCTGCCCTCACAAAGCGTAGAGTCTAGTGGAGGAGACATACGTGCTCCTTATCAGCTCTATGACCTTGAATAAGTTACTCAACCTCCCCATGTGCCAATTCTGTTATCTGTACAATGAAAATATTAATGTCACCTTTTATAACCCTGTTATGGAAAGAAGTAAAATAGAGTACATCGATGGCTAAGTGCTGACTTCATGAGACCGATGTGAGAGGTAATGAGATAATACAGGAGAAGTGCTTGAAATCATATCAGGATAATATTTCCTCAGTAAGTGATGGCTTCATATTATTTTGTGAAGAGTGAAACGTAGAATTGCAGATTGTGATCAGTTCTCTGAACGGAGAAGGGCTGGCACAGTTACAAAGAATGCCAGGGACTTATGCAGGAGGAATGGCTGGGGAAGGCCCTTCTGAAGAGGCAACTGTCAGGATGTGAAGGAGTCAGCCTGGAGAGTCAGCCGAGGCAGGACCAGCATGGGCCTCCTGGACGCCCGGGTCGAGTTAGAGTGCCTTCCCTGCGACTCTCCAGCCGTGTGCCCCCAGGAGACTCTGACTGTTTCCCTGAGGCTCAGTCTTCTCATCTGCAAAATGGAAATTACAATGTCAGTGATAAAGAGAAGTCACAGTCATGAAGAAGATAATGTCAGCATGGTAGATTTTTTAAAAAAATATTTATTTATTTGGCTGTACTGGGTATTTATTTATTTAATTGGCTGTACTGAAGCTCCAATACTTTGGCCACCTGACTGAACTGACTCGTTGGGAAAGAGCCTGATGCTGGGAAAGATGGAAGGCAGGAGGAGAAGGGGACAACAGAGGATGAGACGGTTGGATGGCATCACTGACTTGATGGATGAGTTTGAGCAAGCTCTGAGAGTTGGTGTAGGATGGTCAATCCTGGCATGTTGCAGTCCATAGGGTCACAAAGAGTCGGACATGACTGAGCGACTAAATTGAACTGAACTAGGTGTTAGCTGTGGCATACAGAATCTTTAGTTGCAGCATGTGGAATCTAGTTCCCTGACCAGGGATTGAACCCAGCCCCCCTGTATTGGGAGTGTACAGTCTCAGTCACTGAACCACCAGGGAAGTCCCCAGTGTGGTAGATTTTAAATAAGAACTCGTGTCAGTCACCAAGCCAATAACTTATGCATAACAGGCAATTTAATAAATGCTAGGTTGCCTCTGCTCCCTGGTGCTAAGCATCTTCCCAAAATGAACAATTGCTGCCTTGGGATCATTCACACAACCAGGCACTCAGGCTTCAAAGCCAAGCCAGTCTAACAGAAAACCCTAGGTCCATCCTCTTCACCACAGAGCAAGTCCAGAGTCATCACAGTAGCAAACACAGGGGTAGGAACACTTACTCTGTCGGCACGTGTGCTAAGTTGCTTCAGTCGTGTCTGACTCTGTGTGACCCCGTGGACTGTAGCCTGCCAGGCTCCTCTGTCCATGGGATTCTCCAGGCAAGATCACTGGAGTGGGTTGCCATGCCCTCCTCCAGGGGATCTTCCCAACCCAAGGATTGAACCCACGTCTCTTGCATCTCCTGCATTGTCAGGCAGATTCTTTACCACTGGGCCACCTGGGAAGCCCAGTTTTTTGTGGAGTAACTACCAAAGGCTGTTATCAATCCTGTTTCACAGATAATGAAATTGAAGCCAAAGATCATTTAGCTTCTAAGCTGCTGGAGGCCTTGAACGAAAGCCTGATGCTCTCTCCTCCTGAGAGGTATCGCTCTTCATGTTCACATCTTATCCTGTGAGGTCCACAGTAAGCCTTCTGTGGTCCACAGAACTGTTGATGTGAGCCTCAACCTGCATACAGCCATGCCTTCCCATCACACTTGAGAGCCCATCCCAGACCCCAATGTCCCCCCGTCAGCGTTCATCTTTTTATGATGAAATGGTCTATCATTACCAGCCTCTTGGATTGTGAGCTCATGACAGATTAGTTCCGTGTTTGTGCTCCAGGCTTGGGACAGCCACATCCTCCTGCCCTTGTTCTACACTCTAAAGGATCACTTGTCCTGTTTCCCAGCCCTCCTCTGTCCCCTGGCTCCGCACTTCCACCCTGGAGGAGTCCTCCTGATTGCATGCCCTTCCAGGAGGAGGTGTCCCTGCACGGGACCCCGAGAGCGAGGGGCTTCCTCGTGGCTCGGCAGCCTCCTCCAAACCCTCGTCTGTCTCCCACCAGGGTCCTGTTTCCCTGCTCAGTCCATGTGAAATGGATAAATGGACAAACGACACATTTCTGTTGTAGCCCTGAGTTTGTGGCAAGTCTTCCCATGCAATCAGTTAAGAAATGCTAAAAAAAATACATGTTAATATGTACTGTGTTAGCCATCTGTGTTCATTTCATATCCCACAGACTTATACTGGGTTGATTTGTTCTCAGACATGGCAATTTCAAATACAAAAGGAAAAGATACTGCTTATGGTTTAACCAGTTGCAGCATTTAGAAAAAAAAATTCTCTAGGTATTATCTGGAAAATTTTTAAGGAGGTAGAGGTGGGGAGGGCTTCAAATACAGGGTACTTTTTTTTCTCTGTGCTTATAAGAAACATCACGTTTCTGTTTTAGCAGCTAAGAGTGTGAAAAAGCGTGTTAAATTACTTAATAGTTTGTTACATATCAGGTCTAGAAAACTTATTATGTAAAAAAAAATCCACATGTATTTAATAAAATTGAAATCTAGGTGAGATTTAAAAAATAAAAAAGCTTGTTACTCCAGAAATTCAGGTTATAGTCTACTTGCATGATGGTCAGAATGTGCTTCAATCTTCCATTCACTTATCCATTCAGTACATTCTTGGGTACCACATGCTGTGAGCACTGGGGAGTCGGCTGCATCCTCGAGTTATGGTCTCTGCTCCTCCCCTGGGGAAGACGTGTATTAAACAAGCTCACACATCATTATGGAAGTTACAAATGGTGAGAGATGGGCTGAGTGATGGAGAAGGCACTGGCACCCCACTCCAGTACTCTTGCCTGGAAAATCCCATGGATGGAGGAGCCTGGTGGGCTGTAGTCCATGGGGTCACTAAGAGTCAGACACGACTGAGTGACTTCACTTTCACTTTTCACTTTCATGCATTGGAGAAGGAAATGGCAACCCACTCCAGTGTTCTTGCCTGGAGAATCCCAGGGACGGGGGAGCCTGGTGGGCTGCCGTCTATGGGGTCGCACAGAGTCGGACACAACTGAAGCAACTTAGCAGCAGCAGCAGCAGCAGCTCTGAGTGAAGAATGTCAGGTGACCCATTTAAATCTGGTGGTTAGGGAAGTGACAGGCTAGAGGAAGACCATTTTGTCCCCTGTCCTTGTTTTTCAGTTGGGAAGACAGAGACCTAGGGTAGGACTGCTGTAGAAGCCCAGGGACAGAGATGAGGGAAAACTCAGGTCTCCTCTTTCCACAGCCTGAGCTTTCTCCACTGGTCACAGTCCTCCTTTGCCTAAATGCCTTTCACAAACACGGAGTAAGGCCTGGTTATTTCTAAGATCTTTCTACCTCTAGCAGTCAGTGATCTTATTTGATTAAATCCACACACAAATAGATACCCTTTGATTACTTCCCCTTTTTCTGACCCAAGTATGAACAATTGACAAAAAAACAATCATAGTCATTCCATCAGAGGATTATTTTTATCCCCTGCTCCTTTTAAAAAATGTTTTCTCACAATATCTGAAAACTATTTTCTTTACAACTTTACTCTAAATATAAGTTTGTGTTAACAGACACAAAATAATTGAATGAAGTTCCACAAGGGTGAAACTGGGGGAAGGAAAGTTATAACCAGATAGCCTATGCTTATTTTAATATGTAAGTAATCAGAATGTATATGCAGAAAATATTTGTCTGAAATAGTCTGAAATAATCTATACTTCATTAGATAGTAGTGTTTGTAGAACAAAATCTTGCCACAAAATAAGTTCTCTGCAATCTGCAATTAATTAAGCAAAGGGACAAATTGTATTTAAAGATCTGTTGAAAGGATATCAACACCATTATTTTCCTGATACAAAGTGCTTTTTGCCTTAATGCATCTGACCTCTCTCTCTCTTTTTTTTTTTCTTTAGTACTCGATTGCAATGAAATTCTTAAAATAGGCCGAGTTCTCATCAGAGCATTTTAGTGATCTGTGGAATGTGTCTCAGATCCCCAGATACCATCTTCCCCCACTGACCTCTGAGATTTCACCACAGTGGTTTCATTCATAAGGCTTTGTTTTATACTGAACAGGACTTGCCCAGGAGAGGTAACTCACATTGTCCTTCCTTCCTCCCTTTCTTCCTCTCTGTCTCCTAACCCTTCATCTTTCCACCCTTATCTCCATTCTGCCCAAATATCAAATCCTCTCACTGTTCCTGGTTGAAATGGAAACTGAATCCACCCTAGTGCCCTCGTCCAGACCTTGCCCACCTGGAGCCAGCATAGCACCTGTAGCCTCAGGAGGAGTGCAGGGTACCTGCTTGCCGAGATCATAAGACAGCTCCAGAGTGGGGGTCTTCCTTGCCTCTGCATGGTGCATGGGACAGCATCTGACACCTCTAATTGCTCAAATAGTGAAGCTATTGAACTGAATTCAATCGAGACTGGCTGGCTACGAATTATAGAATTTGAATCTGGTCCTACTGTGCTCAGCTGGCTGATGAGAAATTATTTATTCAAGTGAGAACAAAGCTTTTCTTTACAGGGTGTGATGAAAAGTGTTGGACAGACTTGTTTTCAAGTCCTGACCCATTCATAGCAATGGTAGAACTTTGGTCAAATCATCTAACTCCCTTAAAATAGGGATGATAAGGCATCACTGGATGGCTAGGAGAATGTAAGATGAGATCGCAATCAGGTGTCTTGTAGGCTCTGGCACATACGAGGTTTCCAATGCATGTTCACAGTCAGCGAGGGCCTTCTCACCTCCACCACTTGGAGGGTAGAGGGGCAAGTCGTAACTTGACTATTACAACTCTCCACTATTCTCCAACGCGTCTGCTGAGTGAACAGAATTCCTCCAGCATATTTGTTAAGCACCTGCTCTACCTACACAGGTGTGCTGCTATGAGGGCTAGGAGGAAAAAAAAAAAAAAAAAACTAAGACAGGGCTTTAGCCATCAAGGAAGTAATCATTATGTTTGACTGGATCATTTAATCCATCTCATTACTTGGTAACAAACTGGGCCAGCTGCAAACTCCCCTGGATGCAAATAGGAAGAAGGGTTTAAACAATTTACTCCAACAAACTGCCTTCTCTGTCTGAAATACTGGATGAGAAACAGGAATAGCTGCCTTGTCTTTCTGGTTTGTCACCAAGCTAGACAGGGCAAAAAGCTCACCAGCTACTTTTCCATTTTCTTACAACCTCCATCAGAGTGGTGCACCTTTGATTGAGTTATTAGATGAACGAGGAATGAGTCCCCAATGTTTTAAAATGCATACTAAAAAGTGAATGAGTGAACACAGAATGTCCATAATTCTGGGCTTCCCTGCTTAATTTTCAGTGTGCAGGTATTTCACTCATTCAAGCATTTGTTTCACTGATGTAAACAAAGCATCTCCTATGTGTCAGGCACTGTGCAAGGGACTTTGCTAGACTATTGCTGATCCAGACAACAAACCTGCAAGGTCATTATTATTATTCCCATTGTATAGATGAGGAAACTAAGGGTCAAGAGGTCAAATGACTTACTTTATACTATTACCCAAAAGCAGAGTCCAATTCTAATTCCAAAACAGTCCTCGTGTAAATAGAAATTGTATTTATTAAGGGGTGTAGGAGACTTGCCCTCCATAGTTTCGCTTCCTACGTTTGTTCCCATTTCATTTCAACCATTTGTCCTCTTTTTCTGTTGCACTGAAATTTTTTTCTCTGATGCTCCACACCCAACCCACCAAAAAATCCTGTTGCTTTTACCTTCCAAATAAATCCAGAATGGACCACTTCTCATGACCTTTCTCTGGACTCTCAACGAGTTACTGTGGCTCTCCCCTCTCCCGGGTTTCACCCTTGCTCCCTAGAGTGTATTCTGAACTCTGAAGCCAGGGGAAGCTCTTGCCAGTGGACAGTGGGTTGTGTCCACTTCCTGTGGCTCCCACCTCACTGAGAATCAAGGCTGTAATCCTAACAAGGTCTACAAGGCCGTGCCTGACCTGGCCCTCTGTTTCTTCCCCACATCTACCCTCCCACCCTCTGCTCTTCACGCCCTTCTGCTCCTGGCATCCACACAGGCACATCATCTAGCTCTGGATCTTAGGCAAGTTGCTGAACCTTCCTGTACCTTGGTTTTCTTATTGTAAAAAATGGACACGGTGATAGTAACAGAACTGCCTGAGACCAAGGCAACCTGGCTCTTGTGCCCTGGGAAGACCTGCTATAGTCTCCTCCAGCCACACACTTTCTAGGGGACCAAGGAGACATTTCACTGGGATCCTCCACACTCCCTTCTACAGTGTTCTGGATGTACCACATTCCAGAATTCCCATCCCAAGCAACCTCTAACCCATCTGCTTTCAGGGCCTCCAGGGTCTCTTTCCTAGTCTGTCCCCTGTGGGCAGACTGCTCCAGGGACACTTCCAGGCAAGGTGAGTGGCCAGTGAAAGTGTTACTTGCTCAGTCATGTCCAACTCTTCTCTGACCCCATGGGCTATAGCCCGCCAGGCTCTTCTGTCCATAGGATGCTCCAGTTAACAACACTGGAATGGGTTTGCCGTTCCCATCTCCAGGGAGTCTTCCCAACACAGGGATTGAACCCGGGTTTACTGCATTGCAGGCGGATTCTTTACTGGCTGAGCCACCAGGGAAGCCTGGCAGGTGGCCAAGGGGCCACTGTTTGAGCCCCTTGTTTCTGGACTGACTGAGGCTGAACAAGAGACTAAGAGTAGAAAAAGAAGATTTAAAAAAAAAAAAAAAAAAAACGAACATGAGACTAAGCATAGAAAAAAATTACATGAGGCTAAGGGTAGAAAAGAAGGAAGCTATCTGTTCACTGACACAGGGCTGCAGTAAACTGATGTGTGATACAAGTCCTTCCTGAAGCTTCCAAATGCTCAGAAAAGTTGACCAAGCTCATACAAGTTTATCGTAGGTAGAGTACGTGTGTGGATGTGTGTTGTATAGAAACGGGGCCCGAGCTTGCTTTCATGTTGGGGTCAGCACAGGGTACATAAGGACAGCACAAAAAGTAGGAGACAGAAGCTGAAAAAAGGGAATGTCTTGGGCTCAGCGGGAATCATGCCAGTGCGTGTGGATTCCCGTGGGCCAGGAAGTGTCTGAAAGTGGCTGACACTCTTGCACCTGGTCTTTGGGGGCAGGGGACCGTGACTGACATTTGGGTTACATGGAGTGAGAACAAGTCCTCATGCAAAGAGTCAGTGGGCCCTCCCAGGACATCTGAGAACAGAGCACTGTCCACAGATGACAGTGCAGATCAACTGGCTAGACCAGAGAGCAGGGAAGGAGCCCACTGAGAGGACGGCCCAGGAGGGGCAGGAGAGGACGGGGAGCGCCTGCTGATGCCAGTCTCCCTGGTCCAGCTCCCCCACAGGGTCTCTGCTTCCCCAAACAGATGCTGAGTTACACTGCTCTCTCTGTTCCCAGGGCCTGTTATGTGCCTGCCAGCAACAAGGCACTAATAAATGTTTGTTGAACAAACAAATTAATGGAGATGTTTTTGCATATAAAACACGATATGTTGCTTAAAAATTCGATTTGTGCTCAGCTTTGCAGATGCGCATCAATAGTTGGTTATTTTAATTATATCCAGCTTTTTCTGTGCAGCATTTATGAAGTGGACTGTGGCAGTAATATAATTAAACTAATCAGAGAAGCAAGCTAAATAGGATTATCCAAGGGTGATATTGACCCTCAATTATATGATATGGTGACCACTATTTAGGACAGTTTAAGAGCCGGGGTGGTCCACTGGAGTGATCAACTCCCTGGGACACAGCTTCTAGGTTCAAATCCTTGCTCTGTCCCTAAACTTCTGTGTTAACTTGAAAGTGAAAGAAAGTGAAAGTGGCTCAGTTGTGTCTGACTCTTGGCCACCCCGTGGACTCTACATTCCATGGAATTCTCTAGACTAGAATACTAGAGTGGGTAGCTATTCCCTTCCCCAGGGAATCTTCCCAACCCAGGGATCAAATCCAGGTCTCCCACACTGCAGGTGGATTCTTTACCAGCTGAGCCACCAAAGAAGCCCAAGACTACTGGAGTGGGTAGCCTATCCCTTCTCCAGTGGATCTTCTTGTCCCAGGAATCGAACTGGGGTCTCCTGCCTTGCAGGCAGATTCTTTACCAGCTGAGCTACCAGAGAAGCCCCAAGTGTGCACTTGAACAAGAATCAAATCCTTCCTCTGCTATATGAAAGAACTGATATTTACTTCCTAAGGATGTGCCATTTGTGAGTGACAACGTGAGGCTGTATGCGGAATATTCAGTAGAATTACTCTACTTTCGGGTGCTGCTTTTCTTGAATGCAAATCTTTAATCATTGTGAACTTGAGGTGAAAACAGGTAAGATGCTTTAGGCACCAACTCCCAAGTCAGGATTCAAGTGCCATGAATGTCAGAACAGTTGACTCTGCCTGGCTTTAACCCAAACCCCGCAACCCAATGTTCATCTCCATGCAATATGAAGTCTGATCCCAAGCACTGAAACAATATTTAATATCAGCCCGTTGTGCCACTGAGTTCTGCCATAATCTGTTTTCAGATTTGCTGAAGTTTTCTTTTGGATTTTATTAGCAATTATTTCAAATGAAATTGGTACCAGACAACCAGATTACTGAATCATTGACTCCTATATCCTAGTAGACAGTGAAAAGCAAATGCAATTTCCACCAGTTACATGTCAAGCCTTGGCCTAGAGAGACGCAGAGGATCTGAACGGATGAGAAACCAGATGTGAGCTCTTTCTATGAGCATGGCTTATGTTTATAAAACAGGACTCGCAAGGCTTAATAAATCAGCTTCTTATTGTTTCCACAGTACATATTCATGTCAACCACACTTCATTCCTTTAAGACATTTTACCATGCCTTATCCTCCAAGTAACTCTTCAAGGAAAAATAGACCAGATGACTAGCACAGACATTAGGGCCGGAGAGAACCAGATTTAATTATTATTCTAGCAGGAGGTTGTTTTACCTGAAGAAAGACATGATAAGACCTCCTGGAAAACTTGTTAAAAAATTGAAAAGAAATGGTCATTTACAGCATTGTCTCAGTCGTTCCCAATTCTTCCCTCTTTTATGGATGAGGCTCAACTATTCATCTATTTGGCAGGTAATATTTTTGTCAGGTACTAAGTGGGGTTAAATATGTTACTGCTGTCAATTATCTGCCTTTTTTTTTTTTCTGTTCTCTGGGTCTTTGAATGTGAAAACACATGGGGCAGATCTGAATTCAGTCTGCAGCATTGAATAAAATATTGTAACTCACTGGGGTTTCAGTTCAGTTTAGTTCAGTCTCTCAGTAGTGTCTGACTCTTTGGGACCCTATGAATCGCAGCATGCCAGGCCTCCCTGTCCATCACCAACTCCCAGAGTTTACTCAAACTCACATCCATTGAGTTGGTGATGCCATCCAGCCATCTCATCCTCTGTCGTCCCCTTCTCCTCCTGCTCCCAATCCCTCCCAGCATCAGAGTCCTTTCCAAGGAGTCAACCCTTCGCATGAGGTGGCCAAAGTACTGGAGTTTCAGCTTCAGCATCACTCTTTCCAAAGAACACCCAGGACTGATCTCCTTTAGAATGAACTGGTTGGATCTCCTTGCAGTCCAAGGGGCTCTCAAGAGTCTTCTCCAACACCACAGTTCAAAAGCATCAATTCTTCGGTGCTCAGCTTTCTTCACAGTTCAACTCTCACATCCATACATGACCACAGGAAAAACCATAGCCTTGACTAGACCGACCTTTGTTGGCAAAGTAATGTCTCTGCTTTTCAATATGCTATCTAGGTTGGTCATAACTTTTCTTCCAAGGAGTAAGCGTCTTTTAATTTCATGGCTGCAATCACCATCTGCAGTGATTTTGGAGCCCCCAAAATAAAGTCTGACACTGTTTCCACTGTTTCCCCATCTATTTCCCATGTAGTGATGGGACCAGATGCCATGTTCTTCATTTTCTGAATGTTGAGCTTTAAGCCAACGTTTTTACTCTCCTCTTTCACTTTCATCAAGAGGCTTTTTAGTTCCTCTTCACTTTCTGCCATAAGGGTGGTATCATCTGCACATCTGAGGTTATTGATATTTCTCCCAGCAATCTTGATTCCAGTTTGTGCTTCTTCCAGCCCAGCGTTTCTCATGATGTACTCTGCATATAAGGTTTAGAGGGTGTTTGTTAACACATCAGATGCTGACTAATAACACTGTATGCTTACAGTAAAAGACTGAACAAAGCAGCTGCTGTTTCCAGCTCATGGAAGTCATACTCTAAGAAGGAAGGTATTGAACAAGTAGTTATAATAAATTGTGCAGGGCTCCATGAGGGACAAAGGAGGGGTTATGGGAGGCCTTGTCCTACTTATGAGGTCAGTGGCCAGAGATGAGGCCACAGGCCTGGACAGTTTGTTTGTTTGTTTTTTTTTTTTTTAAGAGCTGGAGTGTGGATTTAATGGAAGGTAAAATGATGGCTTCTCAAAGATGTCCACGTCCTAGGTGTGAATATAGGTGTGTTTACCATTAAGATGGTGCACAGAACTCAGATTGCTAATCAGCACACCTTAAAATAAGGACATTATCCTGGATTATGTTGGTCAGCCCAATGCCATCTCAAGGGTTCTTTCAAGTGGAAGAGGGAGGTTCAAGAGGGATCCTCAGGGTCAGGGACAGACTAGGAAGTGTTACCTGCTGGATTCCAAAGTGGCAGAACCCGCTCCAAGCCAAGGAATGCAGCAGCTAGAAGCTGGGAGGGCAAGGAAATCAGATAGGTTCTCTCTCGGAGCCTCTAGAAGGAGCACGGCCCTGCCAACACCTTGATTTTAGCCCAATGAGACCCATTCTCAACTTCCAACCCTCCAGAACTCTAAGATAATACATTGTTATTGCTTTCAGCCAATACATTTGTGGTCCTTTGTTTGAGCACCCACAGGAAATACAGATCCGGCTCTGTCTCCAGAGCCTTTGGTGCCTGGGGAACTACTTCCTGTCTCCTTTCCCATGAGCCCTGAGCCCCTCTAAGCATTTCAACTGACTTCAACACCTCAGACGGTGAAGAATCTGCCTGCCATGCAGGAGATCCAGGTTAGATCCCTGGGTCGGGAAGATCCCCTGGAGAAGGGAATGTCTACCCACTCCAGTATTCTTGCCTGGAGAATCCCTTGGACAGAGAAGCGTGGTGGGCTACAGTCCAGGGGGAGGGAAGGAGTTGGACACAACTGAGTGACTAATACCACTGCTCAGCTCCAACTCGAGGCATGGGAGGAGGCACACGGAGTCACACACATCAGCCCAACATCCGATTTCTGACCGCATCACCAGGGTAGAGAGTCTCTTGGGCAAGATGAGAGGGGCAAGAGAACCTGAGGGTCACCCGGTCCATCCCCTCACTTGACAGCTGGGTGACTAAGGTTCAAAGATGGGGAGAAACTTGCCTAAAGCACAGGGAACTAGACTAGACCCCCATCTCCTGAACCTGGATGAGATGCTTTCCTCGTAATTATAAGGCAAACCACATTTCTTCCCCAGCAGCTCAGCCTTCAAAGCTGGTCGTGGTGCCACACGAGGAGGGAGGGGTTGGGGCCAGGGACAGCATGGTGGCAGGGCTGCAGGAGGAGGGTCCGTTCCTCCGGAGCCTCAGCAAGGTGGCTGCCTCTGGTTCTGGGGCAGCAGGGCAGGGCTGGGACGCCCTCTCTGGCTCTGGCCCTGGCAGCAGCATCCTCCCACCAGCTAACTCCAAGGTCCCTCGTAGAGAGCAGGCAGGTCGTGCTCCCTGCCGGCGTCTGTGAAGCCTGGGGTGGGCCCTTCCCTCCCTCTGCCCACCCTCCCTCTTGCCAAACCCAGCAGGAGCAGCTTTCGACTCTGTGCTCCGTCATCTCCGTCTCTGCACCTCTTCCTCCTCCGTTCCAGGCCGATGGGAGATATATTTGTCTGACTTCAAAACGCCCCTGGCAGCCAGCGGCTGCCGGGTGAAGGCACCACGCGGGGCTGAGCTCATTTGCAAGCAGCCTTCTCTGAGCTTCAGACCCGGCTCGCCCAGCGCTGACCAGAGGCTCCCGTGGCTGCCTGGCCACCTGCTGCCCCTGCCTGGCCCCTGCCGCCCGCCAGCCCCACCTTCCTCTTCTGTAGAAGAAAGGCTCCCAGTGGCCCCGTTCCTGTGGGGCTGGGACAAAACTCAGTGATCATGGTACCTGGGCTCCAAAGGATAGTCAACGAGCCTCTGAAAAGCCTCAAAGCTGCTTCTGAGACTTCTGTGATGTTTCTGCAGGGAGCTGCCAGCGTTTAGGGCCTGGAGAATATAATCAAGAAATGCAATTAGTGTACCAGCCACCCTTCCTGCCCCACCACCACGAAGACTAATCTCCCTTTGCTCCAAATGTACTAAGTCGCTTCAGTCATGTCTGACTCTTTGCGACCTCATGGACTGTAACCCACCAGGCTCCTCTGTCCATGGAATTCTCCAGGCAAGAATACTGGAGTGGGCTGCCATTTCCTCCTCCAGAGAATCTTCCCAACACAGGGATCGAACCTGCTTTTCTTCCATCTCCTGCATAGACAGGTGGGTTCTTTATCACTAGCGCTACCTGGGAAGCCCTTCCCTCCAAATACTATAATGAATTTAAGGTATTTAAGGTATTTTCACTAATCCTGGAAAATAAACAATTATGGCCTTTTTTGTAGGAGGGGAGGAGGTAAGGGCTGATGGGAAGGGGTGATACCCAGTAGCACATCCACAGCTACCCAGGGACCACAGCAAATTTCCATAAAGCAGCGCCCTCCATTGAGGACCCAACTTGGAAAGAACATCACAGACCCTGGTTTAAATTTCAGTGTGTCTGTTCATTGTTCTGCATTTGAGGTCTTTCCTAATGTGTAACTTTCCTTTCTTTCTTTCTGTGCTGCTTGCACAAGAGGAAAGAAGATAGAGACAGAAGGAAGTCTAAGCAGGGCCCTCACTCCTTTTTATTCCTGAACAAAGTCTCCAGTGGGAAGGGAGAGCTTTTCAAATTTGTCAATTGCAGTTGAAAAAAAAAAAAAGTCCCGGTGGATAGGGAGGGATATATGAACATGGCCCAGGAGTGAAAACGAAAAAAAGTTGCATTTCTTTAAAGGTAAATTGAGTAAAAAAAAAAAAAAAAAAAAAAATCAACCCATACCTCCTGATGGTTTCTGTAAGACTGGAGGAGGGGCTGAGGACATCACTTGAGACCTGATATGTTACATTTTATCTAGACTTGACATTTTATTTTGGAACATTGTTCTTTTCAGGGTATCAAGGTCATCAAGATCACCCTGGGGTGTGAGAGGCTTCATCCTCACCTGGGGCCTCAGTTTGTACTGTTTCTTCAACGTTACAGGGCTTCCCAGGTGGTTCAGTGGTAAAGAATCTGCTTGTAATGCAGGAGACATGGGTTCAATCCCTGGGTCAGGAAGAGCGCTTGGAGAAGGGAATGGCAACCCACTCCAGTATTCTTGCCTGGAGAATTCCAGGACAGGGGATGCTGGGGGGCTACAGTCCACGGGGTCTGTAATATAGTATGTATGGCCGTAGTCTGCCAGGCTCCTCTGTCCATGTAACAATCTACTGTGATACTTTCAATGTCTCCACATCCAGCGTTCGCCATCTCAATAAATGACGACAGCTTCTACCTAGCCATTTAAGCCGAAAACCTAGGAGTCATTCCTCATCTTCCCTCTCCCTGAGCTCACACCCAATCCACCAGCCATACGCAAATCTGGCTGAGTTTCCCTCCATGATATTTGTGACTCCATCCATGTCTCTCCTCTCTCCTGCTGCCCTAGTCAAAGCCACTATCATCTCTCGCATAAGCTCTGTCCAGAGCTTCCCAGAAGGCCCTTTCCTCAAAGTTCCTCTACAATAATATTCACACATCATCAGAGGGATCTTTTAAAAATATATAAATTGGATCCTACTGTTGCCCTACTGAAAGTCCTTCAACATTTTCCCCTGTAGTTAGTGAGGTTTAGTGATGTACTCCTTGTTCACATCTCCAGTCCCGTGTCAGTCCCCTCCTTCTATCTCCTTGGCTCATGCCAAGCTTTTTCCCACCCTGGGGCCATTTTGCTTGTTGTTCTCTTTGCCAGGAATCCTTTCTATCTAGGTTCTTTGTGCATCTGGCTTCTTCTTGCCCTTTAGGTCATCGCTTAAAGGTCACCTGCTCAGTAAGACCTGCCCTGGCCATACTAGCTAGGAACATCAATCTGCCTTTTCCATAATCCTCTCGCTCTTGCTCTTGTTTATGTAACGGAGTTGAGATTTACATATTACTACCAATGAAAAATGCAAAAGTAACAGCTTAATTTTTTTCCCTGTAGGCAACCTCCTTCTTCCCTAGAGTCCTCCTTATTCTGTTGTTGGAGACAACAATGGTAGTGTGATGGAGAGAACGTAAACTCACACTCTTCTGATCTAAAAGCAGCTTATTCCAGGTAAGTACAGTCTCTTTGGGGAAGATGCTCCATCGTCCCCCTCTCTCAGAATGATCCTTCCCTTCTTCTGTTGCTCTCCTCTCTCCATCCGTTTTCCCAGATACTGTCGAGGTACTCAGGGAGGCAGTTTACCTTCCCCAGTGCTGGGAGACAGTGGCTTTGTGTATTTCGTTCCTGATGTTTCCACTGTGGTGTGGCCAGTTTGGCCTAGTCTTGTGTCGCTGGTGTGGGTCCTTGTGTCCTCTGAGGCATGGCTAATCCTGTCTGGTTCTTAGGGGTGTCAGGTGGTACAGCTATTGAAATACTCGTCCCATTTCACCCGCTCCCCGTGGGATCTTCTGTGGGTCCACCCATCCACTCAGGTCCTCCATGACCAGCCCCTCACCCAGCAGAACTTCTGGATTGCCTAAGGATGGGTTTGGGAAGCATCTCAGGGCCATCCATTCACGAACCTTCCTCTGCTCCTGCTGCTCTAGCGGTTCCCCTTCACCATGAACGTGGGGAGAGGGTGGACAGGAGGCTCTACCGGACACTGTTTCACCTGCTGTCGCCTGCATGTGGCTCTTCTGCATCGCACCATCTTCTTGCGAGTCTCACAGCTCTGTGTGGCGAAGATGTTTCCCAGAGGCAAAGTCAGCATCTGCAGCCTGGGTGGGAACCCTCCAGGACTCTTTACCTTCTCCTGCTCTAAAGAGTATTCCACTTCCTCCTCTTCTCAGCTGGGAACTTGCTTTGCCTGACACCTCCAGTCTCTTTATGTTTGGGGTGACTGTTTTGGAAACCAAAGTTCCATATGGACTCCTTCTCAGTGTTCCTGCTTTCCATCTCCTAACCCTCCCTAAAGCAGTGGATTCCCCTGGCTGAGTAGCATAGAGAGAGTATAAAAGAAAGCATTAAAAAAAGCATACACGTGAAGGAGCGTGTTTGAGGGTTTGTGAGTTTGCATGTCACTGGTGCCCACATGTGTGTCATCTGTGTGCATACGTATTGGGTGTCGTGTGTGTGCACGTGTGTGAATGTATAAACGTGCACTTATGTGGACAGTATTGACCTATGGAGGTACATAAAATTGCCCCTATTGCATCTACTTCAAGACACTTGACATGGTTTGTTTACTTGTTTATCGTCAGTTCCCCTCTCTAGAATATAAGCTCTGTAAAAGAAGGGACTTGCCCATCTTGTTCATCACTGTATTTCTAGCACAGTCCCTGGCCCACAGCTGGTGCTCCGACAGCATGTGTTGCATGAACGAATGAAGAATGAATCGGGATCCATTATGGCCTGAGAAAATGCTGGGCTTTCCATTTAACTTAGGATTTTACCCTTGTCACTAAGGTTTCTTATTTTCTGTAATGCTCAAGGATTGAGCAAATTTATGAACGAAGTACCAACATGCATTGACTATGTCCTGTATTGTGCTAAGCATTAACATGAAAATCTCCTTTAATCTTTGCAATTATCCTCTGAGAGTTGAAGCCCGATCATCCCCTCTGCCCAGAGAAGACTGGGGCTCAGAAGAATGAAGTGATTTTTCCAAGTTTGAAAAGCCAAGAAGTGGCAGCGCTGAATTGGAACCCATGTTTCTGTCACGCAGGATCCCACTACCTTACTTTGGAGAAAGAAGGCAGGAACAGTCAGGGTGCTGCTTCACAGGGTGTGAGGATCAAATAAGTAACAGTGACTATTCTCTTGGCTCAGAATATACAGCTGGCTCTCAAATGATGTGGGAATTAAGGATGCCAGCTCTCTGAACAGTCTAAACTTTGCCTGTAACTTACAGTCAGCCTGCTGGGCCCAACAGCTTCATATCTACAGATTTAGCCACCCATGGACCCTTTAGTACTTGAGAGTGTACCATTGGAAAAAAAAAAATCCATGTAGGACTTCCCTGGGGATTCAGTGCCTAAGACTTCACCTTCCAAAGTAGGGTGTGCCGGTTCAATCCCTGGTGGGGGAGCTAAGATTCCCCCATGCCTCGCAGCCAAAACCATAATATTAGCATTAAAACAGAAGCAATATGTAACAAATTCAATAAAGATTTTTATAAAACTTCATATAAAAGTGGACCCACATAGCTTAAACCCCTGTTGTTCAAGCTGTACTACTCATATTCGTAGTCCTGCTGTTGTTTTTACCCAGCTGGTGAAATTAGCTGGTGTATTCACCTGCCAATTTATTGTTTCATAGTTTTCATTTTCCTTTCAAGAGAAGAAGAATAAATAAACTTCATATCTCTGAGGCTAAAGGGCACTTGCACATTACCTTCTCACCTTCCCTCCTTCCTTCCATTCTCCCAAGTGCTTCTTGATAGAAGCGGGGAGAACCCGGTGAGAGAGCCATCGCAGGCGGCAGGCGTCACAGATGAAACTGGAGGAGGGCATCTGACACTCTCAAAGGCTTGTTTCAGGGTGGAGAATGAGAAAAACCACACTGAAATGAAAGTCATGGTTGTGAAGATGATATTGCATTCCTACAAGGACCCTCAGGAGCTGGAAGGGCTCCAAGAGGGATAGATGCGGGGCTAGTGGGTAGGGTGGGCACTGGGACTTAGGCTGTGCCTGTAAAGAGGCAGCAGAACCCAACATACATGGTGCCCAGAATGAATTTAGGGAGGGTATCTCCTACTCTCCCAGGGGCCAGGGCACCAGATTTGGGCTGCTTTCTGTGGACATGGGGAATAACCTCATGGAAACCTGAGCGAAGATGGAAGTGGAGCTCAGGGAGACTTGCAGCTGAAAGCAATGTTCAGAAAGAGGAAAGTTAGACGTTTGGCCGCAGGAAAGAAGGAAGTAGAGATGCAGTCAAGGGAGCTTTGGAGAGGAAGGCTAGTGTGATGGGACCTGGCCACCATCCTCACCTTTCAGGGAGCCCACAGGGCATTCTCTGAGCTGTATCTGCGGACCTTCTTTTACGGGAAGAAGGGTGGTCTGACCTTCTCTCCTTTCCATATTCTTAGACTGAATAATGGCTTAACAGTGACTCATGTAAACTACACAGAGAAGATAATGGCACCCCACTCCAGTACTCTTGCCTGGAAAATCCCATGGACAGGGGAGCCTGGTGGGCTGCAGTCCACGGGGTCGCAAAGAGTCAGACACGACTGAGCGACTTCACTTAACTCACTTCACTCACTTCATACTTTATCACTGGAGAAGGAAATGGCCATACACACCAGTATTCTTGCTGGAGAGTCCCATGGACAGAGGAGCCTGGCGGACCATGGTCCATGGGGTCACAGAGAGTCAGACAGGACTGAAGTGACTGAGCATGCACATGTAAACTACAAGTACTGTAAAACCATAGGATATTGCTCAGGTTATAATGTTTGTTTCTCCAAAGCAGAAAGAGGGAGAGAGGTGGGTCCTTAGCAACACAGGCTGGTTCTGAGTTGTTAAAGAACATCTTTCCAGTCCCTTCAAAGGAAAGAATCCTATCTTTGGATTTGAGAAAAGCCAGAGACGAAACTGGCTGTTGGGAAACCAGAACCATGAATGTAGGCAGCTCAGGGCCCCGCCATGGGGGGAGTCTCACATTAAAGAAACAGGGAAGAGGCAGGATATCAGAGCTCAGAGGGACCTGCAGGAGGGTCTGTGCCTGAAGGTTTCAAACCTGCTTCTGCCCAGCAAAGGATGCTCTGGGGCTGCTGGACTGGTTGTCATGGAGCCTTTCTCGGTCCTTGTTCCCATTTCAACCTAAACGCTTCTACTTCTGCACTCTTTAGGTTGCGTTTCTGCATATGGTTCTGCTGTCACTACGTGAAATGTGCAGAACTCAGCCCTGTTCCACTTCACTCAGTGCATTGGAGGAGGAAGGGAAGTCTTCATGAGCAGAGCACACTGCTCCCAGATCACACAGCTAGTTTGGGGCACAAAAGAGACTTCAGCCTGGCACCCCAGAAGGAAACAAATGGGACAAGGAAGAATTCATTTCCCCTCAAGGTGCTTCCTGAGTCAGAGTCAGTGGCCTGGGAGGGCCTGGATGGCTGTCTGTCCACTGGATGCCACATCTGATTAACAGCCCAGGACAGGACCAGGCTGCTGCAGTTGTTTATTATCTGAGCCAAGGAAGACTTGACAGGGAGAAAAAAAAAAAAAAAAAAACACCTCTTCATACATTTGCATCAAAATGCTTTCCAACCTTTTACTCCAGCACTGCCTTTGTTAGCCTGAGAGCTCTATTATCATTTCTCTATAAATCTGGCAGCGGTATTTGCATATGCCCAGGTAGGCGCTATACCATTTCCAGGCTGTCATGACATTCAGAGAGGTGAGCAGGAAGAACATGCCACTGGAGTGAGAGGTGAGCCTCCTCACATCTGTGCCCATGACCCCCTCAGGTGTGGGTGCAGTTTGGGGGAGGGAGGTGCACTGTCTACTGATCACAGGCAGGAAGCTAGCCACTGCCCTCGGCACCCTGGTGGGCATCATTCGGTCTTCATGACAGCCTGAGAAGTGAGCATCGGGTGGTTAGAATGGGCTAGGCTCAGATCGAAGCTACAATGGTGTATCACCTCACACTGATCAGAAGGGCCAACATCAAAAATTCTACAAATAATAAATAGTGAAGAGAGTGTGGAGAAAAAGGAATCTTCCTACCTTGTTGATGGGAAGGTAAATCGGTGAGGCCACTATGGAAGACAATATGGAGGTTTCTCAAAAAAGACTAAAAATAGAGCTACCATATGATCCAACAGTCCCACACCTGGGCATATATCCAGAGAAAAGTCTAATTTGAAAAGATACATGCACCTCAGTGCTCATTGCAGCACTGTTTACAATAACCAGGACATGGGAGCAACCTAACTGTCCATCAATAGATGCATGGACAAGGAAGATATGGTACATATATACAATGGAATATTACTCAGCCATCAAAAGAGTGAAATCATACCACTTGAAGCAACATGGATGGACCTAGAGATTATCATACTAAATGAAGTGAGTCAGACAGAGAAAGATAAACATCATATGATATCACTTATATGTGGAATCTAAAAAGTGTAATACAAATGAACTTATGTACAAACCAGAAATAGACCCACAGACTTAGACCAAAGGGGCAAGGAGTGTGGAGGGATAAACTAGGAGTTTGGGATTTATGGATACACACTACTATATATAAAATAGATAAACAAGGACTTGCTGTATGGCACAGGTAACTATATTCAGTATCTTCTAATAACCTTTAATGGAAAAGAATCTGAAAAAGAATATACGCAATGATATATAAGAGCTTCCTGTGACTCAGCAGGTAAGAGAATCTGCCTGTAATATAGGAGACATGGGTTCGATCCCTGGCTTGGGAAGATCCCCTGGAGAAGGAAACAGCAACCCGTTCCAGTATTCTTGCTTGAAAAAAATCCCATGGACAGAAGAGGCTGGCAGGTTACAGTCCAGTGGGTTGCAAAGAGTCAAAGACTGAGCAACTAAGCAGCAGCAATGATATATAAATATTATTATACACACACACACAATACTATATCACTTTGTGTACACCTGGAACTAACACAACACTTTAAATCAACTATGTTGTCGCTGTTGTTGTTCAGTCACTAAGTCGTGTCTGACTCTTTTGCAATCCTCATGGGCCGTGGCCTGCCAGCCTCCTCTGTCCATGGCATTTCCCAGGCAAGAATACTGGAGCGGGTTGCCATCTCCTTCTCCAGGTAATCTTTCCAACCCAGGGATCCAACCTGTGTCTCCTGCATTGGCAGGCAGACTCTTTACCACTGGAGCTATAATTTTTTAATTAAACAGCAACAACAGAAGAGCACGCTAGGCTTTGTGACAGTAACGTATAAACTAGAATCTCAGTGGCTTCACATAATCAAAGTTTACAAGTCTTGCAAGTCCAGACTGGGTTGTGAAATGGATGCTTTGCAGGATGTTCTTTCTCTTGGCCAGGTCTCTCCTACTGTATCTAAAATCAAGTTCATCCTGCTACCTCTAAGACTGAGTCTTTCTTCCTTATTTATAGCCTACACCACACAAAATGTTCATAGCTTTCCTATTAATAAAACTGTACCCTATTCCCCAATAAAATCTCTTGCTTTGTCAGCATGTGCATTTCCTCGGACAATTCATTTCCAAGTATAAGAAAAGAGCCCCATTTAGGCCTTGAAAAGGGTCCCCCTTCCTGAAACACTTTGGCCACGTGATGTGAAGAGCTGACTCATTAGAAAAGACCCTGATGCTGGGAAAGACTGAAGGCAGGAGGAGAAGCGGATGACAGAGGATGAGATGGTTGGATGACATCACCCACTCGATGGACATGAGTTTGAGCAAGCTCCAGGAGTTGGTGATGGACAGGGAGGCCTGGTGTTCTGCAGTCCATGCGGTTGCAAAGAGTTGGACGGGACTGTACAACTGACATTGTACAGTTGCTAATTCTAGGAATTAGCTAACTAAAATGGACTGGAATGGGTGAGTTTAACTCAGATGACCATTATATCTACTACTGTGGGCAGGAATCCCTCAGAAGAAATGGAGTGGCCATCATGGTCAACAAAAGAGCCCGAAATGCAGTACTTGGATGCAATCTCAAAAATGACAGAATGATCTCTGTTCATTTCCAAGGCAAACCATTCAATGTCACAGTAATCCAAGTCTATGCCCCAACCAGTAATGCTGAAGAAGCTGAAGTTGAACGGTTCTATGAAGACCTACAAGACCTTTTAGAACTAACACCCAAAAAAAGATGTCCTTTTCATTATAGGGGACTGGAATGCAAAAGTAGGAAGCCAAGAAACACCTGGAGTAACAGGCAAATTTGGCCTTGGAACACGGAATGAAGCAGGGCAAAGACTAACAGAGTTTTGCCAAGAAAATGCGTTAGTCATAGCAAATACCCTCTTCCAACAACACAAGAGAAGACTCTATATATGGACATCACCAGACGGTCAACACCGAAATCAGATCGATTATATTCTTTGCAGCCAAAGATGGAGAAGCTCTGTACAATCAGCAAAAACAAGACCAGGAGCTGACTGTGGCTCAGACCATGAACTCCTTATTGCCAAATTCAGACTGAAATTGAAGAAAGTAGGGAAAACTACTAGACCATTCAGGTATGACCTCAATCAAATCCCTTATGATTATACAGTGGAAGTGAGAAATAGATTTAAGGGCCTAGATCTGATAGATAGAGTGCCTGATGAACTATGGAATGAGGTTCGTGACATTGTACAGGAGACAGGGATCAAGACCATCCCATGGAAAAGAAATGCAAAAAAGCAAAATGGCTGTCTGGGGAGGCCTTACAAATAGCTGTGAAAAGAAGAGAAGTGAAAAGCAAAGGAGAAAAGGAAAGATATAAGCATCTAAATGCAGAGTTCCAAAGAATAGCAAGAAGAGATAAGAAAACCTTCTTTAACGATCAATGCAAAGAAATAGAGGAAAACAACAGAATGGGAAAGACTAGGGATCTCTTCAAGAAAATCAGAGATACCAAAGGAACATTTCATGCAAAAATGGGCTCGATAAAGGACAGAAATGGTATGGATCTAACAGAAGCAGAAGATATTAAGAAGAGATGGCAAGAATACACAGAAGAACTGTACAAAAAAGAGCTTCACGACCCAGATAATCACGATGGTGTGATCACTGACCTAGAGCCAGACATCCTGGAATGTGAAGTCACGTGGGCCTTAGAAAGCATTACTACGAACAAAGCTAGTGGAGGTGATGGAATTCCAGTGGAGCTATTCCAAGTCCTGAAAGATGATGCTGTGAAAGTGCTGCACTCAATATGCCAGCAAATTTGGAAAACTCAGCAGTGGCCACAAGATTGGAAAAGGTCAGTTTTCATCCCAATCCCAAAGAAAGGCAATGCCAAAGAGTGCTCAAACTCCCGAACAATTGCACTCATCTCACACGCTAGTAAAGTAATGCTCAAAATTCTCCAAGCCAGGCTTCAGCAATATGTGAACCGTGAACTTCCTGATGTTCAAGCTGGTTTTAGAAAAGGCAGAGGAACCAGAGATCAAATTGCCAACATCCGCTGGATCATGGAAAAAGCAAGAGAGTTCCAGAAAAACATCTATTTCTGCTTTATTGACTATGCCAAAGCCTTTGACTGTGTGGATCACAATAAACTGTGGAAAATTCTGAAAGAGATGGGAATACCAGACCACCTGATCTGCCTCTTGAGAAATCTGTATGCAGGTCAGGAAGCAACAGTTAGAACTGGTCATGGAACAACAGACTGGTTCCAAATAGGAAAAGGAGTATGTCAAGGCTGCATATTGTCACCATGTTTATTTAACTTATATGCAGAGTACATCATAAGAAATGCTGGACTGGAAGAAACACAAGCTGGAATCAAGACTGCTGGGAGAAATATCAATGACCTCAGATATGCAGATGACACCACCCTTATGGCAGAAAGTGAAGAGGGGCTAAAAAGCCTCTTGATGAAAGTGAAAGTGGAGAGTGAAAAGGTTGGCTTAAGCTCAACATTCAGAAAACGAAGATCATGGCATCTGGTCCCATCACTACATGGGAAATAGATGGGAAAACAGTGGAAACAGTGTCAGACTTTCTTTTTCTGGGCTCCAAAATCACTGCAGATGGTGACTGCAGCCATGAAATTAAAAGACGCTTACTCCTTGGAAAGAAAGTTATGACCAACCTAGATAGCATATTCAAAAGCAGAGACATCACTTTGCCAACAAAGGTTCGCCTAGTCAAGGCTATGGTCTTTCCTGTGGTCATGTATGGATGTGAGAGTTGGACTGTGAAGAAGGCTGAGCACCGAAGAATTGATGCTTTTGAACTGTGGTGTTGGAGAAGACTCTTGAGAGTCCCTTGGACTGCAAGAAGATCCAACCAGTCCATTCTGAAGGAGATCAATCCTGGAATTTCTTTAGAAGGAATGATGCTAAAGCTGAAACTCCAGTATTTTGGCCACCTCATGCGAAGAGTTGACTCATTGGAGAAGACTCTGATGCTGGGAGGGATTGAGGGCAGGAGGAGAAGGGGACAACAGAGGATGAGATGGCTGGATGGCATCACTGACTTGATGGGTGTGAGTCTGGGTGACCTCCGGGAGCTGGTGATGGACAGGGAGGCCTGGCGTGCTGCGTTTCATGGGATTGCAAAGAGTCGGACACGACTGAGCGACTGATCTGATCTGATCTGACCCTCCAGGCCCCACTCCAAAGCTATTGAATCAGAAATTCAGAGGGTAGGGCTGGTAATCTGCCTTAACAAGGCCTCCAGGGAATTCCTGCACAAAATCCAGATTGAACCACTCCTGGTTAAGTGAAAGTGAAGTAGCTCAGTCCTGTCCGACTCTTTGCAACCCCAGGGACTGTAGCTTACCGGGCTCCTCCCTCCATGGGATTCTCCAGGCAAGAATACTGGAATAGGTTGCCATTTCCTTCTCCAGGGGATCTTCCCGACCCAGGGATCAAACCCAGGTCTCCTGCACTGCAGGCAGACACTTTAACCTCTGAGCCACCAAGGAAGCCCTGGTTAAGTAGCCATCTAAATTCCACTCCTTTGCCAAGGAGATACGCAACTTTGGAGAAGTTACTTGACCACTGTGAACTTCTGTCTTCTCATTCGTTTTTGGGGTTCATCATAGTATGTTCTGGGCTTCCCTGGTAGCTCAGCTGGCAAAGAATCCACCTGCAATGTGGGAGACCTGGGTTCAATCCCTGGTTTGGGAAGATCCTCTGGAAGAGGGCATGGCAGCTCATCCTAGTATTCTTGCCTGGAGAATCCTATGGACAGAGGAGCCTGATGAGCTACAGTCCATGGGGTTGCAAAGAGTCAGACATGACTGAGCGACTAAACACACCCTATTTCTTGGGAAGTAATACAATGGCCTTATGATGCCAGTGGGGAAGGCAGCTTTTTCCTGCCCAGACTTAGATTAAAAAGCATTCACTGTACATGAAATTAAAGAAGATCACACTGAAATTCCCTTTTTTATTACCTGGGAGAGAAGATTTAGGTCTCATTTCACCCTACCACAAATAAAGCTCTTTCATGAAAAACGACAATACTGATTTCATTCATGACATAATTAAGGAGGTGAGAAACAAACACTTCAAACCTAAATATGGGGTTTAGTGGGTTTGGTAAAACTTTTATGATTAGCTATAAACAATCAGATGTAATGAAGCAATACATCTGCTCCTACAAAGTATAAATGATTATTAGAGTTGTAGACAAAACATTCCTGCTCACAGAAGGCCTAATGGAATGAAAATAGTAATTACAATGCCAAAAATATTGTTAAGTGTTAAAATCGACACCAGGCAAATGAAACACTTTGCTTAATTTTTGATAACATTACATGTTGAGACATGACATGCCTGGCATTTCAATTGACACAAACCCTTGTTTCTTAGCTCAAACACATTTCAGACTTTCACACTCTGCTTTGCAATATTATTTCCCAAGTTTGGCCAGACTCCTGCTGTTGCAGGGCAACATGGGTCCAAGTTATATTTCCTTTATTCTTGTACACTGCCTAGACTCAAGAGTTTTGTCTTGTTGCTGTTTTCCCTTTTAAATGCAAGTTGAATACTATGATCTGAAATACCACTGCTTGCAAATATCAGCTCCGCTCCCAAGAGAAGCAACATGTGTGGGACAAAGCATATAACTCAGGCCCCACAGAGATCCATGAACCATATTCTGTATCTGCTCCTATGACTATATATATAAGCCAAACGTCAAGTGGGGACCATTTTGCCTGATGTCTCTGGGCCATCAAAACATTGCCTAGAAATGGTTTATAATTTCTATTTTAATATATTCCCTGTAATATATGCAGGTTTCTACAAACAAAAGGAACCCCACACATTTCAGGAGGGCGACAGTCTGAAAAGGCTCTCTCCTCAGAGCGCTGAAATCAGCACCATTTTGAACAAAGCAGCCTGTCCTTTTAAGAAAAATCCCTCTATAGAAATGCTATAATTTCCCTGTTACAAAGGAGCCTTTTTCAGATCACGTAAAGTGCCAGTTTGTTCAGTGTGACCTCTGCTTTCATTCTATCAAGGTTGTATCTGATTACAATATAAGACAGATGAAGGGGATGTCGTGTGAGGCAAAGAAGGAAAAAAAAGTTTTAGTCTTGGGTCACTTGCAAAAGTGGTTCATCACTTTTATTGGCAATGTTTTCAATAACGTTCTAGGGGTGGTTCTCCTATGTCAGTCTGAAAAGATCTGTCTGGGATATATTTTCAGAGGCTTTGAGGTGCTTATTGGGAGTTGACCCACAAGGGTGAATTCTGTATTGCTGCTCTCCTTCCAGAAAACACAGTGGCTGAACAGGAGGGGGTCTCAGCGGACATCACGTGTGCACGGGACCTTCTTGTGTCTCCAGCCATTTGGTTATAAGCCCGCACTGGCCCACGGTCTGAATTCTATAGGAGTCAGTGTGACTTCAGAGGACGATCCATGAACTGTACAGAACAAAACAGAAGTTTCTTATGCATTGCCAGAGACAGAAAAGCAGGGTGGTAAAAAGCCCCAAAGAACTGAGTCTTAAAGCCTGGCTCTAAACTTACTAATTCTTGCAAACATTCTGTACCATTCTTATTATTTAGGCTAATTAGCTCTCTGAGCCTCAGTCCTATCCTCTATCTCACAGGGTTGTCAGGAGTTAAATTAGACGATGTCCATTACTGAGCCCAGGACACAGAAAGTGTTCAATAAATATCATATATGATTATTACTTGTAGTTCTTACTTTGAAGGAGAGAGAAAGCCCTGGGAATTTTTGCCTCCCTGAAAACCATGGGAGGGAGCATGCTGCTGCTAAGTCGCTTCAGTGGTGTCCAACTCTGTGCGACCCCATAGATGGCAGCCCACCAGGCTCCCTGGTCCCTGGGATTCTCCAGGCAAGAAGACTGGAGTGGGTTGCCGTTTCTTTCTCCAATGCATGAAAGTGAAAAGTGAAAGTGAAGTCGCTCAGTCGTGTCTGACTCTTCACGACCCCATGGACTACAGCTTACCAGGCTCCTCTGTCCATGGGATTTTCCAGGCTAGAGTACTGGAGTGGGGTGCCATCGCCTCCTCTGGGGAGGGAGAATGGTTGAGTATAATAGAAGTTGCCCAGACATGGGAGTTAGACTTGTATTCTGTCCCCAGTCTGAGACTCTGGCTTTATGTTTCTGTCATCGAGCTTCCCAAGTATTGAAAACAAGATGCTTTCTCTTCCTGGTGCCTAGCTTATGGGATGGTCCATACACGCTTTATGAATGCAGGGCTGAGATAACAAATGGAAAGCGCCTGCAACATAACAGACGCTTTAACAACGTCACAGGCATTTAGGGGTTGGATCATCTCCACCTCAGCGGGTAAACTGTGCTACCTTCAAAAGCACAACCAGCCTCACCCCTATGCCGAGGTCCAAACCCTCAGCCCCTGCTGGGAGCAGAAAATTCCTTCCTATCGCCACTCAGACTGCCACCTGTCCTCCACCCAGCTGTCTGGAGGGCTCTATCCTCCCAAATAGAGTAAATCATGATGCTCTCTGCTTGAACCCTACAAGAATTCTCATTGCTCTCAGAGTGAACCCGCCCAGTCCCCACCCTGGCCCCTCCTGGCTGCCCGTCTAAACTTCACCTGCTGCTGCTCTGCCCTCAACTCTTTCCCACCTGGCAATTCCATTGTCCCTCTTGTTCCCTGAATGCATCAAATCAACCCTGAATATTAATTGGAAGGACTGATGCTGAAGCTGAAGCTCTAATAGTTTGGCCACCTGATGTGAAGAGCCGACTCATTGGAAAAGACTCTGATGCTGGGAAAGACTGAGAATAGGAGGAGAAGGGGGCGACAGGATGAGACAGCTGGATAGCCTCACCCACTCAATAGATGTGAACTTGAGAAATCTCTGGGAGATGGTGAAGGACAGGGAAACCTGGCATGCTGCAGTCCATGGGGTCGCAAAGAGTTGGACATGATGAGCAGTTGAACTACAACAACAACGCTTCAAAAACTTGGCTGTCCTTCTGCCTGGATTTTTCTTTATCCAGATCTTTCCTGGCCCCTCCATCTCTTCACTCATGTTTCAGTTCACATGTCTTCCTTTCAAGAAGCCCCTGGACCAATGAGTTTTCATCCTAGCCCCATCACCTCTTGACCATACCATCTTACTGTCTCCTGGCCAGCAGTCACTCTCAAGCACTCTCCTCTTTTTTTCTTACCATTTTTCCTATCTCCCTGACTGAATTATACCTGAGATCAGGTGCTCTGTGTGTATCCATTACCCTTGTATCACCCGAGCCTAGGATAGCTGCTGGCATATAGTAGGTGTTCAATCAGTGCTGGATTAATGAACATTGATTGCTTGCTGTGTGCCGGGCACCCGATGAAAAGTCCAGGATTCAGAGATGAATGGCTGTTTTCTCCTCCAAACAGATACATATCGCAAGAGAGACAAGCTTAGGATATTATGGGAGAACAATAGATAGAGAAATACATCCACAAAAAATAGGGTGATGATGAGGGTGGCAGAATCTTCCCAGGGTGGCCAAAAACACCTGAATCTCAAAGACCATGGACTGAATTATAATGCCTCCCTTGCCCAAAATCTGTACCAGGTAAAAATGAAATTGCTTTGTAAACAAATTTTTGCTCTTAGTGTCTTCATTGCTGGTAACCTTCGTATTGTATAAGGCTGTATATTGGCCTTTGCTTCTCTGAGCTTGGATTTCAGGATGGTCTGTTTCTTTTCTCTACCCATGCAAAGAAAACCCTAAACCTTCTAACTCTAACCTCAAGCCTTTACATTCACCAAGAGACCATGGGTAGTGGATTTAAGAGAATAGAGAAGCCGGCTCTGGGCAGAGCCTCGGGAGATAGCTCTGTTGTTGCAAAGAAGGATGATTCTGCTGTCAGAGCACTCCAGCCCCTCACAGTGTCATCAGGGGAGATGCAGGGAAGAGGCTCTCACAGAAAAAAACAGAAGAAGAATTGCTGTTAAAAATATTGTGACAAGTTATATGAAGCACTGAGGGATATTCCTGAGTTTCTCAAGAGTGAGGCAATCGTTCCCACAGTCATAAAAGTGCCTTGGCAAGCAAGGATAGTAAATGTAATAAACGGGGGGAAATGTTGTCTGAGCTCATAAAGGAGGAGGGTGATTGTGTAGTTACAGACCTTCATAAAATCCCTCAACACAGTCGAGGGAGAGAAATTGGGTCAGCAGACGACGCCTCCATCATGCTTGCTAACCTCAACAAGATCGGCCACTGGAAAAACAATGAGACCATGCCATTATTCTAGTGAATACAGGTGGGGTCTCGAGGGAGAGACTTGTCATTTTAGAGGCAGTACAAGACATATTCCAGAAGAAGAAAACTTACTGGACTAGGGATCAAGAGACTTAGCTCTGGGACCTTTTTTTTTTTTTTTCTCATTTGAGTTTTAGCTTGAAATAGTCACACAGTGTATTAGTCAGGGTAGTTAACTCCAGATGCTATAACAAACAACTCCATACTCTGAGCAACCCAACACATTAAAGAGGTGTGTCTCTATGACATCACCAAGAAGTGAGTCAACAGAGGGCTTTGCTCCACAGGGTCACTCAGGGACTCAGGCTAATGGACGAACCGCCATTTTTAGCACTCGATTCTTAAGATCACCCTGGTATTAACCTATAACCTGCAGGTGGGAAAGAGAGAAAGTCTTTTGAGGACCACAAGGGATATTAGGAATCTTGGGACTTAGAAACTACAATTACAAATTATCTCTTTCTCCTGATGTACGATGGTGGAGCATGAACAGAAATTCCACAATAAAGTCTCCCAGTCACAAGAGGAGGGGAAAGAAGGCACATAGGAGCAGAGACATCACTTTGCTGACAAAGGTCCATCTACTCAAAACTATGGTTTTTCCAGTAGTCCTGTATGGATGTGAGAGATGGACTATAAAGAAAGCTAAGCACTGAAGAATTAATGCTTTCAAATTATGGGGCTGAAGAAGACTCTTGAGAGTCCCTTGGACAGCAAGGAGACAAAACCAGTCAGCCCTAAAGGAAATCAACCCTGAATATTCATTGGAAGCACTGATGCTAAAGCTGAAGCCCCAATATTTACTTTGGCCACGTGATGCAAAGATCTGACTCATTGGAAAAGACCTTGATGCTGGGAAATATTGAGGGCAGGAGGAGGAGCAGGAGACAGAGAATGAGGTGGTTGGATAGCATCACTGACTCAATGGACACAAGTTTGAGCAAACTCCAGAAGATAGTGAAGGACAGAGAGGCCTGGTGTGCTGCAGTCCATGGAGTCGCAAAGAGTAGGATACGACTTAGCAACTGAACAACAATTATGTGTGTTGGGGAGCAGCTCTGCTTGAGGAATGTAGGTTTCTGGAGCCTGATCTTTGCTTATGGAAGGTTGGAGGGCAAAGAGTTGTCTTAAGTTTAAATCATCGAGGATTTTTTTTTAGTCTGAAATGATGGTTTCCTTGGTAATACAATCCTCCCTAAACCTTATTAGATGTCTGATCTTTTTGCTTCCAGGTGGTTCAGTGAGCCAATAATGATACTCAAACATCTCCCTTGGATGTATTTTCAAACCTACTTTATCTCTTAGCTTCCCCATCCCTATACCCTTCTCTCTCAACTTTGTGGTACGTGAGGCTGTCAGCGTTATGTGGGAAGACCACGTTTTTAATCTGGTCTTTGCTGCAATTTTGTTTGATTATTTAGACAAAAGTCTTTTTTAATTCCTATTTTCTACCATCTGGAGTGGAGAATCAGTCAGCTCTAGTGATCCTCAAAGTCCCACATTTCTGGACTGCCTCTGTTGCCTTTCATTCTTGCGCAGAAACCAGCTAATGGTCCCCCGAGCTCATCTTGCATTGCCTTGTCCAACAGCCAACATTTGCCAAGCACTTCCAACATTCAATTTTCCACTGGAGATGAGAGATTTAGTACCTTCAGATCCAGCCCACATCAAATGTTCTATTTCTTGAATCCATTCCTATACGAAATATGGAAAGAGTCAGGGTTTCCTGTTTCAGGAAAAGAAAAATTCCCCCAGGTGTTCTGAGCAGGAAGGGATTTAATATAGGCAGGTAGAATTTGCCCAGTCATTGGAAATGCTAAGGATGAAAGGTCATGAAACCCATTGCACCCTCATTCAGAGGGGTAAGGCAGTCATTAAATTGCAATTGTATTTATTTGTTTAATATTATGATGCACGTTATATAAAGAAGTTCTGGGGTACTCTGAGTGCACAGCTGGGCAACCTAGTGTAATAGGAAACAAAAACAATAGACTCCTCTTAATTCCTTTGTTTAGGCTTCGGTACCACAAGAAAGACTAGCTAGCACTCCATATTTCCCTGACATGAAGGTATTTTGAAGACTGGCTCTTGTAAGCCATACTGATTAGATGCTGGCTAGCAAAAGTCCATAGAGCATTCTGACTGAGTCCAGTGTTTAGATTCAAAACTAATAAATGGAATGCTTTCTACTCCAGTACTTCCAAGTTACACTCTGAAATCCTTAGCATGACACACGGGAGTGTTCAGGGTCTGACTTCTTACCTCTTATCTGGCCTCTGATTGGATACCACTCTCATATTCCGTGGTGGTAGTTTAGTTGCTAAGTTGTGTCCAACTCTTTTTGACCCCATGGACTATAGCCCGCAAGGTTCCTCTGTCCATGGAATTTTCCAGGCAAGAATACTGGAGTGGGTTGTCATTTCCTTCTCCAGGGGAATTTCCTGACCCAGGGATTGAACCCAGTTCTTCTGAACTGCAGGCAGATTCTTTACCAACCTATAACACAAACTTATAAATATTTTTTTATAATACACTTTTGTATTATACATTTTTGGTTTTTTTTAAATAATACATGTATATGTATGGCTGAGTCCCTTCACTGTTCACCTGAAACTACCATAACATTGTTAATTGGCTATACCCCAATCAAAAATAAAAAATTTAAAAACAGCCCTTTAAAAATGAAAAAAATAAAGTACAATCATATTGTTTACAGTTAAAAAAATATTTTGAGCTAAATTCAATTAAAAATAAAACTAATCAAAAATCATTTGCTATATTAAAAGTAGTACTGTAAGATGAATTTATAGCAATATGCATATATTAGAAAAGAAGAAAGGTCTAAAATCAATAAAATTAGAGAAAAAAGCCATATAAGCCTAAAGCAGAAAAAAATAAGTAATAAAATTAGGAAAAGAAACTGACGAACTTGAAAGTAGAAGAAAAGTAGAAAAAAGCCAGTTATTTGAAAAGATTTTAAAAACTGATAAACCTCTACCCTGTTCAATCAAGAAAAAAGAGACAGAAAAGGCACAAATTACAGTATCAGAAATAATATCCTCACTACTGATCTCATGTACATTAAGGATAAAAAAGAATATTATAAATAATTTTCTTTGATGATTGATGAAATAGGTCAATTTGTTTAAAAAGATGTAAACTACTAAAACTCATACAAAGAGAAATAGTTAATCTGAATAGACATATCTATTAGACAGTTTTAACCAATAATTAATAACCCTCCAAGAAAGATGGCACCAAGGCTAGATGGCTTTACTGGTGGATTCTACAAATATTTAACAAAGAAATAAAACCAATACTATTTGATTTCTCCCAGAAAATAGAATCAAGGAGAACACTTTCTAACTCATTCTCTGAGGAGGCCAACAGTACCCTAATACCCAGTTCAAGCAATTACAACAAAAGAAGTTTACAGATCAACATCTCTAATGAATATTGATGTCAAAATCTTGCAACAAAATCAAATTCAAGAATGTATAAATAGAATTATACGTTCAAATTCCAAGTGGAATTTGTTCCAGATATAGAAGACTGATTTTGTATTTCAAAACCAGTCAATGCAAATCACCTTGTCAACAGGCAAGAAAATCCATACGATCAAATCTATTTATATAGGAAAGGCTTTTGACAATATCCATTCATGACTTCCCTGGTGGCTCAGACAGTAAAGCGTCTGTCTAGAACGCAGGAGACCCAAGTTCGATCCCTGGGTTGGGAAGATCCCCTGGAGAAGGAAATGGCAATCCACTCCCGTACTGCTACTGCTGCTGCTAAGTCACTTCAGTTGTGTCCGACTCTGTGCGGCCCCATAGACGGCAGCCCATCAGGCTCCCCCGTCCCTGGGATTCTCCAGGCAAGAACACTGAAGTGGGTTGCCATTTCCTTATCCCATGGACAGAGGAGCCTGGTAGGCTACAGTCCATGGGGTCGCAAAGAGTCGGACACGACTGAGCGACTTCACCTCACTTCATTCATGACAAAAACTTTCAGCAAGCTATAAAGAAAGAAGAACTTCCCCATCTTGATAAAGAACATCTATAACACGCAAACAGCTAATATCAAACTTAATGGAATGAACTAAGGTGCTTTCCCTTTAAAATTAAGAACAAGGCAAAGATACCCTCTCTTCAGCATCATTTTAGAAGTGCAATAAGACACACACACAGAGAAACTACAAAAAGGAAATAAAAGGTATACAGATTGGGAAGAAAGAAATAAAATTGTCTTTGTTCACAGATGACATGTTTCTTCTGTCAAAAATTTTAAAGAATAGCCAAAACATTTCTGGAGATAATAAGTGATTATAGCAAGATTGATATAAAAAGTGAATTGTTTTCCTTTATACCAACATTGAACAATTGGAACTGAAAATTGAAAATTACTATCATCCTCTGTCCATGAGATGCTCCAGGCATGAATACTGGCATGGGTTGCAATTTCCTCCTCCAGGGAATTGCTCTGATCCAGGGTTCAAACCAGCATCTCTTTCATCTCCTGCATTGGCAGTCGTGTTCTTTACCACTAGCACCACCTGGGAAACCCCAACAGTTCAGTTCTGTTCAGTAGCTCAGTTGTGTCTGACCCCATGGACTGCAGCACCCCAGGCTTTCTTGTCCATCACCAACTCCTGGAGCTTGTTCAAACTCATGTCCATCGAGACGGTGATGCCATCCAACCATCTCATCCTCTGTTGTTCCCTTCTTCTCTCGCCTTCAATCTTTCCCAGCATCAGGGCCTTTTCCAACGAATCAGTTCTTTGCATCAGATGGTCAAAGTATTGAAGCTTCAGCTTCAGCATCAGTCCTTCCAATAAATATTCAGGACTGATTTCCTTTAGAATAGACTGGTTGGATCTCCTTGCTGTCCAAGGGACTCTCAAGAGTCTTCTCCAACACCACAGTTCAAAAACATCAATTCTTTGGCGCTCAGATTTCTTTATTTATACATACATGATTACTTGAAAAACCAAACCTTTGACTAGACAGACCTTTGTCAGCAAAGTAATGGGAAACCACAAAACTCTGATGCAATTAAAGATCTAAATAAATGGAAAGAGTCTATGTTCTCAGGTTGATAAACCCAATATTATTAAGAAATCCATCCTTTACAAGTTATTCTACAATTCAATGGAGAGTATGGGAAATTATTGTTAAATGGGTACGGAGTTTTCATTTTGGAAGATGAAAAGTATTTTGGAGATCTTGGCGATGTTTACACAAGAATATGAAAGTACACTTATAATGGCTAAAAGGGTAAATTTCATGTTATATATATTTTACCACAATTTTAAAACATGGACCAGAAAGCTGAACAGATATCTCACCAAAGATATACAGAAGGCAAATAAACATGGAAAGGTAGACATCATTTGTTATTAGGGAATCACAGATCCAACCAACAGTAAAAGTCTACTACACATCCATTGGGTTTCCCAAGTGGTGCCCTGGAGGAGGTCACAGCAACCCACTCCAATACTCTTGCCTGGGAAATCCCATGGACAGAGGAACCTGGCAGGCTGCAGTCCATAGGGTCACACAGAGTTGGACATGACTGAAGAGACGTAGCATACATGCACACATCCATTGAACGGTTAAAGTACAAAAAACTGGGAATACCATTTCTGGTAGCAATCACACCTACCAGCCAGATCATGGTTGCTAATATCATTCTTCAGTAAAAGGAACCAGGATTCCTTAGAGAAATACATAGATGACCGGGTCATGAAATACACAATATGTGCCTTGTGATACTGAAAAGTTTGGAAGCTAAACAATATAAAATGATGGAGGGGAATCTATTAAAGGAATGTAGGAGCCCGGTCAAAGAATTCCCAACTCTCAATAGCAAAAGCTGGAATACTTGAAGCGAAATCTTACAGTGCTATTATTGGATTATAACCTAAAGTATAAAGTAAAAATTCCTGGGTCCATCCTGATATAAGTAAATGGTTGAATAAACAAATAAGTGGGGGAGAACACACAATTCTTCAGTGCAGAAGAAGTCCAAATAATGTATGTAGATACTCTGCCCTCCAGAGGGTTGATCCCAGCCCTTTTATGTGGGCTGTGCTTAGGGACTTCTTAAAAGCACAGTAAGGAAAAGGGAAGAAAAAAGTAACAAGAGTGGAGAAAGCTGACAAACACTCTTAGCCAGGTGATCAAGGTAACACCAATGGTGCTAAGCTGTGTTGATGGCATATACCCTTGGTGCAATGTCACGAAAATGGCATTTTTCCTCTGTGGTTTTCCTCTCAAAAGCTCATCATCACCCTAATCTAATCATGAGGAAACTCTCAGAGAAATTTCAGTTAAAGGACACTCTACAAAATATCTGACCAGGACTCACGAACAATCAGGAACATCCAAGGAAGTATCAATCAAGAAACCCAAGAACACACGACGACTAAGTATAATGTGGGGTCCTGCTTGGGATCCTGGAGGGAAAAGGTCATTAGGTAAAAACTAGGGAACTATGAATAAAATATCTTTATATAAAATATCATTAACTTTAGCTAATGACAGTGTAAGAATATTGGTTTCATTGTAACATGTCCTACATTAATGTGACCTATAAGCAAAAGGGAAAACCAAGTGCGGGGTATATGGGAATTCTCTGTATTATCTTCACAATTTTTCTGTTAATTTAAAACTGTTCTAAACCTAAAAGTTGTTTTAAAAGGGAAAAAAGTTAGTTTGCTGCTGCTGCCCTGCGAAGTCGCTTCAGTCATGTCCGACTCTGTGCGACTCCAGAGACGGCCGCCCACCAGGCTCCCCCGTCCCTGGGATTCTCCAGGCAAGAGCACTGGAGTGGGTTGCCATTTCCTTCTCCAATGCATGAAAGGGAAGTCGCTCAGTCATGTCCGACTCTTAGCAACCCCATGGACTGCAGCCCACCAGACTTCTCCATCCATGGGATTTTCCAGGCAAAAGTACTGGAGTGAGGTGCCATTGCCTTCTCCAAAAGTTAGTTTAGGTTTGAGAAATTACATGGGAAATAAAATTGAAGACAGTCAAATCACTGAAATAAATGATCATAAATGTTTTTGCCAGCATCAAGAACATATAAACAATATTTTTAATCATTAAAAAACCAAGAAGTACATTAGAAAAATAGGCAAGTCACAGAAGAAACATATACAAAAACACATGAAAAAGTTCTCAACTTCTCCAACTGCTGCTGCTGCTCTGCTAACTCACTTCAGTCGTATTCGACTCTGTGCAATCCCATAGACAGCAGGCAGTCCAGCAGGCTCCCCCGTCCCTGGGATTCTCCAGGCAAGAACACCAGAGTGGGTTGCCATTTCCTTATCCAATGCATGAAAGGAAAAGTGAAAGTGAAGTCACTCAGTCATGTCTGACTCCCAGCGACCCCATGGACTGCAGCCCACCAGGCTCCTCCATCCATGGGACTTCTCAGGCGAGAGTCCTGGAGTGGAGTGCTATTGGCTTCTCCGTCTCCAACTGCTAAAGACAGTCAAATGAAACAAAGTTAACTTTTTTTTTTTTAATCGCTTGGTTTGGCAAAGATTAAAGATTGAAAATCCTGGGCTGGGAAGATGTGTAGAAATGGGCACTTTCATACATTGTTGATGGGAGATGAACTGGTAGACATTTTTTAAAACAAATTTGACTCTAGCTATCAAAATTTAATTTGGCCCAAGAGCTCTACTTCTCTGAAAAAAAATCGTAAATAAGGATTCATTTCTGGGCACAAATATGTTAATTCTAGAATACTAACTGGAAATTTATTTTTAACATTGAAAAGGGAAGATGACCTAAAAGCCCATGAGAAGGGAAGTGGTTAAAAAAATTCATGGCATGTCCAGGAAAATCTGTTTATCCATTTAGAAAGAGTCAGGCACTATATGGAACTATTGCTAAGAAATATTTTAAGTGAAAACAGCAATTTTCAGAACCATGCTTATATTATTACCTCTTGTATGTACATATACAGATTTATGTGTGTTTAAGGACTTAGAAAAGAACTATAAAACCATGCATGATACGTTTGAATCTGTGTCTTTGGGGAAGAGGAAAGGGTAAGGAGAACTTTGTTTTTTTGAAATATTTACATTTCTTTACTGGGATATAACTGATATATAAATGATGTTAGTTTCAGGCGTACGAAAAGATGATTTGATATTTGTACACACTGCAAAATGATCACTATAATAAGTCTAGGGAACATCCATCACCACAAAACTATATATTTTTTTCTTGTGATGAGAACTTTTAAGATTACTCTCAGCAACTTTCAAATATACAATAGAATATTATTAACTATACGAGCATGCTGAGTTGCTTCATTCATGTTCGACTTTTTCCACCCCATGGGCTGCAGTCTGCCAGGTTCCTCTGTCCATGGAATTCTCCAGGCAAGAATACTGGAGTGGGTTGCCATGCCCTCCTCCAGGGGATCATCTAGGCCCAGGGACTGAACCCACATCTCCTGTGACTCATGCTCTGAAGCAGATTCTTTACCATTGAGCCACCAGGCAAGCCCCCGTTATTAACTATAGTTAAGTTATATGTATTAATAGAATGGAATATGAAGTCATGAAGTAATGGAAATATTACTAAGTTGTATACATTTATATTTTTCTAAATTATACTTGATGTATGTCCTCATTCTGAAAAACATGAAATTAGTTCATCTTTAAAATATTCATTGGAACTTTAAGTTCAAAGGGATGAATGAACCTAAGTTCATCTTTAAAATATTCTTTGGAACTTCATTAACATATCAAATTCCAAAGCCTGGGAGCCCATGGGTCCCCCCAAGATCTTCTGTCCACACAGCTTCCTGAGTACAGGGGGCTCAGGCTGCAGCAGCTACAAAATGGCCAGCTAGCAGCGGTGTGGACTGTGAACTCTCTCTAAGCTGAACACCATCCAGCCTGATTTTTGTCTGTACTTTGGAAACAACTGGAGAGATGAAATGATGTATTTATACTAAAATGATTTTTAGTCTGAAGATTGGAGAGTCTTGATCATGATTCCAGCTCATCACTAAGCAGGTCACATAACTGGTACTCAGTTTACAAATAAATCAGAATAAGAAAAATAAGACCAGCACCTGCTCACTCACATGGGTATGCTATGCTAAGTCACTTCAGTCGTGTCCAACTCTGTGTGACCCCAGAGACGGCAGCCCACCAGATTCCCCCGTCCCTGGGATTCTCCAGGCAAGAACACTGGAGTGGGTTGCCATTTCCTTCTTGCCATTTCTTCTTACCACAGGGGCATGGTGAGGTTCAAAGAAACTACTAGATGTAAGTGCCCATTGACAGTAAAATATCCTAGAATGTAAGTTAGGACTCGATTGTCCAAAATAGCGAAGATGATAATGCTGAGATGACCCCTGTCAGGGTCTCTCCTGGGGACTCCAGGGTCACCCGCTGAAGGGGGCCACTGTGGAGCAGATCTCTGCTTACCATGATCCCACCTAGGGTCTTCTGAGATTGGATCTGCCTCTGAGACCCTCTCAGCACCCTGGTCTCTCCTCCTGCAAAGTCAAATGTTAATATGCTCCGTGCCTTTGAGCTCCTGGTTACTAGGAGTCCTTGTCTTTCAGCAGTGGCCTTGCTCGCTGTCATCAAAAAGGGACATGTGGGGACATTTCGCATTCTTGCAAGTGACAGGCTGGAAGAGCGTCCCTCCCCTCACTAGCCTTGGGTTCACTTTCTAGTGACAAGTGTTCTAAACATGGGCTTCAGGACTTGCCTTTCACAACTGTCCTCCCTTGCGTGGCCCTGGACACAGCAAATACACCAAATAAGTGAGTGAAAAATGATGATGATAAAGAGCACTCACCACATGCAAACACTTCTAAGAACCTCACGTACAGTAACTCATTAGGAACTCATATAATTCCCAGCCCAGCTCTGTGAGGCAGGAACATCATTATGCCCATGTTACAGATGGGGCCATGAGACATCAGGAGACCCATGTTCATATAGCCAAGAAGCTTTGGGGCCAAGATTTAAGCCCAAGGATTTCTTGGATCCAAAACATGGCCAGAGCCACCAAAATATATTATGCTGTCTTTTTTTTAACCATCAAGGATTTTGAAGTGGATCAATTGCATGTTCTCCCAATCCTCCTTGTCCTGCCTCATCAAACCTGAATGTACTTACTCTCTCACACCCTAGGTATTTCTTTGTTTGGAGTACATGTATCTAATTTTGTAAAAAATCTAGTCATCCTCATGACCCAGTTCAAATGTCTCTTCTTCCAGGCAGTTCAGTCTTTCAATCGTGCCTGACTCTTTGTGACCCCATGGACTGCAGCACACCACCATCATCAACTCCTGGAGTTTACTCAAACTCATGTCCATTGAGTCAGTGATGCCATCCAACCATCTCATCCTCTGTCATCCAGGGGGCCTTCCATGAACACTTCCTTCTCTGGGTTCCCAAAGTCTCCTGAGCTTTGGTCTCATAGCTCATCACAGTGCCTTGTCTGTCTGTCTGTATCTGAGGATACATGTCTTGTCATGGCTAAACTCTGGAGCCAGACTCCCCACAACTGAATCCTGGCTCTGCCATTTGCTACCTGCATGACCTTGAGAGGTTGATCTAAACCTCTTTGCCTGTTTTTCTTTTTTAACCTATAAAATGGGGATGATAACGTGAGGGTTAAAAAATTACACTACAGTAAAGAACTTAGGAGAAGGCAATGGCACCCCACTCCGGTACTCTTGCCTGGAGAATCCCATGGACGGAGGAGCCTGGTAGACTGGAGTGCATGGGGTCGCTAAGAGTCGGACCTGACTGAGTGACTTCCCTTTCACTTTTCACTTTCATGCATTGGAGAAGGAAATGGCAACCCACTCCAGTGTTCTTGCCTGGAGAATCCCAGAGACAGTGGAGCCTGGTGGGTTGCTGTCTATGGGGTCACACAGAGTCAGACACGACTGAAGTGACTTAGCAGCAGCAGCAAAGAACTTGGAACACTGTTTGGTACACAGTAAGGGTTTTATATCTATCCCCCTCTAAACCCTAAACACTGTTAGAGCTGATTTCTGAATTCCCCAGGACTTGTATAGTATCTGGCACATAGTAGATGCTCAGTAAACATCTGCATATTAAATAGATACACATGCAAACAGCTCTTTGGAGAAAGTGCAGGGACTCATAGGCACACTTAAGAGACCAAGAAAAACTCCTTCCCGGGGACGGAGAGGGAGACGTAGGGGTGAAAAGACATCTTCCCAGTTATATCCTGGACAAGCAGAGTGGGATAGGGAAGAAGGGCAAATAGCCCCATGGAGGGAAGTCATTAATACTGCACATTCTTATATCAGTTGTGGCAGCAAGGGATGGGGACGGTTTCTGAAGACTGCATGGTGTAGGGAAGAGCACACAGCTGGGAGTGAGAAGGCCTGATCTATGGTTGGTGGGCAACGCGGCTGTAGACCGGCAAGTCTGAGTCCTCCCGCCAGGTAGGGGGCCAGGATTCAGCAGTTGTTAGAAACTGATTATTCGTACGTGCATGCTAAGTCGCTTCAGTCGTGTCCAACTCTTTGTGACCCTGTGGGCTGTAGCCCACCAGGCTCCTCTGTCCATGGGATTCTCCAGGAAAGAATACTGGAGTGGGTTGCTGTGCCCTCCTCCAGGGGATCTTCCCAACCCAGGAATCGAACCTGTGTCTCTTGCATCTCCTGCATTGGCAGATGGGTTCTTTACCACTAGCGCCACCTGGGAAGGCCCCAGATTTTTTGTAACTCCCTCACATTCATATGCTGATGCCCTAACCCTTGGTGTGTTTGGAGATGGGGCCTTTGGGAGGTGACTAGGTCCTGAACCAGGGCTGTGGTCTGACAGGGTTAGTGCCCAGGAAAGGCCACATGAGGATACAGCGAGAAGGTGAGTGTGCACCAGAATCCGACTGTGCTGCCTCATTGATCTCAGAACTCCAGCTTCCAGAGCTGTCAGAAAACCCATTTCTGCTGCTTCAGCCACCCAGCCAATGGCGTTTTTTTACAGCAGCCAGAGCGGGCTAAAGCATCACCTTAGCCTTTGTGGTCTTTCTGTAACCTGCTTTATTCTCTCTGCAGTACGTTTTGAGCCATGCCTGCACTCCTATTTGAGCATCAGTGCATTTGTTTTATCTTCTGTGTGCTCTTCTACTGCCCTGCAAGACCACACAGCCTCGACACAGACCCTTTGGCAGGTCATTTGGGGAGTTTCCAATGCGTTTGCTTACATAAAACCTGTGGCCATGAACTTCTATGTGCGTGTCTTCTATGTGCACGCAGGAGTGTTTCTTTGGAGGGCCCCCCCCCACAAGTGGCTGCCTAGGAATCGCTTATGCACATGCTTTATTAGCAGCTGCCAAAGAGCTCTGCAAAGTTGGCTGCATCAGCTTACACGCCCAAGTTGGGAGGATTTGAGGATGTCTTTGAACGTGGATGCTCTGTGAATTTATTATCTCCTCCCTTCCCCATAACTGTCTTACAGTCTCCTGGAAGGAAGTGAAGTACTCTGGGACCCTGGGAGGATGTAGCTGTACATTAAGAATGATGCTGCTTGCCAGAACCCAGAGAAGAATACAGCTTAGGAAGGACAGCCATGACTAATGAGAAAGGCTTTGTTTCCAGGTCTGCCACTAACTCCCAGTTACTTTGGGCAGGTCTTTACCTCTCAACGCCCAGGAAAGCCAGGGAGTTTTAATCAAGTACCAGAGCTGTAGGAGGTGGAAAGTGTCACTTACAGGACTCACTGAATCCTCCAGTTGCACCAGCAACTGCAGAGTACTGGGGGACACACCTATGATGCCACCTCTTATCCTTCCTCTGGAATTCACAGATCAGTTAAATGAATTCTAGAGTTCGTTGCTCAAAGAAATCATCAGAGATAGAGGCTCTTTTATCATCAGTCTTTTCATTTTCATGGTCGTCACTTAATGGTTGCAAAGTGGCTGACATAGCTCCAGGCATCACATCATACTGAAGGCAACAAAAAGGGAGCAAAAGCAATTCCAAATGGTCATGTCTCTTTCTTTAGGAATGCAAAAATGTCTTCAGAGATCCCCAGCAGTCTTGTCTTAAAATCCTGTTGGCCAGCACCATTTCTCACCACCACTTTTAGCTGTAAGGGAGACTATTAAAGGGTAGAGCTTTGAAAGGGGGTGGGGATAATACTTGGTGTAGCCTAACTACATGCAAGTCATCTACTTAGGATTCTCCATGCTTTCTGTAGTTTTGCCAGGGAAAGAGATGGTCTTGAAACAAGTTGAAGGTTCTGCTCATATACTTCCTCCAGGTCCTGACCTGAATAATTATCTTTGTTCAAAGACATTCAGAATTGTTTCAAATCTCAGCAAGATAGTGTAGAGTAGAAGTTAATGAGCTGATCCTAAAATTCCCAAGGAAATAATAATAGACAAACAATTCTGAAAATGAACAAAGTTGAAGGACTCACCCTTCCTAATTTCAAAACTCACTAGAAGTCTACAGTAATTAAGACTATGTGGTATTACCACATACAGATCAATAGAGCAGAACTGAGAGTACAGAAATAAGCACATCCATTTATGGTTAACTGATTGTTGCAAAGAATGCCAAGGCAATTAAATGGGATAAAAACATCTTCTAAAAAGAAATGGTGATGAGACAACTTCTTATCTTATACAAAAGAATGAATTTGGACCCCTACCTCACACCAGACATAAAAATTACCTAACAATGGATCATCAGTTCAGTTCTGTTGCTCAGTCATGTACAACTCTTTGCAACCCCATGGACTGCAGCACGCTAGGCCTCCCTGTCCATCACCAACTCCCAGAGCCTACTCAAACTCATGTCGATCGAGTTGGTGATGCCATCCAACCATCTCATCCTCTGTCGCCCCCTTCTCCTCCTGCCTTCAATCTTTTCCAGCATCGGGGTCTTTTCCAATGAATCAGTTCTTCACATCAGGTGGCCAAAGTACTGGAGTTTCAGCTTCAGCATCAGTCCTTTCAGTGAATGTTCAGGACTGATTTCCTTTAGGACTGACTGGTTTGACTGGTCAAAGTTCAAACCAGTCAAATTAGTCAAAATGGATCATGGACAAAATAAACTATCAGTCAAAATGCAAGAGCTAAAACTATAGAGCTTTTAGAAGAAAACACAGGTGTAAATCTTTGTGATCCTGGTTTCTTAAGATAATACCAAAAGGACAATGAGAAAATTAAAGCAATGGATATATTAGACTTCTTGAAAATTAAAAACTTGTGTGCAAAGGACAGTGTCAAGAACGTTAAAAAGACAACCATAGAAAGGAAGAAAACACATCATATATCTGATATGGGACTCATATCCAGAACCATAAAGAACTCTGACAACTCAACAATAAGGGGATTTAAAATGGGCAAGGGATTTAAATCATTCTTTGAGAAGATATGAAAATGCAAATAAACATGTGAAAAGACACTTAACATCATCAGCCATTAGGGAAATGAGATTCCACTTCACACCCACTATAATGGTAAAATGGACTGAATGTTTGTGTTCCCCCTAAAATTCCTAAGTTGAAGTGCTATCCCCAGTGTGATGGCATTTGGAGGTGAGGTCTTTGGGAGGAAATTAGGATGGAGTCCTCAAGAATGTGATTTAGTGTCCCCTCTTACCATCTCTCTTTTCCACATGAAGACAGAGCAAGGAGATGACCATCTGCACACCAGGAAGAGAGTCCTCACCAGAACTGAATCTGCTAGACTTTGATCCTGGACTTTGCAGCCATCAGAATTATGAGAAATAAATAATTCTCAAGCCATCCAGTATCTGGTATTTTTGTGATAGAAGTCGAAGCTGACCAGGACAGCTAGAGTACAATCACAAATACTGTTGAGGAGGTAGAGAAACTGGAAGCCGCCTGCATTGCTAGTGCAAATGAAAAATGTTACATCCACTTTGTGACAGTTTGGTAATTCTTCAGCTAGCCAAATATACAGTTACCATATGACCCTGGCAATCTACTCTTAAGTACATATTCAAAAGAATTCAAACAAGTATTCAAACAAATATTTGTGCATGGATGTTTATAGCCGTATTTTTCATAATAGCCAAAAGTGGGAAAACCTCAATTAGAGAATGGATAAACAAATGTGGCATATTCAAAGGAGCGATATGCAGCTATAGATAGGAATGAAGTAATTGTCCAATATAGATGGACCTTGAAAAAATTATGCCAACAGACACAAAAGGCCACCTATTTTGTGATTCCATTTATACACAATGCCCAGAATAGGCAAATCTATAGTGCCAGAAAGCAGATGAGCAATTGTCAGGGGATGGGGGAACAGGGAGGATAAATCAGGACTGACTGCTAATAGGTACCAAGTTTCTCTGACACTGGTGGCAATTTTCTAGAATTAAATAATGGTAGTTGCACAATTCTGTGACTATGTTAAGAACCAATGAATGGAACATTTTAAGGAGATGAATTTCATGGTACAAGGATTGTATCCTCTTCATCATCATCATCATGATAGAAGGATAACCTAGGGCAGATGTTCCCAGAATCCTGAATTTGGTGAAATTTCAATATTTCAAAATAATTTGGGGACATGGCTTGCCAATTAAAAAAAAAACCACTTTTTTATTGTTAAATAAGATGTTAAAAGAAAAAGGAACCTCTATTATATGCTACCATCATAATTTTTTAAAAAGATATTCTGATTTCCCACATCAGAAAGTGGGAAGGACATATTCTTGGAACAAAGCTCAGTTCTTAGAATTGACTATTTACTTTTTTGAAAAATATATTATATTCATTCATTCATTCCTCAAAAATGCTAACATCAGGGACTGTGCTTGACTTTGGGCAGGGCTAGTCATCAGCTGTAACCCACTGGTACAGTGTACTGACCAGCACTGGCTCTGACTGGCAGGACCTGCATGTAACACCAGCTGTGATGTATTTTGAAAATCATTCCTCCTATTAGCCCTACAGAAGTGAACAAGACAGTGTCCTTTCCTCAGGGAAAATCCGGGCTTTTAGGGAGACAGATATTAAATAGGCACACATACTCGGAATCTGTGATTAAATATTTTGACAAGTGCTCTGAAAGACAAGTACTGGACTCACAGAGGATGCACTTCTAAGATGAACAAGGCAGGGCTCTCAGAGGCTGTCTTTTTCTTGTTCCACCTTGGACTGGTGAAAACTTCACAGATCTGCACAGATCTGGAACTGGGAAACCCTAGGGTAGGTGAAAGGGCTCCATGAGAAATATGACAAGTGACAAGTGTCAGAGGAGACTGTAGGGATACGATGGAAGCTGTTTGCACCAAAGCGCAGAGGTGTGTCTTTGTCCTGAGCAGCCTGCCTGGGCAATCGTTCAAAGCGAGAAGCCAATCTGGTGGGAACAGTTGGACGAGAAGGTGCGAGCTGTGAGCTTGTTACATTTCTCTCACCCTCTCAGGGAAGCCAAGAAACCTTGCCTAGCAGCCATGACTTCTCTCCAATCAGAGCATCTTCTGGAGAGGCAACACGTGCCTCCAGCTGATGACTGGAGGAAGAAGAAAAAGGACATGGACAGATTTCCTCCAGAGTGTCAGGCACCCTCCCAGCATTTTATATTTGCTCTCAGCCTCTCTTTTAACCACAGTTACCTAAGCTTCCCTCCAATGGCTGGGAGTGTTTGTGTGTGAGCGGGGGGAGTTTGACTTTTCCAGAAAGGAGGTTTGGCTTCTCTGAACTGGAACATTGGCCTAGAGTTGCTTTCTGAGCCAAGAGGAGAGCTAAGAGCTGGAAGGGTGAAGCAGGGCCATGTCTGCGAGGCAAGATGAGGTCTCGATCTGGGCTAAGCAGATTGACACCACTTTCTTTCAGTTGGGAGTGTCAGAGACCGAATCAAGAGATGAAGCTGATGGCCCTTGTCTTCATTTTACAAAAGTTTAAGTAAATCAACCCTTTATCCGGTTATCCTTGTAGACCTGATAGAATTCAGCAAAATAATTGATTGACACTGTAAAAAACATCAAAAGCAAATAACTTGTTTGTGAAAATTAAAAAGAGAATTCTTTAGGCCAGGGGTTCAGTGACCATGGCCCTTGGATGAAATCCAAGCCACAGTCTGTTTTGTGAATAGCGTTGCTGGCATCCAACCATGCCCATTTATATCTGTATTGTCTGTGGCAGAGTTGAATGGTTGTGACATTGACCATATGCCTTACAGAGCCTAAAATATTTCTTATCTGGCTTTTCATGGTATAAAGTTTGCCAAGTCCTGTTTTAGGTCCTCAGTGCACAGAATTTTATCTACCCAGACATGTTGCATTCATTCATTCATGCAATACAAGCTAATTGAAAACTTACTGTTGATATCGAGCAGGATCCCATGGGCTTCCAGGACACAAAGGCTTCCTGTGTCTCCTATTTCTTGATCACAGGAAATATGCTTCATTCAGCCTTAGGAGCTTGCCTTCAGCAGAACTGACTCAGCCTATGTGGGGCTTCTGACCCCAGGAATGGGACCCTGGCTGGCACCTGGCTGCTGAGCAGACCCCAGGTCTCCCTGAAGTCTCCTCTCCTAAAGTTTCGGGTGTTTGGACCATAAAGAAGGCTGAGCACCGAAGAATCGATGCTTTCAAACTGTGATGCTGGAGAAGACTCTTGAGAGTCCCTTGGACGGCAAGGAGATCCAACCAGTCAATCCTAAAGGAAACCAACCCTGAATATTCATTGGAAGGACTGATGCTGAAGCTGAAGCTCCAATACTTTGGCTCATTGGAGACTCATTGGAAAAGACCCTGATGCTAGCAAAGATTGAAGGCAAAAGGGAAGGGGTGGCAGGGGATGAGATGGCTAGATAGACTTATCAACTCAATGGACATGAATTTGAGCAAACTCAGGGAGAGACTGAAGGACAGAGGAGCCTGGCATGCTGTAGTCCATGGGGCTGCAAAGAGTTGGACGTGACATAGCAACTGAACAGCAGCAAAAACCATCCTTTCCCATTTTGATGTTTCTTTCACCTTCTGGATCAGCTCAACAAGTTTTTCCTGTTTCTCCCCATCCCCATTTTCCAGACTTCCCTGAAGATAAGCATCGCCCAGGGTTCCTGTAATAGGCATCAGACTGCTGAATATTTAGCTGGACCTCAGCGATTTTTATCCTCAAGGAGCTTGGGGAACCCTGGGCCCCAGGACTTAGGAATATGGGTGCCTTAAAGCAGACGTGGCATATTTGCATGCTGTGTTCACAATAGATGTGGTGCAAAAAACACCGTGTCAATCAGACAATCAGTCAGACATGGAATCTCAAGCTTACAGGTGATCAGAGAGTCCCAGACATCTGGACCCAGGACTTGAGGAGTGCATGCAATGTCTCGAGTTTTCCTTCCATCTTTCTCTTCCTCCTCCTCCTCTGGCTCCTCTTTCTTCCTCTTCCCCGCCAACTCCTATCCTTGTCCCTTTAATCTCCCTTGTCTCTTTCCCTTCTCTCTTTCTATTTTTCCCTTCAAAATAGACCTTCAAATAAATCAAATGACTTGCCCAAGGTCAACAGTGGAAGTGAAAAAAAAAACAACAACAATGGCAGTGAGTGTACTTACATCCCACTCTAGAATCTTTCACACATTTTGGAGGGTTGCATTTGAGGAACATTAAGCAAATCATTTAAAAAGCAGAAACCCCTTTTGCAAAAAAAAAAAAAAAAAAAAACTCCCCAGCTAATATTAATAAATTTGTACTTCAATACATAGGTGTGACTCTGAAGGAAGCTCACCTTGTGAGGGTTCCACCTGATGTTCAAAGGTCTCCCTCTTGCAGCCTGGAGTGGGGGGTCCCATGTCGCTGGAAACCCCATTCTGGCTGGGTGTTACAATGGCAGCCGTGCTGATTGGAGAAGGTATTAGCCGTGTAGGATGTTTGCTAAAGGTTATTTGTGTCACAGAAGCAGTTATTATAAAACAATCACAGTTTCTGTGGGGTTCAGGGAAAAAAAATAATTTGAGAGAGAAGGCTTTCCAGGAGTTCATTAATCATGTGTACGTTTTTAAGGGCCAACAGTCAAAGGAACAAAATGACAATCTTTTCTTACCACCAAATGCCCTTTCTTTCAATTAAGGCACTCCTGTTGGTCTCCCTGAGACTCAGGAGCACTTGTAGAAAAACCCCACATCATGTGGGAGAAGGCTTGACTGGTACTGCCTCAGGGCTTTGCATTCATAGGGGCTTCGCAGAGGAGAAGAAGGGGTGCTGGGACCAGGCAGAGGGGAGCAGCCACAGTCTGGGTCCTCAGGCAACTCTCTCAGCCTCTGTGGCCTCCACTCCTAGGGATAAGAAACCTTCCTCATAGAGTTCTTGTAGGAAATAAGAGGGGTTCACTTATGTGAAGGGTTAGGTCACCAACTGCTACTCACTGCGTGGTCAACACAGAGGAGAGAGCTTTTGGACACATCATAATAGCCCCCATTTGACAGACGCATCATGCCTGCCTACTGAGTGCCTGGGACTTTATATGCATCATTTCTTATCTTTGTAACAACCCTACAGGAAGGAGGGTGGAAGCTAGGCATTTTGGAAAGTTACAATTCATATTAGAGACTGTGATATCTCACTGACCTACACAATGGACAGTCTAGGTAGTAAGCACCCACTGATCTGTCTTGCGCAATCTTGAGGTTGAGAGGATCTTATACATCTCTGGTTATGCTTGTGCTCAGTCTCACCCAACTCTTCGCGACCCTATGGATTGTAGCCCCCCAGGCTCCTCTGCCCATGGAATTTTTCAGGCATGAATACTGGAGCCGGTTGCCATTTTATCCTTCAGGGGATCTTCTCAACCATGGATCAAATCCACAATTCCTGCATTGGCAGGCAGGTTTTTTAGCACCTGCCACCTGACTCTAACCACCATAAAATGTGTTAAACCTCCCTGCAACTCCAGGACAAGGGAGACACAGCATCAATTTGAATGCACGTCGTGATGGAGAAACTGCTCAAGCAGACAGTTTCCTTGCAGAACGTTTTCAACCATTAGAAAGTTCTAAATAATGAGCCAAGTTCTCATCTTCACCTTCCATCCTTGATCATTGGGTTTATGCAGAAAGAAGTCTAAGTCCTGCTTGGGCTGAGTTTATGTAGCTAGCTGCTAGATAGTAGATCTATTTAACAGAAGGACAGGCTTGTCCCTTTCCTCTCAGTTTTTATATTTTGAAAGCATATAAAGTAAAGTGCTTTTGAAGTCTGGGGTCATTTTAATAGCTAATAGTTATACTTAGGTTAAGAAGTAGGGGTAGTGCTGTACTTAACAGAGTGGGCTCTGGATTTCTACAACCTAAGTTCAAATCCCAGCTCAGCTGCTTACTGGCTGTGTGACCATGGGGCAAGTCACTCAACCTCTTAGATCAGCTTCTTCACTCACAAAAGGGACATGATGAAGTTAATAACCATCTGAAAGCATTGTTGTAAAAAGTGAATGAGCTCATATATGAATAATTCTTAGAATGTGTCTGTAATATGGGCTTTCCTGGTGGCTCAGATGGTAAAGAATTCGCCTGTAATGCAGGAGACCCGGGTTCCATCCCTGGGTTGGGAAGATCCCCTGGAAAAGGGAATGACTACCTACTCTAGTCTACTTGCCTGGAGAATCCCATGGACAGAGGAGCCTGGCAGCCTACAATCCATGGGGTCTCTAAGACAGTATGTATGACATAGTATAGTAATCTCTCTTTGTGACTGAAAATCAGGTATAATAGGAAAGAGGAAGTAAGAAAGAAGGATGTGAGGTTGAAGCCGTGTCCGTTGGCAATAAGACTCAGGGGGATGTGGCCCTGTTCTTCCTGTTCTGGATGTGAGGCAGGAGATAGGTGGACTAACCCTCCCACCCTATCCCCAACAGGGTAAGCAGATGGAATCCATTCCCTGTGGACAGAAACTCCAAAATATGTATAGCAGGACAATCGAGAGAGGACTCTGGGCCCTGCCCACATAAGAGATTAAAAACCAAATATTCCTCATTATTGAGGTCAGGGAGACCTTCCTAACAATACATGTGCAGGAAGGCTTCTCGGAGGTCAAAAGGGAGGGGCCTCACATCATAGTCAGTGATGCAAACCTCCCATAGGCCTCTTTACTAGAATCCAGCTTGGCTAAGAGATACGCACACACAGGAGGACCCTGAGATAAACCAAACATGGTCTCAGAACCAGGCAAAGCCAGATTATTGGCCAACGGAAATCAGAAAGAAATGCCCCATAAAAGGGATTCAAGCTACCACGAGGGCACCACTGTCTCTCTGAGCCCGCCCGTGTGTTTATCCACACGTACTGTACTCTTTCCCCTAAGACACACTTTCCTTGTTTCACTACTTTCCTTTTTAAAAAATGTTTACCTATTTATTTTCTATCTTTGGTGGCACTGGGTCTTGTTGCTGCACACGGGCTTTCCCTAGCTGTGGTGTGCAAGCTTCTCGTTGCGGTGCTTCTCTTGTTGCAGAGCACAGGCTCTGGGGGTGTGTGGGCTCAGTGGTTGTGGTTCCTGGGCTCTAGAGCACAGGCTCAGAAGTTCTGAAGCAAGGGCTTAGTTGCTCCAAGGCATGTGGGATCTTCCTGGACAAGGGATCGAACCCATGTCCCCGGCACTGGCAGGTGAGCCACCAGGGAAGTCCCCTGTTTCACTGCCTTCTGTCTCTGTGTGAAAATTCATTTCTACACTGTTGACAAGCCAGGGCCATGTTACTGGCTACTGTCCCTGGTGGCCTAGGGGCCAGGATTCAGTGCTCTCACTTCTGTGGCCCGACCTCAGTCTCTGGCCAGGGACTGAAATCCTGCTTCAAGCTGCTGCAGGCTGAGGCCACTCGAGATCAGATGAGTGTATGAATGAATGAAGACAAGAAATCCACAGAGGTCGAAAGAATACCAAGCTTCTCCCTCTTCAGAGCTGTCCTTTTCCTGCCATGCTCCCCCATGACAGCACGCCCCATCTGTACACACACAGATGCACCTGGGACCAGCACTCAGCGTTTGTTAAGTCACTGGTCTTTTGCTTGTCTGTTTCCCACGGTTTCAGTGGGCAGTGACCCTTCCCACCTCTATACCCAGCACCTAGCATGAGTCTTGACAAGTAATAGGTGATCAGTATGTTGCTGAACGAGTGAGTGAATGCACCATCTACAATCCATCAAGCTGACTTTGAAGTTTTACCTGCTCCCCAATCAAATGACGGAGAAGGCAATGGCACCCCACTCCAGTACTCTTGCCTGGAAAAATCCCATGGATGGAGAAGCCTGGTGGGCTGCAGTCCATGGGGTCGCTGGGAGTCGGACACGACTGAGCGACTTCACTTTCTCTTTTCACTTTCATACACTGGAGAAGGAAATGGCAACCCACTCCAGTGTTCTTGCCTTGAGAATCCCAGGGACAGGGGAGCCTGGTGGGCTTCCGTCTATGGGGTCACGCAGAGTCGGACACGACTGAAGTGACTTAGCATAGCATAGCATAGCAATCAAATGAAAACCACAGCTTTAAAACAACGTCTTAACAGTGTGCGTGGCTTTCCCCTCAGAGTGCCAAGGACAGAGCTCTACTCAGATGAATAATGTTCCCATCAAACTTTACCTATTGAATGGAAATGAGTCCAGATGCTAATTTGGGGGCGACCTTTGTGCTTCCACCTGTAGAAAAATGAGTGCGTCCTGCTCAGAAATCAGCCAGTGGCTCAGTTGGAATCACGCAGAACTTCGCAGCATGCTTTTCTGCCTGATGACTTTCTTTTAAAATTGTGTTTTCATCTTATTATTCCAGCTTATTCTCCTTTCACCCCAGTCTTCTAATTTATTTTTATTTTTGTCTCGTGGTGCTGTGTGTAAGTGGTGCTGTGTGTAAGGACTTCCTCAAATTCTTTTCAGAATGAGGTCAGCTTTAAACAAACACAACAACAAAAAATACGTGTCCTTGTGAATTTAGTGACAAGCATTCACCCGTGTCATCTCTCATTGCTTCCACTATTCCCCCCACCCCCAATACCCACGGAAACATTAGTTAACCTACTCTTGCCTTTCCAGGTAAGTTCTTTTTACCAGTGGTCTGATCCGATTGCCATCATAGATTTTCAGGTCTCTTCACACCAGCCATGAATTGGCTTATGACAACACCAGAAAATATCAACAGGAGGCCTCTGTTTAGGACTTCTAAAGCTTCTATGAAGACCTTGAAAGAACGGTTCAGCTGTGAATGCAAACTAAAGGACTCAGAGTCTTCTCTTCATCCTGAATTTCAAAATATTTGGAATTTTCTATAGAATTGAAAAATGCAATCATTTTTCCTTTAAATGCCCTTGAAAACAAAGCAAAAGACGTTATTTATAAAAATCAAACATTTAAGATTTATTTTTATTGTTTCTCCTGCAACTACAATCTTAAAGCCTCTATCATGGAAGAAAGTGGTCGCAGGTCCCATAGTCAAATCATGTCACTGTCAAATATAAAATGAATCAAGAACAAAGCCCTTCCCTGTCAAGAGAGCTTCTTTGCACTGGAATCTCTTTTCCCCTTTATTATGGTCCTTAGTTCTTTTAACATCCTTATTACTCCCACCACCCAGGGTATTGGACTTCTGGTGTGGATTGTCATTTACTGAGCTGGCTGAGGGTGGGGTGGGCTCTCCAAACTCCCAGGTATATCGGTGGGTCGTGCCCACTCCTTGGTCTGGATCTGGATTGATGAGTTAAAAGACCATGAGATCGGGACTTTACTGGTGGTTCTGTGAGTAAGACTCTGAGCTTTCAGCACGGGGGACTCGAGTTCCATACCTGGCTGGGGATAGATCCTGAATGCAGCAACTAAAGATCCTACATGGAGCAATGAAGATCCCACACAGCCAAATACATTTATATACAAAAAAGACTGTCAGAACTTCACAGGCCCCAAACAACCCTCTCCAATATTGTCTTTATGATGCTGAAAGTTCTTCTGTCTCTTTTCGTTCTAATAAACTTTGTGCCTGCCAAACAACAGGAAAAGTGGAGAGATAGGGAGAACAAAAAATAATTAATATTTAATCTCCTTATCTCCTGAATTTTGTATATATTATTATGAGATTTTTAATTAAAAGCTCATCTCAGATTCAGTTTCTCTATTAAACGGGGTAAAGGGAGATGGGTAGGGTGAACAACATGCCTTAAGTTTAGAAAGGTACGGGTTTCATTGACTTTTCCCTGATCCTCTGAAAGATGGTAACGGCACACATCAGATAACTGGGAAGGATCTCCAGCTTTCTGTATTTCAATTTCTGAGGAGAGATCAGTCTGGTGATGCACTGAGTTGGACTATTAATACTTTGAAAGCAAAGAAGAAAATCCAAATCATTGCTGCTCTTGTGGCCCCACTCGAGTGATGGTAGAAGGATGTCCCCCCGCCCCCCTGCCCTTCTCCTCTGTGTGTGAGGGTCCCTGTGGGGTCTTCCCACTGGGGCTCTCTCCCATTCCATGCTAGGGTGTAACCTCTCACTCGGATGAGTTTTCACTGGAGATGCTCAACTGGTCACCGCAGCTCTGGAACCAACAACCTTTCTCAGACCAGTGTATTTCAGCAAGAAAGAAGAGCCCTCTTGTCTTCTGTGCCTTGATCTCAACACAGGCGGTTCTGTGATGTTTAACAGAACCTACCTGCAGACTAGAATGGTAAGGAAGTGATAATTCAGAGGTACTTATGCTGGGTAAAACCACCTTCAGCTCTGAAGGAAAAGCCTTTCCCCGGAGCTGGTCCTATGTTGATGCCTTGTGAGTGCTCCAGGCTCCTCTCACTAAGCAGAAGTCAGTTTTGCCTTCTGCACCAGTGGGGTGAGGCGTTGAGTACATCTCTGATCCTCCACAGGACAAAGTGTCCTCTCTCTCCTGATCTGGGTCTGTCAGCAGATGCTTTTCATCTGTTTTCAGATTTGCTCTTTCCAGAGAACACTCCCTCCCACCTGGAATCCCCACCTCCTTCTCCTAAGAGTTGGCCTTGTGCTGTGTCTTCCAGCAGGACAATCCCACGCGAATACAGTGGTCCTGACACCATGCAAGGCACCTTGCTGGCCATCTTCATTCTGGAGATGAGCAACCACTATGACTATGGGCGGAGCATTAGCCATCTAATGTGGGCTCATTGTAGGTTCTCTTTTAGCTGGAGATGGTGGTCAGGCCCACGTGTCATTTCTGCATCTTTAGGGGGTCATTTCCTGATGTTCTGTGAGAAAATGGCCACCCAGACACCCCTCTACAAACACATCTAAGAGTAAATGAAAAATTTCCATCCTAAATCCATATATAGAGAAGAAATCTTTCTCTAGGAAACAAAAGTGGCAGATACTCAGCTATGCCCATGATACAAGCAGGTTTTCATGGAGTTAGCTGCTAGGTGACAAATCTAGGCAGTGTATTAAAAAGTAGAGACATCATATTCAAATCTATGGCTTTTCCAGTACTCATATGTGAATGTGAGAGTTGGACCATAAAGAAGGCTGAGCACCAAAGAACTAATGCTTTTGAACTGCGGTCCTGGAGAAAACTCTTGAGAGTCCCTTGGACAGATTAAACCAGTCAGTTCTAAAGGAAATCAACTCTAAATATTAATTGGAAGGACTGATGCTGAAGCTGAAGCTCCAATATTTTGGCCACCTGATGCAAAGAGCTGGCTCATTGGAAAAGATTCAGATGTTGGGAAAGATCGAGGGCAAGAGGAGAAGGGGGTGACAGAGGATTAGATGCTTAGATAGCATAACTGACTCAATGGACATGAATTTGAGCAAACTTTGACAGATAGTGAGGGACAGAGCAGTCTGGTGTGCTGCAGTTCATGGGGTCACAAAGAGTTAGACATGACAGCAACTTAAAAACACCAACAAAGCTGCCTGGACCCAGAGTATCTTAAAATCCTCAATTTGAGAAGCAGATCTGTGCTGTATGCATGCATAGTCATAGGAGACAAGGAAGTAAGGGGTGAGTTTAAAGGACAAAACTCCCGTTTTCCAACCTGAAAGGTGGTATTCCTACAGCAAAAGCATGGTTAGCTCCAAAGGTGGACTCAATTGTCCACCTAATAGCACACAGAGACTTTCTCATAGCTTTAAAATGAGAGATTTCAAAGACCTAAGGGTAATGATTTAGTTGAAATTCAATATACAGATGTCTCTTGTCTCTGCCTCCCTACCCTTACACCATCATCTCTGCAAGATGAAGCCTCCACCCAGGGACTGGCCTCAGAGTGAGAGCTCAACTCTGAGAAGTAGGATGAGGCAGGTGGAGGCTGGGTTGCCCCTCTGTTAGTCTGCTCAGGCTGTTCCAACAGAATACCATAGACGGGGCAGCTTAAGCAACCAACTTTTGTTTGTCACAGTTCTGGAGACCGGAGGTCTGAGATCAGGGTACCAGCAGTCAGGTTTTTGGTGAACGCCTTCCTGGTTTGCATCCACTTGCTGTGTCTTCACGTGGTGGGAAGGGATCATGCTGGCAGCAGCAGTCCCATCGTGGGGGCTGCATCCCCTTGACTTCATGTAAACCCCATTACCTCCCAGAGACCCCGCCTCCAAATACCATTGCCCTCGGGATAAGGGATTCAACATATGGACTTGGGGGGATGTAAACATTCAGTCCATAGGGTCTCCGACTAGATAATGCTAGGAATTACTTTCTCCCTCCTTCTCTCTCTCTCTTCTCCTCCTCCCGCCATCCGCTTCTCTCTCTCTCTCTCTCTCTCTCTGTATATAACTGTGTGTGCAAATAAGAGCAAACGGAATACAAATTTCATCAAGCATCCAGATGTCTTCAGAAATCTGTCATCACATACTTGATTGAAAGCCATTTTCACCCAACACCTGGTTTTTGTTGCTGTGTCAACTCAGGGTAAGACGAGCCAAGTTTTCAGAACGGGAAGGGAAGGTTTTGATTCTAAGCCCTTGAGACAAGTCAGGACTACTTGCTGCATGGAGTGTATCAGACCCCTTTGTGTCCTGCTTTGCATCCTCTCCACCTCATCTCCTGTCCCAGCCCGCACAGGCAGATGCTGCTGTGCAGGATTAAATGCCTCCATGCTGGTGCTTCTCCTGTTGGGCTCAGGTCATGTGTTTCGTGGCCACTCTGATGCCCTGATGCTGGCTTGATTCTACTCAGCAAGGACCCTTTCCCCATACGACCGGGCAGTGCAGGAGAGTCAGCACCCACAGGTGGACTTTCCAGATGCTCAGTGGTGAAGAACCAGCCTGCCAGTGCAGGAGAGGCAGGAGATGCGGGTTCGATCCCTGGGTCAGGAAGATCCCCCAGAGAAGGAAATGGCTGCCCACTCCAGTATTCTTGCCTGGGAAATCCTAGGGGCAGAGGAACCTAGCAGGTTATACAGTCCTTGAGGTCACAAAGAATCGGACACGGCTTAGCAGCTGAGCATGCACAGCACACACACAGGAGCAACTCTCAACAGGGGTCATCTACTTCTCCTGGTTGGTTTTTGGGTGAAAAGCCCTGAGAAACATTCTGGACACTCTTCAGAAGTGCCCCAGAAGGATGGAACCATGGGTGCCCATAGCATTGCGTGACAAATGCTGACTTTTCCTCAGATGAAGAAATTGAGGCTTTTAAAAGATTAAGTAAATATCTAACAGCTATTAATAAAAATACCAGGACTTTAACTCAGGGTTCTCCTTCTAGGACAGTCTCTTCCTTCTGCACTTTTAACAGAAACCAGAGAGAACTGATATTAATACTAATGACAGCTCTTTCCTTGCTGAACAGATGTCGGGATCTAAGCTTACGGCTTTCTGTATGTTATTAAATTCTCATGTGAACCCTATGAGAAGGATTCTATTAAAGCCATTTTAACGATTAAGTATAAAGATGGGAAGAAGTTGGCAAAACTGAAATGTGGAGAATCTGGGATTCAAAGCCAGGTCTGTTTGCCTGCAGAATCCTACATTATCTGCTTTTTCATCCAGGAAGTCATTGTTTTGCTTTTTTTTTTTTTTTTCAATTTTAAACTTACTATAGTTTGATCATTACTAAAAATCATACTATGACACTGTTGATCTTCCTCCTACTATAAAAATTATTTCACTGTATATTTCTTTTTTCATACTTATAATAATATTGTGTTTTCTACCTGCCAGGTACTTTGCTCAGTGTTTTTCCTGAATTATTCTTTCCGATTCCCGTGGCAGTTCTGAAAGAAAAATGTTGTTATCAGTCAAATTAGATGAGAAATCTAGACTTCAGGGTGTTTAAGCCACTTGCTCAAGGTCGTCTCTGAATCCAAACCATATCTATCCACTGTGTTATACTGTACCCTTCTGAATCTTTAAGGAGAAAGAAAGCCTTTAAAAGAAAGCATATTGAAAGGACCAACAGCGGCCCCCCCCCCCAGAAGTGAAATCTTCAACCCCAGGAACATGGTAACCCTGCTGAGCACCCACAGTAGATGGCTATGATTTATCTCATTTTCTGTGTCATGATAGTGTCATTCTTGATTCCATCAGGAGCTCTGCTTTCATCTCCCTCTTTGTATTTTCCCTGAGTCTCATTGTTTGGGTCCAAATCAAACCTGAGCAGGGAGAGTGATAGAGGGTACCTCATGCATTCTGTTGTATAGACAGTTGTGGCTGGAGGTCACAGCTTTTCCAAGAGAAGCATATTTTCTGGATGGAGCATTTGCAGGGGGTGAGGGTTGTTGTTCAAAGAGAATTACAAAATTGGAAAAATAAGACATCTGGCCATTTCACCTTGTTGACAAGTTTTCAGGCAAGATAGATGGCTCTAGCTCTGGCCCCAACATACACATGTGCCAATACTGTAAATTCTTTTCTAGTCCATATATCTTGATTAAATCCTCAACACTACCGATACACTTGATGAACAAATGCTGAGCACAAAGGCTCAGCAAGGGGAGTGAGTCCAGGGAAGTAATTTAACTTGATGTAAGAGAATGAGATGGTAGATGCCCTAGTAAAGGGACTCCCTGATGGGCCCATCACCAGTGGAAGATGAAACGTCGGCCGGGGACCTCAGCAGACCCACGAGGCAGGTAGAGATGCACAGATGCATAGTTCAAGGAAAGTGAGGTGGGGCTCCAACTCCAGTGGGCTCAGATTCACCCTGGCTCCCATTTCTTCAAGCATCAAATGCCCATTGAGCACCAAGCCTGTGCTTGGTTCAGTGCCAGGACTGGTGGCGGGGGGCAGATTGTGAGATGCTACCATCTCTGCCACTAAGATGAGAAAGACTCAGAACCAAAACCGACCCAGATTTTATCACAGGAGGGCAATGCAGATGGTGGGAGGGAAAGCAGGGAGGCATCATTCAGGTGACAAGGTTTGGAGGAGTACCAGGATTGAGCAAGGAGAGAGAGGAGGAAGAAGGAACAGCAGGCGATGGCTTGGAGACCTGAGTGTCTAGGCGTGTCCAGGGTTTAGGGTTCATGAGGAAGTGGGACTGATAAATCTGGGAGACAGGAAAGCAGCAAGCAGGTCATGCCAGCTGTGAGACTTTATCAGACAGAACTGCTTTTTTTTTTTTTTTTTTTTCTTCTTTACAGCCACAAACATCAAAATGACATGTCCTCCTAACACTGTTGAAGATGGCAAGATGAACTGGTTATTGTTACTAAAATAAAATGGAGGCAAGCATGGTTTTGTTTTTCCAGATGTAGTTTTGAAAACCATTGATAGAGGCCACAGAGAAGCACTGAGGGTTTTGAGCATGACACAAGTATACACCAAGGCTCCCTGAAGCCCCCAGCAGAGGCCACTGCACACCGAAGTCCAGTCCTAGGTTAGCACTTGATGTCTTAAACTTTTGTCAACGTATTAGAAGCATCATTGGGAAATGAAGTTTATGCAGAGCTCATCTATTCTCAGGGGAACTGATGGGTACTAGACAAACCACAGTGATAGACAAATAGACACCAACTGATTAAGTTTTAATGAGAAATTTGCTTCCTTATCACAAGTCCCGATTGCAAGTGGATCTGTACATCCTGGCCTTTGTTATTTTCCCCTCTCCAGGAGGAAGATGATCATGGAGAAATGGAATTATTCTCAGGAATTTGTTGGTTGGATTTTCATCCATTCTGGCAGTGTTTGTACCAGGGACTCTGTAGGGTGTGTGTGTGTGTGTGTGTGTGTGTGTGTGTGTGTGTATGTGTGTATGACACAGCACACACCAGGATGGTGAAGCAGAACACCTACACCAAAGTTGCCTGGGGTCTAACAGGGAAGACACACCTCAGTAGGAATTGCGTACAAGAAAGAAGTGTTAAAATACAGGTAGGGTCTGAGAAGGCCAGAGAAGAGCAAGACCCCCGCTTTCATATCCCACAAATAATATTTCTTTATAAAACTGGTCACATCTGATTCCTGGTGCAGCCCTTGGCAGGAAGCAGTGGTTTTTCAAATGAAGTCGTTAATAGAAATCTAATAGCAAGGGACTTGCAATGAAGTAGATAATAGGCAAACTACTTATGCTGGATGACTAAGCAGGCTCTGCGGAGTTGGAGCCGATGCCACAACAAAACATCACAAACTGAGCGATTTAAACAATAGAAATTTAGTTTCTCACAGTTCTGGAGGCTAAAACTGTAAGATTAATGTGTTGGCAAGTTGGCAACCTTTCTCCTAGGCTGACTTCTTATGGTTTTCTCATGATCTTTCCTCTGCATATGTCTGAGTCCTGATCTCTTCATCTAATGACAATGGTCATATTGAATCAGGCCGCTTCGGTGACCTAATTTAACCTTAAAAACCTCTTTGAAGACATTATCTCCAAGTATGATCACACTCTAGGTCTTGGGGTTAAAACTTCATTATATTCATTTGAGTTCAGTCCATAGACTTTGCTGGTGGCTCAGTGGTAAAGAATCTGCCTGCCAACGCAGGAGACTCAGGTTCGATCCTTGGGTCAGGAAAATCCCCTGGAGAAGGACATGGCAACCCACTCCTGTATTCTTGCCTGGGGAATCCCATGGACAGAGGAGCCTGGTGGGCTACAGTTCACGGGGTCGCAAAGAGTCAGATACGACTGAGTGACTAAGCAACAACAACCAACAGCTCAGACCACAAAAAAGCCATATTGTGTGTCTGCTGACAGTAAGATGGGGAAATGTGAAAGCAGGAACACTGCTCCAACTGGAATAGAATCAGGATGTCTTTGAAAAGAGGAACCAAAGCGTCATAAATCTAAGTGGAAAGAGGCAGCTCAAAGGTCTTGATTGACGGTCGTCTGGACAGTGGGCTTGTTCAACACTATGCTGTCCTGCATCCTGACTCCCGCAGCCTGGGACCCAGGGCACTGGCTGAGCAGGGAGGTTCAGAGGCACAAGAAGCTCCATATTAATCTTGGACAACCTCTTCCAGTTGACACTCTCAGTCAGTTGTCGTAGTTGTAAGATGTCTGTGATTTCCACGAGGTCGATGACATTGTCACCACCTGACAACAGAAAGGAACTCTCTCAAGCAGCCTGAGATCGCATCGATGCCTCTGCCACCAGATTTGTCTTCACGATTGATTGAATACTTTGGCCACCTGATGCAAAGAGCCAGCTCATTGGAAAAGACCCTGGTGCTGGGTTTGAGGGCAGGAGGAGAAGGGGACAACAGAGGATGAGATGGTTAGATGGCATCATTGACTCGACGGACATGAGTTCGAGCAAGGTCCGGGAGTTGGTGAAGGACAGAGAAGCCTGGCGTGCTGCAGAATCAGACACAACTTAGTGACTGAACAACAAGTTCCCACCTAGACAGTGGTCTGTTAATGACCTGTTATGTGTTACTCTTCCATTTTAAAAGGCACAGTGATGCATCATAAAAATAGTGAGTGAAAAAATAATTACATGTTCTTGAAACTGCTTAGTAGTTATCCTTGAACTATCAAATCATTGCAATGAATTACTTGGTAATATAACTTTTCTTTTTTTAATTTCATGTTAATGTTCCAATTTACTAGTCACAAAAGATCCTGACATCACTGCTACACCAGCAGGGTGGATATTTTAAGCAGTTTTGACAATATAATTATGGTGATTAGCTAGATATTTGCTTTCTATCAGCTAAATGATAACTCCTTGTCCTGAGAACCTTAGTTTCTTGGAGGAATCTCAAAGAGGTTTATCAGTAAGCATTATTTATGGAGAGGGTGGGTGGGTCAAAGGCTTCCAGGTTGAGGGGCTCACATTTCAGGTTGACAGGAGACCAGTGGTAGTTAAAGGAGACCCTAGCCCAAGAATGGCACTCAGAAGGAGCAGATGGTAAGATCATAAAAGCTTCATGTCACCAGGGAGCCTGGTAGCGGGGGTGTGGTCCCTGGATCAGGGGCCCTTGGGACTGAGGTTATTTCTTTAGCCTGTGCTGGGTCTCCACTGCTTGCAGGCTTTGTCTAGCTGTGGCGAGCCAGCACTGCTCTCCAGCGGTGGTGTGTGGGCTTCTCGTTGTGGTGCCTTGTCTTGTTGCAGAGCGTGGGCTCTAGGGCTCCTGGGTTTCAGCAGCTGTGCCACGTGGCCTCAGTAGTGGCAGCTCTCGGGCTGAGCTACACCGTAGCACATGGGGTCTTCCCGGGTCCGGGATTGAACCCATGTCTCCTGCACTGGCAGGCGGAGTCTTTACTACCAGGCCATCAAGAAAGTCCAAGGCTGAGATTCTGCACCACAAAGTCAGGAATTTGGGCCTCTACCATTTCTGAGAGGCCAGTATTAGAGCCCAGTATAACAGGTAGGTAAGTTCCTGAAAGTCTGCTATGTCCCAAGAAGTCTAAGCCAGATATGCTGTGTGCTCTTGTGCTAAGTCACTTCAGTTGTGTCCAGCTCTTTGCCACCCTATGGGTTGTGGCCTGCCAGGCTCCTCTATCCATGAGATTCTCCAGGCAAGGATACTGAAGTGGGGAACCCACCTGCCAATGCCTGATATACTACTTTGGCAGTAAAACAAGCAAACAAAATAACTCTTACTTTAAATGCATAGCCTCATTAGCAATTAAGGTAACATTAAGTAAAAGCAACTTCTAATTTACTATAGAACACCTATTGAATAAACAGTACCAAACAGATGCTGTCAGGGATGGAAAGACACATGAGTATACTCTGCCTCTTTTTTTCTGGAGAAAGGCAACTCAACTGGATCTATAAAACTGTTTTCTTTGACTTTTAAATTATTTCAAATGGAATCACATGGACGAAGCTCTGAGTACAGTGCCCAGCACTTAGTAGGTCAGCAAGGAAACCACCTCTCCTTTCCTTTGGGTACTGCTTTAGCTCAGCCTCCTGGAAAATCAGCCTGAAGCACAGCCTAAGTGACAGTGTTTATAAGGGGATAAAAGGTCTGGGTAGCAAGAGGTGGGAGTTTTTGTTTTTTCAGTTTTTTTTTTTTAACAATAGAAATAATTTTAAGGTGGGAGCTTTAGGATGAAAATTTCTCTTCTTATTCAGGGTATGATGAGGCCAACAGATTTGGCCACAGTTTGTTATTTCCAGTTCCCAGGAGGAAGAATACACATGGTTCCCACAGGAAAGCACCAAGGTGGATCAGGATGCACGGGCAGTGGTATAAGTCAGGGATGGAGGCGGCACTGTGGTTCCTGAGGGGAAGAACAGGGTGGGTGAGGGTGAGCAGGCTTAGGGTTGGCTGATGTGAACTGTGGGTGGTGACATAGGGACTCTCTCTGGTGGTCTGGGGGCATGGTCCTGGAGCAATTAGAACAGGTGGGTGTGGCAGACTCTAGGTTCATCCACATCACTACTGACCCAGTTTTATTTTTTTATGACTGAGTAATATTCCTTTGTATATATGTGTACATACCTTCTGTTTTCACCTGACGATAGACATTTAGGTTGCTTCCATGTCCTGGCTGTTGTAAACAGCGCTGCAGTGAACACTGGGAAGCTGCTGTGCAGCATACGGAGCTCAGCTCTGTGATGACTTAGAGGGTGGGATGGGGGCGGGTGTGTGGGAGGGAAGCTCGGGGGGGAAGGGACATATGTACACTTACAGCAGAAACTATCACAATACTGTACAGCAATTATGCTCTTTTTTTTTTGTTTTTCAGAGAAGGACAGGTGGGTAGTAAGCCTGAGTGTGAGAGCCACAAAGAGATAGGTGAAGTTGGGGGCAGGGGGGAGGCTCTGGATTGGTTGTTTGCATGTAAAAGGTAAACTCACAGGTGAATCCTTTGCTATCTCTGGCAGGTGGCTGACCCCAAAGGGGCAGTCTCTACTCGGTCAGCAAGATCCCAGATGTCACAGCATCAAAAACACTCATGGTTACTATAGCAATAGAGAGGGAAATGACCTAAGAGAAAAGGGAAAAAAGTATAAAATGCATTAAGACTGAGAAAGCTGCATTTTCACACACAAAAATGCTGGTGGATTCTCTGTTGTGTGTGAGATGTCCCCAGACACAATGGATTGGAATGACTTATTGGGGTGGGAGACGAGAAGGATTTGTTCTCCAGCACCTCTCCATCTCCTATTACTCACTCTGCAAGGGATGCCCTCTGGGTGTGAACCTCACTGCACCCCCAGGTCACATCCTAGAGTCACCAAAGGGCAGAGGGCAAGAGGTGGACAACGAGGAGACAGGTGAGGTCTGCTCCAGCTTTGAAAAGTCAGAGAAGGACCCCGAATGAAAAAGAAACATCTGTGGGCAGAGCCGTGATTCCCCCAAAATCTGTATGCTGAAGTCCTATCCCCAAGACCTCAGCATATGTATTTGCTGCTGCTGCTGCTGCTGCTAAGTCGCTTCAGTCGTGTCTAACTCTGTGAGACCCCATAGACGGCAGCCCACCAGGCTTCCCCCGTCCCTGGGATTCTCCAGGCAAGAACACTGGAGTGGGATGCCATTTCCTTCTCCAACGCATGAAGGTGAAAAGTGAAAGTGAAGTCGCTCAGTTGTGTCCGACTCTTTGCGATCCCATGGACTGCAGCCCACCAGGCTCCTCCGTCCATGGGATTTTCCAGGCAAGAGTACTGGAGTGGGGTGCCATCACCTTCTCCGGTATTTGCTGCTAGTCTTGCAGTAATGTAGGTAAGGTGCAGTCATCAGGGGGCCCTGTCCAACAAGACTGTTGTCCTTACAAGAGGAGATCAGGACACAGATGGGCCCAAAGGGAAGGTCATGTGAAGAAGCGGGGAGAAAACGGCCCTCTGAAAACCAAAGAGAAAGGGCCCGGAAGAAGCCAATCCTGCCAACCACCTTGAATTTGGACTTCAAAAACTGTGAGAATATAAACTACCGTTGTTTAAGCCACTCAGTCTGTGGCACTTTATCATGGCAGCCCTGGGAGGCTAATATAGAAGCCATTGTACAAAGTTGTTCACAAGCTATGAACTTACAATAGACTTCAGAAAGGATGATTGAAGAACAAAATAATGAATAATTAATCATGAATAATAAATATCTAGCCATTAAAATAAAAATTCTCTACAGTAGGCAGACAATTGTGGGCACTGAATGATGGTGAATAAAAAAGGCAGAAGGGAAAACAGAATGTATATGCTGATTACAGCAAAGTAAAATAAATGCAACTTCTTATATCTATTAAGATTAGAGAAGATTTTGAAGTGATGGGAAATTAATTCTTTTCCCCCCAAAGTTGTTTGAATTATACTGCAGTTTAACACAGGCATACCTTGGAAATATTGTGGGTTTGGTTTCAGGCCACTGCCATAAAGCAAATACTGCAATAAAGCAAGTTATATGTACTTGATTTCCTAGTACGTATAAAACTAATGTCCATCGAGATTATCATACTAAGTGAAGTCAGAGAAAAACAATCATAGTATTTCCCTTATATGAGGAATGTGAGAATGATACAAATGAACTTATTTACAAAATAGACTCACAGACATGGAAAACAAGCTTCTGGTTACCAAAATGGAAAGGGACAAGAGGTATAAATCAGGAATTTAGGATTAACAGATGCCCGTTACTACACATAAAAAAAGATAAACAACAAGGACCTACTGTGTAGCACAGGGAAATACAATTAATATCTTAAAATAACCTGTAATGGAAAAGAATCTGAACAAGAATACACATCTCTATATGTATAGGTACAACTGAATCACTTTGTACCTGAAACTAACACAATATAGTAAATCAACTGAACTTTAATAAAAAAATTTAAAAAGTTATATTTACACTCTACTGTACTCTACAAAGTATGCAATAGCATTATATGTACATACCTTAAATTTAAATATGCTTTATTGCTAAAAAATGTTAACCATCATCTAAGCTTTCAGCAAGTCATAATACTTTTGCAATAGCAACATCAAAGATCACTGGTCACAGATCACCACAATAAATATAATGAAAATGTTTGCCATCTAATCATCTCATTCTCTACCACCCAATCTATCAATTGTCCCCCTCAAGTTCTCATATGTTTTGTTGCCTTGAATTGTTTTTGTTGCTGTTGTTCAGCCACGCAGTCATGTACAACTCTTTGTGACCCCATGTACAGCAGCACGCCAGGCCTCCCTGTCCCTCACCATCTCCCAAAGTTTGCCCAAGTTCATGTCTGTGCATCAGTGATGCCATCTCATCCTTTGACACCCTCCTTCTGTCCTCTATCTTTCCCAGCATCAGGGACTTTTCCAATGAGTCAATTGCTCTCATCACATGAATTGTTTTTACTCTTATGCCTAAACAGAATATGCAAATGATCAGGAGCTGGGTAACTCCACTAACTGTATTAGTTGTACTCGTTGTACTCAAGTCTGCTTACTTGATCTGTGCAGTTCAGTTCAGTCACTCAGTCGTGTCTGACCCCATGGACTGCAGCATGCCAGGCTTCCCTGTCTATCACCAACTCCTGGAGTTTACTCAAACTCAAGTCCGTTGAGTCGGTGATGCCATCCAACCACCTCATCCTCTGTCATCCACTTCTCCTCCTGCCCCCAATTCCTCCCAGCATCAGGGTCTTTTCCAATGAGTCAGTTCTTCACATCAGGTGGCCAAAGGACTGGAGTTTCAGCTTCAGCATCAGTCCTTCCAATGAATATTCAAGACTGATTTCCTTTAGGATGGACTGGTTGGATCTCCTTGCTGTCCAACAGACTCTCAAGAGTCTTATCCAACATCACAGTTCAAAAGGATCAATTCTTCAGCACTCAGCTTTCTTTATAGTCCAGCTCTCACATCCATACATGACCACTGGAAAAACCATAGCTTCGACTAGATGGACCTTTGTTGACAAAGTAATGTCTCTTATTTTTAATACGCTGTCTAGGTTGGTCATGACTTTCCTTCCAAGGAGTAAGCGTCTTTTAATTTCATGGCTGCAATCACCATCTGCAGTGATTTTGGAGCCCCCAAAAATAAAGTCTGTTACTGTTTCCACTCTTCCCCCATCTATTTGCCATGAAATGATGGGACCAGATGCCATAACCTTAGTTTTCTGAATGCTGAGTTTTAAGCCAACTTTTTCACTCTCCTTTTTCACTTTCATCAAGAGGCTCTTTAATTCTTCTTCACTTTCTGCCGTAAGTGTGGTGTCATCTGCATACTCAGGTTATTGATAATTTTCCCAGAAATCTTGATTCCAATTTGTGCTTCATCTAGCCCAGCGTTTCTTGTGATGTACTCTGCATATAAGTTAAATAAGCAGGGTGACAATATACAGCCTTGATGTACTCCTTTCCTGATTTGGAACCAGTCTGTTGTTCCATGTCCAGTTCTAACTGTTGCTTCTTGACCTGCACACAGATTTCTCAGGAGGCACGTCAGATGGTCTGATTTTCCCATCTCTTTAAGAATTTTCCAGTTTGTTGTGATCCACACATTCAAAGACTTTGGCGTAGTCAATGAAGCAGATGTTTTTCTGTAACTCTTTTGCTGTTTAGATGATCGAATGGATGGTGGCAATTTGATCTCTGGTTTCTATGCCTTTTCCAGCTTGAAAATCTATCTTGAACATCTGAAAGTTCATGGTTCATGTACTGCTGAAGCCTGGCTTGAAGAATTTTAAGCATTACTTTGCTAACATATGAGATGAGTGCAATTGTGTGGTAGTTTGAGTATTCTTTGACATTGCCTTTCTGAGGGGCTGGAATGAAAATTGACCTTTTCCAGTCCTGTAGCCACTGATGAGTTTTCCAAATTTGCTGACATATTGAGTGCAACACTTTCACAGCATCATCTTTTAGGATTTAAAATAGCTCAACTGGAATTCTGATGCTTCCTAAGGCCCACTTGACTTCTCATTCCAGGATGTCTGTGCACTCCTGCATAATTTCTGCATTTCAGGGAATGAGTTCTCATCTCATTGCTGTTTAGTCTTTCAGTTGTGTCTGACTCTTCGGTGGCCCTATAGCTTGCCAGGCTCCTCTGTCCATGGGATTTCCCAGGCAAGAAACTGGAGTGGGTTGCATTGGGTGTTATTGCAACTGAGTAAATTGAAGTAAAATGTGTTTGGACAGAAGAGAAGGAATCATTGTTCATCCCTTTCTATTCATATTTCCCTTTGGAAAGCTTGAGATGCACTATTTGACAAATCTTTATTGTATATGCAGGCACATATATGTATGCATATGTATGTCAGAGACTGTTGTATGTTCATTAAAACACATACCTCTCCCAGACCAGTGGTGGGAGATAAACTCCATGAAGATTTTGGACTGCCACCTTGGTGAAATTGGGTAAAGATAGATGTCTAACCATCTGGGGCACATCACAAGGTATAAGCCACATTATTGAACCATGAGTGCATGTGTGCCAAGTCACTTCAGTCGTGTCTGACTCTTTGTGACCCCATAAACTGTAGCCCACTAGGCTCCTCTGTCCATGGGATTCTCCAGCCAAGAATACTGGAGTGGGTTGCCATGCCCTCCTCCAGGGATCTCCCTGACCCAGGGATTGAACCCGTGTCTCTCAGGTCTCCTGCATTGGCAGCTGAGTTCTTTACCAGTGCTACCTGAGAAGCCCTAGTGTACCTTGAGTTCCTTGCAGATAAAAGTTGGGCACTGTGCTTGATGGGCTTCTTTGGTTTTGGAAGCAGTGTGTACCACATTTGGGAACACTGTTCCAACAATTTATTGATGACTAGGAAGGCTGCCAGTTTTGACTGGGGCCAAAAGCCAGAGGCCAAAAGCAACTTCTGCAACAGGATCAGCCTGCTGTAAAGGCGGCTCTTACATGGAGCTATATGACCAGGCAGACTTTAGGTGCCAGATCTATTGAAGTAGACATGAATGCTGTGTGGAGGGCTTGGCAACTTCAATAGGAGAGCCACAGAGCAGACCTTTAGGTTTCTGGATTAAAAACACACTTCCATCACAGAGAATCACACACTGTTCAAAAAGAAGCTCCTGCCATGCTACTGGATCTTAATAAAAACTGCGTGTCTGATCATGGGGCATCAAGTGATCGTGTGATTGGAACTGCCCACCAAGAGCTGGGTGTTGTCAGCTGGTCAATCTAGTCAGAAGATTGAGTGTATACAGCAACAATCCATCACATGATGAATTGACTCCTAGTCAACAGACAATAAATGCTAATTCTTCTCCTGTACAAGTTAGAAGCATTTAGGCTAAGCTCATTTATGATTTAGAAGGAAAGATAACTTGATTACATTTCAGATGCTATCAAATTCCAAAACACAATGAGTACTGCAGAGGCTAAGAGAAGAGAGAAGAAAGCAAGTTTTTGGAAGCAAATGAGATGAGATTTAATATAGATAAAGGTGAGCTAATGCACCTGGAAAAAGTCACAATCAGCATTAATTTAAAGTTGGAACCTGCAATTTGTGGGATAGTCATACTGGCAAAAAGCTGAGGATAATAATGTATAATAAATTATGGATTGAGTAATGTGCTACTTATTAGAAAGCCTAAGTCTACCCTCTTGTGGGATGGAAATAAATATGAACAGACAGGGTCACATCACTCCAGGACTCTTCCTGAGACAGAGCTAGACACTGAGGATGGGTTGGTCAAGGTAGAATGGAAAAGCAAAGTGAGGAAGGAGACAGGGGGTTCAGCTGAGTCTGCAGGGCACTGTGGACTTACTCAGGGTTGAGATAAAAAACTGTGGAGCAATCCAATCTCAGAGCATGGGGATTAAGACTAGAGGTCAGCGCAACATCCTCAGCCAGGTAAGGGGTCAGGGTAGCAGATACACAGCATCAGTGATAGAGACCTTGAAACTGTGGTCAAGGTAAGGTTATTCTGACCTCACTTGAAGGCTTCGGTCACTGAGTGTCAGAGTAGAGATGAATCCCTGGGAGAAGCTGACCTCTCTTTCTCCCCTTTTTTAGGTTAGAGTTTAGGGTTCTTAGGGTCAACAGTGAAAGTGCTTCATGTAAGGGAGTCAGCAGAGAGGTACCTTGGATAAAAGCTGCTTGTTTCCCATATGACCTGTTAGCTGAGATTCCATTCATCTGCAAGTATGAGAAAGCTGGACACTGTGGCTTATATAAGTGCATACCTTGCTTTTTTTCATGAATTGGGCTGTCTGGAGGTTGTGTATCGCTGGCATTGGGAGGAAAATGAAGCCATATGCTTATTTCTCTTTCATGAGATGAAAAAGCATGTGCTGAGTAGAGGACTCACATGAACTAATGCACAGAAATGTGTAGAAGAATGATATCATTGGCAATCACAGTTTACCATCTACTCAATACACGTGGTCCCTTTCTTCCTTCATAACCAAAGCCCAATTCAGTTTGGAAGCCACATGATCATGTTTAGAGAGACATGTGCTTTCCTCAGCATCCACTGATCTCTAGCAATTAACTGAAAAATTTCCTTCTGATAATATCTTTTCCTAAGGAAAGATAAGTACATATATGGCATCACTGGTTCCCCTTACCCTGTCTTTCTGGCTTGAACAAGAGTGTGGTACCTAACATCGTGGCTGCCGCCTTGTGATCATGGAGGAAAGACCAAAACAAGCTCCAAGACGTCCATCCTTTAGGATCCAACCTCAGGGTCACCTGTTCAGACACCCTTCATGGGGACACCTTCCTATGCTTCTCTGTCCCTTCCTTTGCTTAGTTCCTTCACTGAATTTATTTCAACCTGAAAAAAATCTTTGTTTTTCAACATACTTGTATTATCTCTCTCTCCCATGAAAATGTAAGCAGTGCCTTGAAGTCAGGGATGGTGCATAGCGGACGCTAATGAATAAAGGTTAGATATCCAAACTCCTGAAGGCAGGAGTGAGGCCCGTAGGACTCCGTCATCTCCAAGGCCATTTATCACCAAACAACCAACCGCTGATCCCTCATATTTCTAGGTTTTTCTTTTGATTGTTGGGTTCTTAAGACTTTTTCGATCATGACCTCCCAGCAGTAATAACTTTTGCATCACAGCTAATTGTGTGTACTTGGTCAGGAACTGTATTGCCTTAATGTTGAAAAAATAAAGAAACTAACTCCCAAAGGGTCAGACACAGTGACTGAGCAACTAGCACTTTCACTTTTTTTTTCCACTTGTTTATACGACCTATTAAAGGTCTGCAACCTGAAGTCTGAAAAGCTCTTGCAGTTGAGGTATTTTGTCCCATGCAATCTGCCATTAAACTATGTCTTACTTGGGAAAATATTTTTAGTAATGATAAAATAATAATATACAAGGGAATATGCTTGTACATTATTATAAAATATATAGCATGCTATAGAAGATATAATAAAATATAATAATATAATTAAGCAATAAATCTAATATGTATACAGCTCTCGAGAGCACACAGATTACCATCACACAGAGTGTCTCATCTATTTACTGTGTCAACTCTCTAATGATGGTAGGCTCATTTATCATATGAGAAAAACTAGCTCAGAGGGCATATAATTTATCTAGGAATACTTTGCAAGCTGGTGACAGAGCCAGGGCTCAGACCAGGGTGTTCAACTCCCCTCTCAGATGGCTCTCTCCTCATTAAATGCCTGTTAAGGATGCAGATAATTTAGATGAATCCTTTCTGTCATTCTGGCCATTGTCTTTCTCTCTGCTGTAGCATCCAGTTGGGCTCTGTTCATTGCAGTATAAACTCTGGAAGCCAGGACAGAGACTCAGAAGGAATCAAAAACCATGCACAAGTCCATCTCATTTCATGACCTGGCACGTTATTTGACTTCTCTGAGACTTGGTTTCCTCACCTGTACATGGAGGTCATTCCCGTTGGTATACCAAACTCAGGGGCTTGTTGTGAATGTGCTTGTGGAGATCCTTAGGCAGTCTGAGCCTCTGGATTTTGTCAAGGGCCTTCCCTCTGCTGGGGATGTCTGCCCTTCTGCTTGGCACAAACTAGACATTACTTATACTCACTCACATGTCTCCTCCCAGGCACTTCTGCCTCATGTTATTCTTACTTTAATTACAGCTCTTCCCCATCCCATTAATATGTGCTTCCTGTACATTACATAGCATTTGGATGGAGTGGGTGCTCACTAATTATTTCAAAGCAACATCCCCTGTACTCTATATTCTAGACCTGAGCTGTGCTCTGGGTAGTTATCCAATAGCAAGCTCAAATGCTTGGGAAGATATCAGTATTTCCATCATCTGCAAACTTTGTGGGAGGAATCACAACACACGCTCCATAAAGCAAGTATTATATAATGTCCCCCCGGTGGTTTGATGACTTTCAGTGGCACCCATATGGATCATGGAATTCCACTCTTAGTCCTGCACTCGGTGGTCTCAGGACTGTGGAATTACAAGTAGAAGTTTGTAGGCAGGTGGCTGCAGAAGGTGCAGTGCTCAGTGAGATCATGGACTGGGGACAGAGAAAGGACAACCTTTTTGATTAATGTGCTGGTGAAGACATCAAATGTAGAAGGTGTTACTTGGATACTGTTTCTCAGGCAGCAGGGATCAGAGTGCATGGAGCATGCAGGATTCTTCAGGAGATGCTAAGAGAAGCAGAGATATGAGTGAGGGGCTGGATGAAGCAAGAGGAACAGTGAGGGGAGATAAGATCAGAGAAAGACCAGAAACTCAGTGTGTGTAGACAGGGAGTGAGCTTAGTCACTAAGTCACATCCAACTCTTTTGTAACCCTATGAACTGTAGCCCACAAGGCTCCTCTGTACATGGGATTTCACAGGCAAGAATACTGGAGTGGGTTACCATTTCCTTCTCCATGGGATCTTCTAGACCCCATGGGATCAAATTGGCATCTCCTGCATTGCAGGTGGGTTCTTTATCAATAATTCATGATGCCCAGGACAAAATGAAAATCTAGAGTCTCTGGTTCAGAAATTACTAAGAATTCCAAGACAGTGACAGTGGAGCTTCAAACCAATCATAGGCCCTTCTGAGCAAGACTGAAATACTGTCTGCACACCATGAAGCCAGCCATGTGTGGGCCTGGTAAGCCACTACTTGCTACTTTGCTCACTCAGTGAGAAATCCCCAGAGACTTGAAACCAAGGAGGGTACAGTGAACAGTTTCACTTAAATCACTGAATATTCTGGAGGGGTGCAGCAGGGGAGGAATGGAAGCAGAGAGACCAGCTTCAGCGGTATCACTGTCATCAGAGAAAGGGGTGGCTTGAAATACTTTCCTGTCAGATCCCATTTCTTTTTCTTTTCTTTTTGGCCACACTGCACAGCATGTGGGATCTCAGTTCTGAGACTGGAGATTGAACCTGCACCCCTACAGAGGAAGCATGGAGCCTTCTCAGTGGTTAAGATTCTGTGATTCCACTGCAGTGACATGGGTTCCATCCCGGCTGGGGAACTAAGACCCCACATGCTCTGTGGTGATGCCAAAAAGAAAAAAAAAAAAAAATGGGAACCTGCAGAGGAGTGGTCAGATCCGAGGTGCTTTTTGGGAGTAGAGACATAGGGATTTGGTGGTGAGTTGAGTTGAGTTTGAGGGTCAGAGAGAACATGAAGGTATTTTCTAAGTTTTTGGTCTGAGCTGTTGAGTGGATGCTGATGCCATTTACAGAAACAGGAAAGACTAGAGGGGAAACAGATTGTGTAAAAAGAGAATCCTTTTGGAACTGATGTTAAAGATGTGGGTCAGACATTCAGGTAGACAGACATGAAGACATGAGATAGACATGGCAAGGACCAGACATGGAGCTGGCCTCAGTACATGTGGTCCAAGAAGGCAGCATTCAATAAGGAAGGTTCCGTATGTCCTGATGTTCACCACCAACATGCAAAGCTATGCTTTTGTGTAGAGTCCCAGTTTTCCTGCTTATCAGCCATGTGCCCTTGGACACATTTCTTTGCTCTTTTCCATTCATAAAATAAGAATAAACATACATATCTACTAGGGTAGCCCTGGAGATTAAAAGGGATAATGCGTGTAATGTAATGGCCAGCAGGAAGCACTGTATCAATAGTTGCTATTAATGCAAATCAGTTATCTATGAGATAAATTCAATTGTCCTGAAATGTACTTAAGGAAATTTAGTGTTCAAACAGAATGGATTCAACCTTGAAGATAGGCAAGAGGTATTTTCGACTCTCCTCCCCCTTCCCCAGCGAAGGTCAGAGATTTTGACTTTATTTAAAGTTAGACTAGGTTAAGAGGCCAGACACTCGCATAAAAACATCCCCTTTATCTCTTTTCCTTTCCACATAATTGCTGCAGAATCTCTCTCTCTTTTTTTTTTTTCTCAGTACAAGCTTTCAAAGTCCTGGTGAAGGATTCAGACTTCCTGGTACTCAAAAGTTAAGCAAAATAAGATGTTTGAAAGCAAGAGAGGCTGATCTTGGCTCCAGAAAGTATGGGATGGTCAGAAATATTGGGGATTTGATGTGGGGGTGCTACTGCCTTTGAAAATTTGAGACCTGAAAAAAAGGCTTTCTGAACCTCTTGAGAAACCTGTATGCAGGTCAGGAAGCAACAGTTAGAACTGGACATGGGACAACAGACTGGTTCCAAATAAGAAAAGGAGTACGTCAAGGCTGTATATTGTCACCCTGCTTATTTAACTTATTTAACTTATATGCAGAGTACATCATGAGAAACGCTGGGCTGGAAGAAGCACAAGCTGGAGTCAAGATCTCTGGGAGAAATATCAATAACCTCAGATATGTAGATGACACCACCCTTATGGCAGAAAGTGAAGAAGAACTAAAGAGTCTCTTGATGAAAGTGAAAGAGGAGAGTGAAAAAGTTGGCTTAAATTAAAGCTCAACATTCAGAAAACTAAGATCATGGCATCTGGTCCCATAACTTCATGCCAAATGGATAGGGAAAGGGTGGAAACAGTGACAGACTTTATTTTGGGGGGCTCCAAAATCACTGCAGATGGTGACTGCAGCCATGAAATTAAAAGACAATTGCTCTTTGTAAGAAAAGTTATGACCAACTTAAACAGCATATTAAAAAGCAGAAACATTACTTTGCCAACAAAGGTCCATCTAGTCAAGGCTATGGTTTTTCCAGTAGTCATGTATGGATGTGAGAGTTGGACTGTGAAGAAAGCTGAGTGCTGAAGAATTGATGCTTTTGAACTTGTTGGAGAAGACTCTTGAGAGTCCCTTGGACTGCAAGGAGATCCAACCAGTCCATCCTAAAGGAGATCAGTCCTGTGTGTTCATTGGAAGGACTGATGTTGAAGCTGAAACTCCAATACTTTGGCCACCTGATGGGAAGAGCTGACTCATTGGAAAAGACCCTGATTCTGGGAAAGATTGAGGGTAGGAGGAGAAGGGGACGACAGAGGATGAGGTGGTTGAATGGCATCACCGACTCAATGGACATGGGTTTGGGTGAACTCTGGGAGTTGGTGATGGACAGGGAGGCCTGGCGTGCTGCGGTTCATGGGGTTGCAGAGTCAGACACAACTGAGTGACTGAACTTAATTGAACCAGGAGGAGAGACCAGACCTGGCTCCTTGGAGGAGGCTGGAGACACCCCACCTTTGGGAGCTGAGGGTCCTGGTTCCACCAGGCTCTCCACCAGCCTCCCCCCTTGCTCGGTTCTGTCAGCCAGATCTGCAATCATCTGTGTACCTTCTTTAATTGATTAAATTAGGAAATGTACTAAAAACTTCAGAGAATAATAAACTGTCCATCTAGATATTTGCTTTATAAATTATTCAACAGTAAAAGAAAACGTAAAATGGAAGTCCCTTCTCCTTCTCTGCTGAGGAAATCAGAGCCTGAAAATTGTGCACATCTGACCAACCACATTTAGATCTTTGGACTATCCATATACAGCTCCACAAGCAAAACATATTTTTGTTTTGTGCATATTAAAGCACTTCCATATATGTCTTATGCTCATATGACTCTTCTTGTAATTTGCTTTCTTAATTCGACATTATGTTGATAAATATGTTCTGTTCATTAATTTTAATTGCTGAGTGCCTCATTTCACAATTTATCTGTTTCTATAATGAAATAATGTAGGTAGGTTCTCTCCTCTTGTCCTTTCACTCACTGTTTCAAGCGATGCTGACTTGGCCACCCTGGGTGTGGACCAGCACACCTGCGGGTGACTCCCCAGGGCCCTCTGACAGCAGACTCGCAGCAGAGAAGCTTGCTTCTCTTCCGTGTTAACAGATGGTACCGGATTGCTTTCCTAATGGTTTCCCTACTTTACATCACTGCCAGGGATGATGAAAGTTCTTGCATCTCCATAGTCTACGACTATGAGTTCCTTACTACTGTGCTGAGTGGGAAAAGGCAACTCCTTTTTGCTTTCCTTTTATTTCTTTGATGGGTAGGACACATCCCTCTCCAGATCCTTATTTGTCAAAGTCTCTCTGGATGGATCTTTATTACCTGTAGCCAAAAGTCATTTCTAAGGAAGGCAGGCTTTCTGACCAGTGCTAACTGACCTGCCGGGCTTCCCAGGGGGCTCAGTGGTAAAGAATCCACCTGCCAAGCAGGAGACTTGTGTTCAATTCCTGGATCAGGAAGATCCCCTGGAGGAAGAAATGATAACCCACTCCAGTACACTTGCCTGGAGAATCCCATGGGCATAGGGGCCTGGTGGGCTACAGGCCATGGGGTCACAAAGAGTCAGACATGACTGAGGAACTAAACAGTAACAGTAACTGACCTGTGAGGGACCACCTGGAGCTCAGGCCGGGGAGGGAGAGTGAAGAGAACAGGAGTGGGTATCTCAAAGGACAAACTTCATCAGCTTCATGATTTTTCCCAGGGATCTCAGGAATCTGCAATTTAATTTAATACACGATTGTCCAAGATTAAACCTAACAAAACTGTGTTCTCCGATTTTGGATTCTAGTTTTGACATGTGTCTCCTCCCCACTGCTTACCTCTGTGCAGGGTGCTTGAAGAGTTCTCTGAGCTTGGGCATCTTGCCCAAGACTTCTAAAGAGTCAGTCTGGACTTAAAAGAAACCTCTACGCAGGCCAATCCTGCAAATATTTATCAAGTCTCTACTATGAACAATTCACTGTTTTCCTTCAAATACAATGTATTCCCTTCGAGAGCCAATTAACAAAGTGATTAAAGAAAGGAACAGATGTATCACTGCCTACCTTTCTCTTTTGAGAAGCCCCAGGTCGGGTAGGAAGTGGTAGTTTCTTCTCAGTTCCCCAGCCCCACCAACTGAGTCACCAGGAGAGGTCCCAGACCCCACAGCCTTCTGTCCCAGACACCTGGCTGTATCCTTGTCTGGGACTCTCCTCAGCTGCCAGCCCGCCTCTCTCCATACATTGTCAGGAGCGCTCCCTCCGTTGACTTCAACCGCATTTGGACGTTAAAAAACACAGATGGCATTGTGGTTCCAGGCTAATTGCAGCATATTTCTCTGATAAGCGATTCTCATTATGTGCTCGTCAAACGATTATGGAAATGAGTGGTGGTTCCATCTTCGTGCCTGTCAGGTCTGGTTAATAAAAAATGGAAACAAAAAACTAAAGAGAGGAAAACTGCTAAGCTAAGAGTGGTCTTGGGACCAGGAGGCTGGAGGTAAAGAGGAAGGAGCACTTCCGGGCAATCCTCAAGGACGGCTCCAGGCAGGACCGGCCATGTCCGCTCCAGGAAAGTTCGGTCTCTACTCAGGGTCTGAGGCTCCCCAGACCCAGGGGGAGGAGCACATAGGAGCTGCTCATCCCTTGCTCCTCTTGCACCGGATGCCCGGCCTTGGCTTCCTTGGGTGAGCTTAGCCCTTGAGCTTTGGGATGCTGCTCACATGACCATGGAGCTTCTGCTCTGGCTCCTGTGGCTCCTCAGGCTTCTCCATCCACCATGGGACCCAACACAATCTAGGGGCGGGTAACACAGGCTGAAGACAGCCCACCCAGGTTCAATCCCAGGTCCGACACCTGTTAGCCATCGCCTTACACTGGTGGTCTGAGCCCTCCAGAGCTCAGTGTGCACACGGGCGAGATGAGAAACAGCAGGAGCACTTGTTTCGTGTGGCTCCTGGGAGGCTGTGATGAGATGCTGCACCCAGAGCCCTTTGCACGACGCCTGACTCCACACAAGCAGTCAACCGATGTTGGCCCTGTCAGGTCACAGCTGTGGAGCCACTTCTACCATCTGCTCATCGCTTTAGCCATCTTAGTTGACCAGTAAGCTCCATGAGATTAGAGACACCGCTCTCAGAGTATGCCAACAGCTCGCACATGAAAGATGCTTAATAAACTGGTCCTGAATGAGTAAGTACGTTGAGGAAAACCGGCCCTGAGAACTGTAGGCATACTCATAATGGGAAGATGGAGAAATGACTAACCAGAGATTCTTAGGGGAATAATGACATAGGAGCTTATACAGCCATAAAGCCATATTAAAAATTGCAAAAGAAACTAATACAAAAATAGTTCTAAAATTCCAAAACGATTGTCACTTATGTCAGTTAAATAATCTCTGCATTGAAGGGACTTATTTATGATCATGATTAAAATTTTATAGGAGAAATCTATGATTTTCAGAGCGGTTAAGTAACCTTCCCAATATTGCTCAGCTATTAGTTAGTAGGTGTGTGCTAAGTCATTTCAATCATGTCTGACTCTGTGTGACACTATAGACTGTAGCCTGGGGTACAGTCCTGTAGGCTTCTCTGTCCATGGGATTCTCCAGGAAAGAATACTGGAGTGGGTTGCCATGCCCTCCTCTAGGGGATCTACCAGACCCAGGAATTGAACCTGCGCCTCTTACGTCTCCTGCATTGGCAGGTGCTTGTGGCTCTTTACCACAAGCACCACAAAGGGTGAGATGTAAGTTTGGGTCCTTTGAACCTCAAACATGCTCTCTCTTTCCATTAAAAGACCTGTTAACTGCTAGAAGAGCCAGGGACACTCGTGGGCTTGTGGTGACGCTTGCTGTTTGGGGAAAAAAAAAAAAAGCCACACAGATATTAAAGTAAACTACTTCCCTTTTGGTCTTTCCTTTCATATTAGGCAGAGTTCAAAGTAAACTGGTTCTTGTAATCCTCTGACGATTTCTCGCCCTTGTGTATTGATCTGAGAAGCCTCTGGAGTACTTTGCTTCCCAGGGGCTCATCAATAAATGAAGAGGCTTTACCATCAGCAGGTCATAGCAGCAGAGGGAGCTGAGGGAAACTGGCAGACAAAGGAGAGGTTGGATTGACTGGGGAGACCCGGGGGTCCACTCTTGTTGCAACAGCGTTCTAATTCCCAGCCGGTGACCCTGTCCCTTCTTCCCTCCTTCACACCTTTCTGGTATGTATCCACGTGACATGATGCTTCTTGGCTGGAGCAGATGGAGTCTCAGTTGCATGGATAGTGGGGTCAGGGGCCTGGAGGGCCCAGCTGGGGCATCCCTACAGGGGGTGCCCAGCACTGTCAAGCTCCCAGGACCACTACTGAACCCCATGGGCCCCCAGACTCAATGGCTTCCCTCCCAGGCCCCTGCTCTCTGTTTCCCCAGCCCCCCACCCCCACTCCCTCTGCTCTCTCCAGAATGGCAGCAGAGCAGACAGCCCCCCACCCCACTTCTTGTGCTCAGCCACATCCAAGGGCAGGGCCCCTGGCCCTCCAGCCCACAGGATCTCACTTTCCAAAGAGGACAAGAGGGTGTGGGGTGAGAAGAGCCTGGTGAGGGGAAGGGTGAGTGCTCCTGAAGGCCGAGCCCCATGGTCCTACTCTGGGGTGTTGACTTTTCTGGGTGAACGCTCCTTATCGTCTTCCTGTTAAATGTCTTATTCTAGGCGTACAGGCAAAACTGGGGCTCACGGGTGAGAAAGGACCCGGAGCCCCAAGCTCCTACCATGTGCCAAGCATTGTGCTCGGTGCTAAGACCAGGATCCACAGAAAGGTGCAAAACCAGCCCTTTCTGTGTCCATTTTGTGGATGAGGAAGGAAGACATGAGGTGCCCAGATGGCACAGCCAGTGGGTGGCAGTCAGTACTCAAATCCCACCAACTGGGAACCCATCTCTTTTCAAATGTCCATCCAAGGCCCTCATGTCCTACAGCTGGGCCCATGTTACTAGGGAACCCCATTTCTTGAGGGAGGTTTGGGGATGCTTTCCCCACACGGGTACACAACATCTTGGGCCTGTAAAGGTATGGGAGCTTGACTAAAGGGCTACAGGATATGAGAAGCCTGGCAGGACCCGGGGCTGTTAGTGGACTTGACTGCTTTGTTGTCAACACTTGAGAGCAGTTGGGAGTCAGGGAGAAGAATTTAGACAAGGCTGCAACTGGTAACGCGGGTTAGTGGGCTTGCATTCGTTTTTAGATCTTATTTCCCCAGTGCTGGTAATTAGCACTTGGAAGTGTGTCTGTGCTGATGGAATTGCCTGCCTGTTTTTGTTTCCTGGCTTCTCTGGAAACAAAGGGCTTCATCCACCCTTCCTGAGCCTGTGCATGTGAGTCAACGAGAATCGTAAAACATACATTGTAAAGCTGCATGGTGCTGTAGCAACTGTGAGGAGATACCCCACGTCCATGAGCAGAGAAGCCACGGCAAGATGGTAGGCACTGGAGCAGCAGCTGCCCAGGGCTTGAGCGGCTGTGAGGAGATATCCCACATCCAAGGGCAAAGGAGAAGCCCAGCAAGAAGGTAGGAGGGGTGAAATCACATTTAGAATCAAACCCCATACCCACCAGACATGCTCAGAGGGCTCAAATATACCTTGTGCACACCAGAACCCAGGGACCCCACAGAGACTGAGCCAGAAATGTGTTTGAGTGTCTCCTGAGGAGGTATGGGTCAGCAGTGGACTGCCCCAGCGGCAGGGACTCTGGGTGCAGCAGACTCAGGTATGGCATAAGCCCTCTTGGAGGAAGGTGCCATTAACCCCACCACAGAGCTGCCAGAACTTACACAGGACTGGGAAACAGAATCTTAGAGGGCACAAACAGAACCCTGTGCACACAAGGACCCAGGAGACAGGAGCAGTGACCCCACAGGAGACTGATCCAGACTTGATCATGAGTTTCCAGGAGTCTCCAGTGGAGGTGTAGGTCAGAGGTGACCTGCTGCAGGGTCGGGGGCACTGAGTGGGGAGCAGTGCGTGCATGCAACCTTCTGAAGGAGGCCACCATTATCTTCATTATGTCCTCCATAGTTTGACCCCAGGTCAAATAACAGGGAGGGAACACAAACCCGCCCTTCAACAGAATATTGGATTAAAGATTTACTGAGCATGGCCCTGCCAATCAGAATAAGACCTAGTTTCCCTCTCAGTCAGTCTCTCCCATAGGAAGCTTCCATAAGCCTCTTATCCTTCTCCATCAGAAGGCTGACAGACTGAAAACCACAATGACAGAAAACTAACCAAACTAATCACATGGACTACAGTCTTGTCTAACTCAAGGAAACTATGAGTCATATCATGTAGGGCCACCCAAGATGGATGGGTCATAGTGGAGAGTTCTGACAAAACATGGTCCACTGGAGAAGGGAATGGCAAACCACATCAGTATTCTTGCCTTGAGAACCCTAGGAACAGTATGAAAAGGCAAAAATATAGGACACTGAAAGATGAACTCCCCAGGTCAGTAGGTGCCCAATATTCTACTGGAGAACAGTGGAGAAATAACTCCAGAAAGAATGAAGAGACAGAGCCAAAGCAAAAACAACACCCAGATGTGGATGTGACCAGTGATGGAAGTAAAGCCTAATGCTGTAAAGAGCAATATTGCATAGGAACCTGGAATGTTAGGTCCATGAATCAAGACAAGTTGGAAGTGGTCAAGCAGGAGATGGCAAGAGTGAACATCGACATTTTAGGTATCAGTGAACTAAACTGGACTGGAATGGGTGAATTTAACTCAGATGACCATTATATCTACTACTGTGGGCAAGAATCCCTTAGAAGAAATGGAATAGCCATCATAGTCGATAAGAGTCCAAAATACAGTACTTGGTTGCAATCTCAAAAACAACAGAATGATCTCTGTTCGTTTCCAAGGCAAACCATTCAATATCACAGTAATCCAAGTCTATGCCCCCAACCAATAATGCTAAAGAAGCTGAAGTTAAACAGTTCTATGAAGACCTACAAAACCTTCTAGAACTAAAACCCAAAAAAGATGTCCTTTTTATTATAAGGGACTGGAATGCTAAAGTAGGAAGTCAAGAAATACCTGGAGTAACAGGCAAATTTGGCCTTGGAGCACAGAATGAAGCAGAGCAAAGGCTAATAGAGTTTTGCCAAGAGAAGGTACTGGTCATAGCAAACACCCTCTTCCAACAACACAAGAGAAGACTCTACATATGGACATCACCAGATGCTTAATACCAAAATCAGACTGATTATATTCTTTGCAGGCAAAGATGGAGAAACTCTACACAGTCAGCAAAAACAAGACCAGAGGCTGACTGTGGCTCAGATCATGAATTCCTTATTGCAAAATTCAGACTGAAATTGAAGAAAGTAGGGAAAACCACTAGAACATTCAGGTATGACCTAAATCAAATCCCTACGACTATACAGTGGAAGTGACAAATAGATTCAAGGGATATTAAGGGATATTCACATTTCTATTCAAGGGATAGATCTGATAGAGTGCCTGAAGAACTATGGACAGAGGTTCATGACATTGTACAAGAGGCAGTGATCAAGACCATCCCCAAGCAAAAGAAATGCAAAAAGGCAAAATGGTTGTTTGAGGAGGCCTTACCAACAGCTATGAAATGAAGACAAGTGAAAGGCAAAGGATAATAGGAAAGATATACCCATTTGTATGCAGAGTTCCAAATAATAGCAAGGAGACATAAGAAAGCCTTCCTCAGTGATGAATGCAAAGAAATAGAGGAAAGCAATAGAATGGGAAAGATTGGAGATCTCTTCAAGAAAATTAGAGATACCAAGGGAACTTTTCATGAAAAGATTGGCTCAACAAAGGACAGAAATGGTATGGACCTAACAGAAGCAGAAGATATTAAGAAGAGGTGGCAAGAATACACAGAAGAACTATACAAAAAAAGGTCTTCATGACCCAGATAATCATGATGATGTGGTCACTCATCTAGAGCCAGACATTCTGGAATGCAAAGTCAAGTGGGCCTAGGAAACCTAGTGGAGGTGATGGAATTCCAGTTGAGCTATTTCAAATCCTAAAAGATGATGCTGTGGAAGTGCTACACTCAGTATGCCAGCAAATTTGGAAAGCTCAGCAGTGGCCACAGGACTAGAAAATGTCAGTTTTCATCCCAATCCCAAAGAAAGGCAATGCAAAAGAATGCTCAAACTACCACACAATTGCACTCATCTCAGGCGCTAGTAAAGTAATGCTCAGAATTCTCCAAGCCATGATTCAACAGTATGTAAACTGTAAACTTCCGGATGTTCAAGCTGGATTTAGAAAAGGCAGAGGAACCAGAGATCAAATTGCCAACATCCGTTCTATCATCTAAAAAGCAAGAGAGTTCCAGAAAAACATCTACTTCTGCTTTATTGACTACACCAAATCCTTTGACTGTGTAGATCACAACAAACTGTGGAAAATTCTTCAAGAGATGGGAATACCAGTCCACCTGATCTGCCTCCTGAGAAATGTGTGTGCAGGTCAAGAAGCAATAGTTAGAACTGGACATGGAACAACAGACTGGTTCCAAATCCGGAAAGGAGTACATCAAGGCTGTACATTATCACCCTGCTTATTTAACTTATATGTAGAGTACATCATGAGAAATGCTAGACTGGATGAAGCACAAGCTAGAATCAAGATTGCTGGGAGAAATATCAATAATCTCAGATATGCAGATGACACCACCCTCATGGCAGAAAGTGAAGAAGAATTAAAGAGACTCTTGATGAAACTCAACGAGGAGAGTGAAAAAGTTGACTTAAAGCTCAACATTCAGAAAACTAAGATCATGGCATCTGGTCCCATCACTTCATGGCAAACAGATGCGGAAGCAGTGGAAACAGTGACAGACTTTATTTTGGGGGGCTCCAAAATCACTGCAGATGGTGACTGCAGCTATGAAATGAAAAGACAATTGCTCTTTGTAAGAAAAGTTATGACCAACTTAAACAGCATATTAAAAAATAGGGATATTACTTCTACAACAAAGCTACGGTTTTTCCAGTAGTTATGTATGGAAGTGAAAGTTGGACTATAAAGAAAGCTGAGTGTGGAAGAATTGATGCTTTTAAACTGTGGTGTTGGAGAAGACTCTTGAGAGTCCCTTGGACAGCAAGAAGATCCAATCAGTCCATCCTAAAGGAAATCAGTCATGAATATTCATTGGAAGGACTGCTGCTGAAGCTGAAACTCCAATACTTTGGCCACCTGATGTGAAGAACTGACTCATTGGAAAAGACCCTGATGCTGGGAAAGATTGAAGGTGGGAAGAGAAGGGGACGACAGAGGATGAGATGGTTGGATGGCATCACCAACTCAACGGACATGAGTTTGAGCAAGCTCTGGGAGTTGGTGATGGACAGGGAAGCCTGCATGCTTCAGTCCATGGAGTCGCAAAGAGCAAGACACAACTGAGCGAGTGAACTGAAAGCATACGTCAATCCAAGGCAAATCTGAGATGAACCAGACTTTCACCTACAGGCAAATGCTTTGTGGGACCCAGCTCTGGCTTGATGGTGTGCTGTGTGTGGCCATGAGGCCGTTCAGCCCCAGCTCTGGGTTCCCATGTAGGTTCAGGCTCTTCCTAACACTGTGCCCTTGGCATGAGGCTAACCTCTCTGAGCTGTAGTTTTCTCATCTGTAATATGGTGATAAATACAGAATCAGAGATAATAGGTGTAAAACCCCTGACACAAAGTGAAGAGTGAAGTTGTTAGCACTCAGTCATGTCCCACTCTTTGCAGCTCCATGGATGATAGCTTGCCAGGCTCTTCTGTCCATGGAATTCTCCAGGCAAGAATACTGGAGTGGGTTTCCATTCCCTTCTCCAGGGGATCTTCCTGACCCAGGGATTGACCTGGGTCCTCTGCATGACAGGCTAGATTCTTTACCATCTGAGCCACCAAGGAAGTCCCAAAGTAGGCTATTATTATACTATTATCATTATTTTATCTTGGTATGGTAGTCATGATTCTCCAGAGAATCCAAACCAACAGGCTAGATATAATTATGGATATAGACACACATACACACAAACACAGATTTATTCTAAGAAATTAGCTCATGTGATTATAGATGCTGAGAAATCCCAAGATCTGCATTTAGCACACCGGAGACCCAGGGGATCTGGTGGTACGGTTCCAGTCTGAAGGCCAGTGGGCTCAGGATCCAAGAAGGCCAAGGTCTTTTCTGGCCTTCAGACTCTTGGTTCACGTATGAAGGCCAGGAAAGATCAATGTCTCCATTCAAGCAGTCCAGCAGGAGGACTTCCCTCTTCCTTGATGGAGAAGGTGCAGTCTTCTTGTGCTATTCAGGCCTTCACCTGGTTGAATGAGGCTCACCCTCTTTAGGGAGGGCAATCTGCTTTATTCAGTCCAGAGATTCTGATGCTAATCTCATCCAAAAACACCCACCCAGGAACTCTCAGAATAGCATTTAAACAAATATTTGAGTATCTTATTGCCCAGTGAAATTGATACAAAATCAACCATCATACTTGGCATGGTCCAGTTACTTAGCAGTGAGACCAGATGGGGAGGAGCCAATGGCTGGCTCTAAAGCCCACACTCTAGGAGAGATGCTGAGAAGAGGCAGTTGTAGCCACAGAGGTGAGTGGCAGGTAATGTGATCAGGCACTACTAGAACCAGAAGGAGAGCCTGCCAATGAAGAGACTCGGGTATTAGCTCTTGAGAGTGGAAGCACACCCAGGAAGCCAATGTGCAAGAAATAGTTGAAGGGATATGGGCATAGGTCTTCCCAGCTGATTCAGTGGTAAAGAACTTGCCTGTCAATGCAGGAAATGCAGGAGACACAGGTTTGATCCCTGAGTCAGGAAGATATCCTGGAGTAGGAAATGGCAACCCACTCCAGTATTCTTGCCTGGGAAATCACATGGACAGAACAGTCTATCAGGCTACAGCCCACGGGGTCGCAAAGAGTTGGCCATAACTGAGCACGCACACACACATGATGATGTAGCATAAGAGCACTGAGTGTATCTGCTGCAGATGCCTGGACCAGGGAGGCTCCTCCAAGAAGGTGACATTTAAAGATGAGAAAGAGCAGAGATGAGTATAACAGGCAGGGAAAGCCAGACATTAAGTGGAGAGGACAGGGTTCTGCAGAAACTGAAAGAGCCATGGACAGTGGTAGACTGGAAAAGGGTGCTGGTAAAATCTGCTTTATCCTTCCTGTTTTATAAAAGGGACAGGGGAGGAAGCAGGAGGCCCAGAGAAACTGAATAACTTGCCCAGTTCACAGAGCCAGCAAGGCCACAGACCTCAGTTCTGACTGCATGAGCAACTGGGGGTGAGGGAGGCAGGTAAGACCATGCTGTCAGAGGGGTGTCGGGGACTAGAAACACAACTCATGGAGGCTAGCAGAAGAGAACAGGCAGGAACACCTTGACCCCTCCTCCTCCCACTCCTGACCCGGGGAGCCTCCTGGGTTGCTATGGTTCTTTCTTCAGGCAAGAAAAGCTTCTCAAGTACAAGGATGTAACTGAACAGACATGGTTATAAATAAAGTGACAGATACCATAGCAACAGGAAAAGCAAAATGAAATGCGCCATCTTATTGTAAAGGGCAAAACCTACAGTATATATACAACAAGCCAGCAACTCCTTCCTCTTCCCAGTGCTTTCCTACACAGACATCTCAGACTCCACACACAACAGGCCTGTCTCCTCCACTGAAGCAATTCTGATACAGAATTTATACATATCTTTGTGCCCGTCTCTTTGTGTGTTGAAGTGTTTAGCTACATAAAGTGCCTCTAGCTCTGTACCTCAAGATATACTTTAAATTGTAGCTATATCTCGGACTGCAAGGAGATCAAACGAGTCAATCCTAAAGGAAATCAAACTTTGAATATTCATTGGGAGGACTGATGCTGAAGCTCCAATACTTCGGCAAAGAGCTGACTCATTGGAAAAGACCCTGATGCTGGGAAAGATTGAAGGCAGCAGGAGAAGGGGACGACAGAGGACGAGATGGTTGGATGGCATCACCGACTCGATGGACATGAGTTTGAGCAAGCTCCAAGAGACAGTGAAGGGCAGGGAAGCCTGGCGTGCATAGTCCATGTGGTCGCAAAGAGCTGGATGTGATTTAGCAACAGAACAACAACAATACATACTATGCCTTCCCCAAAGGCTCAGTAGTAAAGAATCCGCCTGCCAATGCAGGAGACTCAGGTTCAACCCCTGGATTGGTAAGATCTCCTAGAGGAGGAAATGGCAACCCACTCGAGTAATCTTGCCTGAAAAATCCCATGGACAGAGGAGCCTGGCAAGTTACAGTTCAAAAGGTCTCAAAGCACAAGCATACGTATTATATCTCTGCAAAATACTAAGGTATAGGGATTAGGTTCTGTGGCAGATTATATTTTCCAAAGATGGCAACAATATTTGCCTACAGAGACCTTGACCACTCTTCTTCTTGACCTGTCTTAGGTCTACATCCTCTCCCTTTGAATCAGGAAGGGCTTATAACTGCTTCACCCAGTAGAGTGTGGTGAAAGCAAAGCTTTGTGACTCCTGGGGATAAGCAAGAAAAGGGCCAGGCAGCTTCCACCAGTTTCTCTCGGGACACTGGTTCTATGAGGGGGCCAGCCCCCATGTAAAAGTTCAATTTCCTTGAGGGCACCATGCTGGAGAGACCATGTACTGATGCTTCAACCAAGAGTCTTGACTGAGCTCAGCCATCCAGTCACATGTGCCAAAACGTCAGACACTTGGGTGAAGCTGTTTTGCATCCACCAGCCAGGTACCAAGAATAACCACAGGTGATGCTGCAGAAAACAAAACATGAGCCAGGTCCTGCCCAAATTTGGGACCCAGTGGATTTGTGAAACATAATGATTATCACTGAAGTCACTGAGTCTGGGAGTAATTACTTACACCACACTAGAGAAGGGGGATGGGTACCCACATAAATGTCACAAGAGCCACCAAGGGCACAGTATGTGTCACGCCCTATGCTGAGCCTTGACGTTCATCATCTCCTTTTATCCCCAAGTCAGCATCATAAGGTAAGAATCACAACCTCTCCATTTTTTTTCCAAAGTGCAAATAGACTATAATTTATCTAACTTCTCTCATTGTTGAGTATTTAGATTGTCACCAGTTTTTAAGTTCACAGATAATGTCGCAAATGTGGAAAGAAGGGAGGAAGAAAGCAAGGGTAAAGAGCAAGAAGAGCATCAATCCACACCATCATATCATCTAAGACCTAGAGGCAAAATACAGCACCACGTCAGACCTTTGATCACGGAGAGCTGACCTCAGGCTACTATACTTTGGATGTCAAGCTACAACCTCTGCTTTTCAGATGAGGAAACTGATCAAAGAAGGTTCAGGAACTTGTCCCAGGTCTCAAGCAGGAGCCAAGAATAAGAGCCTAAGAAGAATAAGAGAATAAGAGCCTGGTCCCCTGGCTGCAGAGGGCCCACGTCTAACTACAAGGCTAGACTACCTCACTGCTGAGATTGGATCGGTGCACCCTTTTAGCTTTTCCTCATGTAGGCTCACTCATGCTTTTTCCTTTTTTTTCCCCAGAAAAAACAAAATGGGACTCTATTATGCATACTCTTGTATAACTTGCCATTTTCAGTTAACATATTTCCAAGTCAATACATACAGATCTATTTTACCTTTGTAAACGGCCATGGCCCACTACACCAGATGGATTTACTTTAATGCATCTAACCAGTCCTCCTGGGGATGGATATTTAGGTTGCTTAAATAATTTTTTTGTACCATTACATATAATGTTTTCAAGAACTGCTTTGCACATTTATCTTTCTGCTCTGGTATAATTATTTTCCTAGAACAAATTCCTGCACATCAATAGACTGAATTCTGTAAAGGCAGTATTTAAATTTTTACAATAGCATATCAGATCAGATCAGATCAGATCAGTCGCTCAGTCGTGTCCGACTCTTTGCGACCCCATGAACCGCAGCACGCCAGGCCTCCCTGTCCATCACCAGCTCCCAGAGGTCACTCAGACTCGCATCCATCGAGTCAGTGATGCCATCCAGCCATCTCATCCTCTGTCGTCCCCTTCTCCTCCTGCCCCCAATCCCTCCCAGCATCAGAGTCTTCTCCAATGAGTCAACTCTTCGCATGAGGTGGCCAAAATACTGGAGTTTCAGCTTTAGCATCATTCCTTCCAAAGAAATTCCAGGATTGATCTCCTTCAGAATGGACTGGTTGGATCTTCTTGCAGTCCAAGGGACTCTCAAGAGTCTTCTCCAACACCACAGTTCAAAAGCATCAATTCTTCGGCGCTCAGCCTTCTTCACAGTCCAGCTCTCACATCCATACATGACCACAGGAAAGACCATAGCCTTGACTAGGCGAACCTTTGTTGGTAAAGTAATGTCTCTGCTTTTGAATATGCTATCTAGGTTGGTCATAACTTTCCTTCCAAGGAGCAAGCGTCTTTTAATTTCATGGCTGCAGTCACCATCTGCAGTGATTTTGGAGCCCAGAAAAACAAAGTCTGACACTGTTTCCACTGTTTCCCCATCTATTTCCCATGCAGTGATGGGACCAGATGCCATGATCTTCGTTTTCTGAATGTTGAGCTTTAAGCCAACCTTTTCACTCTCCACTTTCACTTTCATCAAGAGGCTTTACACGCTAGTAAAGTAATGCTCAAAATTCTCCAAGCCAGGCTTCAGCAATATGTGAACCGTGAACTTCCTGATGTTCAAGCTGGTTTTCGAAAAGGCAGAGGAACCAGAGATCAAATTGCCAACATCCGCTGGATCATGGAAAAAGCAAGAGAGTTCCAGAAAAACATCTATTTCTGCTTTATTGACTATGCCAAAGCCTTTGACTGTGTGGATCACAATAAACTATGGAAAATTCTGAAAGAGATGGGAATACCAGACCACCTGATCTGCCTCTTAAGAAATCTGTATGCAGGTCAGGAAGCAACAGTTAGAACTGGTCATGGAACAACAGACTGGTTCCAAATAGAAAAAGGAGTACGTCAAGGCTGCATATTGTCACCATGTTTATTTAACTTATATGCAGAGTACATCATGAGAAATGCTGGACTGGAAGAAACACAAGTTGGAATCAAGATTGCCGGGAGAAATATCAATAACCTCAGATATGCAGATGACAATAGCATATATGAGCTCCTATTTATCCTGGCCGTTGACAATATGGGAATTTCTCCACTGGTTTTAATTGTGTTCATGTGATAACGCTGAAGCTCCAATACTTTGGCCACCTGATGTGAAGAGCCAACTCATTGGAAAAGACCCTAATGCTGGGAAAGATTGAGGGCAAGAGAAGAGGGTGGCAGAGGATAAGATGGGTAGATGGCATCACTGACTCAATGGACATGATTTTGAGCAAACTCCAGGAGACAGTGAAGGACAGGGAACCCTGGTGTGCTGCAGTCCACGGGGTCACAAAGAGTTGGACATGACTGAACAGCAACCACTGGTTTCGGTTTCTACCATAAACACTCGTTCAATGCTGGTTGAAAAGACCCTCTTGAAGTCCGTGCCTTCTGTCAGTTCTGGGGTGATCCTGGCTCCCCCACTGTGATAAGGGTGGTTTATCCATTGCCACGGGCCTGAGCTTTGGTGGCTGTTGCCAGCACCTCCAGCTATGGCATCACTTTAGACTGTGAAGTTGGTTTTTGTTGTAGCTGAAAAAGCATCCTTAGCAGCTTCCTGAGCTGAAGATGCAGGTGAGGCTTCTGAAGTTTGAATGCCCAGGTTTTGTGAGTTCTGACACCTCCACCACAGTCTTGTCCCCAGCCTCACAGTTTGCCTTACCCAGCCTCACAGTTGCTCAGACCTGTGCAACAGGCATGGCTTGAAAGTGAAAGTGTTAGTCACTTAGCCCTGTCCAACTCTGTGTGATCTCATGGTGTGTAGCCACTAGGCTTCTCTGTCCATGGAATTCTCCAGGCAAGAATACTGGAGTGGGTACCCACCCCCTTCTCCAGGGGATCTTCCTGACCCAAGGATTGACCCTGGGTCTCCTGCATTGCAGGCAAATCCTTTACCATCTGAGCTATCAGGCATAACTGGCATGGCTTACGTAGCAAAATGCGCCCCACAATCATACATTTCCCTGTGGTCCTGGCATGTGCCTCTGATGGTCCACCTCTCCCCTTATCTCTAAATTCATATCAAAATCATTTGGCTGAAATTTGAACTTGCTTCCTAAGTGGGCTCCTTTCCTATCATGCCCCGTGGCTGAGTTTTCTCTCTCTCCTTTTCTTTTGATTTGCTCTCTTACTGATATGGCGAAGGCAGTGGCAACCCACTCCAGTACTCTTGCCTGGAAAATCCCATGGACAGAGGAGCCTGGTAGGCTGCAGTCCATGGGGTCGCTAAGAGTTGGACATGACTGAGCGACTTCACTTTCACTTTTTATTTTCCTGCATTGGAGAAGGAAATGGCAACCCACTCCAGTGTTCTTGCCTGGAGAATCCCAGGGATGGGGGAGCCTGGTGGGCTGCTGTCTACGGAGTCACACAGAGTTGAACACAACTGAAGCGACTTAGCAGCAGCAGGTTACTGATAAGAAAACTTGTTTTTCAAACACTGTCTCTATGTTAACTTGTAAGCACAGCACAACAAAATAGATGGAGTCAAGAAGATCTAGACTTTCCAGAAATCTAGTTTTCATTCATTCCAGTTTTAAATGAATCTTGACCACACTTGTCCCTCTGAGTTGTACGTTCCTCCTAGCAATGGCTCCTCCATCAGGGCAGCCTCTAGCCTGAGCCTTGACGTCATCGCTTATCGATTGCCTGTTCTCTTGGAATAACCATGTCTTCTCTGGGCCCAAGTCCCATACATGATTTAGGTGTGCTTGCTCAGAGCACACTTTTCTACTCTTTTTCCCTTGGATCACACTTAATACTGCCAACCTTCTCAGGTTACCCCCTCTGACTCTGTCTAGATGTGTGTGACCACTTGGCCTGGCTCCTCTGGAGTCCAAGAAGAGCTTGTCCAGTTGTTTCCAATGATAGCCTCCACCTCTGGCTTTGAGAATGAGCTTCTACGTACTTTCTGGACCTGGAATCCCTTCTGAGAGTCACTCTCTTCTGCACCTTCAGTATTAGATATATTTGATCTTTGATACCTGCCATTTCTTACCATCTAGCAACAACTAAAACACGTCCTTCCTGTTGATTACATCTTTCAGGATGTTTGGGATCATCCTGACCCAGGGATCCAACCCTCTTGCGTCTCCTGGACTGGCAGGCTGATTCTTTACCACTGTGCTCCTGGGAAGCCCCATGACCTTCCTCACTTTCCTCCCCTGCTTTGGTTATAAATCTGAGGCACATTTTCAACTAATTAATCCTGTTGTGACTCTGGAGGCAAACAATAATTAGACAGAGAAAGTTCCTTACACAGAACGTTTAAATATCTTCCTCGTCCATCACATTTGTAAAACTGTTATCACATTGTTTCCTAATTCAACATGAAAAGTTGACACAAACCCTATGTCACAGGGACCCTGCTCCTTTTTTCAGTTTTTTTGGGTCTCTGATGATATCCAGCAACTTGTGGCAGACAGAGCAGCAATCTGAGTCTCTGAAATCTAAAGCCATGGCTGGACCCAGGGGTCTGTGTGGGGAGTGACTGATTATGAGCTCAGTTTGCCACATTTAGGGCACAGCCTTCATACATTACTGCCTCTGGAGCTCACAAGGAATTTAGCTGCTTTTCCAACTTGAAGTCCTGGCTTACGGTCCTTGCTGAGAAACACAGAAGCAAAAAATTATTCCTCCCACCGTCAGCTGAAAAGTCCATAAACTGAGCTCTGTCTGTTCTGAGGCAGGTCTTCCCCAGGCTAAACGACTCCCTTCGTCCCATAAGCAGAGGCTTGGCTCATTGGTACCTGCTCAAATCAGAATCAGCCAGCAATATCTAAGCATCAGAATCACGTGATAGTCATGGGCGTGCCTGCAGAAGACACTGCAAACCACAGGTGAAAACCCTCTGGGACACGCCTGAAACATCTCGGCCATGCTGGCAGCAATGTCTCCCCACACTATTCTGGGCTCCAAATGATCATTCCAATGCCCATTGGTTCCAGGCAAAACCTTTTATGTGTAGGAATTTGAGGTGGGGGGCGGGGCATTAAATAATAACTATGGACCCTCAGAGTTTGAAATAAATCAAGAAATGACACATAGGAGTCAGAGAAATGGAAATCAAGCATCAGCTCTATAACCAGGCTGGCTGGTTTGGAGAGTGTAGCTTCAATGAGCTGTCATAATCTGGGCTTCCCACCCACTTCTCCACCACATTGAACATGACCAGCTCAGTCTCCAGGCCTCCTCATCTCAGGAGCCCAGGCATTTGCTGCTTCTTTGACTTTATCAGATGGATAAGCAGAAAATGTGGGTCTCCCAAGGCCTCCAGGAGGCCCAGTGACTTTGTCCCATCTCACCCATCAGAGCACTGACTTCCCCTCCTGAGTTCCCTGGAGATGGGGCTTAGGGCTGGAGGAGGGGCAGAAAGATGCCTCCAGTAGACACTCAAAGAATGAGACTAAATGTTCCCTAACACTAGTCCCAAGGGACTACTGCTCTGTTTGTGCCTCATCAAAATGCCAGAGCTGTGCTAAGAGCTCAAAACACCCTCCAATAAACAATAGGTTGAGCAAGAGGCAGAGAAACAAAAAAGGATTCAAGAAGTACATGAAAACTTTCTACCTTACATGCCTGGACTGCTGTTCAAGCCACAGGACTCCTTTGCCCTACCACATCCCGCCAGAGGCATCCGTATTCTAGCTCCACAGAATTGGTACATCTATCTGCCTGGGAGAATCCGGGGCTGGAAAAACCTACGGGTGAGTCCCCCAGGACAGGTGAAGAAGTCCAGAGCTCAGAACCAGGGCGATCTCAAGTAGGGTCTCATCAGGAGAAGAACTGGGTTGGGACAGAGATGGGAGGAGTGTTTCAGACGGATGACACAAACTTCTGCTATAGCAGAGGACTTGCTTTCATTGATTGGATGAACTTAACAGCGGGTTTACTGGACTTACTGGGGGCTTCCGGGTGGCACTAGTGGTAAAGAAAATGCCTGCCAATGCAGGAGACTTAAAAGACGTGCGTCCAGTCCCTGGATCCGGAAGATCCTCTAAAGGACGGCATGGCAACCCACTCCAGTATTCTTGCCTGGAGAATCCCATGGACAGAGGAGCCTGGCAGTCTGCAGTCCATGGGGTCTCACAGAGTCAGACACCACTGAAGTGACTTAGCGCACATGCACTGGGCTCATTTAAAGAATCTTTGTTATATGGATGAGGAGATGAAGACCAGGAGTGGTAAAGGAAGTTGCCCAAGGTCATGTAGTGGGTGAGCTTGGATTTGAACCCTGTCTCCTGACTCTCAAGCCCATGCTCATTAGTAACAGGAGGCATCTTTTGGCCAAACTCGGCAAAGCCACCGTGACCCTTCTGCATTACTTCAGCACACAGAGAAGAGCCAGGGGCAGCCTTGGTCTCCTGAAATGCTCCACAACCGACATGCAAATGACCTCCCACCTTGACCTTGAGCATGATCACAAACTCATAAAGAACACATGTATGTATACATTCCCTGTGTTTGAAGTAGGTAAGAGTCCTTCTGGAATAAGCTAAAAGGGAATAAACGAATACATGGCATATAACATCCTCAGTAATGGGCAAACAAATTCTAAGTTGGATTAAAGGAGAGCAAAATCTTAGAGCAGGAAGAAAACCACTTGAAGAAAATGTCACAGAAACAGCATCCGCCCACTGCTTGTTGCTTCCACTCTCTTTCCCATCAGCTCGGGCCAGCTGGTATCTCCCTCAGCTCCACCCGCCACGGCTTCAAGGTCCCGTTTGCAATTCTCTGCCAAAGTCTCCCCTTGGTCCCTCAAACCTGTGCCTGGAGGAAGGCGAGGCCTGGACATGGCTCCTCCCTGAAGTGCACATGCCTCACCCGCCTTGTCATTCATATCCTAAATATCATCTCCTCCCAGTGGATATCACTGCTTATCTAGAAACAGTTTACAACATAATATTATACAAATTTGGGGGGGGGGGGTGGGTTGCAGGGAAAAGTACATACAAGAATGGTAATCCCCAGGAACCAACAACACCCCCTATTGAGGTATTTTTCCATTATGGAGACTCTACATGAAATGGTGGTGGTGGTAGTTTAGTCACTAAGTCATGCCCGATTCTTGTGAGCCAATGGTCCGTAGCCTGCCAGGCTCTTCTGTCCATGGGATTCTCCAGGCAGGAATACTGCAGTGGGTTGCCATTTCCTTCTCCAGGGGATCCTCCTGACCCAGGGATCAAACCCACATCTCATGCACTGCAGGCAGATTCCTTTTCTGCTGAGCCATCAAGGAAGCGACACATGAAATGGTAAACAGCCAAAGATTAAAAAAAATAAAAGTTTATTTTGGACCCGGTATTAGAAGGAGTAGATCACATGTTTGGTGGCTGTAGCAAAATTCTAAAGGATAACATTAGACTGTCACGATGGACTCACACAGAAAAGATCACTTTTTTTTAAAACTCTTTGACTGTGTTCCATTGCATGTCTTAGTGCCTTGACCAGGGATCTAACTTATGCCCGCTGCAGTGGAAGCAGAGAGTCTTAACCAGAGGACCACCAGGGAAGTCCCAAGATCACAATTAATAAGAAATAGGGGTAACCCAATATGCTGAGCGAATATAAGCATGAAAAGCCAATGGATGGCACAGATGGGGGGAAGGAGAGACCTAGTTTAACAGCAACCCATATGCAAAGTATTTTTTTTTTAAATATGGGGCTGTGCTATAGTGTACGGGATCTTAGCTTCCTGATCGGGGATCAAACCTGAGCCCCCTGTTGAGGAAGCATGGAGTCTTAACCACAGGACCACCAGGGAAGTACTGAAATTTTTTTGAATCATAAAGCTTAGGAAAGTATTTTTCAACAAATTTACCAGTGTACACCTCCACCAGCTTTAAGACTTTTAACCTTGTAATCCACTTCTAGAGCACTCTCTTAAGTACCTAATAATAGATTTTGACAGAGATGTGTATATATAAAAGTACTAAATTAGTGCAGCATTCAAGTAGTAAAAAATGAAAATAACCCTAATTTCTAATTATAGAAATATTCAACTGAATACTATGCTTCGTTAAATGTCACATTTTCAAAGAATTTTTAATGACGGAGCAAAATCTTTCTGTTTTACAACGCTGTCTTTCTCACTCAAGTTGAGCCTCTAGTGACAATATTTGAGGCTTCATGGAAAAACTGTGGGGGCAGTTAGAAGGTAAAACACATCAGTCAGTCAATCACTTTCTCAGTCTCTGTATGAGGTCACCCCCAAAGTATCCGAGTGTCCCAGAAGGAGGCAAGGAAAGGGCATTTGATGGTAAATGAGCTTTCCTGAATTAAGCCTGTCTCACATGAATACTGGGCTATCGATGCCATTTCCACGGTCAGAGACCCTGGTACAAAAGACACTACAAGGCATCATTTCCTTTAATGTTTATTCCTCAAGCTCCCCCTATATAGAAATCATTTTAAGCAACTGTAAGTTTTCCAGACACTCTTACTTGCAGATTGCATCAATAAAGTGGTGCACCCATGACTCTCCCCATATCCATCACCAACACCAGTGCAAACTAGGCTCTCCACTTTTCCTCCTGGTCTCCCCTGTGGTCATCTGCAGACCTGCTCTCAGGAAAGAAGTTTAAGGTGATGGACTCTAGTGGCACCCTCTGTTTCAGTTCCCAGGCATACAAACTAAAAGGAGGTCAAGAAGGGGTTGAGCCTCTAATGGCAAAACACCAATGAATTCCTGGAGCAGGGTTAATTAAATACGCATTCAATCCTAGGACCAAGCTTACAGCTATCAGAATCAAGATATTTTCAAGGTGATAGAGCTTTAAGAGTCTTTTTGTGACATTGGTTAATGGACTATTGAGGAATGATGAGGAGAACAGGCTTAAGGTCAAACTAGAGCTTGTTCAAATCCACTTGATCACTCATCACTTAGATGCAAATTTGACCAACCCATTTCACAGATTTTCAGAAAAACTATCATGTGAAAAATAACACTATCTACTTTCCAGCAACAGGGGCAAGGTTAAATAAAGTAATGCACAAATGTTTAGTGTACTGGCCTATCAACTGAGCACTTAATAACTAGGATCCTATCTATTGTAGCATCCTTTTGAGAGCCAGTAGATCCTGGCCCCCAACTTTAAACAATGGGGGATGGGGACAGGAGTATAAGCAGAGGATTAATTGACAAGAAAGTCATTTTTACAATGTGGCCAGGGATGAGATTCAGAGGTTTGCATCACTTTTCAACACATAACAGCGATTACTTGCCAGTCAAGGCCCAGACACTCTTGTCCAGGGAGTCTAGCTTTCCCTCTTGCCTCCGACTGTGGTGGTTCCTGCAGATTTAGTGTTGGGGGAGTGGAGTAAAGGGAGGAATGGTGCAAAGGATACACAGAAGATGACGTTCTGGGAAGAAAGTTCTTGAGAAAAGTTTGCATCTTGGCTCCACTTCTTGCTTTTGCAGTATGACTCAGTTTTGGTGAGAAAGAAGCGTTTTGGCTGCTCCTCAAGAACAGAGCCTGTTGTCGACGAGGACTTGGGACAGCGTGCTCTCCTTCTCTCGGAAGACCCGCTGTCCTCTCTACCCGAATCTGTCTGCTCTGGCTCAGGAAGGAATGCTAAGCCCAACACGTATGTGTCAGATATGCTGCAGGGTGTCTGCTACAGCCCAGCCATCTGTGACAGCCGGATCTGCCAACCCGTCACCATGCAGGGAAATCCACTTCACATCCTCCCCCTCATGCCAGTTGGAAGTTCTCTTCTCTCTGATTAATCTCTCCAGTAAGGGGGTGGGGAGGGTGGGGACCAAGGCAGCCGTATCTACAGAGTTAGGGTTTGAAGAATTCTTGTTCACAAATGAGAGTCTTTGTGAGATAGTTGAATTTTGGGGGAGAGGATAAAGCACACAGGTCAAGGGTGAGAAGATATTCAAAACAGGTCTTTAAACCTGGGAGTTTTCAAAGTAATGATGTCTGATTCTACTCAGAGAAGCATGAAGCATGCGTGCCCAGTTGTTTAGTTGCTAAGTTGTGTCTGACCCCATGGATTGTAACTCACCAGGCTCTTCTGTCTATGGGATTTCCTAGGCAAGAATACTAGAGTGGGTTGCCATTTCCTTCCCCAGGGGATCTTTCTGACCCAGGGATCGAACCCATGTTTCCTGCACTGGCAGGTGGATTCTTTACCACTGAGCCATCAGGGAAGAGATCCTGGCACAATTGATAGAAGGTATGGCCTGGGCATAGGGACTTTTACAATTTCCCTGGGTGATTTTACTGTAATGCAAACTTTGAAAGACACTGGTTAGGAAAAGTGCATCTCAAATTTTAACTTGCTTGAACATCACCTAGGCATCTTGTTGAAATGAAGATTCTGATTCAGGAGGTCTGGGGTTGGCTTCCTTGGTGGCTCGGTGATACAGAACTCCACCTTCCAATGCAGGAGATGGGGGTTCGACCCTTGGGTCAGGAAGATTTCCTTGGAGAAGGAAATGGCTACCCACTCCGTATCCTTGCCTGGGAAATCCCATGAGCAGAGGAACCTGCTGGGCTACAATCCATGGGGTCAGACACAACTTAGCAACTAAACAACAGGGCCTGGGCTCAGCCTCAGCCTCTTAATTTCTAATGCGCTCTTAGGCGACACTGGTGTCACTTGTCTGTAGAATACACTTTGAGCTATGAGGTTCCAGATTAGAATATCCTTCAGCCTGAAATTCAGCCTCCTTCTGTGTCTGCCCAGAGAACAAATTCAAGACTCAAGCTTAAGCATCCTCTGCACCTAAAAGACCTTCTTGCATCTTATGCCATCTCCTTGGCCTCAGAAGTGACCATGCCTTCCCATGTGCCCTTACTTGAACTGACACGGTCCTCTGTCCCCTTGAAATCCAGCGAAATTCCAGCTTTCTTCTGCATCTCCTGTGTAGTCAGGGCTCCTAATCATTTACTGAATCAATGAGCACAGCCCACAGGCTCTACTTACCCTGCTTCATTTCACTTTATAACTGCTAGGATTATTTGCCTATTGTCTGTCTTCCTCCACTAGAATATAAGTGCCAAAAGGAAAGGTACTTTTATCTTCTTGCTGCTGCTAACTGTTAAGTCTCTTCAGTCATGTCCGACTCTGTGCGATTCACTCTCTATTCCAGGTGTTCTAGCACATCGTATATGCTCAATAAATATTTGCTGGATGAATGAATGGATGTTAGACAAGGCATATAGCTAAGGTTACTGTCCACCCCTAGATGATCAGACACTGATTTACTAGACTGAGGGAGATGGGGAGTGTAGTAGGTGCAAGAAATCAGGCAAATGCAGAGCTATCTAGGCCCACTTGTATATATTTTTCATTTTCTTTTATAATTATTTTTAAATTGAAATATATTTGATGTACAATATTGTGCTAGTTTCAGGTATACAGCACAGAGATTTAGTCATATATATATATGTGTGTGTGTGTGTGTGTGTGTGTGATGCATGCTTCACTTCAGTCGTGTCCGATTCTGTGTGATCCCATGGACTGTAGGAACCATTGGGTTCCTCTGTCCATGGAATTCTCCAGGCAAGAATACTAGAGTGGGTTGCCACACCCTCCTCCAGGAGATCTTTTCAACCTAGGGATCAGACTCGTGTCTCTTCCATCGCCTGAACTGGCAAGTGGGTTCTTTATATACATATATAGATATATTGGAGAAGGCAATGGCACCCCACTCCAGTACTCTTGCCTGGAAAATCCCACGGATGGAGGAGCCTGGTAGGCTGCAGTCCATGGGGTCGCTAAGAGTCGGGCATGACTGAGCGACTTCACTTTCTCTTTTCACTTTCAAGCATTGGAGAAGGAAATGGCAACCCACTCCAGTATTCTTGCCTGGAGAATCCCAGGGACGGGGAAGCCTGGTGGGCTGCCGTCTATGGGGTCACACAGAGTCGGACACGACTGAAGTGACTTAGCACAGCATAGCATAGCATAGATATATATTATCACATTTTTTTCTCTTATATATTATTGTAAAATTTAAGTATAATTCCCTGTGCTATACAGTAGGTCCTTGTTGGCTCCCTATTTTATTTGATTTATTTTAAAAATATTTATTTACTTATGTACTTGGCTGCACTGGGTTTTAGTTGCAGCATGCAGGATCGCCAGTCTTTAGTTGCAGCATGTGGGATCTAGTTCTCTGACCAGGGGTCATACTTGGGCCCCCTACCATGGGAGTGTGGAATCTTAGCCACTTGACCATCAGGGAAGTCCCTGCTTATCTATTTTATATATAACTATGTGTTTATGTTAATCCCCAATCAGAGTTGTCTACACAGTGCCTGGCACATAGCAAGCACTCAACACATCTTAAAAAATAACTCTAGTAATCTTTGAATAATTTTTCTCTGCTTCAGTATAAGCCTTCAATGCTTCTATAAGCCTCAAGGTCAATGTATTTACATTGCTACACCCACCCACCAGCCATCTACCCATCCATTTATCCATGTATCCATCCATATGTATTTTTTTGGGTAAATGTCCAACAATAGAGCAAAAAAAAAAAAAAAAAATAATTAGCCAAGGGAGTTTACTGATGTTCTTTGTTCAATTGTTAAACATTGCAAATGTGTTTTTTAAAAATCCCTCTCTTTGGTAAGTGAAAAATGTAAGTTCCAAGATCAATCAGAAAAACACACTTCACAGGTCAAAGATACAGAAGTAATTCCGCCCTTGTCAGCATTTTCTGAGCATAGACGTGCATATTCTTCTTTGTTGATTATGAACCTGAGTCAGTCAAATGAAATGCCTTGCTTGCTCATGGCAGAATTCATCTCAGTGTTTCCCCGGGCAGAGTGGAAGGAGTGGGGAATCAGAGACAGGAAAGAGTATTAACTCCCCAGGCAGACCCAGTGTAGGGCCCTGTGGAGAGATGTTATTGACTAGATGGTTCTGCAGAGACCTGCCAAAAATAGGATTTGGAGTAATAGGGATGAACAAGGCTTAGCCAGACAATCATTCTGTATTGCTCAGTGGCCCAAAATTGTTCCCTGAGATGTGCTTTCCAGTTATTTGTCCAGATTTCTATGATCTTAACAGATTGCTCCTGGGTAGAAAATAGCTTGACTTCCCCAAGCTCTGACAACCCTTAATTCGTCCTCGTTAATTCTTTTGTAGCCTGTGTGGATTCCAGAGGGAAACACACTTATCTGGCTGTCTGATTCAGGGGATGATTGCCTCCAGATTGCTCAAGAAGCTGTACTCAGGAATCTTAATGTGCAGGATGTTAGAGGCAGAGTCTTCTGTTTCTCCTGGGTGTTTAGCTTTTGGAAACCAGAAAAGCCAAACTGACAGTGTCTCTAGGGGACAGATGGGACACACGATCTCACCCACTGGGTAGCCCAGGGATGAGGGATGGGAAAGACAGAGCAACATCATTTGAGCCTTGTCAGGGTGGAGGATTTTGTGGTGAGGTAGAGGCTGGCCCTCCACTCACCTCTCTCCTTTCTGAGAACGCACATGTCTTTATATACTTCCTTAAAATGCCTAAAATTTTTCTTTTTTTATTAACTAATTGGCATATAGTTGCTCTGCAATGTTGCATTAGTTTCTGCTGTACAGCAAAGGGAATTGGCTAGGTGTCTACATATATCCCCTCTGTTTTTGATTCCTTCCCATTTAGGTCACCACAGAGCACTGAGTAGAGTTTCCTGAGCTATGCAGTAGATATTATTAGTCATCTATTTTATACATAGCATCAAATGTATATATATATATGTCAATCCCAGTCTCCCAATTCATTCCCCTCCCCCCACCCCGCTACTTCCCCCGCCTTGGTATCCATACGTTTGTTCCCTACATCTGTGACTATTTCTGTTTTGCAAATAAGGGGTGGTTTCCCAGGTGGCACTAGTGGTAAAGAACCTGCCTGCCAATGCAGGAGACCTAAGAGACTCAGGTTCGATTCCTGGGTTGGGAAGATGCCCTAGAGGTGGGCATGGCAACCCACTCCAGTATTCTTGCCTGGAGAATCCCACAAACAGAGGAGCTGGCAGGCTACAGTCTATAGGGTTGCACAGAGACGGGCGTGACGAAGCGACTTGGCACATATCATATTTCTAGATCCCACATGGAAGTGATATTATACAGTATTTGTTCTTCTCCTTCTGACTTAACCTCACTCTCTGTGACAATCTCTCAGTCCATCTACTTCTCTGCAAATGGCACAATTTTGTTCCTTTTATAGCTGAGTAAAATTTAATTGTATATATGTACCACATCTTCTTTATCCATTCCTTTGTTGATGGACACTAAAATCTTTATTTTAAAAGATTGCCTGTTTGATCATTTTGGCTGCTAAGACAGAGAAACTGAAAGCTTGCCTTTGCTCCATCACTAACCAGTGACCAAGCTTGGCTAATCCCGTTCACTTCCCTGCACATCTGTTAGCTCACCTCTATAATGAGAAGGGACTCGGAACAGGGGTTACAACTACAGACTCCGTGTTCACACCAGCTCTGCTTCTTAGTAGTAAGGTGACCTCTGAAGCTTCTCAAACTCTGTTTTCTCATCTGTAAAATAGGGAGCTCCACAATACCTCGTAAGGTTGTTGTAAAGATTAAATGCATCAATATATGTAAAGTGCTCGGTATGGTGGCTGACACATGTTAAGTGAGACAGAGACATTTGCTATTTCTAAGAACAGAGGACTGCTGTTTAAGGCTCCTTCCTTCTAGATTTAAAGGATGAGTCATTACCACATGACTGTCGTGTATTTTTGGCTGCCTACCCAGCATTCATTTCCCTGTTTTTCCCTCTCCCAAAAGCCCCCAAATATCCTCTGAGGAAACACCCTTCAGAACCCCCATGAGACCATGCGATACCGCTTTAGATCACATGGCGTGTGTGCTGAGTCGCTCATCCATGTCCAACTCTTTGGGACCCCATGGACTGTAGCCCACCAGGCTCCTCTGTCCATGGGACTTCCCAGGCAAGAATACTGGAGTGGATTGCCATTTCCTTCTCCAGGGGATCTTCTCGACCCAAGAGTCACCAGGGAAGCCCTATCTAGCTGAATATATAGACATATATATCCATTATATCTCATTAGCTCTCTTCTAATGACAAAGATACAAGTCATTCAGCAAATCTATTAAAAGTAAATTGCAAAAACATTGGCCAAAGCATCCTAGTTCACATGAATAAAATCTGCCCCTACCCCTCTCTTACCAGGCTGTTTCTGGGGCACTCTATGAGATGTGCCATATCAGAAAAGATCTTCCTTCAGTTCCCATCTGTAGTCTCATTTTGTTGTGGTTTAAAAAAAAATGTATGAAACCAGATCTGGGCACGCAAATTTTCTGGTGGGCATGATGATGGTCTGTGTTATCCATAAGGCAATTTACAAAGAGACTCCATATTCATTCACTGACTTTATTCTTATGATAACATTCAGGGGCTCCATTTAAGGAGAAAAAAAAAAAAAAAACACTGATCCTCTGAACAATACTAAACTGTGATTCTTGGAAGTCTAGTGATCTGTCTCACTAGAGGGGGAGGTAAGGCCAGAATCTCAAACATGACTTCCTCCTTTCTGAAATTCTTTTTACATTGGTTTTCTAGGAAACTCACACTCTTCTGTTCCTTTTCCTAACCTGTAAAGTCAAGGGTCTAGGACTGTTCTTGTTCCTCTCCTTCTTGTACATTCTCCCATTAAATTAATTCATTTGATACAATGGCTTTCCATGCTCTCTACTTGCTGGCTGATATATTTACTGTCTGTATTCTCATTAGAATGTAAATTTCAGTAGGGTAGAATTTTAACTATTCTATTCAATTCTGTATCCACAAAGTCTAAAACAGTACCTGGATTTCATTTCCTTTGGATATATGCCTGGAAGTGAGATTGTGGAATCATACAGTCATTCTATTTTTAATTTTTTGAGGAACGTCCATACTGTTTTCTGTAAAGACTGCACCAATTTACATTCCCACCAAACAGTATACAAGTGTTTCCTCTTCTCCACATCCTCACCAAGATTTATCTTTTGTCTTTTTGACAATAGCTATATATGCTTATACATACATAAAATATAGTAAAATACTCAACCTTAAAAAAAAGAAGGAAATTTTCTTATTTGCAAGGACAGGAATGAAACTAGAGAGCGTTATGCTAAGTGAAATAAGCCAGACCCAGAAACAATTCCTTTATGATCTCTCTTACATGTGGAATCTCCAAAAGTAGAACTTACAAAAGCAGAGAGTAGAATATGGTGATCTCCAGGGGCAAGATGGTGAGGGGAGTTGGGAGATGCTGGTCAAAGGGTGAAGTTTCAGTTATGCAGGATGAATAAGTTCTGGAGATCTAAGACTCAGTATGGTGATGATGCTTAATAATATTGTATTGTATACTTGAAATTTGAGGGCAGATCTTGTGCTCTTACCGCAAATAAACAAAATGGTAATTATGTGAGTTGATGGATATGTTAATGAGCTTCATGTGATAATTATTTCACAATGTATACATATATCAAAACCACATAATATACCTTAAATATGTACAATTTTAATTTGCCAATGATATCATAATAAAGTAGGGAAAAACAAGAGTTCCTGGAACTTAGCAGGCACTCAATAAATGTGTGAGGGATGAATGAATGTATAACTTCAGATACAAAGGTCTTGCTTCACACTATACCATTTCTGAGGTCTGCAGTACAGAACAAGGCTCACCTACCACTTGAGTGTGACCTACATTTGGGGCTGGATAATTCTCTGTTGGTGCGGGCCTCTTGGATGTGTTGTTAAATGTTGAAGAATCCCCAGCCTCTTCGTACTAGATGCCAGTTGAAATGCTCGTTATGACAACAAAAAAATCTCACCAGTCATCACAAAATTGCCACAAGAAGACAAAATTGCCCTAATAGAGAACCACTGGGATAGTGGAAAGTTGGTTTACTATAAATAGTAACTAAACAGCCTCTTGATGAAAGTGAAAGAGGAGAGTGAAAAAGTTGGCTTAAAACTCAACATTCAGAAAACTAAGATCATGGCATCTGATCCCATCACTTCATGGCAAACAGATGGGGAAACAATGGAAACAGTGAGGGACTTTATTTTCTGGGCTCCAAAATCACTGCAGATGGTGACTACAGCCATGAAATTAAAAGACGCTTGCTCCTTGGAAGAAAAGTTATGACCAGCCTAGACAGCATATTAAAGAGCAGAGATATTGCTTTGCCAACAAAGATGTAGTCAAGGCTATGGTTTTTCCAGTGGTCATGTATGGATGTGAGAGTTGGACTATAAGAAAGCTGAATGTGGAAGAATTGATGCTTTTGAACTGTGGTGTTGAAGAAGACTCTTGAGAGTCTCTTGGACAGCAAGGAGATCCAACCAGTCCATCCTAAAGGAGATCAGTCCTGGGTGTTCATTAGAAGGACTGATGCCGAAGCTGAAACTCCAATACTTTGACCATCTGATGCAAAGAACTGACTCACTGGAAAAGATCCTGATGCTGAGAGGGATTAAAGGTGGGAGGAGACAGGGATGACAGAGGATGAGGTGGTTGGATGGAATCACTGACTCAATGGACCTGAGTTTGAGTAAGCTCCAGGAGTTGGTGATGGACAGGGAAGCCAGGCATGCTGCAGTCCATGGGGTCACAAAGAGTCAGACACAACTGAGTGACTAAACTGAACTGAACTGATAAATAGAAGATCAGGGTCCTAGTTCTAGCTGTGTAACAAGTAATTCACCTCTCTGTGCCCCAGTTTCCTCAATTATAAAGAAAGGATTAGAATAGATACCCCATAAAACAGTGGTGAGGATTAAATGAGTTAGTGAATTCCAAAATAACCAGTGTGGTGTCCAGTTAGTATTCATTTCCCTCTTGGCTCTGGGACTGAATTTCTTTTTGTACCAAGGTTTCATGACTCATTTTTAGTCCTACTTACTCTCGGTTTTGTCTCACTATTCTTGCCTTGACCTTGGAGCTTCTTTCTTTGTCCCCAGTACCTGGGATCTTCTCTGCCTGTCCTTCTAGCTTTCTCTTACAGCCAATCTTCTAGCCACTGGATATTCAGTCTCCATTCTGAATCCCTCATCTGGTTTTGGAACTACAGCTCCATCTCAGATATTTTCTCCCAGGCTTGTTCCATCCTTAAACCTCTTCCATCCTGTCACCTTTCCAGCCACCTGAACTAAGTCAAGGTTATTTTCATACCAGCACTCGTGGTGGTGGAGATGAGGAACAAATCAACATGCCTGAGATCCGTGTCATCATTACCCACAACACACAAAGGCAGTTACTTCTCTGGGCTCTGGACTTCTCATCCCATCAATTAGAAGAGGAGTTGTTAGTTGGAGTTGCCTCTTTCATTGACCATGAGATAAATACCTATTGGCTTTCCTAAAACCAGCTGAACATTAAGTCTCCTTCCAATTTCAACACTGTATGTCCAGGTTTCAAACATGGGAGTGAAAGAATAGTAAAGGGTTAAGAAAGTTAAGAGTTAAGGATTAAGAATAGTTACAGGTTAAAGTTAAAAACATCTTAGAATTATGGTTTCCTCTCCTGTCCCTCAAACCTGGACAGCATATTAAAAAGCAGAGACATCACTTTGCAGAAAAACGTCCGTATAGTCAAAGGCATGGTTTTTCCAGTAGTTATGTACAGACGTGAGAGTTGGACCATAAAGAAGGCTGAGCACAAAAGAACTGATGCTTTCAAATTGTGGTACTGGAGAAGACTCTTGGAGAGTCCCTTGAACATCAAGAAGATCAAACCAGTCAATCTTAAAGGAAATGAATCCTGAATACACATTGCAAGGACTGATGTTGAAGCCGAAGCTCCAATACTTTGGCTACCTGATGGGAAGAGCCAGCTCACTGGAAAAGACCCTGATAGTGGGAAAGATTGAAAGCAAAAGCAGAAGTAGGCAGCACAGGATGAGATGGTTTGATGGCATCACTGACTCAATGGTAATGAGTTTGAGCAAACTCCAGAAGAAGGATGGAGGAGGCTGGCATGCAGAAATCCATGAGGTCACAAAGCTGGACACGACTTAGTAACTGAACAACAACTCCTGTCCTTATCTAGTTGCTTTCTGGTGATGGTGTGATGCATTGAATAGGGTTCAGGTTTTGGGTTCAGATGAACTGTAGGGAATCTTCACTCTGCCACTCACCAGCACTAGACATACAAACTTAGTTATGTTAGTTACTCATTCTGAGCCCTCAACTCTCTTTTGTTTTCCACCAGAAACAGCTCCTATGAGGGCTGTATGTATTGAGTTGGCCAAAACGAAACTCGAACAAACATTCTGGCCAATCCAGTATAATGTATAAAAATCCCCACTGAACAGCATCTACAACAATATGGGCCTTTGCTAAATGTCATTTTCTCTTCCCTTCACATCCTCAGTCTGGTCCCTCTATTTAATCCTCCCACATGGGCAAAATCCTAGTTCTTTAATCTTTACATTTTCCAACCCTGTATTCTTGCATATTGCTTTTGCATAGCTATGACTTGATTAAGCATCTATTGGATTAAATGGACTTGAAATCTGACATGCTATAGGATAGGAACTAGAAATAAATCATATTAAAATATGGGCTTCCCAGGTGGCTCAGCAGTAAAGACTCTGCCTGCAGTGCAGGAGACACAAAAGATGCAGGTTCAATCCCTGGGTCGGGAAGATCCCCTGGAGGAGGGCATGGCAACCCACTCCAGAATCTCATGGACAGAGGCGCCTGGGGGGCTACAGTCCATAGGGTCATAAAGAGGTGGACATGACTGAAGCAACTGAGCACACACGCAAAATGTTGTAGAAAATAATGAAAAAATATGAATACAGAAGAACCAGAACAATAAGGAGAAATTGGCCTGAGAATTCAATCCATTCTGTTTTCAGCGAGGCTTTGTGTGGGTGAGCAGTGATGAAGAGCAAGGACTTTGGAGTAAGACGGAGCTGGGTGTGGAGTTGGACCAGTCCAGGACCTAATATACTATCTGCCACACAACAAGTGTTTCTAATAATAAATACTTAATGACGCTTGTTACATGTTTTAGTATACTGGACTTTAATTATGTCACAAGCAAATTATTTTACTTCTCTGAGACTTGATTTATTAGTCTGTAAATTGGGAATAGTAACGAGAATGAAATGAATTAACATAAATAAAGTAGCCGAGTGCCCAGCATACAATCTGTGTGTAACATATCATAGATGCTATCACTGCAGAGTTTCTGCTTTACCTTGCGCTAACTGACATTGCTGTTTGTGAATATGCTTAATACAAATCCCTGGATGTTGGTCATCATATTCCATGGCACATGGGGCTGACTTTCGGAACACTGAAGCTAGAAAAAATAGTGAGGTATAAATCAGACCAGCTCAAAAGCCTGCAGACTGTGCAATGTTGGGTAAAGCACCTTGCTTTTCTGATTCTCTGTGTCTAAGTTTATGGAGTAGTTGAGGTCTGGGATCTTTCTGTTTCTAAAAATCTTTGAGTAGGGCTAATTGAACTTGAAGGGTTCTTCCATGTTTTAAAGTGTATGATTAGAAGAGTAGGCTCTGTTTCCCTAAATATTGGTCAGTGAAGTTTCAGTGCATGTGTTTGGTTGTGGGCAAGGGAAGAGGCACTGAAAAGAGTGTTAGTGACCAAGAGGGAAAGGAAAGGGGAGTAATTGTTGACGATCTATTATACCAAGAATATGTGTGTCACATGCCCTGTATTTTAAATATTCCCATTAAAAACCCTGTCAGAATTGAGTTCCAAGTTCTGCTATCCCCATAAGTGAGTTAAGATTGACTTGTTGTTGTTCAGCCGCTAAGTCGTGTCTGGCTCTTTGATACCCCATGGACTGCAGCACACCAGGCTTCTCTGTCTTTCATCGTCTTCCAGACTTTGTTCAAACTCATGTCCACTGAGTCGATGATGCCATCCAACCATCTCATCCTCTGTCATCCGCTTCTCCTCCTGCCTTCAATCTTTCCCAGCATCAGGGTCTTTTCAAATGAGTCAACTCTTCGCATCAGGAGGCCAAAGTATTGGAGCTTCAGCTTTAGCATCAGTCCTTCTAGCAGATATTCAGGGTTGATTTCCTTTAGAATTGACAAGTTTGATCTCCTTGCTGTCCAAGAGACTCTCAAGAGTCTTCTCCAGCACCACAGTTAGAAAGCATTAATTCCTCCACACTCAGCTTTCTTAATGGTCCAACTCTCACATCTGTACATGATTATTCAAACCAAGAATATGTGTGTTACTCGTCATATATCTTATATATTCCCATGAAAAAACTGGCAGAATTGAATTCCAAGCTCAGGTTTCTCCATAAGGAAGTAGTTATTGAGAGATGTTGGGATAAAATCCCAAGAGGAAAACCTTTTTTTTTTTTTTTTTCCCTTCTGTGCTTCCCCCTTCCTCAAGCCTCTTCAGGAAGTGCCTGGATTAGTTATTCAACTGGTGTGACTCAGGACCTCCCAGCCTGCTTCCCTCCAGTCCAGCCCCTGTGCTGCTGAGAATAAAATCATTTCATCTTCCTTCAGGAACCTGAGACTAGCCCTGAGGGAAAAGTCCAAGCTTCTCAACACAGTTTCTAAGGCCCCAGGTGATGTCTCCTGCTGACTTCTCCAGCTATTTACCTTTTCATCTATATTCTTTGAGCACCTTCCTCATCCTAGATATTTGGCTGGGCTGCCTCCACAATGGTAAGAAGTGGTTCTGACCCTTTATTATAATGTAGTAGGGTTATGTATGCCATAATCAACTAACCACACAGAAACCTATCACTACTATCTATCTGTCTGCCTATCTATCTATCACCTATCTATCATCATCACCTATTAACAATAAGTAACATTTATTAAGCACTTATGATCAAGGAACTCTTTGAATCACTTTAAATGATTGGTTTTATTCACTTAAGCCTTCCAACAAGTCTATTAGATAGGCATTTTTATTTCCATTTTCCAGGTAGGAAAACTGCCTCATTGACAGTTTACATTTCTTGTGCAAGGTCACACAGCTCGGAAGTGGCAAGGCCGGCATCGGTCCCCAGGAAGTTGCCTAGACTCTTCACAACATGCTACTACTCCAGTGTATGGTTACAGAGGGTGGTAGGGACCTGGAAGAAAGGCTTGCACCACGATCTGTGTGCGGCTGGTAACGGCGAGCCTGAGGAAACAGTATTTGCAAAGTCATCTTTTCACCTGACTGCCCTCTTCCTTCACCCATTATGCACACTAGCCTCTGACAGAGACGAACCTCTGGCTGCCCTGCGCTCTCTACAGCCTTCCAGTTGTTCTGGATACTTCCTCTGCATCGGAGTCCTGTCCCTCTTCGACAGGCTAACATCTGGCTCATTCACTCATTTGCCAAGTAATTGTTGGAGCTGCTATTGTGTCAGACACTGCTAGAGTCTGAGTCTACTGAGATAAACAGACATGCCCTCTGGCCCCTGGTGCTAACCATCTGGAGGGGAGATGGACATACAAACCACCACAAAATGGGCAAGACCTTAGCATGACGGGCTGTGTGGATGAAAAGGGTGAAATGAAAGAGAAAAAAGCCTGCCTGTTCCATAGAACATTGTGTGCTAAGTCACTTCAGTCGTGTCCGACTCTTTGTGACCCCAGGGACTTCTCTGACGACCCTGCCAGGCTTCTCTGTCCATGGGATTTTCCAGACAAGAATACTGGAGTGGGTTGCCACTTCCTTCTCCAAGAGGATCTTCCTGAGCCAGGGATCGAATCCATATCTCTTATCTCTCTGCATTAGCAGGTGGGTTCTTTACCACTATCGCCACTCGGGAAGCCCCATAGAACACTGCCACCATTTTTAATAACAAAATCACTATATACAGTCTATATTTTTAAGCCTAAGATCAGTTTTAATTGTTACCAGATCAATAATCTGAAAGTCTCTAGTGATTTTTTTTTCTCAGTGCAGTAGATTTTGTCTTCCTACTCCTTCCATCCTTCCCCTTTCTCCTTCCTCCCTCCCTCTTTTCTTTCCAATCACCCTTCGGAGGTGATGTGAATACCTCCTTCGCTTTCTCCAGGCCAGGCACTGCGCCTGTTGTTCATCCTTCAAAACTCAGTATGAGGTCTTCCTACAGAAGGCTCTTCTTTTGTGTGTGTATTTTTAAAAGGATTGTACACCATGATCAAAGGGGATCCATTTAAGGTAGGCAAGGATGGTTCAACATTCACAACTCAATCAGAGCAGAAGGCCCTTCTTGAACCAAAAGTTTCCAAAAAGGTTGAGTAGGGTCCTAGTCTTTCTGCTTCCACTGTATCCTCTAAGAACTGATTACGCGGCCACAGTTGGAGGGTATGTTGTCTGCCTTCCCACTAGACTATGTCTCCCCTGGGGGCAAGGACTCTACAGATAGAGTTTGAAACAGTGACTGCACACACAGCGGATGTAGGTGCTCAGTAAATATCCATTGTGTGTGTAAATAAGTTAAATTCAGGACGAAACCACCATGGGAAATGTGCAGACAAAAAGGGCTTGAACAGTATTCTTGCAATCTGAAATTCTGTGAGATGTAATTTATCTGGTTATTTATGCAAAGATGGGCACAATAAAGCACAGAAATGGCATGGACCTAACAGAAGCAGAAGATATTAAGAAGAGGTGACAAGAATACATAGAAGAACTATACAAAAAAGATCTTCATGACCCAGATAACAACAGTGGTGTGATCACTCACCTAGAGCCAGACATCCTGGAGTGTGAACTCAAGTGGGCCTTAGGAAGCATCACTACAAACAAAGCTAGTGGAGGTGATGGAATTCCAGTTGAGTGATTTCAAATTCATCTGTGAAAGTGCTACACTCAATATGCCAGCAAATTTGGAAAACTTGGCAGTGATCACAGGACTGGAAAAGGTCAGTTTTCATTCCAGTCTCAAAGAAAGACAATGTCACAGAATGTTCAAACTACTGCACAATTGTACTTATCTCACACACTAGCAAAGTAATGCTCAAAATTCTCCAAGTGAGGCTTCAACAGTACGTGAACCAAGAACTTTCAGATGTTCAAGCTGGATTTAGAAACAGGAGAGGAACCAGAGATCAAATTGCCTATGGTTGATTCATGTTTGACAGAACACAAAATTCTGTAAAGCAATTATCCTTCAATTAAAAAATATATAAATTTTAATTTTAATTAGGTCCCATTTGTTTACTTTTGCTTTTATTTCCAATATTCTGGGAGGTGGGTCATAGAGGATCCTGCTGTGATTTATGTCAGAGAGTGTTTTGCCTATGTTTTCCTCTAAGAGTTTTATAGTTTCTGGTCTTACATTTAGATCTTTAATCCATTTTGAGTTTATTTTTGTGTATGGTGTTAGAAAGTGTTCTAGTTTCATTCTTTTATAAGTGGTTGACCAGTTTTCCCAGCACCACTTGTTAAAGAGATTGTCTTCTATCCATTGTATATTCTTGCCTCCTTTGTTGAAGATAAGGTGTCTATAGGTGTGTGCATTTATCACTGGGCTTTCTATTTTGTTCCTTTGATCTATATTTCTGTCTTTGTGCCAGTATCATACTGTCTTGATGACTGTGGCTTTGTAGTACAGCCTGAAGTTAGGCAGGTTGATTCCTCCAGTTACATTCTTCTTTCTTAAGCCTGAGGTTTGGCTATTCAAGGTTTTTTGTATTTCCATACAAATTGTGAAATTATTTGTTCTAGCTCTGTGAAAAATACCATTGATAGCCTGATAAGGATTGCACTGAATCTATAGATTGCTTTGGGTAGTATACTCACTATACCTAATTAAAATTAAAAGCTTATGCACAACAAAGGAAACTATAAGCAAGGTGAAAAAACAGCCTTCAGAATGAAGCAACTGACAAAGAATTAATCTCAAAAATATACAAACTCCTGCAGCTCAATTCCAGAAAAATAAACAACCCAATCCAAAAATGGGCCAAAGAACTAAACAGACATTTCTCCAAAGAATACATACAGATGGTCAACAAATACATGAAAAGATGCTCAACATCACTCATTATCAGAGAAATGCAAATCAAAACCACAATGAGGTACCATTTCACGCCACTCAGAATGGCTGCGATCTAAAAGTCTACAAGCAATAAATGCTAGAGAGGGTGTGGAAAAAAGGGAACCCTCTTACACTGTTGGTGGGAATGCAAACTAGTACAGCCACTAGGGAGAACAGTGTGGAGATTCCTTAAAAAACAGGGAATAGAACTGCCATATGACCCAGTAATCCCACTGCTAGGCATACACACTGAGGAAACCAGAAGTGAAAGAGACATGTGTACCCCAATGTTCATCGCAGTACTGTTTATAATAGCCAGGACATGGAAGCAACCTAGATGTCCATCAGCAGATGAATGGATAAGAAAGCTGTGGTACTATACACAATGGAGTATTACTCAGCCATTAAAAAGAATACATTTGAATCAGTTCTAATGAGGTGGATGAAACTGGAGCCTACTATGCAGAGTGAAATAAGCCAGAAGAAAAAACACCAATACAGTATAATAATGCATATATATGGAATTTAGAAAGATGATAACGATAACTCTGTATGCAAGACAGCAAAAGAGATACAGATGTATAGAACAGTCTTTTGGACTCTGTGGGAGAGGGCGAGGGTGGGATGATTTGGGAGAATTGCATTGAAACATGTATAATATCATATAAGAAATGAATTGCCAGTCCAGGATTGATGCATGATACAGGATGCTCAGGGCTGGTGCACTGGGATGACCCAGAGGGATGGTATGGGGAGAGAGGTGGGAGGGGGGTTCAGGATGGGGAACATGTGCACACCCATGGTGGATTCATGTCAATGTATGGCAAAACCAATACAATATTGTAAAGTTTATATATATATATATGTTTTTTTTTTTAATTGGCAACATCCATTGGATCATAGAAAAGCAAGAGCATCCCAGAAAAACATCTACTTCTGCTTCAGTGACTATGCTAAAGCCTTTGACTGTGTGGGTCACAACAAACTGTGGGAAATTCTTAAGGAGATGGGAATACCAGACCATCTTACCTGCCCCCTGGGAAACCTGTATGCAGGTCAAGAAGCAACAGTTAGAACTGGTCATGGAACAACAAACTGGTTCCAAATTGGGAAAGGAGTATGTCAAGGCTGTATATTTTCTTTTTTTTTTTTTTTTTGATGACTTTTATTTTATTTTTCAATATTGTATTCTTTTACTTCATCGAGGGATCCCCACCCCTCCCCCTAACCCTCCTCCCTCCCCCCTCCCACACCATCCCTCCAGGTCATCCCAGTGCTCCAGTCCCAGGCATCTGTTATCGGGCATCGTACCTGGACTGACTCGTTTCAGATATGATATTATACATATTTCAATGCTATTCTCCCCAATCGTCCTGCTTATTTAACTTTAATGCAGAGTACATCATGTGAAATGCTGGACTGGATGAAGCACTGTCTGGAATCAAGACACCACTCTTATGGCAGAAAGTGAAGAGGAACTAAAGAGCCTCTTGATGAAAGAGAAAGAGAAGGGTGAAAAAGCTAGCTTAAAACTCAACATTCAAAAACTAAGATCAGGGCATCTGGTCCCATCACTTCATGGCCAATAGATGGGGAAACACTGGAAATAGTGACAGACTTTATTTTCTTGGTTTCAAAATCACTGCAGATGGTGATTGCAGCCATGAAATTAAAAGATGCTTGCTCCTTGGAAGAAAAGTATGACCAACTTAGGCAGCATATTAAAAAGCAGAGACATTACTTTGCTGACAAAGGTCCATCTAGTCAAAGCTATTGTTTTCCCAGTAGTCATATATGGATGTGAGAGTTGGACCATAAAAAGTGCTGAGCGTGGAAGAATTGATGCTTTTGAACTGCAGTGTTGGAGAAGACTCCTGAGAGTCCCTTGGACTGCAAGGAGATCAAACCAGTCAATCCTAAAAGAAATTTGTCCTGAATATTCATTGGAAGGACTGATGCTGAAGCTGAAACTCCAATACTTTGGCAAAGAAAAGACCTTGATCCTGAGAAAGATAGAAGGCAGGAGGAGAAGGGGACAACAGAGGATGAGATGGTTGGATGGCATCACCAACTCGATGGACATGAGTTTAAGCAAGCCCTGGGAGTTGTGATAGACAGAGAAGCTTGGCGTGCTGCAGTTCTTGGGGTTGCACAGAGCAGGAAATCACTGAGCGAGTGACCTCAACTATGCCAGGCAATCTGCACACCTAATTGCCCTTTGCCTAGTCTATCTGTTGCAATAGTAGGCATTTGACACGTCTCTTCACTTAAGACTTACGCAGAATCTATGATTTTGGCAGATTCTTTATTGCCTTGATCCTCCAAAGTACTGTTGTTTAGTTGCTAAATTATATGACTCTTTGGTGTTGGAGAAGACTCTTGAGAGTCCCTTGGACTGCAAGGAGATCCAACCGGTCCATTCTGAAGGTGATCAGCCCTGGGATTTCTTTGGAAGGAATGATGCTAAAGCTGAAACTCCAGTATTTTGGCCACCTCATGCGAAGAGTTGACTCACTGGAGAAGACTCTGATGCTGGGAGCGATTGGGGGCAGGAGGAGAAGGGGACGACAGAGGATGAGATGGCTGGATGGCATCACTGACTCGATGGATGTGAGTCTGAGTGAACTCCGGGAGTTGGTGATGGACAGGGAGGCCTGGCATGCTGCAGTTCATGGGGTCGCAAAGAGTCGAACAGGACTGAGCGACTGATCTGATCTGATCTGATCTGATTTGCAACCCCGTGGACTGCAGTCCACCAGGCTCCTCCCTCCAAAGGATTTCCCACTCAAGAATACTGGACTGGATTGCCATTTTCTTCTCCAGGGATCTTCCTGACTCAGGGATCGAATCCAGGTCTCCTGTATTAGCAGGCAGATTCTTTACTGAAGAATCCAGAAGATTACACTGAACCACCTGGAATCCCTCCAAAGTATTAGAACCTCTGGTTTTTAACTGAACACACGGCAACTGAAAGTGAAATCTGCATCTCTTAACCTCTCTCTCAATCATATTAGCCAACAGGAAGTTAGGACCCATGCTATGTGAAAATTCCACTTCTGTCCTTAAAAACAGGAGATGTTCTCCTACCTCAGTCCTGCTGGCTGGAATATCCATCCACCCATGTGTTCAAATATTCATGCCGACATGAGTCATGGCAGAGGATGGCAGGATGGCAGAGCAGCAAGACAGGACCTGGAGTCTCTGGCAGCTTGGAATCCTTACTGACCTTGGAATGCTCACCTCCAGACCTAAAGGAGGGAGAGATAATATAGACCTCAGTCTTGCCTGAAGTGCTGTTATTTGGAATCTCTGTTACATGCAGTCATGTCTAATCTTGACCAGTACACTGATTTTCCTTCTATAGAAACACAGATTGTCAGAGGCATATGGGACTTTAGAATTAACCTAATTCAATGTTTCTTAACTTTTTTGGAATCAAGAATATTTTAGAATTTGATGGACGCTCACTACTAAAAAATGAGATAAAATGCATGGCCATGGTAACAGCCCTTTCCTGGTTAAATATTCCCAGTTTCAGTTATAGGCCTTCATTTTACCTACTAGCAAGATCCTAGTTCAGAAAGATCCTTAGGTTTGCAGGCAGTCCCATGGGAAATTGAACCAGTATCCAAGCTTTTTTACACCCAACCTGATGTTTTTTCCTCCAAAAGATACTGCCTAGTTACCATGGGCAAGGTTCCAGTGATGGTTATCTGATGGTGCTTCAGAGATATTTTAGGTTTCTTGGTAAATATTGATGGTTCCACCCTCTTATTCACTTATTCATTCACAATCATTTCTCCACTTTAGAAATAATCATTGAGCATCTTCCAGGATTAAGCACAGGACAATGCCCTGTTATACTCTGGTGAACAAAATATAGATATTACTCCTGTTATTATGGGCCTTACCTCCAGTGGATGAGTCAGAGGTTAAACATGTCAAAATACAAATACATTTATAATAAGAAGTTGGGGTAAGTACTATGAAAGAAGAAAATGGGATGGTAGCAGAAAATAATAAGGAGATCTATTGGGAATCAAGGAAGACCACTGTGTGGAGTTGACATTTAAGCTGAGATGAAAGACAAGAAGAAACTGGACATGTGGGGAGTAAAGGAAAGGGTATTCCAGGCAGAGGGAACAATTCACACAAAGATCCTGAGAAGAGAACTAGAATATTAAAGAGCTGGGAGAAGGCTCAGTACAATAAGGTTTAGTACCTAGGGAAGATGGTGAGAGGTAAAAAAGGCAAGATTGTACAGTTCCAAGTAGACCCCTGATGGCCTATTAATAAAGCAGCCAGGGCTTCCCTGGTGGCTCAGTGAAGAATCCACCTGCAATGCAGGGGACCCGGTTTCAATCCTGGGTCAGGAAGATCTCCTGGAGGAGGAAATGGAAACCCACTCCGGTATTCTTGTCTGGGAAATCCCATGGACAGCGGAGCATGGTGGGCTACAGTCCATGAGATTGCAAAGAGTTGGGCACAACTGAGCGACTAACACACACTTGTGTATTAAGAACAAAGACACGTTATAATTGCAACAAGAAGCCACAGCAAGGCTTTCAAGAGACAGACTTTTATCACTTCTCCCGGGGGAGAGGTGATATGATTTTAGCTTTTCAAAAGACCACTGTGGTTGCTATGTGAAAAGTAATTGGGATGGCCGATAGGAGCCGACACAGGGAGGCATTTAAGAGGATATAGTTGTAGCCCACATCATTAATAAACAGGTTGCATAGATGGATTTGAAATGTATTTTGGGCATAGGATGTACTTTGGTTTGGTGGTATGGAGTGTGAGGAAGAGGGAAACCAACAGGTCTTTACCAATCTTCAAGGATTTTGCTATGGAATTCTTCAGCAAAGCAAGCCCAGATATATTTTAAGGTTAACGAAAGAGCCTTCTCAACATATATCAACCTGTTCACAGACATTTCCTGGGATGCAAAGCAAAATAAGGTTAAACTCCAGATTGTTTCAGTAGGCTGGGTGCCATTTCTTCAGGAAAAGGGTGGAACTTGCATGTTCATAATAAAGTTAGGGAGAATTTATTTCACTTTTTTTAATTTTATTTTTTAACTTTACAACATTGTATTGGTTTTGCCATATATCAACATGAATCCGCCACAGGTATACACGTGTTCCCCATCCTTAACTTTCCTCCCTCCCCCCTCCCCATACCGTCCCTCTGGGTTGTCCCAGTGCACTAAAGTGACTGCAAACAGCTCACTGATTTGGAAGAAAATATTAATAAGATATGTGCTACAGTTTTTGAGTTATGCTTATATGAACTGAGTGAAAAGGTAGAAATTTAGAACTTCAATTTTAAAAGATTTCAGAAAACATTTTCATTTAATTACTCATTATAATTATGTTTCTATGGCAATAACTTGGTGTTTGAGAAACCAAAATAGGCAACAACTGATCACTCATCTATCTTAAAGCAACAAGTGGATGAATATAAAGATTCTCTGTCATTACCTCTTTCTCACTCAGGAAAACTGAGTCCTTCCCTGACTGAGTTGATGCCTTAGAAACTTGCTGGAAAAATCAAAGTACCCTTCAACCCCTAGCCACTCTAGACGGACAGATGGGGAAACAAATGCTGAGCGCATTGTAATGCCAAGTAATTTCATATATGTTAATTAATGTTAATTTTTCACAACAACTTGGGTAGGTTTTATTATCTCTACTTTGTGTTTGAGGAAAAAGAACTCAGAAAAGAAAACAGTGGAAAGACCCGTGGAAGAAAATGTGTGTGTGTTAGTCATTCAGTCGTGTCTGACTCTGTGATTCCATGGACTATAGCCTGCCAAGTTCCCCCGTCCACGGGATTCTCCAGGCAAGAATACCAGAGTGAGTTGCATTCCCTTCTCCAGGGGATCTTCCCAATCCAGGGATCGAAGACAGGTCTCCAGCATTGCAGGCAGATTCTTTACTGTCTAAGCCACAATGGAAGAAAGTAGGGTAGGATCTCTAAAGCCCATATCACTATCATGCAGATTTCAAGTGTTTCCCAGTTCTAGAAGTGAAGGAACAATATTCAAATATTTCTCCAAGAGTCCACTGTTCCCAGCCATACTTGGTTCTTGGATAGCTCTGACAACTTAGTATCCCATATGGCAGAATTACTGGCCCCAACTTTCATCAGTTTCTGCATGCCCCTTTCAAGGTGACTTTAAAGCTCTTCCCACTGGAAGCAGAGCAATTACTTCTGAATCTCCTTGATGTTCGTCTTAGTCACGTGACCCATTTCTGCCAATGAGGTAGTGAGGTTCATGAATCAAAGAAAGGTTTGAAATGCATTGCATTTCAAGGATTCTATTTGCCCTTTTGTGCTTTAACTGTTACCTGAAAAGACCATTCCCAGGGTAAGCACTGCCCGTTAGCTTGGGTCTCAGCTGGAATGAACACAGGTGGCACAGAACTGAGCTGAGACTTGCAGCAAGAAGCCAAGCCTAGACCTGAAGCCACACCACCCAACCAAGCACGGTCAAGATCAGCCAGTTCTCCTTCGACCTGCAGACCCATGAGCAAGAGACTAAGCGTTTGTGGTTGTATGGCTTTGAGTTTTGAGGTGGCTTACTATGCACTGTTTTGGGGACAATGATTGATACACCTTGTAATAGTAGCTTTCACTTCCTGGATATTCAGCTTTGTAAAACGTAGCCATAGAATACTATTTGAGCACTGGCTATGTAAAAATCAATATGAAGTTGATTTGGGAAATATAAAGACTAAAGCACAAGGTTCCTTTAAGAGAGCTCACAGTCTAATGAGAAGAGCGGGCAAAAGATACCAAATACATGGGGTGAATAAAGCGAGAATGGGGAGGAGCCACTGGATAAAGGTTGATTACAGAACTTACTCAGCTTCAAGGATCCCAATTAGAGGAAGGTGCCACTTCTAAAAACTGACCTAGATATGCAGTCTGTGGCAGAAGGTTTAAGCAGGCTACCTGGCCAGGACAGTGATACTGTTACAAACACAAGCCCCTGCACTCTGCACAGTGAGGCCAAATAATACCAAAACATCAGAGTCTGGAGCAGAGCAAGTGTTATTGCAGGGCCATGCAAGGAGAAAGGGGGTTCATGCCTTAAAACCCTCAGACTCCCTGAAGGTTCCCAAAAAAGTCTTTTTATAGGAAAGGTGAGGGAGGGACTTGATTAATTGTTGCAAACTTCTTGATCTTCCATCCTTTGTTTTTGCAACTGTCCACATGATCAAGTCAAGGTCAGGCCACATATGCCTGTAAACTTCCATCAAAGCAAATGATAGTCTCTATTCTGCAACATTTTATCTAAGGGAAAGTTATGACCAACCTAGATAGCATATTCAAAAGCAGAGACATTACTTTGCCAACAAAGGTTCGCCTAGTCAAGGCTATGGTCTTTCCTGTGGTCATGTATGGATGTGAGAGCTGGACTGTGAAGAAGGCTGAGCGCCAAAGAATTGATGCTTTTGAACTGTGGTGTTGGAGAAGACTCTTGAGAGTCCCTTGGACTGCAAGGAGATCCAACCAGTCCATTCTGAAGGAGATTAGCCCTGGGATTTCTTTGGAGGGAATGATGCTAAAGCTGAAACTCCAGTATTTTGGCCACCTCATGCGAAGAATTGACTCATTGGAAAAGACTCTGATGCTGGGAGGGATTGGGGGCAGGAGGAGAAGGGGACAACAGAGGATGAGATGGCTGGATGGCATCACTGACTCGATGGATGTGAGTCTGAGTGAACTCCGGGAGTTGGTGATGGACAGGGAGGCCTGGCATGCTGTGATTCATGGGGTCGCAAAGAGTCGGACAGGACTGAGCAACTGATCTGATCTGATCTGATAATACTCTTAAAGATCATAGCCTTGGGAAATATACAAGAAGAGGAAGGGGAAGAATCAAATTCTTTTTCCCTGACTCTTGGCAGCTTTCAACACTTAACAAATCCACTAAGCAAAGTAATATTCTTGCCCCTCATCTTGTTCCAAGTTCCAAGGACTGACTTTCACCTTCCGAGGCAAGGCCCTGGCTGGGAGGGTGAGGGTCCCTGCTCAGGCTGGCCACCCTGCACTGGAGCCTTCGTCCAGCAGCAGGTCTGTGTCTTCCAGCCAGTGCCCAGGCCTGGGGGCGAACTTCAGCTGGCAGCACCTTCAGGGCCAGGTCCCCAGACCCTGCGCAGCCATCACCATCAAGGGAGCCAGGTGCCCAGGACACAGCCGGCTCTCAGGCTGCACAAACCAGAGACCAGACTCCTTCGACCACGACCCAGCAGAACCACTGCTGCGGGGCCCAGCACCATGCAGACCCTTGTCAGAGCCGCCCCGCCCCAGTACAATACTAGACACGCCACAGGACCAGTACCAATGTATTTGTGTTTTAATGGCAAGCCACTCCAGTATTCTTGCCTGGAAAATCCCATGGACTGAGGAGCCTGGTGGGCTGCATTCCATGGGGTCGCTACCAGTCTGTCACGACTGAGCGACTTCACTTTCTCTTTTCACTTTCATGCATTGGAGAGGGAAATGGCAACCCATTCCAGTGTTCTTGCCTGGAGAATCCCAGGGACGGGAAAGCCTGGTGGGCTGCCGTCTATGGGGTCGCACAGAGTCGGACACAACTGAAGCGACTTAGCAGCAGCAGCAGCAGCAACAACAAAAAAACTTACTCCATTTCCGGTTTCCTTCTGAGCACCCTTGAGGTAAGTACAAGATACAGTCCAACTTTAGCCCCTTGAGGTAAATACAATGATTCCTTTCCATTTCCTAGATTAAGAAACGGGGGCTTTAAAAGAGTAAAATGTTCCAAATTGTGCATCTAAAGAGTCCTGGAGCCGGGATTAAAAAGCGACTGCGGTAGCCGGACTCCAAGGGACTCTCATTGGTGCCTGCCCCCCAGGGCTCACCAGGCAGAGTCTCCCCTGCTTGCACCAGGCCTGGTCTGCGTGACCGACAGCATACTGCAAAGCAACATCAGGGCAAAGAGGGGACCGCAGCTTCCACTTGAGTCTTGGGCTCTTCCTCTTGAACGGGAATAGGGGCGGGGCGAGCGGCTGCCATTACCTTGAGACCTGTTAGTGCAGCTGTTTACCGCGAGAACTTCCACACGAGACTGTCAGTCCAGACTCCACCAACAGCCTGGTAGTGGTCCTTGGGGTATAAAGAGTATGATAAGATGCGATCAGTCACAGCCCTGGGCGCCCTCCAGCCTGGCAGGTGAGCTGGGGGGCTGGGGACAGGCTGGGGCAGTGTCCCGTAGTGCCCCAGAGCCCTTGAAGGAGCAGCGGACCTCTCCCCCATCCCCACCTCTGCGACCTCATGACAGTGGCGGTCTCCATGGGTTGTGATCGTCGGCAGCTGGAGCATATGGACAATGCCATTAAGGTGAGAGCTTCAACCAGCTTCGGCCTGTCTGTTCAAGTTTCAGAACTTGGTCCAGCTTAGCTGAGTTCTCTACCCCTAGGAGGTGGCCAGAGGTCAGGGTAAAGGTGCAAAGACATTGCACATCATTACTTTGGGTCCACTTCTGTGGTTTGGGCTATTCTCAAAGAAGAGCAGTTATGGTGAGCTGGGGATTAACCTGATTGGTATTTGCTACAACATGTGTTCCTGTTGATCCTGAACAAATGATTCTCTCCAGTTTAAATAAAATGCCTAAAGGTCGGCTGGGTCCCAGGAGCCTGGCTCCCCAAGTGATAATGGCTGGGCAGGGTCTGGGGACCAGGCCATATGGGCACTGCCCGCTGACATGTGCCTCCTCAGCTGAGCTTGGGCGCTGGCAGGAGGACCCAGACTGGGTGCTGGACTTGGGGTGATGGGGTAATGCAGGGATCCACTCTTCTTAGCCAGGACTTGGATCTCAAGCGCAGCCTTGGAACCTTGCCTTTCTTGTCAGAACAGAGAATAACAGGTTTTAGTGGAGATTTACAGGAACATCCTGACTTGTCCATGACCTGAGCTCAAGAACAAAGGATCTGACACCCAAAATTTGCAACAACTAATCATACGCCTCTCTCACCTTTTCTATAATAACGTTTTGCTGAAAGCTTTTAAGGAGTTCAGTTTTTATGGCAAGAGCTGCCTGTCTCCTACAGTGTCCTGCAGTAAACCTTTCTCTGCTCCAAACTCCAACATTTTAGTGGTATTTGGCCTCAGTGTGCCTGGAGCATAGGGGAAAAGTGATAGTCGCTCAGCCACGTCTGACTCTTGCGACCTCATAGACTGTAGCCCTCCAGGCTTCTCTGTCCATGGAATTCTCCAGTCAAGAAAACTGGAGTGGGTTGCCATTCCTTTCGGGGATCTTCCTAACCCAGAGATCCAACAGAGGTCTTTTGCATTGCAGGCAGACTCTTTACTGTCTGAACCACCAGGGCAAAAGGACTTCCATTCAATCACAGAACCACTTGCTTTGCAGGAAACCAACTGCCGCATCCTATGTACTGTCAGCAGTCTGGAGAGGCCCACTTGGCAAAGAGCTAAGGCCTCCTGCCAAGGGCCAGGAAGGATCTGAGGCCAGTCAGCCACCAAGGAATAAACTTGAAGGAGGACCCTCCAGCCTTCAGATAACTGCACCCCCTCCAGGACTTGATTGCCACCTCATGGGATGTCTCAACACTAGAAACATTCAGCTAAGTCTCTTCCAAATTCCTGACCTACAGAAAAATGAGAGGGAATAAAGTGTGCTGTTTTAAGCCACTTAGAAGTCTTAGTAATTCTTTATGCAGTCACAGATAATGCAAATAGCCACTTTTTCCAAAACCCCTGTGACAGAGCACTGCCTTTACAGTTTATAGTAATAGTTCTTTAAAAATAAATATAAATATTTCTATTACCTTTCCAGTTTATAAACAGCTTCTTCATGCTCTTCTAATAGAGGAATCCATTCTCTTTGCTTTACAAGGTGCTGACTCATTTCAGGATAGTACAATTTTCAGTGGTTAACATTTTGCCTGATATTCAGCATGGTATAGCAGGAAAATATGTGGGCACTGGAATCAGACAGGATTATCTTAACTAGATAAAAATTCAGTTCAGTTTAGTCACTCAGTCGTGTCCGACTCTTTGCGACCCCATGAACCGCAGCACACCAGGCCTCCCTGTCCATCACCAACTCCAGGAGTTCACACAAACTCATGTCCATTGAGTCAGTGATGCCATCCAGCCATCTCATCCTCTGTCGTCCCCTTCTCCTCCTGCCCTCAATCCCTCCCAGCATCAGAGTCTTCTCCAATGAGTCAACTCTTCGCATGAGGTAGCCAAAGTACTGGAGTTTCAGCTTTAGCATCATTCCCTCCAAAGAAATCCCAGGGCTGATCTCCTTCAGAATGGACTGGTTGGATCTCCTTGCAGTCCAAAGGACTCTCAAGAGTCTTCTCCAACACCACAGTTCAAAAGCATCAATTCTTCGGTATTCAGCTTTCTTCACAGTCCAGCTCTCACATCCACACATGACCAGTGGGAAAAACCATAGCCTTGACTAGATGGACCTTTGTTGACAAAGTAATGTCTCTGCTTTTTAATATGCTGTCTAGGTTGGTCATAACTTTCCTTCCAAGGAGTAAGTCTTTTAATTTCATGGTTGCAGTCACTATCTGCAGTGATTTTGGAGCCCCCCAAAATAAATTTTGACACTGTTTCCACTGTTTCCCCATCTATTTCCCATAAATTGATGGGACCAGATGCCATTATGCACAAGTAAATAAACATTTTTAAAGGCACAGTTCATTGAGTTTTGACAAATGCTCTTCAATGTACCAAAAAAAAACACCAATAAAAATAAGGAGCACTTCTGTCACCTCAGAAAGTTCTCCATAACCCTTCTAAGTTTAATCCTTACCACCCTAGAGACAACCAGTGTTCCGATTTCAGTCACCAAAGGTTAGTTTTGCCTTTCTTGAATAAATGAATTTTACAGTTTGCATTGTATATGATAACTTTCACTCACTAGAATATTCTTAAAATTCATTCATGCTGCTGTGGATAACAACACTTTATACCTTTTATTGCTAATTAGTATTTTGTTGGGGGCTTTCCATGTGGCTCAGTGGTAAAGAAATCACTCACCAATGCAGGAGACACAAGAAATGAGTGTTCGATCCCTGGGTAAAGAAGATCCCTGGAGTAGGAAATGACAACCAACTGCAGTATTCCTGCCTGAAAACTTCCATGGACAGAGCAGCCTGGTGGGCTATAGTCCATGGGATTGCAAAGAGTCAGACATGACTCAACGACCAAACACATTTTGTTGAATTAATATATTAATATAATATAATACACTGTATTCTCTTCTCCTGTTGCAGGTTGTTTGCAGATTGGGGTTATTAAATTAAGCTCTCATAAACATTTTGGATAAGTCTTTTCTAGACATATGTTTTCATTTATCTTGGGTAAAATATCTATGAATGAATTTGTTAAATCATAGGGGAGATATATAATTTTCTAAGAAATTGTCAAGCCATTTTTCCAAAGCCTTTGTATCACTGCATTCCCACCGGCAGTATATGAAGGTTCTGGTGGCATTCCATCCTAGCCAACATTGGTGTTATTGTTTAAATTTTAGCCATTCTAGTAGATCTGTAATGATATTTCATTATGGTTTTAATTTGCTTTTACTTGATTACTAAGGATGTTAAGCTTTTTCTCAAGCTCATTGCCCATTTATATACTTTTTTTGTGAATTATCTGTTCAAGTCTTTTGTCTATTTTTATAACCTTTAAAAAATTATTGATTTACAAGGATTATTTTATATTATGAACACACGTCTTTTGTCAGATATAGGTACTGTGAATAATGTCTCTCAGTCGGCGGTTTGCCTTTTCCTTTTCTTAACAGGCTTGTTTTTGTTTAATGACTAGAGCTCTTTAATTTTTATAAAGTCTGATTTGTTATTATTTTTTTCTTTTGGGTTTATTTTTGTGTTTTTTTCTAAGAAATCTCAGCCATACTGAAGTTTGAATACATTCTTCTTTTTCTTAAAGAAGATTAATAGTATTGACTTTAGTCAATAGTATTATATGTCCATGATTCATCTTGAAATAATTTTTGTGTTTGATGAGGAAAGTATTGGATTTTTTCCTCCATTTGCTGCATAAAATTTTCTTTGTTAAATTGTTTGCATGCATTTTTTAAAAAATTAATTGATCCAAATGTACAAATATATAGATTTATTTCTGGATTATCTAATTCTGTACTATTGATCTATTTTTATATCCTTAGGCCAATACTACACTGTATTGACTGCTGTAGCTTTACAGTAAATCAGAAATCAGATAGTTTAAGATTTCCAAGTTTTCTTTTATAATATTATTTTATTGTCTAGGTCTTTGAATTTTTATACACATTTTAGAATAAAAATTTAAATTTGTAAAAATCTTATGTGACTTTCATTGAATTATGCTTGTAAAGGAATTTATCCATGTCCTCTAAGTCATGGGATCTATTATCTTTTTAACATTGTCAAGATCTGTTGTTCTCTTCCATTCCAGTGTTTCTTTGTATTTATCCTGCTTTAGGTTTGCTGGGCTTTAGAGGTCTGTAGGTTGATATTTTCATCAAATTTGAGACATTTTGACCATCATTTCTTGAAATATTTTTTCTGATGTATTCTCTCTATACCCTCCTTTGGGAACTTCAATCACATGAATACTAGACAGTTTGTATTACTCCACTTGCTATTGAGGCACTTTTCCTTTTTTCAAGTTTCCCCCTGAGTTATTAAGATTGTATCACTTCTATTGATCTAGCTCAAGTTTATTGATTCTTCCTCTGCCATCTCTAATATATTGTCATTAAATAAATTTTATTTATGTATTATAATATTCAATTTTAGAATTCAAATATTTTTCTCTTTTTAATTATTATAGCTATCTTTTCCTTTATATCCTTGAAGTATTTATAATAACTGTTTTATAGTCCTTATTTGCTACTTCTAGTGACTGGATCAGATACCGACTTATTCTTCTATAAATTACAGATCAAATTTCCCTACTTCTTCACATATTTAACAATTTTTAAATATACACTGAACATTTTTAAAAATGCATTGTAGGAAGTCTGGATCATGTCTTTTTTAAAAGTGTTAAATTCTGCTTGATGAGTTATTAAATTGCTGTTAGATTTTCTCAACTTTCCAGGCCTGGATTTTTTTTTGTTTATGTTGTTAATGGCTGGTTTGTTTTCATTTTGTCTGTATCCTAGGGATTGATTCTGTCCCCAGGACTTGGTCATTACTCTTCAGTCTTGGCCTTTATGAGGTCTCAACTGAATCCTTGAGGTGCTCTCCACTCTGTGGAGTGGGAGGTCTCTCCACTCTGGCTGGATTGAAGTTCCCATGCCTACAGGTTCTCCATGATCTCTGCGATTCTGGTCCACAGCAGCTGCTCTCTGCAGACTTTGTGGAGTCTCACCTCGTGCACATGCAGTGGGAACCCCCCAAACATATGTCTCAACTTCCCCTCCTTGCAGATCCCACCTCTCTCTGCTGAAGTTGGGGAAGTGTTTTAAAGCACAGAATCAGACCAAACATGAGGTCTGTTTTGTGTGATTTTCTTTCACTAAAGATCAAAGTACTATGCTCCTTGATATCCAGTGCCTGAAAACTATTGCTTTATGTACATATGTATTGTAAGTTTTTATCATTGCTTGAAGTAGGAGGGTAAGTTTGTACTAGTTACTCCATCGTGACCAGAGCCAGACTTGCTTTCAGTCCCTTGACGTTGCTGCTGTGTGACCTTGATCAAGTTAATTCATCTTCTGTGTTTCTGTTTGTTTATTTATAAATGAGGCTCATAATACTTAGACCATAAGTCCAATGATAACAGCTATGCCATTTATTTTTCTTATTTCTTAACCTTTAATAACTAACACAGTGCACTCAATACACATTCATTATTTAACTGTATTCATGCATTCATTCATTCAAGAAATGTTACTAAGTGAATACATGCTTCACAGAAATGTTTTTAAGAATAAATTCAATCATTTATGTAATGTAATCAGTACCAAACTTGGCTCAGAATAAAAATCCAGAACATTATAGGTATTTAAAAGGTGTACTGACTGAAATTAATTATATTTCTAGGTCCTAGAGTTTACAGATATTCTACTTAAGAAAAAAAATCAGTAGGATTTTAGGGGAAAAAAGCATGACCATGCCTCATTTAGAATTTCACTAGTTTACAAATGCCACTATTAATCTAAAAAGGCACAGAGTCAGCCCATCTTCACTGTCGATCCTGTATATGGAGCATCATAAGCCCTGTGCTCCCGGTGTGTTAAGCACTGTGTTGATGGCTGACTGGCTGGTTGACCAGTGGGTATTAGGACTCTTGCCCTGCTAGGGTGAACATGCTGGCTGAGCTTAGTTGGCTGAATCCCTGCAGCACTCCCCAAGGATGGAGTCACTGCCCACACTGATGAGTCTCTGCACTCAAATAACTTGCAAACAAGCCACGATTTCTGGCCCAGCATGAACTACAACTGCAGTGGGGAAGCTGGGAGGGCAGGGAGCAGGAGGAAGCCAGATTTATGAAGCTCCAGGGTGATGCTCAAGGCTCTGTGCTCCGGCAGTGCAATGACCACCTGATTAACAGTTCCTTTTCTGCATTCTGCTTTATTTTCCAAAGTGCTTTCTGCATCTGTGACCCCATTTGACCCTCACAACATCCCCCAATTGGATAAAGGGTATTATTACATGTCTACATTTTAAAGATATGGAAACAGAGCATAAGAGAGATAATATGATTTAGCCAAGGCCCCATAGCTAGAAAATGTGAGAGCTGGGTTTGGAATCCTGCTGGCAGAGGGCAAGTTTTTTTCCATGATTTAGAAATGACGGTTTTCCATCTCTTTAGCCAAATGGTGGTCATTTTGGTGTGCGCTTGGAAAGTGGGATGGACGATTGGGATCCAGCAGTTCCTTCTGTCTCCGTACAGAGTCTTAGCACTTCAGAGCTCAACAAGACCTCATATACGCATAGTCCCAGTCACCTTATTCTGTGATGCTGACATGGAATCTCAGGATGTTTCAGCCACTCAGTGAAGCTCAACAGCAAGTTCTGAGGGTGACCTGATACACCATTACTCATCTTTCCCTCACACCATGCTGTTTTTGCAAAAGCCTCTCTGGCCTTGGCTTCACAGAATCAAACAAAACAGGACAATGACAGCTTTGGGACCTGGGTAGAGCTCTGGCCCTGACTCCACTAAGAGGCCATGGGTCAGTTTGGTGGGTCGCCATCAAAGAGAGCCTTTATGAAGAAGGTGCTTTGAGACACCCAATCAGTACCAATCAGTGCGTTTTTGTTAGTTTCTCCAAACTTAAGCTGAGTCAAGCTGTATTGATTAAAACCGGTTGGGAAATGAATTCCTGAGGCTGATCTATAAAGAAATTCAATCTGGAGATGGAGCGAACTGTCGTCAGGATTCCTTATTAGGCACTTCGCACCAGGGGCTAAATAAAGCAAACAAACAGATATGCAACACAAAAGGCAAACTTTTTCAGGGGATGAAAATGACACTGTGGTTGGGGAATATCACATCTAATACCATAGGAACTGACCATTTCTTAATAACCAACAAATCGATCCCTCCCTAACAATGCTTCCGAGAAGCAAGAATAAGAAGGGACTATATTAACAAAGAGGGATGGAAATGAAATTAAGTCCCTAACACAGCCTTTTCAGTATCTCCAAGATAGGAGGGTGATCCTGTCAGAAACTGCATTCTACAAAGAATCCAGAATGGTTGCCTCATTTAATTAGGAGGAAAAAAGCGTGTGGGGAGAGAGGGAGTCTTCTGGGTAGGGGAGTATAGCAAAGAGATCGAACCTTCTGTTTCAAAAGTTGCTTAGCAAAAGCAATTATAATTGCTGCCTTTGTTATAACAGATTAAAGGTAGTTATGTCCCGGTGTACCTCACTTTAAGCAATCAATGTGTTCCTGAATAGTTACGTGCAAATCAAAATTTGTAAATCAAATCCAATTTTAAATGCCCTCAGAGAGCTTGTTCTTTCAAGGAAATTTTTGGTGAATTCTTTGGTAAGACCTAAGACAGTCCTCTAATTTATTGGGTTGGTAGGTTTAATTTCTTTTAGATGATGATAAATGTTATTCCCTCTCCCATATTCAGAAGAGGGGACTGAAAATAGAATGGAAATAAAATGACTTAATGACACGATATAATAACTAATGTTATCTCCTATGGTAGGTTAATTTAGTAAATGGTGAGCTTACCTCTTGTATTTTCTATGAATAATGACTAGTATTTAACATCAGGACAATGAGACTGTAAGAAAAAATAAAAAGGATTACTTGGAAGAAGTTTTAAGAAATATCTAATCCAACCTTCAAAACTGATTTCTCTTTGCAGTATTCCAGAATGATGACTGTTTAGGCTCCACTTGAATACTGTTAGAATGAGCTGTGATATTCATTCATAAATTTATTCATTAAATATTTATTGAGCATTAACTATATGGGGAACAGGAAGAAAACTAGATATTAGCACCCACCTTCTCTAGAACTTAATTCACCTAGGAAGGCAGATATTCACTAAATAGTAGCACAATAATTGATACATTATTTGATAGACATTGAAAAGAAATGCAAAAAAGCAAAATGGCTGTCTGGGGAGGCCTTGCAAATAGCTGTGAAAAGAAGAGAAGCGAAAAGCTAAGGAGAAAAGGAAAGATATAAACATCTGAATGCAGAGTTCCAAAGAATAGCAAGAAGAGATAAGAAAGCCTTTTTCAGCAATCAATGCAAAGAAATAGAGGAAAACAACAGAATGGGAAAGACTAAGAATCTATTCAAGAAAATCAGAGATACCAAAGGAACATTTCATGCAAAAATGGGCTCGATAAAGGACAGAAATGGTATGGACCTAACAGAAGCAGAAGATATTAAGAAGAGGTGGCAAGAATACACAGAAGAACTGTACAAAAAAGAGCTTCATGACCCAGATAATCATGATGGTGTGATCACTGACTTAGAGCAAGACATCCTGGAATGTGAAGTCAAGTGGGCCTTAGAAAGCATCACTACGAACAAAGCTAGTGGAGGTGATGGAATTCCAGTGGAGCTATTCCAAATCCTGAAAGATGATGCTGTGAAAGTGCTGCACTCAATATGCCAGCAAATTTGAAAAACTCAGCAGTGGCCACAAGATTGGAAAAGGTCAGTTTTCATCCCAATCCCAAAGAAAGGCAATGCCAAAGAGTGCTCAAACTACCACACAACTGCACTCATCTCACATGCTAGTAAAGTAATGCTCAAAATTCTCCAAGCCTGGCTTCAGCAATATGTGAACCGTGAACTTCCTGACGTTCAAGCTGGTTTTAGAAAAGGCAGAGGAACCAGAGATCAAATTGCCAACATCCGCTGGATCATGGAAAAAGCAAGAGAGTTCCAGAAAAACATCTATTTCTGCTTTATTGACTGTGCCAAAGCCTTTGACTGTGTAGATCACAATAAACTGTGGAAAATTCTGAGAGAGATGGGAATACCAGACCACCTGATCTGCCTCTTGAGAAATCTGTATGCAGGTCAGGAAGCAACAGTTCAAACTGGACATGGAACAACAGACTGGTTCCAAATAGGAAAAGGAGTACGTCAAGGCTGTATATTGTCACCCTGTTTATTTAACTTATATGCAGAGTACATCATGAGAAATGCTGGACTGGAAGAAACACAAGCTGGAATCAAGATTGCCGGGAGAAATATCAATAACCTCAGATATGCAGATGATACCACCCTTATGGCAGAAAGTGAAGAGGAACTAAAAAGCCTCTTGATGAAAGTGAAAGTGGAGAGTGAAAAGGTTGGCTTAAAGCTCAACATTCAGAAAACGAAGATCATGGCATCTGGTCCCATCACTACATGGGAAATAGATGGAGAAACAGTGGAAACAGTGTCAGACTTTCTTTTTCTGGGCTCCAAAATCACTGCAGATGGTGACTGCAGCCATGAAATTAAAAGATTCTTACTCCTTGGAAGGAAAGTTATGACCAACCTAGATAGCATATTCAAAAGCAGAGACATCACTTTGCCAAGAAAGGTTCGCCTAGTCTAGGCTATGGTCTTTCCTGTGGTCATGTATGGATGTGAGAGCTGGACTGTGAAGAAGGCTGAGCGCCAAAGAATTGATGCTTTTGAACTGTGGTGTTGGAGAAGACTCTTGAGAGTCCCTTGGACTGCAAGGAGATCCAACCAGTCCATTGTGAAGGAGATCAGCCCTGGGATTTCTTTGGAAGGAATGATGCTAAAGCTGAAACTCCAGTATTTTGGCCACCTCATGCGAAGAGTTGACTCATTGGAGAAGACTCTGATGCTGGGAGGGATTGGGGGCAGGAGGAGAAGGGGACGACAGAGGATGAGATGGCTGGATGGCATCACTGACTCGATGAATGTGAGTCTGAGTGACCTCCGAGAGCTGGTGATGGATAGGGAGGCCTGGCGTGCTGCAGTTCATGGGGTCGCAAAGAGTCGGACACGACTGAGCGACTGATCTGATCTGATCTGATCTGATCTGATGAAGATTATGAAAGTAGTCAGGGAAAACTGACCCAAGGAAATTGCATTTCATCTAAGACCCAGAAGATGAATAGGTGCTGAGACGAAGAGCCACCAGAGGACGCCATGTGTGGGACTGACACCATATGTGGGACTGTGGTTTCAGATAGTTATTCTGGCTGCTGTGTGAAAAGTGGACTAGATCAGGGCAAGGATGGGAACAAATAGACCCACAGTCAGGGTAAAAGATGCTGGTGACTTAGGCCAAGATGCTAAATGTGGGGATGGAGACAGATTGTCCTGAAAAATTTTGGGGGAATATGCTCAATAGGACAGAGTGATTGTCTGTATATGGAAGTGCATGCATGCTTAGTCACTCAGTCATGTCTGACTTTGCGACCCCATGGACTGTAGCCCACCAGGCTCCTCTGTCCATGGGATTTCCCAGGCAAGAATACTGGAGTGGGTTGCTGTTTCCTTTTCCATGGTATATGGGGGTATGTGAAAGCAAAGAGTCAAGGATGATCTTGGCATATCTGAGTTGGGCAAATGGAAAGACAGTTATCCCATCTACTGATATTAAGAGCATTAGTAGGAGAACAGATTAGGGAGAAGAGATTTGGTGCAAATAATTCTGGGCATGTTGAGCTAGAGGTGCCATCAGTGGAAATGTCCAGCAGGCAGTTTAGTAACTGAGTCTAGGACTTGACTTTCATGACTGAGGCACGCTGTGAGCACCTTGCAGCAATGCCAGCACACAGCAGCCCCCCAGGACTGGCTGGGGGTTCATGGACATGGTTCCAATTTCTGGAGAAACAAAGTCCTAGACTGATGAACCAGGCCAGAAGCCAAAACTGTAACTGGAACATAAGACCTAGACCTAGACAGGAATTAAGTGGGGAGTGTGGGGACCCAGGACATAGGAATACAGGAGGGTTCAAGTATTAGTGTTCCTACTCAATATTTATGACTTGGATCATCGAGGTAATAAAAGCAGTAGCCAGGAGACTTTAAAAAAAAAAAAAAAACGTGGACCATTTTAAAAATTTTTATTGAATTTGTTACAATGTTGCTTCTATTCTGTGCTTTGGTTTATGACCCCAAGGAATGTAGAATCCCAGATCCCTGACAAAGTATCAAACCCACATCCCCTACAATGGGAAGAAAAATACTAGACCACTAATTGTCAAACTGCTGGTCCAAACTACTGGACCACTAGGGAAGTCCCCAGGAGACTCTTTTGACCTCTGATGCCAACCAGCATTGTGGTAGGAGGCAATATGCTCTCTGCTGTTGCTGCTAAGTCACTTCAGTCATGTTTGACTCTGCCATCCCACAGACAGCAGCCCACCAGGCTCCCCCGTCCCTGGGATTCTCTAGGCAAGAACCCTGGAGTGGGTTGCCATTTCCTTCTCCAATGCATGAAAGTGAAAAGTGAAAGTGAAGTCACTCAGTCGTGTCCGACTCCCAGCGACCCCATGGACTGCAGCCTACCAGGCTCCTCCATCCCTGGGATTTTTCAGGCAAGAGTACTGGAGTGGGTCACCATTGCCTTCTCCAATATGCTCTCTAACTCATCAGTAATAAGCTTCACAAAATGTTTAAATCCCATTTGGTCACCATAGAGAAGCATGGACCATACCAGACAGGTGCAACATTTGACAGAAATTCTCATATATTGGTGCCTCTGTCTGGAGACATGAGAACTGTGAGATAGAGTTGAATTCTGTCTTGTTTATCATCTCCCCAAATTCAGCAGTTTGTGTCTTGATACACCTTCAGATAACCTCGTCTCCTTCCTCTGGGTTCTTGATATAGCAAAATCCAAGTCAACAGCTCATCAGAAAGGAACCTTGGTATATTGGTCCATGTCTTCCAGTTGCATGTGACAGAGCTCCACCTAAAACAAGTTTAAGCATTTGACTGGGGTCAGGAATAGACCCATCAACACAAGCCAGGCACATGAGGGAAGTAGTCCATGGCCACTGTTGGAGAAAAGCAGGCAGAGAGTAGCAGCCCGATGCTACTTGCCAGAAGAAACAGAGAACCAGCACCTCTGCATCCCAGAAATGCAGTTCCTTTCGCACTTTGGAAGGCACCATAGGCCAGTTGTGGCTGTCCTCTGCACACGCTTCTCCATGAAGGATGCAAAGAATGATAACCCTCATAGAGAAGCCGGCACTAAAGTCAAGTTCCTCTATGTGTCGTGTCTCCCTCTTCCTTTCTGCCGCTTGTCTTTTATCACATCTTACCAGAGCTATTTCTGTCTATGGGGAGTTAGCAGGAAGATCACATATTGCACAGAGAGCGGGGTGTTAAATTTATGCAAAGGCAAGGAATGTGTTATGGCAAAAATTATTTATTGCATGGCGTCTCCCTTGAGGGTTAGTCTCTTGTGAGAGTTTTAAGGACAGCAGCTCTATATTTGTCGCATGGCAGAGCCACACTCCTGCCTGCCTCCTGCTGTCGATGCCAAAAGCATTTATGTAAAGTCGTGATGCAAAGCTGCCACCTTTAGGAGGCACAAAATGGCCCAACACAGAGCGTCTTGCCTTGTAGCCATTTGTGTTCTGAGAGGGGTGAGTCCGCCGCCTGTGAGAAGGAGGAAGGAGCAGAAAGTGCTGGACGTCCTGGAATTGGGCCATATCTTCGCAAGACAGCTTGTTTAGCTAGCAGGGCCATTTATGTAGCTCAGGGCATTTTAAAGACGCCATGCTGTGGTTCAGTGTCAAGAATCCATCAGACCTAAAGCTGGATCCTGTTTCTGCCATTTACTAGCTATGGATCTCGGGAGGAGTTAGCTGGCATCTCTAAGCCTTCATATTCTTGCCTATAAAATAGGGACATTAATAGGCATTTGCATTGTGTTGTGTGGAATAAGTGAAATAAAATATATGTTCAGTGGTAAGTGCTACCAGTTTTCTCCTTTAAAAAAAATAAAAAAAAACAATTTTTTTATTTAGTTTTTGCTTTTTATTTTTTGGCATGTAGGATCTTAGTTCACCTAACCAGGGATCAAAACCACACCCCCTGCACTGGAAGGAAAAATCTTAACCACTGGACCACCAGGGGATTCCTTCTCCTTTCTTTTTATGAAATTGTCAGTTCAGTATTTTTCTGAGAGGTTTTATTCCCTGAATCTCACAGGTGGTATTCTCTAGTATAAAAATGACAAATGCTTGCAAAGCCTAGCACAGCTTCCTTATTTTCTTTTAGTAGACACTGCTTATTGATTATGCCTTGCTTTCCTGAGAACCCCTCAGGATCCTTCTGAATGCAACCCTCAAGGGTCATTTATTTAAAAAAAAAAAAAAAAAGGCAGAGTTAACATAGAAAGTAAAATATTTTTTCCATCGGTGATCCAGAGCTTGTCCATAATGACTTTGTTGATTATTGCACCCAGTATGCACAGATGGTTTGTAATGTACATTAAATGTGCAAATGGACCTCCAGGTGCGTGGAGGACATGGTGCTTCTGAGAGATGTGCCAACATATTCTTATTCTTGCTTCAAATGTTGAATCATAGAATTTCTATGTCACCTTTGGACATTTGTGCCCCACAGCATATGTTCTTGAGACTAGAGAGGTGTCAGTGCTTCCTCAGCTTCTCATACATATCTAGAGAGTAGAGAGAACAGGGAGGCAACATGTACATCAGAGGTTAAGAGCGGAGCTTCAGAGTCGTACAGTCCCTGCCACATACCAGCTATGTAAATTTGGTTAAGTGAGTCAAACTTTCCAAGCTTCGATTTCCCCATCTGTACTTTTGTAAATGAGTATCAGTAATACCTGTCCCCAAGGCTTTGTGAAGATTAAAAGAGATAATGCTGGTAAAGAGTGGACCCGAAGCTCACCAGTCATTATCATCAACATTATTAATATTAACTGAAATATATTCAGGAGAGCCCAAGACGTTCAAAACCATGTCATAAAAGAACAGAAAAAGAATGGGAAATTGAAGAGCTGGGGAAGTCCAGGAACAGATGGTCTATATACTGCACAATGGAATACTACTCACCAGTCAACAGTCTGCACATGTATGCTACAACAGAGATGACCCTCACTGTGATATTTGACTTATAATAAGAAATATGTGTTTGGTCATCATCTCCTGGCACAGAGCTACTAAAACCATTGGAATTTCCTGTGATAAGAACAGTAAAGATATCTTCTGTTGTGTTATTATGGTGACTTGTGGAAAGCCCTTAGGAAACCTAGGTAGTTGGGGGTTGGGGGATGGGGAGGTGGAGCTGGCTAATTAGAAGGTTAGAACTTCTTGATTAGAGGGTTGGAACTTTCAGTTGCCCTTCATACCCACCCTCACCCAACCTTGGGGAAGGGAGAGAGATGGAGACTGAATCAATCACCAACAGCCAATGATTTCATCAACCAAGTCTATGTAATAAAGCCTCCCTGAAATCCCAAATGACTGGGTTCAGAGAGCTTTAGGGTTGATGAACACACAGAGATTGGGGAGAATGTCACACCTGGAGAAGGCCTGGGAGTTCCATGCCCTTTCCCCATACTTTGCCCTGTGCATCTCTCCCATCTGACTGTTCTTGAGTTATATACTTTTGTAATAAACCAGTAATCTAGTAAGTAGAATGTTCCTCTGAGTTCTATTGAGTTGCTTTAGCAAATTAATTGAACACAATGAGAGGATCTAGATGGGTACATCTGATTTATAGCCAGATTTGTCAGAGGCACAAGTAATAAATGGGATTTGCTAGTGGGGTCTGAAGTTGGACAAAGAGGTGTCAGTCTGGAATTAAATGGACCCTTAACCTTTGGAATCTGGTGCTATCTTCTGGTAGATAGTGTCAGAATTGAGTTGAGTAATAGAACACCCACGTGGTATCATGAGAATTGCTTGCTGGGGTGGGGACCTAGCCACCACTCCCAACATTGGAATTGATACCAGAACCTAGTCAGTAGGCATCCTCAGATTTTCTAAAAGGTCAGGTTTGACCATAGAGTTGATTGTATTATAGTTTTCAAATATTGGCTACCCTCTCCATGTAAGTATCACATCTCTCAGCTTCTTTGATAATTGACTGGGCCATATGACTTTGACCAATTAAACTTGAAAGTGATGATTGCCATGATTAAGCTTTAAGAGTCTCCATTAAAATTTTTCATTGGCCCCAGCCAAGATGGAGAAGGCTCCTTCAGCCTGTGCCCTGAAACAAGGAAGGTTAAAGAGCAGAGACTGAGCTTACCTGGAGCTGACAGGTACATGAGCAAGAAAGGTCAAGGCATTTTCTTTTTAGTCTTATTGGGTATAGTTTCATGCCACTGGGTAGAAGATGAAACATTTTGTTTCAATAATCTTCTGTCAGTAAAAGCTGTCTAAAAGTAGGGAGGACTGAGACTTCCCTGGCTGTCTACTGGTTAAGACTTCACCTTCCAACGCAAGGATGCAGGTTTGATCCCTGGTCAGGGAACTAAGATCCCACATGCCTCTGGCCAAAAAACCCAAACATGAAAAACAGAAGCAATATTGTAGCAAATTCAATAAAGACTTTAAAAATGGTCCACATTAAAAAAAATCTTAAAAAAGAAAAGTGAGAAGACTGCCTTGATTCTTAACAACGGAAGAATTCACACAAAGTTGGATAATTACTTGTTGCCAGTATTATACAGAATTGTAGCAGAGACTTCTGAAGGTCAAAAGTTCTTGGTATTTGGGGAGAAATTTGCTCTGGAATCAAGCAGAAGTCTCTATGTCAGAAAGTTTAATACACTGATATTTGCCATGCCTCTACAAAATGATATTGTATATATAATGTTTTCCAAACTTATTTCTCCAGAACACCCTCCTCACTCCTACCCTTCACCATCCTCAAAAGGGGATCTTATGGGACAAATGGGTTTTTGTTGTTGTTTGTTTGTTGGCCATACCTCACAGCGTTTGAGATCTTAGTTCCCTGACTAGGGATGGAACATGCACACTCGGCAGTAGGAGCTCAGAGTCTGGACCACGGCACCACCAGGGAAGCCCCAAGACAAATGCTTTCGAAACACACTTTAGGAAATGCTGGGTTGACAACTTCATGATTGTCATTGTTTTATCCCAGATAGAGTTTGAGGTTTGTTACAACACTGAGGGTCACATGAATTAGTCATGATTTGAGCCTTCAAGGAGAATACCAAAGACTTGCTGGCGGCATGCAGTGCTATTAATAGTTAAAACGAAGAGCTGATGCAGATTGAATCAGTCTGTATCCAACTCCGCTGCTTATTGGTTATGTGCCTTGAGTAGGTTAGCTATCCCTTTTTTCTCAGAACTTAATGTTCCAAGAATTTATATCTTATCCACTCTGGAAAATTCACAGTTATATTTTTAAACATTGCCTTTCCCTCATTCTCTCTCTATTCTACTTAAATGATAGATTCTCTCATTCTGTGCAGTGGGTCTCACACTTCCCTCAGAGGCTTTGTCTCTGGATTCCCTGTGATGCATTCTTCAGAATCATCTCTTCAACTGTATCTAAACTGATACTTCATTTGTTCACTGGATTTTGAATTTTGGGGAACCCAGTTTTTAATGTCTTGATCTTTATCATCAATGCTTTTATCTTTCCAAGCAATTTGGCCTTTTCTAATAATATTATCATTTTTTTTTGTAATTACTAGTCTGCTTATCTGTTGGATGCTTTTAAAAATTCTGGTTTTGCTGTTTCTTTGGACTGTTCTTTTCTCTCAAACTCTTGGGAGTTGCTCCCCTTGATTGTGATTGTTAAAACTGCTTTGTGAGGAGTCACTTCCCAATGTATTTTGTACATTTTTATTGTTAAGTCAGGCTTCCCAGGAGGCTCAGTGGTAAAGAATCTGCCTGCAGTGCAGCAGATGTGGGTTCCATCCCTGGGTTGGGAAGATCACCTGGAACAGGAAATGGCAACCCACTCCAATATTCTTGCCTGGGAAATCCCATGGACAGAAGAACTTGGCAGACTACAGACTGTGGGGTCACAAAGAATTGGACACAACAGCAACTAGACAACGACTGTTAATTCATCTTTACCAAAGACCAATTTTCTGCATGATGGGAAGTTCATGTATTTTGGGAATGAATCAGTGTTTCTAAGCCCTTGCTTTGGCCCCTATGAAGGGGTCCAGGTTTACCAGAACCAGGAATCATCTTTTATATTCATATTTTTCATTCAGATTTCTGAACTCCATATCACAGTGTTCAGTTTCAGGATGGGGAACACATGTATACCTGTGGCAGATTCATTTTGATATATGGCAAAACCAATACAATATTATAAAGTAAAATTAAATTTAAAAAAAGAAAGTTTAGGGGTTTTGTTTTTTACCATGTTTTTTTTTTTTTTTTTTACCTTCAAAAGAGCTCTGGGTGGAGAAACGCATCTTTGTAAATTCCCAGGGCTGGTGGTTCAAGTTTTTCTAATTCTATTTTCACTAAGAATTAGTTTTTTATGGTTCCAGGTTTGTGAAGTCACAGTTCCAACTTTCCACCTGTCACAGACTCCAGGCCTTATCTCCTGTGCTGTATGAGACTGAAACCCATGCCCATAAACAGGTGGACAGTTTTCTAAGGTCTAACATTATTCCCTACCCACCAGGTTACCACAGTGTGATATTTTACACTTATCACTCTGGATTTCAATTCTTTCTTTGTTTTTGGCACTTGGTAATTTTCTTGGCTTAAATACAAAATAAGCTACAAGCATATATCTTGCTTTTTAATCTATTATGCTTTTCCCATCATTTCCACTTGTAAGTTGTATATATGTAGCAGGAAGGCTTCTGGGTTACTGCACACTGTCAAGTACCTAGTCTTAGAATAATGTATATACACATATCTGTCTCATCCTCTATAAATCTAATGTAACAGCATCTACTTCATTCGTCAATATGAAGATACAATACTTAATGAAACTAACGCCCTCAACATAGTGTCAGCCACATAGTGAATGCTCAATAAATATAGGGCATTATTATTGTTATTATTGGAACAAGACATATGCATTTTGAAAAATAATTATAAATATGTCAGAGAACCCTAGAAAGGGATAATGATTTGTCTGTCCCTTCAACAAACATTTCTGAGCCCTTTACAGACACAGTCAACTTCTGGGAAAAGTCGTTAATAGAGCTTGAAATTGCCCATCTGCCCTAGGCAACCATTGGATCGAGAGTTTCAAGTGAGAGGGAGACAAAGCACGTCCATCTCATGACCTCTCAAGAGTACCCTCATGGGCATAAAGCTCTCCTAAAGAAAGTGACTGCGGTGTTTGGCCTTATCTCATGACCTGACTGACGATGTAGGGAGAGAGGCACTTGAGAGTCGGCATTCTGCTAGGTCATCCTACCCACCACACGGGACTTGACAGGTCACCTTTGCAAGCAGGATGTGCGTGGTATAATGGCTGTGATAATAAGCTAACTACCCTTCTTTGAGTCCTTCCCATGGGCCAGGCTGTGTTCCAAGCCCTTTCCATACATTTCCCGTTCGATCTTTATAAGGAGTTAAGTGCCGTAACGATGATGCTTGTTTAAAGCTGAGGAAGGTAATTGCAGGGTTGCAGCTCTGTACCTGGCTGAAACATGAAAGACCTGGCTCACCCTGCTTAGGAGCTTCATAATGGCTGATACTGGGGGTGGGCAGTAAAGAGAAGCAGGAGCTAGTGGTATAGTGGGGCGATGACTGACTCCAACGTGGTGTCAGTGCTAGTCCAGAAAGCACAGCAGAGCAAAAGAAAACGTGAATTAACTTAGACCGAGTGCTTGCTGGAAATAATACAGTTTGCATCCATGCTGTCTGCTTAAAATGCATTTTCTAATTAAACTCCCTAGATTCTGTGAGGCAGAGACGTCTATCCCGTTTTGTTGCTGTTGTTCAATTGCTGAGTCATGTCCAACTCTGTGACCCCATGATCTGCAGCATGCCAGGCTCTTCTGTCCTCCACTCTCTCCCTGAGTTTGCTCAAAATCATGTCCATTGAATCAGTGATGCCATCTAACTATGTCATCCTCTGCTACCCCCTTCTTCCTTTGCCTTCAGTCTTTCCCAGCAACATGGTCTTCTCCAATGAGTCAGATCTTTGTCTCAGGTTGCCTACTTATTAGAGCTTCAGCATTAGTCTCTCCAGAGAAGGCAATGGCACCCCATTCCAGTACTCTTGCCTGGAAAATCCCACGGATGGAGGAGCCTGGTGGGCTGCAGTCCATGGGGTCACTAAGAGTCGGACATGACTGAGTGACTTCACTTTCTCTTTTCACTTTCATGCATTGGAGAAGGAAATGGCAACCCACTCCAGTGTTCTTGCCTGGAGAATCCCAGGGACGGGGAAGCCTGGTGGGCTGCCGTCTCTGGGGTCGCACAGAGTCGGACAAGACTGAGGTGACTTAGCAAAGCATATTAGTCTCTCCAGTGAATATTCAGGATTGATTTTCTTTAGGATTGTTTGGTTTGATGTCCTTGCTATTCGAGGGACCCTCAAGAGTCTTCTCCAGCACCACAATTTGAAAGCATCAGTTCTTCAGCACTCAGCTTCTTTATGGTCCAACTCTCACATCTGTACATAACTCCTGGAAAACCAAAGCTTTGACTATCCGGCTCTTTGTCAGCTAAGTGATGTCTCTGCTTTTTAATATGCCATCTAGGTTATACATGGATAGTGATTTCTCAGGCCGGTAACTTGCCCCTGACTACCATCTACTAAATAGTAATTGGGTGTCCTGACTCAAGCCTACAGAACATATCCCCTTCTCCAAATCTGCAACCTCTGAGCCTCTGAAGAGGTGGGACATGCATTTGTATCTATTTCAGTGCCCAAGAGGAGCATGTGTGATATACCAACTGTCTGCCAGAAAAAGAGAGACTTGAGGGATTTGGGGCTTAGGGACTATGTTAGGGAAAAAAATATAGAAATATAAAGAAGGAATATAAATATAAAAATGTGGTAGTAAAGATGCAAAGGTAAACCGAGGAGAAGGACTGATGTTTGCCATGATAGGACCTGGAGTCGTGAAGGCACGAAGGCTTTCATTTCCATTAAGAAAATCCACATCCTCATCTCGGGTATTGGGGAGCTGAGTTTCCCAGAATTCTCTGTTCTGAGGTTCTGGTTTAGAGTTGGCCAAGAGAGAAAGTCATCCTACTCTCAGAAGGATGTCATGGTCACATATGGCAACGAACAGGCACAGAGAATGCCAGCGGCTCCCACCCACCCACACGCTCCTCGGCAGCCAGCTCATCATCTCAGCTGCTGACCACCACCCAGGCACTTGGCTGTGCCTCCGTGATAGCAGTTATACCCATGCAACTGCCCCCTGGAGACAACAGCTCCCAAAGACCACTTCTGAGCACCCACATCATTTTGGGAGGCCAACGTGCTTGTGGGTTTCCCACAAGCTCTAACACTCCCACCTTGTCTGTGCTTCAGCAATGTATCTATGATCCTTCAACCCCCTCCCTCTAGATACCCACTTCCCCGCACCTCCTACATGCGTGGAAAGTCTAACTCCTATAATAAATCTCTTATTTTTGTGCTACTTGCAGTGGTTCTATATCCCCAACTGAAACCTGGAAGGTACACCTGGCCCACAAGGGCTCAGCCTGCCTCTCCAGCCTCTCTCTGAGCCATCTTCCTCATGCTTCTTCTAATCCACTCTCTCTAGAACATGCCGTGTTCTTCACCAGCTTAAAGTTTTTCCTGTTGATGTCTTTTTTGAACATTCCCTAGGTTTTACCGATTGAGAGCAAGAAGATAATAGGATTTGGCAAGAGAAGGAATATTCCTTTTCACCCTTCTTATCTCAGCTCAAATGCCACATCCTCCTGAGACTCTTCTTAACCACCTCGGTTAAGAAAGTGTCTCAGGTTTCATATCACAGCACTCCATCTCTTGCCTGTCCCTTACATCTGTCTGTGCATTCTTCAATTGATGTGTGTGCTTTTACACTGGCTATTTCCCTGCACCAGAATGTGAGATGTGTGTACACTATGCTATGCTATGCTATGCTAAGTCACTTCAGTCGTGTCTGACTCTGTGTGACCCCATAGACAGCAGCCCACCAGGCTTCCCCGTCCCTGGGATTCTCCAAGCAAGAACACTGGAGTGGGTTGCCATTTCCTTCTCCAATGCATGAAAGTGTAAAGTGAAAGTGAAGTCATTCAGTCATGTCCGATTCTTAGCGACCCCATGGACTGCAGCCTACCAGGCTCCTCCGTCCGTGGGATTTTCCAGGCAAGAGTACTGGAGTGGGGTGCCATTGCCTTCTCTGAAATGTGTGTAGGCATATGCTATTCACTCTCGTATGTGTGACCAGCACAGTGTGTGACACACAGTAGGGTTCTCAAAAACGTTTGTTGTGCACATAAATGAATTAGCAGACCTGGCCCACTGCACTAGCCTCTAGTATCACATCACATTGTGTTGGTCATGAGGATGATGTTGGTCATGAGGGTAGGACAGGAGGGCAGAACTGGGTCAGATTATTCTTCACTTTTCTACCTTGGTTTTTATAACATGAGTTCTTAAAACAGAAAAAAGCGGGGAGGGGAGATGGTTTGCTGAGAAAAGTAAAGGATTTAGGAGCAAAAGAGCTGGATGACAGAGGCAAGATGGATTTGAAAGACCTAGTAATGTTTGGCAGGGAAAAGAGAAGATCCAGGCAACCTGGGTACTGTGGGAGGAAATGCAAAAAGGATGAGAATTCCCAGGGATCCTGTAGAGACCGGAATTGGTGAAAGACAAACATCTACCAGGGGACATATATTTTTTTCTTAATTTTGCTCAGGGTCGTGCTATGTAAATTTTCTCCATTCCATAATTGTCAGTGAATCCACATTGCTCACTAATGCTTTGGTGTCAGTGGATCCTTTAGGGGAATTGAACAGCTGTTGAAGTCTGCAGCCAGGTGGGTAATGAGATAAATGCAGAGACAGTACATGGCCAGTGGCCTTGAGGGCTGAGCTTCACCCTTAGACTTATGGTTGACATTCCATAATCCTATGTATTGAGGAGAAGGTTGGAGAAATCTCAGAGTGACACACACAGAGGCTTCTACTCTTAAACTATACCAAAGAAACCAAATTAATGAAGGTTATCCAATGCTTTTCCAGTCTGAGCATCCTAGTAAGTCTGAATCTCGGAGGTGGAAGAAGCTTGAGAACTGAAAGTCATCAGATCCCAAGAGTAGGAGTAAGAACCAAAGACTCTCTTTACTTAACACCATTGTTAGTGCCTAGAACTTCTCGGTGGTCCTCCTCAGACTGATGTTTCCTGGAGAGTATAAATGCAAACTAGAAATAATCTGTATTCTTATAAGCCAGCTGCCATGTGAAAAGCTTGGTCTGGATTCCTGACTGATGAAAGACCATCTGGTGAGAAGGAGATGCCTGGAAGAGATGAAGCGAGGCTCCCAGCTAAAAGCCCGCACCAAGGGTCCAGACATGTGCGTGAGGCCATCTTGGATGCTCCAGCCCATCAAGCTGCCCAGCTGACACCGTGTGCAACAGAGTTGAACCATCTCTGCTAAGCCTGGCCTGAACTCCTGACCCACAATGCGGGCAAAAACATGACTGGTGTTTTAAGTTACTGGAACAAACAAACAAAAAATGACATGATACTACAGTACATACCGCAAGGTCAAACATGCTTTTTACCCAGCATCTTTTGTTGTTCATGAGTTCCTTCATGTTGACTTGTTTGACTGTCTTTTACCTCTTGCTCTTGGAGAGGAGGCCTGGAAATTTACTGGAAATCGAGTATTCTGTTCAGTCAGGACCCAGTTAATCAAGCATTTATAGGTTTCTTCTGATAATGAGTTTGGGAAAATTGAAACAACAGAAGACCAACTCCAGAGAGTTGACCTAGATTATGGAACCAGCTGCTGGCCAGGGTCTCTCCCCTTTTCTCTAGAGGATAATTAGCACTGAAAGTTGTGAAGAGCTCTTCATACAAGGATGCCAGGCAAGAACGTTCCTCAAGACACCACGAAAGAGGCGGTCTCCAAGGAAGTCCAATTAAAAATGTGTTTGGTTGTAAAAGCAGCCAAGTTTTAGTCATTCAGATGCCTGTCAGCACCTGTGACTCTGTCTTCACACCATATTCTTCATCAGGAAGATTTCCCTGGGCATCGAGGACTTTGAGTTAAGGTGGCCTTCAGGTGCAAATGTCTTAAGATAAGTGGTTCATAGTGAGGACATTTGAGGCATCAGTAATAAGGCTGAAGGAATCATCTGAATGTGCCGTTAATATAGTGAGAGGAAAATTCAAGGAAATCTGTTTGTCATGGAATGAAGAAGCTTGTTTGCACTGGAAGGAATTTGGGGTACTACTGACTCTAGGGTGCCCAGGTCATCGCAGGTGTGCTTCCTTGGAGCACAGCATTGAGAAAGGACCAACTAGACTTGGTGGAAAGGAGTACTTTGATAGGATGACAATGCCTGTCTTTGCAACAAGATGACAAATGTAGGAACCCACTCTATTCATTACCATATTTTATTTTATACCAACTCTTTACAATTAGGCAATGCTTCATGGAGAAGCTCAGCATCCCACATGCTGAATGTCCTGTGGGAAATTAGGAGGCCAGGATTTGCCTCCTTGATTAGTTTGTACTAGTTTTTCCCACTCATATTTGGCATGGGGTTCAGATTTGTAACCCTATCTATATTTGCCTGTTACACTGAGATCAACATCCTTTGCTTTGATTTATGGCACATTTTAGGGATTTTAGCTCAGAATCTCTCCTCAAGTCCTGGAACTCAAGAAAGACAGATTTTTGTTGTTCAGTTGCTAAGTCGTGTCTGACTCTTTGCAACCCAGCCTGGACTGAAGCATGCCAGGCTTCCCTGTCCTTCACTGTCCTTCGGAGTTTGCTCAAACTCATGTCCATTGAGTACATGATGCTATCCAATCATCTCATATTCTGTTGCCCCCTTCTCCTCCTGTCCTCAATCTTTCTCAGCATCAGGGTCTTTTCCAGTGAGTTGGTTCTTTGCATCAGGAGGCCAAAGTATCAAAACTTCAGCATCAGCATCAATCCTTCCAGTGAATATTCAAGGTTGATTTCCTTTAGGGTTGACTGGTTTGATCTCCTTGCTGTCCAAGGGACTCAGAAGTTTTTTCCAGATTGCCCTATGTCCAACCTCAACTAGCATCTTGTTTGGCCAGAACCTCCCTAGGTTTTTGAAAAGGAAATTTGGGCAAGTCTCTATTTGAAGCTGTTTCACATATTATCTTTAGATTTAGTAGTTTTGGAAACATCCTTTATGCTCTGAGTGCAGGTCTGGATTTTGGGGCACCTATCTCTAGATGTATTTGATATATCACCTGTGATGGGTTCCAAGACTCAGAAATACTGTGGGTTGCACGGCTTCAGTCCAAGTGCTATATTTCCCCTCCCCTGAGAGAAGGGCTCGGCTACTGTCCATCCCCATGTGGAAGGACCAGACGAAATCATGAAGACACTGAAGCAGCATCTGATCTCTCAGGGACTCCAGCCAGCGTTTGGAGAAGAACATATTCTTGCCACTTTTCCAGTCTGACTCTAAAACGACCAAGCAGATCCAGTTGACATTCTACCTCTGGGCTATTGACTCACTCTCAACCTTTGGGAACCTAGTTCTCATTATAGATGGAAATACTCTGACTGAGGTCACCTCCAGCTGCTGCCCTGACAGCCGTCTTAGGAGAAGAGCACCTCTCCTTTCACTGCATGCCTTCCGGTTGCCTGCCTGGTCTCTGACAGTCATTAAAGCTCTTATAGCTACTGTCCTTCACAAACACACACACACACACACACACACGCATGCAACTGCACACACATGTGCACTCATCTGGTGTGTCTGTGTATTGGGTATTGCTAGCAGAGAATAGTAAAGCTAGAGACTCCCTAGAATAAAGTACCCCAGTCAGTCTCTAGCTCATTACTCTGATTTATTTGGAGTGTTTGCCACTGGGGTTTGTGAGCATTGTGACAGGGAGCATTAGGACAGTGCCTGGCAGATGGTGAATGAGCAGTGCCTGTCAGCTGGCATCAACCAGATAAAGGCAGCAGAGCTCCTGGGGGTGGGGATGGAACCACAAGTTTCCTTCCTTCCTTCCTTGCCACACATCCAAGGGACTTTATTAGCTTAAACATCCCAACTGAATCAAAACCGCTCAGTTAAGAAAGAAGAAGCTGAGAGCCAGGAGTTCTGTTATTTGGCCCAAGTCACACACCTGCAATAAAGCCAGAACCAGGTCCAGGTTGTCTGAACTCCATCTGAGTCCTCATCCCGCATGTCCACCAACTTCACTTCTCCTAAAGACTGAAGTGTAGTTAATGCAGACTAAGGTTCATCTACCATTAACTGTTCTGGAATTAACAGTTAATAATTATGCTCATAGATGTGATACTAATGTGGAGTTCCTAACTGTATTAGCAATTGAGATAAGAGTCAGGAATTAAATATTTATGGTGATTCAAATGATCATAGTAACAGGATGGAGACTGAGATCAGCCAGAAAGTCTGCTTTTCTCAAAGCATTTCTTCTTATCAGATAGAGAGAAGAGAGGGTTTTGTGGTCACAGAAGTTTGGAAAATATACTAATTCCCTCCTGGAAATTCACCCACTCAGGAGCGTATTAAAAGGCTCTGAGAAATGCTGCAGGAAAGGAATCTGTTTGTTTCTAAGCTTTTATTTGCCCACCAAACTGTCTTGAGGGATATTACCTGTTAAAATTCACTGAAAGTGTTTGTGAAACAAACCATAGTAAACGGAGCTATGAGCCCAACTAGGTACATAAGCACAGGCCATCTGGCCTTTCAGGGTCCCCTGCAGCTGTGGGCTTTAAACTGCAGAGCTTACTTTATCCTAAAGAGAACATAGCAGGGGCTTCCCTCACAGTCCAGTGGTTAAGAATCTGCCTTGCAACGCAAGGGATTCCAGTTCGATCCCTGGTCCAGGACGATTCCATAGCCTTGAAGCAACTAAGCCCGTGCACCACACCTACCGACCCAGCACTCTAGAGCCCATGAACCACAACTGCTGAGCACACGTACTGCAACTGCTGAAGCCCATGCACCTAGAGCCTGTGCTCCGCAACAAGAGAGGCCACTGCAGTGAGAAGCCCCGCACGCTGCAATGAAGTGTAGACCCTGCTCGTTGCAACTAGAGAAAGCCCGTGTGCAGTGGTAAAGACCCACCACAGTGAAAAAAATTAATATTACTTTATTAATATTTTTTAAAATTAAAGAGAACATTGCAGAGAAAGAGGTGGGCTCTGTATAGCTTGGGGTCTTCGCCTGTTTCCTCTGCTTCAGCCAGAGAGGTTCAGCTTTTCTGTGGTTTGGACATTGATACTGTGCATAAAATAGCCATCTGCTTATTCAGCAGATAATGCCCAGCATGTGCCAGCCACGTCTGATGCACTTGGGATAAATCACCTACCAGAAACAATGGAGATTCTGACTTCACAGAACTTGGCAGAGAAAGAGGAGACAATAGATAACAAATGTGATAAGCAAGAAAATTATATAGTATGTTCAAGGATAATCAGTGCTATGGGGGAAAAAAATAGAGTAAGAGGGACTGGACATGCAGGGGGCTACAGGGGTGTCATTTGAAGTAGGGATCAAGGCCAGCCTCACTAAGAAGGTGATACTTGGACAGAGGATTGGAAGAGATAAGAAAGTAAGCCCTGCACACATCTGAAGGAAGAGCATCCAGAGAAAACAGCCAGTGCAAAGGCCCTGAGGCCAAGTGGGGAGCTGAGGAGAGAGTGCCAGAGATGTATTAGAGAGGCCAGAAAGGGCTGTGATCAGGGATGGGTGTGCTTATGCTCTGATGGGCACTCAAGGGTAGAAGAGACCAGGTTGGACTATTTATTGTAACTTGTGATGTACCCATCAGAGTGTAATCAATAAAACAGAAATGACTGGCTTATATTTCAGAGACAGAATTTAATGTGGGACATTAATTAAATAAGTGAAGTCGCACAGTCATGTTTGACTCTTTGTAACCCCATGGATTGTAGCCTACCAGGCTCCTTAGCCAATGGAATTTTCCAAGCAAGAGTACTGGAATGGGTTGCCATTTCCTTCTCCAGGCAACCTTCCCAACCCAGGGATTGAACTTGGGTCTCCCGCATTGCAGGCAGACACTTTACCGTCTGAGCCACCAGGGAAGCCCTCTTCATTAATTACACAATTGATAGGAAAACTGGCGGAAAAAAGGCCAATGATCAGTAATACCAGCAGACATGCCCAGCCCTCCGCTGGCTGGAGGGACAGAGGGAGGAGGCAGTGGAATGGAGCATGGGGGCTGGGCTCACATAGCAGAACCTGAAGCCCAAAAGAGCCAGGTGGACAGAGGAGACACAGTCTTGGCCAGAGACCCCTCTTGAAGCTCCCTCCTTCCTTCTGCCTTTCATTTGCCTGTTAAGACTCCTGCCTGGAAAATACCACCTGCAGAGATGAGCCCTTCTCCAAACAGCTACCCTGGGGATAGCTTGCGGTGTCACAAACTACCCCACAGTTCTGTGACTGAAGACACAACCATTTTTTTAAACTTTTAATTTTGTATTTGGGTGTGGCACTAGTGGTAAAGAACCCACCTGCCAATGCAGGAGCCATAAGAGATACAGATTCAATCCCTGGGTTGGGAAGATTCCCTGGAGGAGGGCATGGCAACCCACTCCAGTACTTCTGTCTGGAGAATCTCATGGACAGAGGAGCCAGGCATGGATTTGTGAAGAGTAGCACATGGCTGAAGCGACTTAGCATGCTCATAGCCTATTAACAATTTTGTGATAGTTTCAGGGGCACAGAAAGGGACTTGGCCATACATATACGTGTATCCATTCTCCCCAAACTCTTCTCCCATTCAAGCTGCCACAGAAAATTGAGCAGAGTCCCCTGTGCTATATAATTGGTCCTTGTTGGTCCTTGTTGACTGTCCATTGCTGCTACAGCAGACCATAGGAGGACAATTCCCTAGAGCTGGAGGGTCCACTTCTGAGATGGCTCTCTCATGTGGCTGGACATTGGCTGGGAGCTCGACTCACATTGTCTGCAAACTGAACCACATAGCTCCCCGCCTTTGCTGTCCAGACTAAATAGTCATCTTTGTGGCCTGTGGTCCTCCTCCACCTAGATGTCTGGCAGGTGGAAATAACAGTGGAGGCTCTTGTGGTTGTTGGAGAGATTGGGTGGGGCTTAGGGCCAGCCATCTACTCTTTCAGGATCCTGGTCTGCCCATCCATAACAGCAAACTGTCCATGAGCAAACCTCCCTTACAAACTGATTCTGAGACTGAATGAGATCAGGACCAGCACTGAGCAAATGACTGCTCTCTTGGTCTCTCTCCCCAGCTAGCAATACCAACCAGAATAAACAGAGGACAACCAGATTCTTCTCAAAGAAAGCTTCCTTCCATTAAACTCTTGAACAATGAAGAGAGGAAAGAAGAGACCAGGTTGGCAGGAAGGGATGGATGCAAGAAGAAAGAAATCAGCCTGTCCGTTTTAGCTCTGTGGACTGAGTTAAACTGGCCTATCAATTTCAGTGTCCCCCAGGTTAATCTGCAATGGAAAGAACACTGGCTTTGGGCTGGAAGGAGCAGAATTGAAGCCTCAGCTCTGTACTAGAATGAGAATAAGTTGGGTGACCCTTAGGCATGGCACTGTATGACCTTGACTTTCCATACTTACACCTGTGGATGTTTCTTCCTCTCTCTTAGGTTTCTGTGCAGATTGAACTAGGTAATTATATATTGTCAAGCACTCTGCAAAGCCAGATAAAAATGGAATGGATTAATTATAATTTCTATAACTATCACCGTTGCCATTTCAGACTCTGATTTCAATCCCTTCTTCCTTTGTCTTCTGGGATGCTCCCTACTTTGCCCAGAAAACTCATTCATTAGACGTGTGGGAGGATAATTCCCACATGGGAAAAAGATACACAGCTTCCAGATCAGATAAGTGGAAATGTTTAAATTTTTCATCTATTCCCTTGTCTGCTTTTTGGTCAATAGCTTATTCTGACAACTTCATTACCTCCTAATTACTCCAGGTTCCTTTGCTCATTTTCTGTGTGATAAAAACCCTCCCAAGAAAGGGATTTGACACTAGAAGTCACTCGACTCCTGACTGAAAACCAGACTGCCCCTGCTCCCTTGAATGCGATTTTCTTTCTCTTTGTTGGAAATATTTGCAAAAGCCCTTCTAGTGCCTTGCGTGATGAACCTTTTCTGAACACTTTACCTGCCACTGGAAGATGTGAACGATAAGACGCATCGTCTTCTTTCTCTCGTCAGAGCCGATTTATCCTCTGCCTATAAATCTTTGAGCAGCCCTTCAAGAAGCTGTATCAGATGTGCCTTAATCTTTGTATTACTCATTTCTTAAAGGAATTTTAATCTATTGGGCTTTAATTATACGTCCCTCAGAAAGTGCCAGCCTTTTCTTAGCAAGGCACTTCATTCTTGGGATTTGATAATCACTCTCACTTTCTCATGAGGCTATACTTAGAAAATTGGAGGAGGAAGGGAGCTTTGAGGTCACCCAGCCTCCTATGATGCCCAAACCTGGCAGCTTGTATTAATCCCGGGGCTTTTTATTAAAAACACAGATTCCCAGACAACTCTCATCCGAGTGGAGCTCTATCAAGTGTATGCTTAAGCTGCTACACAGGTGATTCTAGTGAACAGGCATCTAAAGGAACCATGAGTCTAGTCCATGGGTTTCAAATCAGAGATGACTTCAGGGTGGAAGGAAAGAGCAAAGAGTTTGGAGTTTGAGGGATGGGACACGGGGTCAGGTGTTTTTTTTTTTTTTTTAATTAATTTATTTATTTTTTAATTTTGCTTAACTTTACAATATTGTATTGCTTTTACAATACATCAAGATGGATCCGCCACCAGTATACACGTGTTCCCCATTCTGAACCCTCTTCCCTCTCCCCTCCCCACACCATCCCTCCAGGTCGTCCCAGTGCTCCAGCCCCAGGCATTTGTTATCGGGCATCGTACCTGGACTGACGACTCGTTTCAGATATAATATTATACATATTTCAATGCTATTCTCCCCAGTCATCCCACCCTAAGAGACACTGATGTATAGAACAGACTTTCGGGGTCAGGTTTTATAGCCTGTTCATACCAGTGGAGCATCCTAGGGCAAGTTCCGGATTCTCTGTGGCCTGAATTTCCTAACGTGTAAAGTGAGGATCATGGTGCTACTTGTTGTTTTTGTTTAGTCCGTAAGTCATGCCCAACTCCTTTGTGACCCCAGAGACTGCAGCCCACCAGACTCCTCTGTCCATGGGATTTCCCAGGCAAGAATACTGGAGTGGGTTGCCATTTCCTTCTCCAGGGGATCTTCCCAACCCAGGGACAAAACCCACGTCTCCTGCGTTATCAGGCAGGTTCTTAACCACTGAGCCACCTGGGAAGCCCTTCATGGTGCTATAGTTCTGATGCTTAAAATAGAAAAACATGTAGAGGTGTCTAGCGTAGCGTTGATTCCTTCCCAGTGGGAATTCGATCCCTTCCTCTTCTCCTATGTGCTGTGTGGTTAGTCACTCAGGCGTGTCCAACTCTTTGCAACCCCATGGACTATACCCAATAGGCTCCTCTGTCCATGGGATTCTCCAGGCAAAAATACTGTAGTGGGTTGCCATGCCCTTCTCCAGGGAGTCTTCCCAACCCAGGAATTGATCCCAGGTTTCTTGCATTGCAGGTGTATTCTTTTCTATCTGAGCCATCAGGGTCTCTGTTATTTCCAATTTTGCACAGTCTAACTAAAATTGTGTTTTTATGATTACCAATGTTTCCTTGGTGATCATTTATGTAGCCCCTAATTTAATCCTCACAACATCACTATAAGGACAGTACTATTATTATCTCCAATTTACATATAAGAAAAAAATATATAGTTAAGTTATGCAGAACTCCACAACTCAAGTGGTGTGTTGGAATCTGAATGCAGAGCCCCTGGCTCCAAAGCCCATACCCTCAAAGGTCCCGTCTGACCTATGAAGCTTCTACTGACTTCCTTCCCTACTTGGCTGGACCGGGACTAGGGAGTGGCAAGCAGGGAGCTGAAGAGACTCCATTTAAGAAGGCTCCCACTCTCACTGAACGATCTCTCCTTGCAAAGCCCCAAGAGTAAGGGTCACCTTAAATTTTGCTCCCTAAGATTCTATCCATATTCTCTTTGGTCAGACCCTAGTGGGAGGGCCTTCTAACCAGAGAAGAATAAGTAACTGAAAAGTGATGAAAAGGGCATCGCTGGCCTCTTCTGCTGTCTTCCCATCCAAAGGGACGCGGCAGTGGGGCATTTATTCCCTGACATGCAGAAGGGCCTGAGAAGGCTGAGGGAAGAACAGGTCCCCATGAGTTATGAGGAACATCTGAGCTCTGGCCTCCACTCCCACTCCCTACAACACACACACACACACACACACACACACACACACACACACACACACACTTTGGACCAAAATAGAGCACTTTGGTTAACTTGAAGCTAATGACCCTTCCCGAGATGAGTCTCAAAGCTGGCTAGAGAATGGAAGGGAAACTGAGGCAGGATGGCCTTTAGCTGGGAACCAATGGAGTTGCTACAGGGAGAGCAGAACTATGAGTGGGTTCAGGGGTGGGGAGCAGGCAGGGTAGTCTTGGCTTTAGATTTCTTCCCTCAGCATGATCCAGGGCATCACTTTGAATCTTTCAAATAACCTTGTCAGAATGTAATTCATAATATTTTACAGGTGGTAAAAACTGAGGGTTAAGAGGGAAGGTCTGTTCAGAACTAGAAGAGTAGAGGTAGAAAATGAGTATTAAGTAATGAGTATTAAGTACTGTAACTTAAAAATGTTCACAATCCAAAAATTGAGAGTTATGTTTTATTCAGTGGGAATTTTTAGGACATCAAGCCCAGGAGACAGCGTCTCAAGTGCCCCCGAGAGAACTGCTCCCCAGGAGGTGAGAGGAGGAGCCAGGTTGTATAGAAATGTTGCAACAAAGGACAGGTAGTCTGAACATCAAAAGATGATTGTTAATAACAGAAAGCCAGATATCTCCAGTTAAGGAATTTAGCACTTAACTAATTATGGGGACATGCAAGAGTCTGGGCTCACTGAAATCATTCCTTTGATATGCACCTCAGCTCTTGGGGGCCAGGATGCTGTGTTTTCACATCCTGAGTTCCCGTGGGGCTCACCAGCTCACCATCTGTGGTGGCTGTAATTGCTGGCAGCTAGGACAGCCTTGTTTACTGATATGGCAGAAAAGAGTCCATTTCTCAGTACCTACCCCATGCCATATTACTTGTGCTATTTAATGTTATTTAGTTATCACAGGAAACTTGTGGGGTAGGTAAAAACATATTCTTTATACAGATTTGGAGGGATAGTAGATCAGTCCTGGGTGTTCTTTGGAAGGACTGATGCTAAAGCTGAAACTCCAATACTTTGGCCACCTCATATGAAGAGTTGACTCATTGGAAAAGACTCTGATGCTGGGAGGGAGTGGGGTCAGGAGGAGAAGGGGACGACAGAGGATGAGATGGCTGGATGACATCACTGACTCGATGGACATGAGTTTGGGTGAACTCTGGGAGTTGGTGATGGACAGCAAGGCCTGGCGCGCTGCAGTTCATGGGGTCACAAAAAGTCGGACATGACTGGGCAACTCAACTGAGATGCAAGGAGAGTATTGCCCTTGCTTAATCTTATACAAGAACCATGATTCAAACCACATTGGCTAGACCCCAAAGCCATAATTTTTGTTCCCAAAACGGTGCACAGATTTCAGCTTCTGGCTGATTGTCAGTGGCTCTCTGGTGTCCTCTGTTGAGGTAAATACAGAGAGGGCATGTGGGTTTGATTAGTGATGTCATCTGGGTTTGATTAGCGATGTCTGCCATGGCCTTGGAGACAAGCATGAGCATGCATGCCATCCCTACACCACAGTCTCTCCAGGAAACGAACCCCACACCATGGATCAGGAGGAAGTACATCCAGAACGTGGGACACCATGTCTTCTGAAAGCAAACTCCACACCTCTGTCACATCTCACATCCCACATTGTTTTCTTGAGTGTTTACTGTGAACCTCTTCCCGGGCATTTCTGTAGCTGCAGTGCCTATATCAACAAAGATGCATTCTCTGAATTCATCTGCTACACTGACATCCAAATTGACACATTTACCTGAACTGACTGCATAGTGAAGATGACAGGAATTTTGCCCGTTTACCCAGATGGAGGACCGAAGCAGAATGTCACAGAGCTAGTCAGCAGTGAAACTAGGACTCAGATCTGGAACTGTGATCTCTGCATGGTGTTCTCAGCACTAAAGCCTGTGGAGGGAGGAGGGGGTAAGAGAGAGGAAGCAGTGACAGTTGTTCTGGGGGGAGGCCTTGGAGAGAAGAAAGTGCCGCAGGTCTGTTTGTTCACACCTCCCTCTAAATCAGGGCTGTGTGTCTCAGCACAGAAACAATGAAATAAACTGCCTCTGGCAGCCCCAGGGTGGGGTATCAGTGTGAGGAGGCCGGCTTGCTGAGATGCTTGGTGTTCTGCATCAGGGGCGGGGTAGGAGGAACAGGCAAAGAGCCTCTGAGTTGGAAAGAGAGGCCAGCCTGAGACACGGACTCGGTCTAAACTAGTCTTTTCAAAGAAGCCGATTCTTTTTCAGCCTACTCTCCAAACTCCTCCATCCTCTCTCCTGCTTTCTGATCTTTGACTCTAAATAACCACATAACCCCACAAGGAGAGAAACTCAAGATGCCAGCATCCCTGAGAGGCTGGGAATTATGCCAACTTCATACTAAAGTGTAAATGACTTATAGAAACAACTCGCATCTGAACTCTTCATTTACTATATGGAGAACAGTCTGTGCAGAGCATTGTGCTTGTACCTGCCATGGATAAGTTCTACATCCCTAGGAGATTTTCAAACATAGGGAGCAGGCAATAGATATATTCTCTTCTCTGTACCCTCATATCCCTTTGTATTGGGTTGTAAAAATCTCCTATTTCATTCTTTGAACACTTACTCTGTGGCCTTTGCAGTGGAGATGCATAAGGCAAGACTCTTCTCTACCTGGAGCTCACAATCTTCCCTGGGACATGGCAAAGGAAAAAAAAGAGCATCGTAGTCTAGTGTGAGAGATCAGCTAAGTAGAGGACACAGTGAGAGACTGGGAGGGGAAGGCAAACCTTCTTGAGAAGGCATGAAGGGCTTAAGAGGGGAAGAGACTCCTAATTGAGATGGAAAGGACAAAGGCAAGCCTGGATAGAGACAAAGAGAGGGAACATCAGAGCTTGAGAGTGGCTCATGTGAAGATAATAAGCTGTCTTTAAAAAAATAAAGAAATGATGGTTTTGTGTGTGTGTGTGTGTGTGTGTGTGTGTGTGTGTGTGTGCCCACAGACTATAAAATCAAAGAAGAAAACCTAACAAGAAGCAAGATTGGTGAAGTAGATGAGCTCATGATGGGAACCATGAGTCTAGCTAAGAAGTTTGAACTTAGAGGTCAGGAGGAGCCACTATGGGCTTTTAAGAAGAGAAATGAAAAGACAAATGTAAGTTTCACTCTGCCTGATGAGAGGAGAGCAGCTGGGAGTGTGGCAGACCAGATTATGGCTCCCAGCTCTTCCCTTTCTCCCGGTGTTATGATTATATATCAACACCCTTTGCTATGCTATTTTGCAGTAAGGTTTCTTAACCTCAGTAACATTGGCCGTTTGTATTGGGTCACTCTTTGTGGTGGGGGCTGGCCAGGGTATTGTAGTATGTTGAGTGGCATACTACCCACTGTTTGTTGCAACATTTCATGCAAAGATGGGCTCGATAAAGGACAGAAATGGTATGGACCTAACGGAAGCAGAAGATACTAAGAAGAGGTGGCAAGAATACACAGAAGAACTGTACAGAAAAGAGCTTCATGACCCAGATAATCATGATGGTGTGATCACTGACCTAGAGCCAGACATCTTGGAATGTGAAGTCAAGTGGGCCTTAGAAAGCATCACTACGAACAAAGCTAGTGGAGGTGATGGAATTCCAGTGGAGCTATTCCAAATCCTGAAAGATGATGCTGTGAAAGTGCTACACTCAATATGCCAGCAAATTTGCAAAACTCAGCAGTGGCCACAAGATTGGAAAAGGTCAGTTTTCATCCCGATCCCAAAGAAAGGCAATGCCAAAGAATGCTCAAACTACCGAACAATTTCACTCATCTCACACGCTAGTAAAGTAATGCTCAAAATTCTCCAAGCCAGGCTTCAGCAATATGTGAACCGTGAACTTCCTGATGTTCAAGCTGGTTTTCGAAAAGGCAGAGGAACCAGAGATCAAATTGCCAACATCCGCTGGATCATGGAAAAAGCAAGAGAGTTCCAGAAAAACATCTATTTCTGCTTTATTGACTATGCCAAAGCCTTTGTGTAGATCACAATAAACTGTGGAAAATTCTGAAAGAGATGGGAATACCAGACCACCTGATCTGCCTCTTGAGAAATCTGTATGCAGGTCAGGAAGCAACAGTTAGAACTGGTCATGGAACAACAGACTAGTTCCAAATAGGAAAAGGAGTACGTCAAGGCTGCATATGGTCACCATGTTTATTTAACTTATATGCAGAATACATCATGAGAAATGCTGGACTGGAAGAAACACAAGTTGGAATCAAGATTGCTGGGAGAAATATCAATAACCTCAGATATGCAGATGACACCACTCTTAAGGCAGAAAGTGAAGAGGGGCTAAAAAGCCTCTTGATGAGAGTGAAAGTGGAGAGTGAAAAGGTTGGCTTAAAGCTCAACATTCAGAAAACGAAGATCATGGCATCTGGTCCCATCACTACATGGGAAATAGATGGGGAAACAGTGGAAACAGTGTCAGACTTTCTTTTTCTGGGCTCCAAAATCACTGCAGATGGTGACTGCAGCCATGAAATTAAAAGACGCTTACTCCTTGGAAGGAAAGTTATGACCAACCTAGATAGCATATTCAAAAGCAGAGACATCACTTTACCAACTAAGGTTCGCCTAGTCAAGGCTATGGTCTTTCCTGTGGTCATGTATGGATGTGAGAGCTGGACTGTGAAGAAGGCTGAGCACCGAAGAATTGATGCTTTTGAACTGTGGTGTTGGAGAAGACTCTTGAGAGTCCCTTGGACTGCAAGAAGATCCAACCAGTCCATTCTGAAGGAGATCAACCCTGGGATTTCTTTAGAAGGAATGATGCTAAAGCTGAAACTCTAGTATTTTGGCCATCTCATGCGAAGAGTTGACTCATTGGAGAAGACTCTGATGCTGGGAGGGATTGGGGGCAGGAGGAGAAGGGGATGACAGAGGATGAGATGGCTGGATGGCATCACTGACTCGATGGATGTGAGTCTGAGTGACCTCTGGGAGTTGGTGATGGACAGGGAGGCCTGGCGTGCTGCGGTTCATGGGGTCGCGAAGAGTCGGACACAACCGAGTGACTGATCTGATCTGATCTGAGTAGCCCAACTGTGTCTGACTCTTTCAAGACCCCATGGACTATAGCCCGCCAGGCTCCTCTGTCCATAGGATTTCCCAGGCAAGAATACGGGAGTGGGTTGCCATTTCTTTCTCCAACTGTAAGGCTTTTAGCAGCATCCTACTGTCTAGTTTCCAGTAAAATCACTGCCGCATCCCCCTGCCTCCATCCCACCTGTGAGAACCAAGAATATCTCAGAGTAACCCTGGAGGGAAAAATAACTCACCCTGCTCCCCTAGTTGAGTACTGCCTAAAAAAGGTGGAATATACAGCTCTGGCCAGCTGATCATTTGCTTGGAATGCGAGCAGTTGGTGTATATGCTGCAGCCGACCAGCAGCTTTAAATGAACTTTCATGTCTCAATGAACTCTTCTGGCATGATAAGATCATGCCCCAAGTAATCTCTTTCAGCCTGGATTCTGGAATGAAAACATTTGCAGCTGACCTGGACCAACCTGAAGCCTGGAGTCAGTCAAGTCTAACTGAGCCTAGCTGAGATCAGGTAAAACAACGCCAACCTGAAACTCACGAGCCTGAAATAAAAGGCTGCTTTATAGGATTTCCCTGGTGGTCCGGTGGTTAAGATTCCATGCTTCCAATGCAGGGGGCACGGGATAGATCCCTGGTCAGGGAACTAAGATTCCACATGCCTTGTGTTGTGGGCAAAAAAAAATAATAATAATATATATGTGTGTGTAATGTGTATGCTGCTGCTAAGTCACTTCAGTAGTGTACGACTCTGTGCGACCCCATAGACGGCAGCCCACCAGGCTCCCCCGTCCCTGGGATTCTCCGGGCAAGAACACTGGAGTGGGTTGCCATTTCCTTCTCCAATGCATAAAAGTGAAAAGTGAAAGGGAAGTCACTCAGTCGTGTCCGACTCTTAGCAACCCCATGGACTGCAGCCCACCAGGGTCCTCCGTCCACGGGATTTTCCAGGCAAGAGTACTGGGGTGGGATGCCATTGCCTTCCCCATATATGTGTGTGTATATATATATATATATATATATATATTAATTATTAAAAATACTGAATAGTAGAACCAATAGCATTGCTTATTATGCAGCTTTACTATAGCAGAATGCATGGCTATTACAAGGAGTAAAAGCTAGATGCAGGGAGATCAGTGTAGATTTGTTTAGAGCCAGTTCACTGTAAATTGCTCTTCCTGGATAGATGGAAATGGCATGGGGGTAAGGGTGGGACCTGGGGTGGCTGGGCAGAAGTGAAAGTTTCATCATTCTCGTAGCTTCGGATTGAATGAACTAGCTCTCCACCGCTAGCTCATCCAGCCACATGACCCTGGGCAAGTCACCCCATCTCTTTAGGGCCCTCTTTTTCCAACAGGAAAAGGAAGCATCTGGTCTCACTGATGCTTACAGTGACCTCAAGCTCTGCTCTCAAGTACAGCAGTGTTAAGTTAACTAGAGGTACCTGCCCTACCTGACCAGACATTGCCATAGAACCGTCACTACCCGGCCAGGGTCCGGTGATTGAGAAGCTCTCCCTGCAGCTCAGTTAGGAACTGGATGTTTTGAACTCTTGACATGAAAGAATCAAGGAGTTTTCTTGAGAACTCCCTGAGACGGTACCTATGGCTAACTCAACTGAACTCTTGTAATCCAACTCTCCCTGGACTAACCGGGAGGAGGGAACAGATCTGACTTTTAGCTCAGGCCCTGTTCTCTCATAGTTGCATGATCCCATGCAATGACTGGAAGACCTCCTCAGGAGCTTCCAACCCTACCATTCAGTGAATCTAAGAAAGCTCTCATTTGCTTCTCCAGTGAACTCTAGGTATTTGCCATCCCTGCACCCTACTATTTTCAATCATTGCTGGCACTGGTCCTTCTAGCCACTCATTCCTCATTTCCTTATGGTAAGGAAAGCCACCACTTTCCTTATTTCTGCCACCATGATTTAGTCCTAGCAATCATTCCTCTCCTGGGACAATAGCAATATTGTAAATAATTACCCAACTCCCATGATTGAAACCCCTAGTTCACCCACCATGCAAAAGACTAAGTGATGTTTTGAACATGTGAACCAGAATGCGTTACTTCCTTAGTTAAAATCCCATTGCATTTGTAAGAAAATGGAGACTCAGGGCCTCATCCCACAGAGCACCCCACCCTCTGCTACACCTCCCTGCACTCCTTGGCACCATCCTCCTGTAGCTCCAACTGCAATGGACTTCCTCTTGCTCAGACACAGAAAACTTTCCAGCCTTTGCCTGGATACGTTGCTTCCAATGATACCTCCTCTGACAATTCCCAATTTCCAGCCTGGAGAGGCCACCCTTTGATTCTCCCTCAACGCACCATTTTTGTTTCTTCCTTGTACAAAACAAATGTTACAATGACACCTGTATTTCTGGGTTATTTGAGTAATGTCTGTATTGGAAGCTACTTGTAGGTCTTGTTCATTGTTGTATTCTCGATGCTGAGGGCCAACCCTAACACCTAGCAGGTACTGAGTGTTAAATGAGTGATGGGATGAATGAAAGAGTAGGAGTTGGCCACCTGTAAGATGAGGGGAACTGTGTTCCTGGCAGAGGGGAAAAGATGGGCAGAGGCATGGAGGCATCAAATGATGGTCCTTCTTTTTCTAGGATCAACTGGACTCCAGTATTCCTTAATTGCCTTGGGATCTTAGATGACCACAGCTGGATGTGGCTGTGGAGAATGCCTCCTTTGAATTCTCCAGATTCTTAGTGGGGAAATTGGACTTCCGAGAGGGTGAATCCCCAGCCCAGCTCCAAGCCTGGCCTCCTCATCCTTGGCATGGGCTTTCCCATTGGCCGCACCACCGTGAGGAAGTAGGAAAGAAAACTTGCTAGCTGGAGGTGACCTCTCTGGAAACTCACCCAGCAACAGAGAAGAAATAGTTTCAGAAACCAATTTTTTGTCTGCGAGAGGAAAACAATAAAGACATTAAGAGGGAAATAAACTTGAGTGTTGAATGACTGACTAAGAGAAAATTAAGAAAAAAACCACTGAATGATGGCAAGAAAAAAAGAAAAGGGACCATGTAGGCACTTGGAAGAGTAGGTGAGGAAAGTATAAGGCAGAGTAAGACAAAAAGCTGTATATTCAAGAATTCCAGGGATAGACATGTACACACTACTATATTTTAAAATATATAAACAGCAAGGACCTACTGTATAGCACAGGGAACTCTGCTCAGTACTCTGTAATAACCTAAATGGTAAAAATAATTTGAAAAATAATAGATATATATGTGTGTGTATATATATATATACACACACGTATATGTATACATAAAACTGGGCTTCCCAGGTAGCGCTAGTGATAAAGAACCCACCTGCCAATGCAGGAGATGTAAGAGATATGTGTTCGATCCCTGGGTCGGGAAGATCCCCTGGAGGAGGACATGGCAACCCAGTCCAGTGTTTTTTCCTGGAGAATCCCATGGACAGAGGAACCTGGTGGGCTACAGTCCATGGTGTCGCAAAGAATCGGACACGATTGAAGCGACTTATCAAATATAAAACAAATATAAAACTGAATCACTTCGTTGTACATCTGAAACTAATACAACATTGTTAATCAACTATGTCCAATATAAAATAAAAATTTAAAAAATGAATTCCTGTAGCTGTGGTCAAGTCAGTCTCCTCATATATCACCCATGACTCCCCATTGCTTGGAAGACAAAATGAGAGAATCATGGTATATGAGTTAAACTGTCTGGTGGGTACCTATCTCAACCATCATTAATTTTAAAATAATGTTTTTGAACTACCTAATATATAGTTGTTATAGAGAATAAAAAATATATAGTTGTTATAGAGAAATACCAGTACTGCTGAAGTAAATTTAAAAATTGTTCAACCCACTCCCTTCTCCAAAAGTAACTGCTACTAACAGTCCAGTGAGATTCTTTACAGGAATGTCAATGTATTTACAAATATTATGTTTTTAAAATGGTATCCAGCAGTTGCACTATTCCAATTGTTCTCTGATTTACTTTTTTACATAATAATAAATATTTAGTGATTCTTCCAACTCAGTAAACAGGGATCTAGATTATTCTTTGCAAATGGTTGAATACAGTTTTATAAAGAGGAGGTACACACAATAATTTATGTGATTCTTCTCCTTTTAATTAACAGCTAGGATGTCTTCAAAACTTCACCATTAGACTGCTGAAATGACTATTCTTATAAAAAGAAAAGTATGCCCTTGGGTGTTATGTCTATAAGACAGATACCTATAAATGGAATTGCATATGTACTTCTAATTTTAGCACCTTCATTGACAGTGAAAAAATAAAAACTAATCATCATTGAGTACTCACTATGTGCCAGGCACAGCTCGCAGCATTTTCCACAGATTGTTATATTTAATATCACATAACTCTAAATATAGATACAGATGAGGAAAGCAGGGTACAGAGATGAACTAACTTGTCTGAAGTCACACAAAACTGGATGGAGTGCTGGGTGGTCTGACTTCAGAGCCCATGTTCCTAACCAGTTTTAATTTTTTGTCATTTAATGAAAATATCCATTTTCCAGCAACTTAAATAACGTTGGATTTAATTAACTATATAGATACATTCACTAACAGTATAAATTTTACCTTTTTAATTTCAATGTGCATTCCCTTGATATTTTATGGTATTGAAAATGTTTCATATATTTATTAGCCTTTATATGTCTTGTATTAATTGTCCTTTTATATTCTGTTCCTATATTTCTATGAAAATTATTAGTGATTGGTTATAAAGAGGTCTTTATATATTCTATTAGTCATTTCTTATATATATTATAATATTTTTCTTATTCTGCATTTTTAAATTTGCTATGTGTGTCTCAAAGAAATGAAAAATGTATTATGATCAAGTATGTCCGTCTTTGGGTCCATGGCTTTGCAGAATCAGACAGAAATTAGCAACTGAACAACAACAAAAACTGCAACAAATATCAGTCTTTCTCCTATGGTATCAAAACTTTTGAATCTTTAAATGGTCAATTTTCCCAACCTAAGGTAATAAAACTATTCCTCTATATTTATTATAATGTTGCCAAAATTTTGTTTTTAAAACATATCTCTAATACATCTTGGTATTGTTTCTGTATATGGTGTGAGTCAGAGAATTTTTTTCAATGGTTATTCAACTGTCTAAACTCTGCATCCTGAATTGTTACTCCTTTTATGTCAGATATGAAATGAAACATCATAAATTTTCAAATAGCACAGTTTGCATTCTGACCTCTCTTTTCTGTTCTTTTAATTGATTTGTCTAGTCTTTGGACAATGCCAGGCTTTGAGAAAAAAATTAATGTTCCTATCCCTAGAATATAATTTTATTTCTGATACAATGAGTTGGTCTTATTATATTTCACATTCAAAATACACGTAGGTATTCTTACTAATGTTCTCCGAAGGGGAATTTTAGAATCAGCTTGTTGAGTTCTGTTTTTAAAAATGAGATTTCAATTCTGCCTCTATTTTACAAAGGGGGACTAAGAGCAGAGAAAAGAAGGCATTTATTCAAGGTCACGGGTGTGTAAACGACATGCAAATAATTCATTTGTAGGGTAGCCCATGCCCTGACTCTGGCTCAAAGTCTTACCACTTCCTGCTCACCGGAGAGGTGCAGATTCAAGCTTCCACACTGGGGTCTTCCTCCATTACGTGTGTTGGGTTTTAAATCCACAGAGGCTGACCAGCAGTCGATATTTTCATCTTTATGATTTTGTAAATACAGACTCTCTTTCTTCTCTTTACTGTTTTTGTCTTTAACTTGGTATCGATGAGCCTGATAGCATGGGGCACACAAACCACATACAACCCACCTTCCATTGAGTCGTTCACTGCCCAGGAATAAGACCCACCTCGCCACACAGAAACACTTAACAGACCGATTTGGGTAGTTTTGTTCCTCAAGAAATAGCACACTCCAGCCCAGCAAGGACTCCCCTCGAGAGTAACGTGAGTGCCCTCGAACCAGCAGCTCAGTGGGAGAACCCTTGTTTTCCTGAAGCATCTCATCAGCATGACTTAGGAGTGCAGTAATTAGTCGGACCAGGGAATCAAGTCCTATTTCCTTTACATTTTAAAAATTAAATCTTGAAATAATTTTCCAGAGGAAGCCAACAGAGACCTATCCTTTTACGTTAACTACCCATTGAAACAGTCCCCAGTGGTATTAATATTTCCCCAATCTCATCCACACCAATTACAGTGTTTTCACCTAGAATGAATCAAAAATTGTTCATGTGGGAGGGAGGCAGGCTCCATGGTGGGAAAGAGAAGAGACTGGAGTGAGGAAGTCCTGAGTTCCAACCTTAGCTGCTGACTAAGTGGGTTTGGAAGGACAGTTGAAAAGAGAAAGGCATTTCAGGAAGCGATAATGCGAGCACGCTCCATGCATGCTCAGTCGTGTCTGACTCTGTGACCCAATGGACTGTAGCCAATCCATCAGGTTCCTCTGTCCATAGAATTTTCCAGGCAAGAATACTGGAGTGGGTTGCCATTTCCTACTCCAGGAGCTCTTCCTAACCCAGGGATCAAACCCACATCACCTGTGTATCCTGCATTGGCAGATGGATTCTTAAACACTGAGCCACCTGGGAAGCCCATAAAACTGTGTGGAGCGATGGAATGCAAAAACATCTGGAGAGATGGGTGAACTGCAGGAAGGGCGCGATGTCTGGAGAACAGGACATGGCGGGGACCTGGTGGCAGGAGGTGAGGCTGTGCTTGATGCTAAAGAGATTTTATCTGGTAGCTGGTGTGGTGCCATGAATAGACCACAGCTATGCTGTCAAATCCCCCTATATTGGAGGTTCCACCTTGCTCCTTACTAACTGTGAAATTGAGATAACAAGACTTCTTTTGTAGAGATGTTTTGAGGATTAGAGATGTGTGCAAAGGCTGTGGCACCATGCCCAGCTCAGAGATGTGCTGCTGTAGAGAGTTGCTTTTTTTAAGCAGTGAATGGTCATAAGGAGTATTTATTATGGTGTTGAAAGATCATCTTGCTGATGTTTGGAACATTGATTGAGGAGAAATTTGTCAGAAGGGCACCCTGATAGGAGGTCATTGTGCTTTACTGGACAAGAAAGAGCAAGGGGAAGAGGGCAGTGCATGGGCGGAGTGGGGAAGGAGATGAGGGACCACTCAAGAGTAATTTGGAAAGCCAAAGCTACAGGGCCTGGGGTGCATGGTAAGTGGTGAGCAGAGGACTGGATGGGTTTAAGAAGTAGGAAGGGTTTAAGATGATGGGCAGATTTTTGCTTGGATAAAGATTGAGAGTGATACCCCATTGAAGATAGAGAATAATAGGCAGAGGGGCAGATTTTCCATGGAAAAGATTGACTCTTAATTTAGGTTTAAGAAAAGCCAACACCAGGAAGTAAAAATACAAATTCCTAGGTTATTTATCTACCCTTGGTCAAAATCCAAATATACAGAGGCAGTGAATAATCATGAAAGAGCAGTGGATCTTGACTTAGAAGATCAAGCATGTCATCCCTATCTAATCTTGCTGTGTAATTTTGAGAAAAAAATGCTGAGCTTCTATGAGCTTCAGTTTTCTTATTTATAAAATAGAAAATGAGCATCAACCCTGCCACCTCCATCACAGCGTGATGGGACTCTCCAGAGCCACTGTCTCAGGACCTTGGTCCCATGGAAGCAACCTAGATGCCTGTGGACAGATGAGTGCATAAAGAAAATGTGATACATATATGCAATGGAATATTACTAAGCCATGAAAAGGAACGATTCAGTCAGTTCCAGTGAGATGGATGATAAACTTAGAGCCTGTTATACAGAATGAAGTAAGTCAGAAAGAAAAAAAAATATCGTATATTAATGCATATAAATGGAACCATATATATGGTCTGTGACATTGTACAGGAGGCAGGGATCAAGACCATCCCCCAAAAAAGAAATGCAAAAAGGCAAAATGGTTGTCTGAGGAGGCCTTACAAAGAGCTGTGAAAAGAAGAGAAGTGAAAGACAAAGGATAAAAGGAAAGATATACCCAGTTGAATGCAGAGTTCCAAAGAAGAGCAAGGAGAGATAAGAAAACCTTCCTTGGTGATCAATACAAAGAAATAGAGGAAAACAGAATGGGAAAGTCTAGAGATTTCTTCAAGAAAGTTAGAGATACAGGGAACATTTCATGCAAAGACGGGCACAATAAAGGACAGAAATGATATGAACCTAACAGAAGCAGAAGATATTAAGAAGAGGTGGCAAGAATATACAGAATAACTATACAAAAAGATCTTAATGACCCAAATAACCATGATGGTGTGATCACTTACCTAGAGCCAGACATCCTGGAATGTGAAGTCAAGTAGGCTTTAGGAAGCATCACTACAAACAAAGCTAGTGGAGGCAACGGAATTCCAGTTGAGCTGCTGCACTCAATATGCCAGCAAATTTGGAAAGCTCATCAGTGGCCATAGGACTGGAAAAGGTCAGTTTTCATTCCAATCCCAAAGAAAGGCAATGCCAAAAAATGTTCAAACTACCACACAATTGCACTCATCTCACACACTAGCAAAGTAATTCTCAAAATCCTCCAAGCCAGGCTTCAACAGTACATGAACTGTGAACTTCCAGATGTTCAAGCTGGATTTAGAAAAGGCAGAAGAACCAGAGATCAAATTGCCAAAATCCATTGGATCTTTGAAAAAGCAAGAAAGTTCCAGAGAAACATCTACTGATTCATTTACTCCACCAAAGCCTTTCACTGTGTGGATAACAACAAACTGTGGAAAATTCTTAAAGAGATGGGAATACCAGACCACCTTACCTGCCTCCTGAGAAACCTGTATGCAGGTTAAGAAGCAACAGTTAGAACCTGACATGGAACAATAGACTGGTTCCAAATTGGGAAAGATGTATATTGTCACCCTGCTTATTTAACTTACATGCAGAGTATATCATGAGAAACGCTGGGCTGGATGTAGCACAAGCTAGAATCAAGATTGCTGGGAGAAATATCAATAACCTTAGATATGCAGATGACACCACCCTTATGGCAGAAAGTGAAGAAGAATTAAAGAGCCTCTTGATGAAAATGAAAGACGAAAGTGAAAAAGCTGGCTTAAAACTCAACATTCAGAAAACCAAGATTATGGCATCTGGTCCCATCACTTCATGGCAAATTGATGGGAAAACAATGGAAACAGTGAGAGACTTTATTCTTTTGAACTCCAAAATCACTGCAGATGGTGACTGCAGCCATGAAATTAAAAGACGCTTGCTCCTTTGAAGAAAAGCTATAACCAACCTAGACAGCATTTTAAAAAGCAGAAATATTACTTTGCCAACAAAAGTCCGTCTAGTCAAAGCTGTGGTTTTCCAGTAGTCATGTATATATGTGAGAGTTGGAGTATAAAGAAAGCTGAGCGCTGAAGAATTGATGCTTTTGAACTGTGGTGTTGGCAAAGACTCTTGAGAGCATCCCTTGGACAGCAAGGAGATCCAACCAGTCCACCCTAAAGAAAATCAGTCATAAATATTCATTGGAAGGATGGATGCTGCAGCTGAAGCTCCAATACTTTGGCCACCTGATGCAAAGAACTGACTCATTGGAAAAGACCCTGATTCTGGGAAAGATCAAAGGCAGAAGAAGAAGGGGACAACAGAGAATGAGCTGGTTGGATGGCATCACCAACTCAATGGACATGGAGTTTGAGTAAACTCCAGGAGTTGGTGATGGACAGGGAGGCCTGCAGTCCATGGGGTTGCAAAGAGTCAGACACAACTGGGCGACTGAACTGAACTGATGGAATCTAGAAAAATGGTACTGATGAACCTATTTGCGGGGAAGGAATAGAGATGCAGTTGTAAAGATTGGACTTGTGGACATAGTGGGAGAAAGAGAGAGTGGAACAAATTGAGACAGTAGCATTGAAACATAAACATTACTATATATAAAACAGATAGCCAGTGGGGAGCTGTTGTATAACACAGGGAGCTCAACCTGGTGCTCTGTGATAACCTAGAGAGGTGGGATGGGTGGGAGGTGGGATGGAGTTTCAAGAGGGAGGGGACATATGTAAACTTACAACTGATTCACGCTGATATAGCAGAAACCAACACAATATCGTAAAACAATTATCCTCTAATTAAAATAATAATAAAAGACCTTGGTCCCTAGTGCATCAGACCCGCTGAAGGATGGATCAACCTTGTGATCTTGTGGGTCATGAATGCGCCTGTATTTTCAAGGGGTAGGTATAGATTTCCAAATTGTCCTGCTTGCCTTCCTGGCAGGACTCGCTGAGAGACTCTAGAGCAGGGACAGTGTGCTCCCTGTGGGAACACACAGCAGTCCTGCCATCTGCCTGAGGCAGAAGGCAATGGAAACAGCGTTCTGCCCTCTGCAGGGACTGGCATTGCCGGAAGAGGAGGAACAAGAAGATCTGTTCCCCTCAGTCCCGAGAGAAGGGCTGCTCAGAGTTTTTGCTGGGCTTTCCTGAAGCCAAGATGAGAAGGAATATGAGGATTTTAATAGGAAGGATGGAAGGAAATAAATATAGAAGCCTAGAAAGAAGCAAGAGAGGGAGAGTGGAAGGGAGAGACTTCAGTCCATAACCTGACCTCCTCCTCCTCATGTTTTCAGCAGTCAGGACCCAGTACTAGTAACTGTGACTTCCAAGGCCAGTCCTCGTGCCTACAACTTAATCCAGTGTTCCTGTTCATTCTTCATGATTCCGCCCAGGTGACATCTCTCCAAGGGGCCATTCTTAACTGTCATGGCCAGGTTAGATGGTCCCCAAATGCTCCCACAGTACTGTCTTTCCACATACTCCCTTTTTTATATAGCAATGTTCTTATTACGTGCCCCACTTCCTAACATGGTCTTCCCTGGTGGCTCAGTGGTAAAGAACCCACCTGCAGTGCACGAGCCTCAGGAAACACAGATTCGATTCCTGGCTTTGGAAGATCCCCTGGAGGAGGGCATGGCAGAATTCTTGCCTGGAGAATCTCATGGACAGAGGAGCCTGACAGGCTGTGGTCCATAGAGTCACAGAGTCAGACTCAACTGAAGTGACTGAGCACGCATGCACACCTTCTTCACAAGACTATGAAATCCATGTTATTACCACCACCATCCTTCATAAACAGACAAGTTGGTTGGAGCTCAGAGAAATTAAGTAACTTCCCTAAGGTCAGGATGTGCAGATCCAAGATTTAAACCTGCCTTACCCTGGTCTCAGTCCAAATCTCTTCATTTTCCCCATTTCAAACTGTTTTCTACAACAAATAGATTGCTAAAGTGCCCCCATAGGAAACATGTTTTCTCTAAAGTGAACCTTAAGCTGGACACTCAAGAGTAGTCCCAAGGGTCCTGGGGCAATGGAATATTCTGCCTTTCAAAGAGAATGATCTTATAATTCACAAGTTTGCCTTTCAATTAACCGAGGACTGTGACTCTTTATTTAATGTTATTTCTACATAATCTAATTTCAGCTGCAGGTTAATGGACCCGTGGGGAGTTATTGCTACTTCAGTTTCAAAAGCATTCAGCAGCATTCCCAGATTATTGGTCATTAATGGAATCACCCAGCTGTTTTGACTTTCTCCAGATCCTTTTTGAGGTGACCTTAGAGGAAAGGACAAAAACAGACACCAAGGGACTCACTCTTAGGATAGCGGGACTTGCTGAACTCTTATCTACTTCTGCCAGCCCTGTGACCACACTGGATTCCAGGTACTAGAAAACCAAGGCTCATCACCAGACCCTACTTGTCCTAGACTATTATTCATGCAAATACACTTACTAAGCAGCTAATATGCCCAATATACCACACTAGTAGGAAATGGCAACCCACTCCAGTGTTCTTGCCTGGAGAATCCCAGGGACGAGGGAGCCTGGTGGGCTTCCGTCTATGGGGTCGCACAGAGTCGGACACGACTGAAGCGACTTAGCAGCAGCAGCAGCAGCAGCAGCAGTATGGTTGGACACATAGAGATTAGTCAAGTATGGTGTGAAGTAAGAATCCCACTCAGTTGGGATAATCACTAAAACTGTAGCTTCCTATTAACTTGTGCAGGGTTCATGTACAGTTTCATCACAGTGCTTATTATTGCTTATTTATTCATCCAAGTAATATGGACGGAAAATCCAACATGAATTAGGTCCCTTCTGATGGTAACTTCTGATGAGTCCAACCTTGTAAGAGCTCATTGTCTCCTGAGGGATACAGAGAAATTAATAGGTAGTGACCGTTCAAGGAGATAAGTCAGCAAAGTTGGAAGCATCGGAGATTATGAGAGCATAGAGGAGTCATTCATGTTCAGGATTGAGGAGTCAGGCAATCTTCCCAGAGAATCTTATGATTTCATCAAAGTTTAGACCTGAGGGTGAACGGGTTGTTGTTCAGTTGCTCAGTCGTGTCCAACTCTTTGCAACCCCACGGACTGCAGTGTGCCAGGCTTCCCTGTCCTTTGTCATCTTCCAGAGTTTGCTCAAACTCATGTCCATTGAGTCAGTGACACTATCCAACCATCTTATCCACTGTCGCCCCCTCCTCCTCCTGCTGTCAATATTTCCAAGCATCAGAGTCTTTTTCAATGAGTTGGCTCTTTGTGCCAGGTGAACAGGAGTCAGCCCCAAGAATCAGCCAGGAGATAGAGGGGGAGAATGTTTGGTTGGAGGACCAGCATGAGAAGAAACATAGGATGAGAAAGAAAAGGTCACAGTGGGGAAATTACAGTGGTTAATGTGCCTTAAGTAGAGTTCAGAGTAAAGACAATAGTAAAGAGGAATGGAAAAAGCCTGTGCAGAACGTAGACGTTCTCAAAAGTCCATGGAAGAGATTGATTTTCATCCTGTAGATAATGAAGAGTGTGTGGAGGTTCTCATAGGTGAGTGATGTGAGTAGATTCAGATTTTTGACAAATCATCCAGCTGCCCTATGCAGATCTGATTTGGGCATTGAAAAGGGGAGTTTGGAGGAACTAGACCAAGACAGTGACCAGAGCTACTGAGGAAGCACTAAAGATGAAGAGAAAGGGGACCGATGTGAAGAAAAATTTGGATTAGTGTCAACAGAAGATATGAGAAGTGAGATGAGTTTCTGTAACTTCAGATATTTGACTTTCAGAGAAATACAAGCTAGAAACTTTAACCCACCTCAAGCCCAGATTTCCACCTTTTGTGAATGACTGACATGCAAGTTAATCAGGTTTGGTAAAGCGTCTGTCTACAATGCAGGAGACCTGGGTTCAATCCCTGGGTTGGGAAGATCCCTTGGAGAAGGAAATGGCAATCCACTCCAGTACTATTGCCTGGAAAATCCCATGGACAGAGGAGTCTGGTAGGCTACAGTCCATGGGGATGCAAAGAGTCGGACACGACTGAGCGACTTCACGTTCACGACTTCACGTTCACGACATGCAAGTTAATCAGGTTTTTCCATATTAAGGAATATAAGATCAAAGCTATTCTACTCAAGATTGTATATATTTAATAATATTTGAAGAATAAAGAATTTGGGGATCTACTAGCACAGATGGCTTTGATTGTAGTCTACGGGGGTGATTCAGGATCCAGTAGGTCATGGAAAAATGTCCCCGAATGATGACAAGGTAAACGAACATCTTTATTTTAATGAGTGTACAAGCTTTGTTTTCATGGATTTTAAAATTATGCCTCATTTGTGCAATATTTAGTTTGCTTTAGAAATGAAAAAAAAATCTTGGTTCCTCAAAGGCATGGTGGTGATAAAGATTGGTGACCTGTTTCATTGTATTCCACTTATAAAATGGCTTCACAATTGCACAGAAGCTACTGGAAGCAGAATGTCTTAACAGATTTTTAAAAGTATGAAAAGTCTGCACTCTGGAGAAGATGATGTTTCACGTTTTCTGAAAATCACACCCCAGCTTTTGTACCACTAAGGTGTGAGCAGAAGTGGAAGGACACGTTGTCTGGAGGCCAACCGATGAGCTTTGAACACCTGTTTGCACCTAAGCCAGCTGCACAAGTTCGGGGAAATCACTCAGTCTTGGTAGTGTGCTGTCTTATCTGTGAAGTGAAGGTGGTGATGAGCGCCCACCTCACAGGGCAGCTGCAGGGTGTGAGTCAGAGCACTCTGTCTTCCCTGGTCCAATGCTGCATCGTCATCTGTTGGTGACGAGGCTACATCCTACCAAGCCTACTTTCCAGGCTGCCATAAGCTCGAGGGACCCACATGATCCTGGCTCCTGTTTAAATGCTCAATGTCTAGAGGGTGGGATCTTTAAGCACTCCTGTCACCTGGCTCCTACTGGCACTCCATGGAGTTGCCAGAATTCAATCAATCAAAAGGAATTTGACTTCTGTATTGTTCACTTGTAAAATGTAAAATGCACTATCTTTGGAAAAGGAGAAGAAAGCACTGTCAGGGTGATCTGTGGTTTGGAAAGAGGCTCTTTCTAGGTCACTTTCTGACATTGGTGTTGGGCTTCCCTGGTGACTCAGATGGTAAAGAAATCTGCGCAAAATGCAGGAGATCCAGGTTTGATTTCTGGGTTGGGAAGATCCCCTGGAGAAGGAAATGGCTACACACTCCTGTATTCTTGCCTGGAGAATCCCATGGACAGAGGACTCTGGTGAGCTACAGTCCATGGGGTCACAAAAAGTTGAAGACAAGCGACTAACACTCATTTTCACACTTTACTGATATTGGTATTACCCAAACAGTAGCCTAACGAGTTCTGCCATCACACTGTCCCCCAGAGACCCCTGCGTCCTACCCCTCACCCTCGGCTACTGCTCACTCCTAACCCCACTGCCCCACTCTTCTGCTGCCCCGATCTGGGCCATCAGGAGTGAGTTGCTAAGACAAAAACAGAGGAAAGAAATCAGAGATTGACAACTTGACTTAATCTACTTGAAATATTCTCAGAGACAGGGTAGGGGGATATTTAATAGGTGATTAAAAGAAGAGGTGCCTCAATAGTATCTCTGAAGACTACATCTGTGCCCACCCCCACCCCCCCCCCCCCCTGGTTCAACTCTTTGTATCTTCTCACAAGAACCCTTTCAACAGCATCCTAAGCTTTCTCTCTTTCCCCACAGTTCTAGCGTTTCCCTCCCACACAGGTCTGAATTTTCCACACCCGTCCCAAGCACTCCCCTTATGCAGACCCAGTGGCAAATCCCAACTCTGCCACGTGGCTCCTGCGGTCCTCCCCTGACAGATTTGTTGCAAAGAGCAGTAACAATGCAGCTCAGACACAGGGCGGCCATGCAAGAAATGATAGCTCGTATTATTTAAAAATGAAAGCTCCTGGCTCTGATGGCTTTCCATGCTCAGCCTCTTGACTACCTCTCAATTATCTCACTCTCCAACTCTGAACTACTGTCCAACTAGGTCAGCTGGGGGGCCCAACATGTATAAAAGGATGAACCTGAGGTTCTGAGGGACCAGAATGGGTGGCTGCAATGGGGCTTACCAACCATTTCATGAGCATTTCACGTGAGCATTTCTGACCAATGGATTGTGAGAGGTGTCTGGTGTCAGGGAGATGCATGATCTTCTAGTTTTCTTTCTCCATCACAGCACCTTTGCTGAAATGCAACCATGAGATCCAAAAGCCCAGCTTGCTAAGTCACTGAGTGAAGGAAAACTGGCCTGGAGAGTCTCTGGGACTCTGCATGGCTAAGCACCCAATCTTTGCTATGCTGTGCTGCTTAGATTTAGGGCCTGTTTGTTACTATTGCATAACTATCCTACCCTAACTAACATATAGGTGAAATATTTATTAAATAGTTGTTATTCCCGACTTTACACAAGGCCATTATAATAAAAGATAACAACGATACCCATGAGCACTGTTTTCATTTAGTGAACTAATGATGAAGTACTGCATCAACAGACGATTACAACACAGATATGTGTGTGCATGCTCCGTCGTGTCTGACTCTTTGCAATCCTGTGAACTGTAGCCTGCCAGGCTCCTCTGTCCATGGGATTTTCTAGGCAAGAATACTGGTGTGGGCTGCCATTTCCTCCTCCAGGGGATCTTCTCAATCCAGTGATCAAACCTGAGTCTCCTGTATTGGCAGGCACATTCTTCACCATTGAGGCACCTGAGAAGTCCAGAGTGGTATGTACTCAAATACAATTTGCTCTAGGAGAATAGAACAAGAAAATTCAATACAGTCCGGGGTCAGGAAAACTGTCTTAAAGGAAGTAGCATCTAGTCAGAACCTAAGGAATGAATGACAGGGGACACGCTGGGTTGTTTTGAGGATTAGGTGACATTCATTATGAATGTCACGGTCAATAAATAATTCCATCTTTGACCTTTACTTTTCAAGTCCTTTAACCCAGACCTAGTCACTTCTTTCCAGAAAAATGTAAAAGTCTTTCCCTTTAATTATTAGCACACAAAATCCTCTTTCTACAATGAATTTCCTTTACTTGGAATTCTAGAATATCCAGACTTACTTTAGTACAGTCATCCTATATTTTTTGGGCTTCAGAGAGAGTACAGACGAAGCATGAGTCATTCCATCTTGTGACTTAGGGAATGTGTCTTAGAGACTGAGTCATAAAATTATAAAGTCGTGGAACATTTGGATGGAAGACCAAAGGGAGAAAAAAAATAAAAGTTCTTCTTGGCATATGAATTATCTTGAAACAGATTTGTAATAGGATGCTGAAACTGAAGCCTCTAATAAGCACCATGAGATAACAGATGAGAAATTCAAAGCCAGATCTCTGGGTAAAGAATTTGCAAAGAAAATGCCAGAGGACCTGTCCCAGAGATCGAGGACCCTCTTCCTCATTGAGAGTTTAAAGAGAGTTAAGCGAAACAGAAGGAAAATTGTCAAGGAGCTTTCTTTAGAGATACTGTTATATTGATGCATCCCAACTAAAGTGTGTCAAGACCTTTCAGTGGAATCATTCTAAGAAATTTGAAGTATGTTCCCTATATCTGAGGTCTGATTCCCAGACAGGAAATGCAGAGGGTAGAAGAGGGCTGGTAAGCTGCTTTGAGGGTAGGACTTCGGGAATCCTACTATGCAGGGACTCAGTGTTTCTGGAGCAGAAGATGTTGGTGTTCCCCATGAGACAGTGTGGGATTCTTTGCAGTGAGGGAAAGCCAGGGCAGGAATATTTCAACTCATTGGGCTCCCCAGGGTGAATGGAATTCTATCATCAAGAGCCTGAGTTCCAGACTTCCCCGGTAGTACAATGAATAGGAATCTGCCTGCCAGTGCAGGGCACATGGGTTCAGTCCTTGGTGGGGGAAGACTCCACATGCTGCGAGGCAACTAAGCCCATGCACTACAACTACTGAACCAAGACACTGCAAATACTAAAGCTCGTGCACCTCGAGCCTATACTCTGCAAGAAGAGAAGCTACCACAGTGAGAAGCCTGTGCACAGCAAAAAAAAAAAAAAAAAAAAAGAGTAGTCACACTTGCTGCAACTAGAGAATGCCCAGCATAGCAACAAAGAACCAGCCCAACCAAAATATAAATTTTAAAAAAGAAGAGCCTGGGTTCCTAGGGTCTGAGTTGCTTCCAGCTGGATGAGGGGAGCCTCACGGGGGGTTCTCAGTGGTAGGATTTCTGAGATCCTCAAATGCTGATACTCCTGCCAGGTCCTGGGGTGCTGGGGCAGCCAATAGTGGTGCCATCCCAAGAGGGCATTCTCTTCTCTTACCTCTCCTCCCCTCCCATCCTGAGGGGTCAGAAGCTACTGAGAAGCTGTGGTTTTGGAAACTGATAAAGCACAAGTCAGAAGAAAGACAAGTTGGTCCAGAAGTCCCCAGCTTTCCCTTCATGGACTTCCACCCTAAAAACATATGAGCTGGGATAAGCAGGAAGTTGTTCAGTCACCAAGTCGTGGGTGACTCTCTATGACCCCATGGACTGCAGCACACCAGGCCTCCCTGTCCCTCACCATCTCCTGGAGTCTGCCCAAGTTCATGTACATTGAATCAGTGATGCCATCCAACCATCTCATCCTCTGTCATCCTCTTCTCCTTCTGCCTTCAATCTTTGCCAGCATCAGGGGCTTTTCCAATGAGTCAGCTGTTTGCATCAGGTGGCTAAAATATTGGAGCTTCAGCTTCAGCATCAGTCCTTCCAATGAGTATTCACGGTTGATTTCCTTTAGGACTGACTGATTTTATCTCCTTGCTGTCCCAGCAAACTCTCAGGAAGTAGGAAGACTCACTATGAAATCTTGTTTAGATTTTTGGCTCACACCTTTGACTGGACACTTAATTTCTGAGACTTAAAATGGCTATGGAAATGCCAATTACCTGAGAGTCATCAGAAAAGTCTTGGACTTAACCTTATTTTCTTCCAAAGGCAGAAGTTGCCCCATTAGATACATTTTAAAGAAGTGGTGGGAGAACCAAGCACAAGTGCATTTTAATTGCTTCACAAGCTGTGCTTGTTCAGCCTTCATCTCATAAAGGATTTTCAAGCATCTCTTTGAAACTGCAGGGAAGAAGTAATTTTTTAAGATCCTTAAAAATTACTTAAAAATAAAAATGGCAAATGGATGCCAACTGTATTGGGCTCCTTCCCTGGTGGCTCAGTGATAAAGAATCCACCTGCCACTGCAGGAAACATGGATTTGATCCCTGATCCGGGAAGACCCCTGGAGAAGGAAATGGGAACCCACTCCAGTACTCTTGTCTGGAGACCTCATGACAGAGAAGCCTGGCAGGCTACAGTCCATGGGATCACAAAGAGTTGGACATGACTTAGCAACTGAACAACAACAGTCATTCACTTAGGATGTACAAAATGTCCCTTGTGTTTGCTTGATTTAGTATCAATTCTCATGCCTTCCTTTTAGGAACTTCAGTTTGTCAGCCTGAAATTCTCATCCAAGAAGATTTTTAGGAACAGAATCCTCCAGATTGGGCACTGCAGGGTAAGGAAATCATGTGAATGACTCTTGTGCTGCCCACTTTTATTCTGAGCCACTTTTAGGGTTTCTGAGCCCTGTCTCTTGCTATAACCTGGATTAAGCTATAACCTTTGCATTGCCCAGTCTACACATAAGTCATTTCTCATCACATGTGCATCAAAAAACAAGCCAATGCACACACACACTCCAAACTACCTCCTCCTCTGTCATCAAAAATCAACTCTTAAAACTTGAAAGATAGTTTGTTTTTGAGTATTATTTCTGAAGACTGTTTAAGATTACAGAGAAATACATCACATATACCAACGTCCAGACCTAAATTTCTTCTTTCAGCTTCTTTGAATTTTCTCAGATTTCCTTTCCTAAAGCAGCTGTCATCTCTCTCCATTGGCCAGAACCCTGCTCCCATTCCATACCCCATCTGCTTACACACACTGTTCCTGGTTTGGCTGAACAAAAGCTCAGTCTCCGCCCTGGGCTTATCCTGGGCTACTGAGATCCTCAGGCAATCCCAGGGACACTGAGGGGTGGATGTGGTTGGGGCAGGAGGTGGGTTCCTGGGCATCAATACTGCTTGGGTGCTTAGGGTGCCTTTCTTCTTTTTCGGAAATGACTGCATCATGCCTCTGAATTTTCCTTTCCTGAGGGTTTTTCCCCCACAACCCTGTTCTAGCTGATGGAAACTACAGAAAGACTAGGTGCAGCTCCCATGAAATGGGTCTTCACATTAGTGGAGCCTCTAGAAGGGGAAAAGATTTCCTCTAACTTTGACCTCATAGGCAAATTAGTTCCTGTCACAGTGTACTACCAAGAAATAGGAACTCTGTCTCCCTCCTTTTTTGAAAGCAAAATATTGCCAATAATTTTGCCAATTCAATTAAGTGAAAATATTCTTTGTTCCTCAGAATCTGGCCCTGCTAACCAGCCCACATTCTCTCTTTTATCCATCTTCCTTACTGAATACACATGGTGGTTTATAACTGAAAATGCACGAACATGCAGAAACCCAGGGAAGCTGGCAACTTCTTTTAATGTGTAAATTGTGTTCAAAAAGTAAGTACACCTTGGCATTCTCAAAAGTCATGCTCCCTTGCCATCAGCTGCAGGAACAGAACTAAATTATAAATTAAAGCCAGTTGCCAAGTATATATATACACACACAAAGGCATTCAGTCCACAAGTGCATCCTAATTTGGGACCTTATTATGGGGGCCAGTGACAAATAGTTCTGCAAACTTTCAGGAAAGCAAAAGAGCAAGAAAAGTAGAATACATTTGGAGAGGTAAAATTAAATGGTATTTCATTACAAATGGCCATCTGAAGAAATTCAGATTGGGGACATCGGTCTTCAAAGAGTTCAAAGTTGGCAATAAAAAATAAAATCTATATCCACTTAAAAGAACCAAATATTTTTAAAAAATACAGCTTAAAAAAATCATCTTCTTTCTCAGCACTGACAAACTCATTTCTTGGCCAGTTCTGTGTAAGAAGGCTGCCACAGCTTGCATTTTGCATGAGGGACACATTTTCAAAAAACTCTATCAACTAGTTTTTATTATCTAATTTTATATCATTTTGTCAACAAAGGTCATATAGTCAAAGCTATGGTTTTTCCAGTGGTCATCTACAGATGTGAGGGTTGTGCCATAAAGAAGGCTGAGAATCAAAGAATTGATGCTTTTAAACTGTAGTGCTGGAGAAGACTCTTGAGAGTTCCTTGGACTGCAAGGAACCCAAAACAGCCAATACTAAAGGAAATCAACCCTGAATATTCATTGGAAGGACTGATACTGAAGGTGAAACTGCAATACTTTGGCCACCTGATGCAAAGAGCTGACTCATTTGGAAAGACCCTGATTCTGAGAAAGACTGAAGGCAAAAGGAGAAGAGGGCAGCAGAGGATGAGATGGTTAAGTAGCATCATGGACTTGATGGACATGAATTTGTGTAAACTCCAAGAGATAGTGGAAGACAGAGGAACCTGGCAAGGTGAAGACCATGGGGTAGCAAAAAGTTGAACATGACTTAGCGGCTGAACATCAACGACAGTTTTAGTTAGTGACACCCCATTCTGTTGCCCTGCCCAAGTAGCCAGTACTGAATATAGAAAGAGGCAATGAGAAATCCTCTGATCTAATTAGAGTCAGAACTAATCTTCGTCAGAGAAATCTGCAGGAATACATCATGGCAGGGTGGTGATGGAGAGCAGGGAATGTGGGGTGGGTGGCCCAGGGCACCATCTCACTCCAAAGAGCTGTGTGCCCATCTGGAAAGCAGGGCATGTTGGGGGCAGTTCTGGGAGGGGTCTCTCTAGTATCTCCTCAGCCCCTGTCCTCTGCCATCACCACTGCTCCTTGAAACAAATTGTACATGATCCAGACTCTTTGGATAGCCCCAAAAGGAACAGTAAGTAAACTCCAGGGAAGAACCTTAGCGCTCGATGGGAGAAATTCTATGATTGATTCTCGGCTTTGAAAGAGTTTCCACCAATCAGAAGTTGGTTTTTAAGTCATAACTAATTGTTTCCTCTTCCTAGATTACTCATCCTTGGGTATAAATCAGCAGATGATAAATGCAAAGCAGGAGACAGCAATAAAACACTATCAAATGGAGCTTCTGCAGCAGACACTGCTGGCTGGCTGACCAATGACCAGCTCCCGCATCCTTCTGTGTCAAAGAAGAGCCCACCTCTCCTGACAGCCAGAAAGTGCTGGATCTTTGCTTTTGAGCTTTCCTGGCAGCGAGGGGTGTTCGTGGAAATCAATCTGGGCTAATGACATGTAAAGGAAAGTTTGCTGTGTTTGGAGGAGACTTTCAGAAAATACTCCTCCCTGCCCCATGATTAAAATGCTGCTGTTTAGTCATTAAGCTGTGTCTAATTCTTTTGTGACCCCATGGACTGTAGTCCACCAGGCTCCTCTGTCCATGGGATTTCCCAGGCAAGAATACTGGCATGGGTAGCCATTTCCTCCTCCAGGGGATCTTTTAGACCCAGGGATCAATCCCATGTCTCCTGCAGTGGCAGGCAGATTCTTCACCACTGAGCATACTAGGGAAGTCCCATGATAAAAATAGATTTTATTTTAAAAAGCAGCATGCCTCCCTTTTCCTTTTGGATTGCCACCTTAGGGCTGTGTGTGGTGACGCAGTTCATGCACAAAGCTCATCAGCTCCGAGAGGAGGGAACAGGTGGGTTCTTGACGGCACTGACCAGGTGCTGAGTCAGAACTGGAACCACCAGCTACTGGACACATTGTTATTCAAAACAAGACCTCACCTTGAAGCCACGATTAGTGAAATCATCTGCTGTTTTTAGCTGAATGCATCCTAACTAGGATGATTATTTAATAGGTTACCTGTTGCTTTGGTCACCCACGAGACTATTGTTTAAGTAGAACTCTTACAGAGCCTTTGTTAATGTTGAGGATTGTTGGTAAGTCTGCACTGTTACCTCTGGGAACACCATGAAAAAAACTAATGTTCTTGTTTTCCAGAGAGAAGGAGCTAAAAGGACAGAATCCTATCTCAGCTTCTTTCTAGCTCTGCAACCTTGGGCAGGTCCTTAGCACCCTGGAACTCAGTGTGCTCATCTGTAATATGAAGCTTATCACCAGGACTTACTCCAGCTCCTGGGGGGTTGAATGAACTAATGCTGATAAGGCGCCAAGCACAGTGCCTGGCGTGCAGGGAGAATGCAGCCCCCGCTGTGCTATCGCCTCTGTTCCCCACCTGCGGGGGTGTGAGAGTGTCCAGTGGTTCTGAGTTGCTGGTAGACCAACTAGCTCTTGTTTTCCCTTACATGTTAAAGTAAGGACCACCCACCTGGACCTCTTAGCAAAGGAAGACCCAGTGTGAATCCTTCGAGAGGCTAGAGGGCTATGAGAGAGAAGTTCAACTTTCAAACCATCACTTAAGGCTATTCTACTCTGAGTCCTGTCACTTTTCTCATCTTATTTCTGGGAGTTGCTAAAAAAGGACTCAGTGCTAGAGCCATTCTTGGGTCTTACCCGAGTCCCCCTCTTCTGTGATTCCTCATGCATTTGTCCAGGCTGCTCCCAGGCCTGGGGCATCATTCACCATCACCTGGCGACTTCTGTTTCTTCACCTCCTAGGAGCCTCATTTCTCACTCTGTAGACTCTGCTGGCCCCCATCATAGAACCCATCACGGGTTTGATTTCTCCCCCTACGAAATTGTCTCTTCAGTCCCAACACATATCTTGCCTGTATCAAGTAGTAAATAAATCTTGGTTGAATGACAACATACCCATAAGATTAAACTCAGTGGTAAGTCATAAGATTAAACTCAGTGGTAAGTAAACACTATTCTATGTGATTGTATACTTGATCTAGCAAAGTTATTTCTATTTTTTTTCTGTGAGATAAACCTGATTGTTTATTATCTCCACCAGAATTTTTTTTTTTTCTGAGAACCTTCTGCTTTATTGCTGTAAGGAGAATAGACTACCACCACTTTGCTAGAGTAAAATTGTGCAAAGAAACACAACATATGTTTAGCAATTGAAAAGTAACAATTAATAATTCATGAATTAGAGCAGAATTCATAATGGAAATTCAGAAGTGAGTGGTGATAAAGGCATTACATGTTAAATTATGAGTAATGTAATCTAAAAGGTACTTAGATGGAAATATATTGTCTTAACATATGTATTAGAAAAAAAATGAAATCTTAAGCTACTTATTTAATACAAAAACTAAAAGTAAAGTACCATAGAATAAACTGAAAGAAACTTTAAATAAAATCAGGATAAAACCAAGAGTGATTAAATAGAAAATAAGGACACGGTAAGGAGATTTGTTTTCAAAAGCGTATTTCATTGAAAAGATCCACAAAATAGCTCTCTGACAAGATTGCTCAAGAAAGAAAAACACAAATAAACAATATTTAGAATGATAAAGGAAATATGCTGCAGTTTTAGAGACATTTTAGCAATCATTAAACCATGGTGTGAAGAGTCTTATGACAATCATTTTGATAACTAAGATGGGATTAATATTTTCAGAAAAATGAAAATTATCCAAATTGACTCAAGAAGACATAGAAAACCTCAATTGACCATTCAGGAAATTAAATTTGTGGTAAAAGAATCTGCCCACCCTCCAAAGAAAATCAAGATAATTTCAAGTTTTACCAAACCTAGGAATGCATCAGATCAGATCAGATCAGATCAGTCGTTCAGTCGTGTCCGACTCTTTGCGACCCCATGAACCGCAGCATGCCAGGCCTCCCTGTCCATCACCAGCTCCCGGAGGTCACCCAGACTCATACCCATCGAGTCAGTGATGCCATCCAGCCATCTCATCCTCTGTCGTCCCCTTCTCCTCCTGCCCTCAATCCCTCCCAGCATCAGAGTCTTCTCCAATGAGTCAACTCTTCGCATGAGGTGGCCAAAGTACTGGAGTTTCAGCTTTAGCATCATTCCTTCTAAAGAAATTCCAGGATTGATCTCCTTCAGAATGGACTGGTTGGATCTTCTTGCAGTCCAAGGGACTCTCAAGAGTCTTCTCCAACACCACAGTTCAAAAGCATCAATTCTTCGGCGCTCAGCCTTCTTCACAGTCCAGCTCTCACATCCATACATGACCGCAGGAAAGACCATAGCCTTGACTAGGCGGACCTTTGTTGGCAAAGTAATGTCTCTGCTTTTGAATATGCTATCTAGGTTGGTCATAAACTTTCCCTAATACAAGCTTTTCTAGAGACTAGAAAGGAGGAAACTAGCTGAGAGAAGGGGCTTCCCAGGTGGCTCAGTGGCAAAGAATCCACCTGCCAAGCAGGAGATGAGGGTTCAGTCCCTGAGTGGGGAAGATCCCCTGGAGGAGGAAAGGATAACCCACTCCGGTATTCTCGCCTAGGAAATCCATGCACAGCAGAGCCTGGCGGGTTACAGTCCATGGGGTCAGAAAAGAGTTGGATAGGACTTAACGACTAAACAACAGCAAAGTTGAGAGAAAAGGGTTAATAAAAACCTTCTCTTCCTAGATGGATAAATTTGACCATGTTATAACCCTGAACTCCTGATAAAGGTGAAAGAGAGCTCTGTTCCAGGCAATGTAATTTACAGTTAGGGAAGCACAAGAAACCCCATGATTGATGAGCTGCTTCATTCCTGGGAGGACTGTGGATAGATGCTATAGGATGTGGATAGATGCCACCTGGCAGGATGCTATAATCTGGGCTTTCTGTGCAGAGCAATCTCTACCTGGGCTTGTCTCTTATGGAAATAAAGAAGCTATGGCTACAGAACTGTTACAGCTAGCTATGTGAGTTCTTATTTCAGATAAGAGCTCCTAAATCCACTCAGGTGGTCTCTCTGCCTTCGCCTGAGTCATCACTGGGGTGATCTGAGGATAGTCGGTGACTGCTATGTCAGTGACTGCCAAGACTCGCACCTGAGAGAGATGTCCTGCTTATAGGTGTGTCTGACCTGCAGGCTTCAGTGTCACCTGGTGGCGGGTGTACCCTGTGGATTCAGCTCGAGAGTCTAAAGATCCAATTGAAAACGAAGACCACCGTTCGTGGAGGTTATGCTATGCTAAGTCACTTCAGTCGTGTCCGACTCTGTGTGACCCCATAGATGGCAGCCCACCAGGCTCCACCGTCCCTGGGATTCTCCAGGCAAGAACACTGGAGTGGGTTGCCATTTCCTTCTCCAATGCATGAAAATGAAAAGAGAAAGTGAAGTCGCTCAGTCATGTCTGACTCTTAGCGACCCCATGGACTGCAGCCTACCAGGCTCCTCCGTCCGTGGGATTTTCCAGGCAAGAGTACTGGAGTGGGGTGCCATTGCCTTCTCGTGGAGGTTACAAGACCCAAATTGAGAGGCCAGTCTAAACTTGATACAAAATAGAGAAGGATCAGAGTGGAAAGTAAATTATTGGCAGTGTCACATTTGAACAAAGAGGCAGACATCCTGCTATTATTGTGGAGCACACACAGAGGTCTCACTTTCATACTTGCATTTGGGCAGTTCTTTAAGGTGGTCCATGGATACAGAACTGGATTCATGGAGAGACAATACTGTGTTCTAGCCCCTCCTCTTCTCATCACTAAATAGAGGACTTTGATCAAGTCACAATTTAGCTTCTTGGACCTCAGGAAACCTCAGAATGATACCTTTCTGGGAGGTTACTGTAGCAGTTCTATGAGATAAACTATGTGTGAGCTTGTTGCTTCTTATGTTATAAATCATTCAACTAGGTTTGGCTGGTGTTTAATTCAGGCTGAAGAATGGAGATAAAATCTAAAGACGGAAATACAAAAGGTCTGGGGAGAACAGAGTAAAGGGGTGGATTTTGAGTAATTTTGTAGAATGAAAGATGGTCATGTTGGAGAAAAACCCAAAGAATTTCCAGACCAAGAAAAGGGCACTTACTTAAGTTGACTTGAGCCAAGGGTTTTACACAGTTGCAACGGTCTGTTGTCCATTTCTGAACACAGTTGTAAGCAGCTTGTCCCTGGGAGGGGACAGGAGCCAGTGAATGGCCATAAAGTCTACGCTGGATTCTATACCTGCTCAACCAGAGTAGAGAATGTGGAGGGGCTGTACACAGGCGATAGTCTGTATTGTAATGAGAGCCAGTTTGGGCGTATAGCAGGGGAGCTTTCTGAACCTCACCGCTTTCTGCAGAAAATGGAAGTTACCCATCTCTTGCAAACCCTGGGAGGAGAAGGGATACGTTTAAGAAACCAAACACTGTGTCTGACCCTGTTGGGAGTATAATAATTGGTGCCTGTTTGGAATATTACTGCTAATGCCACAGTACATTTGGACAGCAGGTTGAAACAGCACAGTTTCCCTCCTTCTGAGTCCCCACTACTTCAAAAATTTTCAACCCCAAATGCAGCCTGTTCCTGTGCTTGGACCCTTTGGAGCTGAAGCAGTTCACCAGCGTTAATGTGCCTCAGAATTCTTAACAGAGCTTTTTAACAAGCACAGCAGATAGAGCCCACCCAGACCTACTTAAACTAGAGTCTCTGGAGTGGAACTTTTTCTAACCTTGTAACAAAGGTAATTGCAGTCACAGCTAGGGCAGAAAACTCAAGCTAGGAGCCGGTGGATTGAAACATTGCATTTCCAGCCTTCCCTGTTAGAAGGCAAATGTCACCCAGGACAGGTAAAAATGAAGGCATAGCCCACCTTTCACACCGAAATACAGTCATTGGTGGGATTATTTGTTATCAGTCAAGGGGACGAGGAGGAGATTCCTAGGATGTGTTAGAGGGAGCATGGAAGCTGTGAGTGAAATCATTCCGTTGTGCCCAACTCTTTGCGACTCCATGGACTGTAGCCTTCTAGGCTCCTCAGTCCATGGGAGTCTCCAGGAAAGAATACTGGAGTGGGTTGCCATTTCCTTCTCCAGGGGATCTTCCCAACCCAGGGATCGAACCCAGGTCTCCCATGTTGTGGGCAGACACTTTACCATCTGAGCCACCAGGGAAGCTCCAACACAGCCTCATCTATCCAACGAGGTTGTATTCCACAGAGTTGTTGACGGATTGAGTGACATGAGAGGTTGGTGCTCCATCCATCAGGTCTCCTTTCAGTGGATGGGTGAGGCAGGAGTGCTAGGAAGGGAGTGCCGTCAGGACACCCAAGCTGGATGGGGAGTGAGCCTGGGCTGTCTTCGTAGGTGGGAGCTTTGATCAGCAGTTTCATGGTACAAATGTGTCATGGAGAGAGGGCCTGCAGTCTGTGGAGCCTGTGTGGTGGGGAGAAAGGCAGAAAACAGGCAAAGAAATATGAGGCTTGCTGTTGTTCAGTCACTAAGTCACGTCCAACACTTTTGCAACTATAGCACGTGGACTATAGCCCGCCAGGCTCGTCCCTCCATGGGCTTCTCCAGGCAAGGATACCGGAGTGGGTTAGCATTCCCTTCTCCAGGAGATCTTCCTGACCCAGAGATCAAACCCATGTCTCCTGCACTGCAGGCGGACTCTGTTCTGCTGAGCCACCAGGGAGACAGCATGCCCTGCAACTGTTCCCCACCGATTTCCCAATGAAAACAAGCCTCATGGCTCAATGACTATGTTAGTTTCCTAGGTCCAATGTAACAAAATACATGAAAGGCTGGCTTAAACAACAAAAGGTATTCCCTCACAGCTCTAAAGGTCAGAAGTTCAAACTCAAGGGTCATGCTCATCCTGAAGACCCTAGGGAAGGATCCACTCCATGCTTTTTTTTGTAACTTCTGGTAGCCATCCATTCTCAGCCTTCCTTTAAAAAAAAAAAAAAAAAAAAAAAAAAAAACCTCTTATTTTACTGTTGTAAAGATTATCAATCATTTCTTGTGTCACCAAATTTTTAAAAAGTCAGCAGTTATTTGTATTTTCCTGAAACTACTCGGATTCAAGGTTCTTGGGTGAAGGTCAGATTAATTTTTTTTAAGTTTTATATCTATACAGTTCAAATTTTTTTCAATTAAGGTATAGCTGCTTTCCATACTGTTCATGGGTGGTATGAAAAGCAACTATAGGGAGGTGGTCCTAGGATGGCGGAGGAATAGGACGGGGAAACCACTTTCTCCCCCACAAATTCATCAAAAGAACATTTAAATGCTGAGTAAAATCCACAAAACAACTTCTGAATGCCGGCAGAGGACATCAGGCACCCAGAAAAGCAGCCCATTGTCTTCGAAAGGAGGTAGGAAAAATATAAAAGACAAAAAAAGAGACAAAAGAGGTAGGGACGGAGCTCCGTCCCTCTGTCCCGGGAAGGGAGTCTTAAAAGAGAGAAGTTTCCAAACACCAGGAAACGCTCTCACTGCCGAGTCTGTGCCGAGCCTTGGAAGCACAGAGGGCAACATAACAGGGAGGAAAAATAAGTAAAGAATTAAAACCCACAGATTAGGAGCCCAATGGTAACTCCCCCAGCAGAGAAGCAGCACAGATGCCTGCATCCGCCACTAGCAAGCGGGGGCTGGGCAGGGAGGTGCGGGCTGCATTGCTTAGAGTACTGATCAGGCAGAATGCCCCCGAGGGTATTCAGAGCGAACTAATTTGGGCTAGCAAACCAGACTGTGGGATAGCTACCAGGCAAAAAGCCCTAAGACACCACCAGGCCCGCTCACAGAACAAAGGGCGGAGCAGAACTAGCTGGCTGCAGACCATACCCCTCCGGTGACTGGCAGTCAGAGCCGGAAGCAGGCAATCACAGCCCCAGAGAGACGTTATCTACCAAACTGCAAGAAGGCTTCTTTGCTAGTAAGCAAAGACTTCTTGGGGTTCTGAACAGTCATCCGCCTGAGAAGGTATGCCAGTTGTACACTCAGAAAACTGAGCAGCAGGGACGGGAGAGGCGCTAAGTCGCAGTGACTCCCTCAGCAAATACCTCATCACCCGAGCTGCTCTGAGCTGGGAAGGGCACGAAACACAGGCCCAATGGAGTCTGCGCCTCTGAGGACTACCTGAGTGCCTGAACCTGAGCGGCTTAGACCTGGGAGGTGCATGTAGCCCGGGGCCGGCCTCGGACAGTTCCCAGTGGAGCAACCTAGAGCCTGAGCTATGTGGGCAGAGAGGGTGCATGTGCCGTGACTGGGGGCAGGCCCAGTGTGGCTGAGACACTACGAGCACACGCCAGCGTTATTTGTTTGCACTGTCGCTCCCTCCCCACAGCGCGACTGAACAAGTGAGCCTAAAAAAGTGTCCACCACCGCCCCCTTGTGTCAGGGCGGAAATCAGACACTGAAGAGACCAGCAAACAAGCTAAAACCGAGGGAACCGCCTTGGAAGTGACAGGTGCAATAGAGTAAAACCCTGTAGTTAGTACTGACTACATAGGAAGGGGCCTATAGATCTTGAGAAATATAAGCTGGACCAAGAAACTATCCAAAAATGAACTGACCCCACACTGCCCAAAACAACACCAGGAAAAGTCCTAGATATATTTTTACTATTTTTAAGATCATTCTTTCCTTTTTTTTTCTTCTCGTTTTCTTTTTTTCTCTTTTTTTAACTTTTGTTTAATTTTTAAGTCCTCTATTACTCCTTTAATTTTCATTTTTATAACCTACTATTACTTTTCAAAAAAAGACTATTTTGTAAAGCAAATTTCATATTTACATATATTTTAATAACTTTTGTGGCTTTGGTTTTTTTCTTCTTCTTTTCTTTAATATTGTATTTTTGAAAATCCAAGCTCTACTCTAGAATTTTAATCTTTGCTTTTTGGTATTTGTTATCAATTTTGTACCTTTAAGAACCCAATCTTCAGTACCTATTTTTACTTGGGAGCGAGATTACTGTCTTGACTGCTCTCTTCCCCTTTGGACTCTCCTTTCTCTCCACTAGATCACCTCTGTCTCCTCCCTCCCTCTGATCTTCTCTACCCAACTCTCTGAATTTCTGTGTATTCCAGACGGTGGAGGACACTTAGGGAACTGATTACTGGCTGGATCTGTCTCTCTCCTTTTCATTCCCCCTTTTGTCCTCCTGGCCACCTCTGTCTCCTTCCTCCCTCTTCTCTTCTCTGTATAACTCCATGAACATCTCTGACCGGTCCAGAGTGTGGAGCACACATAAGGAAGTGATTACTGGCTAGCTTGCTCTCTCCTCTTTTGATTCCACCTCATCTCATTCGGGTCACCTCTAACTCCCTCCTCTCTCTTCTCTTCTCCATGTAACTCTGTGAACCTCTCTGGGTGTCCCTCACTGTGGAGAAACTTTTCATCTTTAACCTAGATGTTTTATCAATGGTGCTGTATAGAAGGAGGTCTTGAGACTACTGTAAAAATAAGACTGAAAATCAGAAGCAGGAGGCTTAAGTCCAAATCCTGACAACATCATAGAACACCTGACTCCAGGGATCATTAAGCAATAGAAGCTCATCAAACGCCCCCATACCTACACTGAAACCAAGCACCACCCAAGGGCCAACAAGTTCCAGAGCAAGACATACACACAAATTCTCCAGCAACACAGGAACACAGCCCTGAGCTTCAATATACAGGCTGCCCAAAGTTACTCCAAATCCATTGATATCTCATAACTCATTACTAGACACTTCATTGCACTCCAGAGAGAAGAAATCCAGCTCCACCCACTAGAACACCGACACAAGCTTCCCTAACCAAGAAACCTTGACAAGCCATCGATACAACGCCACCCACAGCAAGGAAACTCCATAATAAAGAGAACTCCACAAACTGCCAGAATACAGAAAGGCTACCCAAAACTCAGCAATATAAACAAGATGAAGAGACAGAGGAATACCCAGCAGGTAAAGGAACAGGATAAATGCCCACCAAACCAAACAAAAGAGGAAGAGATAGGGAATCTACCCGATAAAGAATTCTGAATAATGATAGTGAAAATGATCCAAAATCTTGAAATAAAAATGGAATCACAGATAAATAGCCTGGAGGCAAGGATTGAGAAAATGCAAGAAAGTTTTAACAAGGACCTAGAAGAAATAAAAAAGACCCAATAGATAATGAATAATGCAATAAATGAGATCAAAAACACTCTGGAGGCAAAAAATAGTAGAATAACGGAGGTAGAAGATAGGATTAGTGAAATAGAAGATCAGATCAGATCAGTTGCTCAGTCGTGTCCGACTCTTTGCAACCCCATGAATCGCAGCACACCAGGCCTCCCTGTCCATCACCAACTCCCAGAGGTCACTCAGACTCACATCCATAGAGTCAGTGATGCCATCCAGCCATCTCATCCTCTGTCATCCCCTTCTCCTCCTGCCCTCAATGCCTCCCAGCATCAGAGTCTTCTCCAATGAGTCAACGCTTCGCATGAGGTGGCCAAAATACTGGCGTTTCAGCTTTAGCATCATTCCTTCCAAAGAAATCCCAGGGCTGATCTCCTTCACAATGGACTGGTTGGATCTCCTTGCAGTCCAAGGGACTCTCAAGAGTCTTCTCCAACACCACAGTTCAAAAGCATCAATTCTTAGGCGCTCAGCCTTCTTCACAATCCAGCTCTCACATCCATACATGACCACAGGAAAGACCATAGCCTTGACTAGGCAAACCTTTGTTGGCAAAGTAATGTCTCTGCTTTTGAATATGCTATCTAGGTTGGTCATAACTTTCCTTCCAAGGAGTAAGCGTCTTTTAATTTCATGGCTGCAGTCACCATCTGCAGTGATTTTGGAGCCCAGAAAAATAAAGTCTGACACTATTTCCACTGTTTCCCCATCTATTTCCCATGTAGTGATGGGACCAGATGCCATGATCTTCGTTTTCTGAATGTTGAGCTTTGAGCCAACCTTTTCACTCTCCACTTTCACTTTCATCAAGAGGCTTTTTAGTTCCTCTTCACTTTCTGCCATAAGGGTGGTATCATCTGCATATCTGAGGTTATTGATATTTCTCCCAGCAATCTTGATTCCAACTTGTGTTTCTTCCAGTCCAGCATTTCTCATGATGTACTCTGCACAGAAGTTAAATAAACAGGGTGACAATATACAGCCTTGACGTACTCCTTTTACTATTTGGAAACAGTCTGTTGTTCCATGTCCAGTTCTAACTGTTGCTTCCTGACTTGCATACAGATTTTTCAAGAGGCATATCAGGTGGTCTGGTATTCCCATCTCTTTCACAATTTTCCACAGTTTATTGTGATCTACACAGTCAAAGGCTTTGGCATAGTCCAGAAAGCAGAAATAGATGTTTTTCTGGAACTCTCTTGCTTTTTCGATGATCCAGAGGATGTTGGCAATTTGATCTCTGGTTCCTCTCCCTTTTCTAAAATCAGCTTGAACATCAGGAAGTTCATAGTTCACATATTGCTGAAGCCTGGCTTGGAGAATTTTGAGCATTACTTTACTAGCGTGTGAGGTGAGTGCAATTGTGCGGTAGTTTGAGCATTCTTTGGCATTGCCTTTCTTTGGGATTGGGATGAAAACTGACCTTTTCCAATCTTGTGGCCACTGCTGAGTTTTCCAAATTTGCTTGGCATATTGAGTGCAGCACTTTCACAGCATCATCTTTCAGGATTTGGAATAGCTCAACTGGAATTCCATCACCTCCACTAGCAAAAAGAATACCCAGCTGTGGATGTGTCTGGTGATAGAGAAGCAAAGTCCAATGCTATAAAGAGCAATATTGCATAGGAACCTGGAATGTCAGGTCCATGAATCAAGGCAAATTGGAAGTGGTCAAACAAGAGATGGCCAGAGTGAATGTCGACATTCTAGGAATCAGCGAACTGAAATGGACTGGAATTGGTGAATTTAACTCAGAGGACCATTATATCTACTACTGTGTGCAGGAATCCCTCAGAAGAAATGGAGTGGCCATCATGGTCAACAAAAGAGTCCGAAATGCAGTACTTGGATGCAATCTCAAAAACGACAGAATGATCTCTGTTTGTTTCCAAGGCAAACCATTCAATGTCACAGTAATCCAAGTCTATGCCCCAACCAGTAACGCTGAAGAAGCTGAAGTTGAACAGTTCTATGAAGACCTACAAGACCTTTTAGAACTAACACCCCCAAAAGATGTCTTTTTCTTTATAGGGGACTGGAATGCAAAAGTAGCAAGTCAAGAAACACCTAGAGTAACAGGCAAATTTGGCCTTGGAATATGGAATGAAGCAGGGCAATGACTAATAGAGTTTTGCCAAGAAAATGCACTGGTCATAGCAAATACCCTCTTCCAACAACACAAGAGAAAACTCTATCTCTATACATGGACATCACCAGACGGTCAACACCGAAATTAGATCAATTATATTCTTTGCAGCCAAAGGTGGAGAAGCTCTATACAATCAGCAAAAACAAGACCAGGAGCTGACTGTGGCTCAGACCCTGAACTCCTTATTGCCAAATTCAGACTTAAATTGAAGGAAGTAGGGAAAACCACTAGACCATTCAGGTATGACCTAAATCAAATCCCATATGATTATACAGTGGAAGTGAGAAATAGATTTAAGGGCCCAGATCTGATAGATAGAGTGCCTGATGAACTATGGAATGAGGTTCGTGACATTGTACAGGAGACAGGGATCAAGATCATCCCCATGGAAAAGAAATGCAAAAAAGCAAAATGGCTGTCTGGGGAGGCCTTATAAATAGCTGTGAAAAGAAGAGAAGCAAAAAGCAAAGCAGAAAAGGAAAGATATAAAAATCTGAATGCAGAGTTCCAAAGAATAGCAAGAAGAGATAAGAAGCCTTCTTCAGCGATGAATGCAAAGAAATAGAGGAAAACAACAGAATGGGAAAAACTAGGGATCTCTTCAAGAAAATCAGAGATACCAAAGGAGAATTTCTTGCAAAGATGGGCTCGATAAAGGACAGAAATGGTATGGATCTAACAGAAGTAGAAGATATTAAGAAGAGGTGGCAAGAATACACAGAAGAACTGTACAAAAAAGAGCTTCATGACCCAGATAATCATGATGGCATGATCACTGACCTAGAGCCAGACATCCTGGAATGTGAAGTCAAGTGGGCCTTAGAAAGCATCACTACAAAATAGAAGATAGAATGGTAGAAATAAATGAATCAGAGAGGAAAAAGCAAAACAAAATAAAAGAAATGAGGACAATCTCAGAGACCTCCAGGACAATATTAAACGCCACGACATTCGAATCATAGGAGTCCCAGAAGAAGAAGACAAAAAGAAGGACCATGAGAAAATACTTGAGGAGATAATAGTTGAAAACTTCCCTAAAATGGGGAAGGAAATAATCAGCCAAGTCCAAGAAACCCAGAGAGTCCCAAACAGGATAAACCCAAGGCGAAACACCCCAAGACACATATTAATCAAATTAACAAAGATCAAACACAAAGAATAAATATTAAAAGCAGCAAGGGAAAAACAACAAATAACACACAAGGGAATTCCCATAAGGATAACAGCTGATCTTTCAATAGAAACTCTTCAAGCCAGGAGGGAATGGCAGGACATACTTAAAGTGATGAAAGAAAATAACCCACAGCCTAGATTACTGTACCCAGTAAGGATCTCATTCAAATATGAAGGAGAAATCAAAAGCTTTACAGACAAGCAAAAGCTGAGAGAATTCAGCACCACCAAACCAGCTCTCCAACAAATGCTAAAGAATATTATCTAGACAGGAGACACAAAAACGGTGTATAAACTCAAACCCAAAACAATAAAGTAAATGGCAACAGGATCATACTTATCAATAATTATCTTAAATGTAAATAGGTTGAATGCCCCAACCAAAAGACAAAGACTGGCTGAATGGATACAAAAACAAGACCACTATATATGCTGTCTATAAGAGACCCACCACAAAACAGGTGACACATACAGACTGAAAGTGAAGGGCTGGAAAAAGATATTCCATGCAAATAGAGACCAAAAGAAAGCAGGAGTAGCAATACTCATATCAGATAAAATAGACTTTAAAACAAAGGCTGTGAAAAGAGACAAAGAAGGACACTACATAATGATCAAAGGATCAATCCAAGAAGAAGATATAACAATTATAAATATATATGCACCCAACATAGGAGCACCGCAATATGTAAGACAAATGCTAACAAGTATGAAAGGGGAAATTAACAATAACACAATAATAGTGGGAGACTTTAATACCCCACTCACACCTATGGATAGATCAACTAAATAGAAAATTAACAAAGAAACACTACCTTTAAATGATACAATAGACCAGTTAGGCCTAATTGATATCTATAGGACATTTCACCCAAAAACAATGAATTTCACCTTTTTCTCAAGTGCACATGGAACCTTCTCCAAGATAGATTACATCCTGGGCCATAAATCTAGCCTTGATAAATTCAAAAAAATTGAAATCATTCCAAACATCTTTTCTGACCACAATACAGTAAGATTAGATCTCAATTACAGGAGAAAAAATATTTAAAATTCCAACATATGGAGGCTGAACAATACACTGCTGAATAACCAACAAATCACAGAATAAATCAAAAAACAAATCAAAATATGCATAGAAATGAATGAAAATGAAAACACAACAACCCAAAACCTGTGGGACACTGTAAAAGCAGGCCTAAGGGGAAAGTTCATAGCAATACAGGCATACCTCAAGAAAAAAGAAAAAAAAGTCAAATAAATAACCTACTCTACACCTAAAGCAACTAGAAAAGGAAGAAATTAAGAACCCCAGGGTTAGCAGAAGGAAAGAAATCTTAAAAATTAGGGCAGAAATAAATGCAAAAGAAACAAAGGAGACCATAGCAAAAATCAACAAAGCCAAAAGCTGGTTCTTTGAAAGGGTAAATAAAATTGACAAACCATTAGCCAGACTCATCAAGAAACAAAGGGAGAAAAATCAAATCAATAAAATTAGAAATGAAAATGGAGAGATCACAACAGACAACACAGAAATACAAAAGATCATAAGAGACTACTATGAGCAATTATATGCCAATAAAATGGACAACATGGAAGAAATGGACAAATTCTTACAAAAGTACAACTTTCCAAAACTGAACCAGGAAGAAATAGAAAATCTTAACAGACCCATCACAAGCATGGAAATTGAAACTGTAATCAGAAATCTTCCAGCAAATAAAAGCCCAGGTCCAGACGGCTTCACAGCTGAATTCTACCAAAAATTTAGAGAAGAGCTGACATTTATCCTACTCAAACTCTTCCAGAAAATTGCAGAGGAAGGCAAACTTCCAAACTCATTCTATGAGGCCACCATCACCCTAATACCAAAACCTGACAAAGATGCCACAAAAAAAGAAAACTACAGGCCAATATCACTGATGAACATAGAGGCAAAAATCCTTAATAAAATTCTAGCAATCAGAATCCAACAACACATTGAAAAGATCATACACCATGACTAAGTGGGCTTTATCCCAGGGATGCAAGGATTCTTTAATATCTGCAAATCAATCAATGTAATACATCACATTAGCAAATTGAAAAATAAAAGCCATATGATTATCTCAATAGATGCAGAGAAAGCCTTTGATAAGATTCAACATCCATTTATGATAAAAACTTTCCAGAAAGCAGGAACAGAAGGAACATACCTCAACATAATAAAAGCTATATATGACAAACCCACAGCAAACATTATCCTCAATGGTGAAAAATTGAAAGCATTTCCCCTAAAGTCAGGAACAAGACAAGGGTGCCCACTCTCACCACTACTATTCAACATAGTTTTGGGAGTTTTGGCCACAGAAATCAGAGCAGAAAAAGAAATAAAAGGAATCCAAATTGGAAAAGAAAAAGTAAAACTCTCACTGTTTGCAGAGGACATGAGCCTCTACATAGAAAACCCTAAAGACTCCACCAGAAAATTACTAGAGCTAATCAATGAATATAGTAAAGTTGCAGGATATAAAATCAACACACAGAAATCCCTTGCATTCCTATACACTAATAATGAGAAAATAGAGAAATTAAGGAAACAATTCCATTTACCATTGCAACGAAAAGAATAAAATACTTAGGAATATATCTACCTAAAGAAACTAAAGACCTATATATAGAAAACTATAAAACACTGATGAAAGAAATCAAAGAGGATACTAATAGATGGAGAAATATACCATGTTCATGGATCGGAAGAATCAATATAGTGAAAATGAGTATACTACCCAAAGCAATCTATAGATTCAATGCAATACCTATCAAGCTACCAACGGTATTCTTCACAGAGCTAGAACAAATAATTTCACAATTTGTATGGAAATACAAAAAAACCTCGAATAGCCAAAGTTATCTTGAGAAAGAAGAATGGAACTGGAGGAATCAACCTGCCTGACTTCAGGCTCTACTACAAAGCCACAGTCATCAAGACAGTATGATACTGGCACAAAGACAGAAATATAGATGAATGGAACAAAATAGAAAGCTCAAAGATAAACCCACACACCTATGGACACATTATGTTTGACAAAGGAGGCAAGAATATACAATGGAGAAAAGACAATCTAACAAGTGGTGCTGGGAAAACTGGTCAACCACTTGTAAAAGAATGAAACTAGAACACTTTCTAACATCATACACAAAAATAAACTCAAAATGGATTAAAGATCTAAACATAAGACCAGAAACTATAAAACTCCTAGAGGAGAACATAGGCAAAACACGCTCCAACATACATCACAGCAGAATCCTCTATGACCCACCTCCCAGAATATTGGAAATAAAAGCAAAAATAAAAATGGGATCTAATTAAACTTAAAAGCTTCTGCACAACAAAAGAAACTGTAAGCAAGATGAAAAGACAGCCTTCAGAATGGGAGAAAATAATAGCAAATGAGGCAACTGACAAACATCTAATCTCAAAAATATACAAGCAACTCCTTCAGCTCAATTCCAGAAAAATAAATGACCCAATCAAAAAATGGGCCAAAGAACTAAATAGACATTTCTCCAAAGAAGACATACAGATGGATAACAGACACATGAAAAGATGCTCAACATCACTCGTTATCAAAGAAATGCAAATCAAAACCACAATGAGGTACCATTTCACGCCAGTCAGAATGGCTGCGACCCAAAAGTCTACAAGCAATAAAAGCTGGAGAGAGTGTGGAGAAAAGGGAACCCTCTTACACTGTTGGTGGGAATGAAAACTAGTACGGCCACTATGGAGAACAGTGTGGAGATTCTTTAAAAAACTGGGAATAGAACTGCCATACGACCCAGCAATCGCACTGCTGGGCATACACACTGAGGAAACCAGAATTGAAAGAGACACGTGTATCCCAATGTTCATCGCAGCACTGTTTATAATAGCCAGGACATGGAAGCAACCTAGATGTCATCAGCAGATGAATGGCTAAGAAAGCTGTGGTACATATACACAATGGAGTATTACTCAGCCATTAAAAAGAATACATTTGAATCAGTTCTAATGAAGTGGATGAAACTGGAGCCTATTATACAGAGTGAAGTAAGCCAGAAAGAAAAACACCAATACAGTATACTAACACATATAAATGGAATTTAGAAAGATGGTAATGACAACCCTGTGTGTGAGACAGCAAAAGAGACACAGATGTATAGAACAGTCTTTTGGACTCTGTCGGGCGGGGGGCAGGGGATGATTTGGGAGAATGGCATTAAAACATGTATAATATCATATAAGAAACGAATCGTCAGTCCAGGTTTGATGCAGGATACAGGAAGCTTGGGGCTGGTGCACTGGGATGACCCAGAGGGATGGTATGGGGAGGGAGGTGGGAGGGGGGTTCAGGATGGGGAACACATGTACACCCATGGTGGATGCATATTGATGTATGGCAAAACCAATACAATATTGTAAAGAAAATAATAATAATAAATTAAAAAGAATAATAAAAATAAATAAATAAAATTTTTAAAAAAGAAAAGCAATTATACCCCAATTTTTTAAAAAATTCAAGCTGTATAGGTATAAAATTTTTTTTTAAAGCTATGCTATATTTTTTTCCAGTAGTCATGTGTGGATGTAAAAGTTGGACCATAAAGAAGGCAGAGGGTTAAAGAATCTAGGCTTTTGAACTATGGTACTATAGAAGGACTGATGCTGAAGCTCCAATACCTAGGCCAACTGATGCAAAGAGCCAACTCATTGGAAAAGACCTTAATGCTGGGAAAGATTAAGGGCAAGAGGAGAACCAGGTGACCGAGGATGAGATGGTTGGATGGCATCATTGACTCAATGGACATGAGTTTGAGCAACCTCTAGGAGCTAGAGAAGGACAGAGGAGTCTGCTGCAGTCCATGGGTCGCAAAGAGTCAGACATGACTGAGGAACTGAACAGCACCACTGCAGTTCTTTACAATGCTGTGTTAGTTTCTGCTGCGTATAGCACAGCGGGTTCAGCTCTGCGCTCTGTGGTGACCCAGATGGAGGGGGAGGAGGTCCTAAAGAGGAGATATACGTATGCTTCCAGCTGCTCCTTGGCCAGCCTTGGTTTGTAGATGCACACTTCCGGTCTCCGTGCCTGTCTTCACGTTCTCTCTGCATCTGTGTCCTCACACCGCCTCCTCAGGAGGACACCATTCATTGGATTTAGGGCCAATCCTAACCCAGTGGGCTTCCTAGGTGGCTCAGTGATAAAGAATCCATCTTCTAATGCAGGAGATGGAAAGACACAGGTTCAGTCCCTGGGTGGGGAAGATCCCCTGGAGGAGGAAATGCCAACCCACTCCAGTATGCTTGCCTGGAAAATTCCACAAGCAGAGGAGCCTGGCCTTCTAGAGTCCATGGGGACACAAAGAGTCACACAGAACTGAGCTTCTGAGCACTAACCCAATGTGACCTCATCTCAACTAATTACATCTGCCAAGATGCTATTCTCAAATAAGGTCCCATGCTGAGGTTCTGTGTGGACGTGATGTTTTGTGCAACCCTATTCAACCCAATCCAGGGATGATCATCACTGAAGACCCTGTGACTTTTCTCCTCTGTTCTGTATCTGCACTGAACTATAATCTCTTGCTTGTTGTTCACAATATATAATAGCCAACTGTTTACAAGTCTATGTCCTACCAAATGGTGAGGTGTTGAGAGCAGAGCCCAAAATTTTGCTTTGTTTTTGTATTTTATGATTTGCTTGTTTGTTTTTTTCTGGCCATGTGGCATGCAAGATCTTAGTTCCCTTACCAGGGATTGAACCTTTGTCCCCTGCAATGGAAGCTCAGAGCCCTAACCACTGGGCAAATAGGAAATTCTCCTTCCTGTTTGGGGTTTTTTTACCCCTTTCAGTATCCAGGGTGTAGCACAGGACCATGTTTATGACTGGCCTTCAGTAAACATGTATGGAATGTCATCAGGTTACAGTCATTTTTTGCAAGACTGACCCTTGGGATCTCTGCCCTTGAGGATGTTAGAATCCAGGAGACTGTCTGAAGGCTTCTGGAGGCAAACAAACCAGGCCAGAGCTGAAAAACTCACCTACCACGCTGCTTCTTTGCCTTCAGGATTGGAAATGTCTAGCTGGTTTTTTGTCTGTTACTGGCACATTGTGGGACACATTTCCCCCAATCTGACCTCAGTTTCCCACTGTAAATGAGGGATTTGGACCACAGTCCCCAAGTCCTTTCATCTTCTAAGCTCCCTTATCTTTACGATCACATGGGTCCCAATCAGCCAGAACTGAGGTTATTAAGAGAGAAGCATCGAAGAACCAGTTAGGGAAGCTTCCTGAATGCATCGGCTTCCAATTCACTGTGACCAGCCTTTTCCTATTCAGCTGCGGTGTCTGTGACTCAGGTGAGAAATCGCTCCCATTGCCTGGCAGGCCGTGAGCTGAAATTCCTCCAGTGAAGATTGCCAAGGTGCCCGAGAGCAATGATAAACACAATCTTTTCACTCCAACCCTCCATTTAGATCCGCTTCCCTTTTGAATCTCAATTGGTTACAGCAGGCTTTTGGGTTCCTTGCTGAGGAGGTGTTTGGCAAATCATGAAAGGGCGAAGGCTCCCCAGAGAGGAGATTTTCCCCTTATATCAGAACCTTTCAAAATAGCAGGAGGAGCGAAGAATTGCAAATGGGCGGCCAACCAGCTCCTCACCCGGTGAGAAGAGGTGGGACTGAATTTTCACCTTCAAGCAGCACAAGATTCTCTGTCTTGAGAGCGACAACTTTTTCCTGAAAGAATATGGAGCCAACGTGTTCTCCAAGAAGCCCTCCCCGGTCACGCCCACCCAAGAGTGGGGTCCCACATTCTGTGTACCCACTATTTCTGAAACTTACTTTCAGGCTGATCTCAACACACTGGGTTGCAATGTCTGTTTCTCCCCTTACGTGCTGTGACACATAGACCTCATTTGCTCTTCCAAACCACTCTTCGTGCATCTTGGTTTGGATTTTCCTCCAAAGAGTCTTGGAACAAGGTCCCAGAGGAAGGTAATTCATCCACAGAGTCACTGCAGGAAGCATTTGTGAGAAATGAGAAAAGTGAGAGAGTCAAAGGAGAAATGTCAACAGGAGGGCATGTTTATAGCTGGAGCCCTGTGCCACTGAGGACCCTCCAAAGAACCTCATGAAATGAGCTTGAGAATTGACCCACTGAGGGCTGATGGTAAAGCTGCAGCACTTTTCTGTGGATTCCCGCTGGTTCCAAGTTTCCCATGGGAGGCATTAAATGCTCTGCAGTTCTGGCTGCCTTGATGTCCAGCCAGAAGGGGGCGCTCTTGTGAGGTCAGGAAAAGCCCTCCAGCAGGAAAGCAAAGGTGGAACACACAGGCCAGCAGAAGGTGCTAGTGAGAGCGTTCAGGGTAGCCCCAAGGTTGGGGGGTGGACAGGGGGTTGCTGGAGGGGGTCGCTCTCCAACCACAACCCTGCTATTTGTTCACATAATCAGGTCTGCCCCCAACCCCTGCATCTTCATCCTTGTGTCAAGGGCACTGCTAAGGACTTTGTTGGTATCATTGTGTTGAACTGAAGTTTTCACTGCACACAGGACTCTGACCAAAGAAAGGGTCCATGGTGGGGTTCTGGGACATTTTCAAAGAGGCTCCAGGGTCAATCCAAAGAAAGGGTCCATGGTGGGGTTCTGGGACATTTCCAAAGAGGCTCCAGGGTCAATCCAAAGAAAGGGTCCATGGTGGGGTTCTGGGACATTTTCAAGGAGGCTCCAGGGTCAATCCAAAGAAAGGGTTCATGGTGGGGTTCTGGGACATTTCCAAAGAGGCTCCAGGGTCAATCCAAAAGGGTCTCTTAAAACAACCACAGCTGACACATTAGTTGGCTCTCTGTTTGGCTGATGGGGGATTTCTGCCCTTCACAGTTTCTTTTAAAACTTCAATTATGTGCTGTAAATCAGTATTTCCAAAGTGTGTCCCAAGTAACAGATTAGATAAGAAAGGAGAGGGGTCATTCAACTAGTTTAGGAAACACTAATAACGTCCCACTGAACACAAAGCCTTTGACTGTGTAGATCACAATAAACTATGGAAAATTCTGAAAGAGATGGGAATACCAGACCACCTGATCTGCCTCTTAAGAAATCTGTATGCAGGTCAGGAAGCAACAGTTAGAACTGGTCATGGAACAACAGACTGGTTCCAAATAGGAAAAGGAGTACGTCAAGGCTGCATATTGTCACCATGTTTATTTAACTTATATGCAGAGTACATCATGAGAAATGCTGGACTGGAAGAAACACAAGTTGGAATCAAGATTGCTGGGAGAAATATCAATAACCTCAGATATGCAGATGACACGACTCTTATGGCAGAAAGTGAAGAGGGGCTGAAAAGCCTCTTGATGAAAGTGAAAGTGGAGAGTGAAAAGGTTGGCTTAAAGCTCAACATTCAGAAAACGAAGATCATGGCATCTGGTCCCATCACTACATGGGAAATAGATGGGGGAACAGTGGAAACAGTGTCAGACTTTGTTTTTCTGGGCTCCAAAATCACTGCAGATGGTGACTGCAGCCATGAAATTAAAAGACGTTTACTCCTTGGAAGGAAAGTTATGACCAACCTAGATAGCATATTCAAAAACAGAGACATTACTTTACCAACAAAGGTTCGCCTAGTCAAGGCTATGGTCTTTCCTGCGGTCATGTATGGATGTGAGAGCTGGACTGTGAAGAAGGCTGAGCGCCAAAGAATTGATGCTTTTGAACTGTGGTGTTGGAGAAGACTCTTGAGAGTCCCTTGGACTGCAAGAAGATCCAACCAGTCCATTCTGAAGGAGATCAATCCTGATTTCTTTAGAGGAATGATGCTGCTGAAACTCATTTGGCCACCTTGGGACTCTGGAGAAGACTCTGATGCTGGGAGGGACTGAGGGCAGGAGGAGAAGGGGACGACAGAGGATGAGATGGCTGGATGGCATCACTGACTTGATGGGTATGAGTCTGGGTGACCTCCGGGGCTGGTGATGGCGGGAGGCCTGGCGTGCTGCGGTTCAGGGGTCGCGGGTCGGACACGACTGAGCGCTGATCTGATCTGATCTGTTTGAACACTGTGGGAAATCCCAATCTTAGAGTTTATATGGTACAATGACCTGTTTGCGGGAGAAATAGGGATGCAGATATGGTGAACTGTGGACCAGTGGGGGAAGGAGAGGGTGGGATGAACGGAGAGAGTAGCGTTGCATCTGTGCATTCCCATGTGCAAGTAGATAGCTACTGGGAAGCTGCTGTGCAGCACAGGGGCTCAGCTCTGAGCTCTGTGATGACCTAGGGGTGGGAAGGGGGTGCTGGAAGGAGGCTCAGAGGGAATGGGTATGTGTGTACTTAAAGCTGATTCAAATTGTTCTACGCAGAACTGCACAAAATTGTAAGCAATTATGCTTCAATTAATTTTTAAAATAGTTTATGAGGGCCATATGGGATTCAGTTCATTGCCATCCAGATGGTCTCAAGCACACGTGTTCTCTGCTGCATTCTGGAACAGCTCCCACTGTGGGAACAGGACACTGAGGAATTCTAGGAATTGGTGGGGAAGTGGCGAGGAGTCTCCTTGCCCCAGTCCAGCTTGCGAGTCAAATGGCAGTCATGTCCTCTCCATGACCTCCCCAACATCAGACGTGATTTCCCTGCTCTTCTCAGTCTCAAGGATGGACACAATACATCTGACAAGATCCAGAAATCAGCAGCTGAGATGCAGGGTTCATTTGTCACTCAGCAGAGCTGTCTGATACAGAGTGAGTCTTTCATCTCTTAACAGGGAAAAGAAGTGATTATGATGTTGAACCAAATAGCAAAAGGTATTTCCTTGGGGTTCCTCTTGGAATTAGCTACTCTTTCAGGAAAACTGTTGCCTGAATTGAGATCCTAAATAATCAAACTTTTGCTCCGGTGAGAGGAATAACATTTAGTGAGCACTTACTCTGTGGAAGGTTTGTGTCCATTGTCTTATCTTACCTTCTCAACAAAACTCCTCAGGAAGTATTTCTAGTCTTATTTACAGAAGAAGAAACTGAACTCAGAGAGTTTAACTGACTTTTTCAAGGTCATATAAAGGATAACCAGGATTTGAAACAGACCTGGAATTCAGACAAAATCTATATTCTCTCCCTCACATCATGCTAGAGTAGCAATCATCAGCTACTGGAGATGCTAACAAAGGCTTCCTTTGAGGGGCCTGTAATGAGGTACATTCAGCACAAAAGGCATCTCCCTCCTGACACCATTAAAATGTTTCTCACAAAACAACTTAGTAAAAAAGATTCCTCCCATCTCCTCAAATTACTGAAAATATTTCTCCCAACCAAAATGAGAAAAATTCTTCTTGGATTTTTTTTTTAAATAATTGGGTCTTTGAGTACTTCCCCAGTGATGTCATGTTGAAACAAACGATCTTTAAATTTGATCAGACAGGAAAATAAGGAAGCATCTCTGAGACTCTCAGTGATCCTGGAAACATCTGCTCATGGATAACAATTTCTACTCATTGATGCCTGCCATGATTCTAGTCTTTTAAAAGATGCCCTGCTGACCATCAGCTTAAAGGGGACTCAGTCAGTCAGTAAAGGTTTCCAGGAAGACTTCCTTGTGCCAAACACCATGCTAGGCACAGAGGACAGTTTACATACTGATACATTATCTTCTTTCTCATAATTATAGCAGTTGTTCAGTTGTTATGTCCAACTGCTTGTGACCCCCATGGACTGCAGCACACCAGGCTTCCTTGTCCTTCACTGTCTCCTGGAGTTTGCTCAAACTCATGTCCATTGAGTTGGTGATGCCATCCAACCATCTCATCCTCTGTCACCCTCTTCTCCTCTGCCTTCAATCTTTCCCAGCATCGGGAGCATTTCCAATAAGTCAGCTCTTTGCATCAAGTGGCCAAAGTATTGGAGCTTCAGCTTCAGCATCAGTCTTTCTAATGAATATTCAGGGTTGATTTTCTTTAGAATTCCATAGGCATTTATCACAGATCTGGATTTATCACAGATCTGGAGGCTTGAGATATGGTGCTGACGTGGTCAGGTCCTGGCTAGGACTGTCTTCCTGGGGGGGCAGGTGCTCACTAGCTTGCTGTGTCCACATGTGGTCTTCCCTCAGGTGCGTGTAGAGAGACACACAGTGAGCTCTGGTGCCTCTTTCTCCTCTTATAAGGGCACTAATCTCATCATGGAGGCCCCACCCTCAAGACCAATTACTTGTCTAAGGTGGGACCTCCACCGTCAAACATCTCCACCTTAACCTTGGAGGTTAAGGCTTCAACTTAGAAAGTTGGAGAACAGAAAAAATCAGTCCATAAAGCATGGGCAGTTCAGAAGGCATCTCCTCTCCCCTCTGACCCTCTTACCTCTCCTTCTCATTCAGAAGATCTTGAGTGTCCCCTGTGTGCCAGACAGTCTTGTATATGCTGCAGACATAACCAGGGACAGGAAAGAAGTAGCCTTCATGTCTGTGGACCTTCAGCTTCCAAGATTCTCCTCTAAGAAAACTTCCTCAGTTAACCCTCTTTTCTCTGATCTTCCTTTAGCTGATTCTCCTTTGCATCCTTTTTAAAAATGTTTTATTTATTTATTTGGCTGCACTGGGTCTTTGCTGCTGTGCATGGGCTTTCTCCAGTTGTGGTGAACAGGGGCTACTCTCCCGCTGTGACATGTGGGCCTCTCACTGCACTGGCTTCTCTTGTTGCAGAGCACAGGCTCTAGAGCTCACAGCCTGAGTAGTTGCAGAACCTGGGCTTAGTTGCCCCACGGCACATGGGAACTTCCTGGACTAGGGATTGAGCCCATGTCCCCTGCACTGGAAGGCGGATTCTTAACCACTGGGCTACCACGGGAGTTCTCCTTTGTATCCTTTGATCCTGTTCCACTCTCAGGAAGGACCTTTTGAGCATGCAATCTTCTGCATATGTATTACTTATTTACAAATTACATGCATATTCCAATATATGCATATAATATACAGGTATCCCCCACTGTCCAAAACCTTTCATGAGCCAAAGTGGTGTAAAGAGAAAAAGCAATGATCTTAAGATGCATGTTGCTCACAGATGCACAAAATGAATGGAGATAAAGCACAGATGCTCACAGACACAATTCAAAGCCTTGGTGGCTCCTTGCTGAGACGTTGAGTGTGGTTCCTGGGGAAACAACTCTCTGCTCTGGGTGCTCACTCCCTCTGTAGTGGCGGCTGCAAATACCACTGAATGCAGCTGTTGATTTCTTCCAGTTATCAAAGACAGGTACTAATGTGGGTTTACACAAACAAGGGCCACACTCAATTTGAAATGTTAATGCTGACTTGTTCCTTTGAAAGTTAGTCTTTTCTTTTTTTCAATAAACTTTTAGGACAATTGTAGATTTATGGAATCATCACAAAGATAGTAGAGTTTCTGTACACCCCACACCCAGTTGCTGCTGCTAAGTCACTTCAGTCGTGTCCGACTCTGTGCGACCCCACAGACGGCAGCCCACCAGGCTCCCCCGTCCCTGGGATTCTCCAGGCAAGAACACTGGAGTGGGTTGCTATTTCCTTCTCCAATGCATGAAAGTGAAAAGGAAGCCGCTCAGTCGTGTCCGACTCTTAGTGACCCCACGGACTACAGCCTACCAGGCTCCTCCATCCATGGGATTTTCCAAGCAAGAGTACTGGAGTGGGGTGCCATTGCCTTCTCCATCACACCCAGTACCCCCTTATTAGTAGTAGCTTACGTTAGTATGATGCGTTTGTCACATGAGTTTATATTGATATGTTGTTATTTACCAAAGTACATGGACTTCCCTGGTGGCTTAGAGGGTAAAGCATCTGCCTGCAATGCAGGGGACCTGGGTTCAATCCCTGGGTTGGGAAGATCCTCTGGAGAAGGCAATGGCAACCCACTCTAGTACTCTTGCCTGGAAAACCCCATCGACTAAGGAGCCTGGTAGGCTACAGTCCAGGGGGCCACAAAGAGTCGGACACGACTGAGAGACTTCACTCACCAAAGTACATACTTTATTCAGAGTGCCTCAGTTTTCCTCTAATGTTCTTTTTCTCTTCCAGGATCCCACCCAGGTTACCAGCTGACATTTAGTTAAATGTCTCTTTAGGCACCTGTTGTCTATGACAGTTTTAAAGATCTTTTAAAAAAAAAATAAATAAAACTCTTTAATGATTTTTAAAAAGCAGGTGACATAAAGCAAACTATAAAAAAAAGGGGGAGGCGATAATTATAAAGCACCAATTTATAATAACAGAGTAAGAAGTTGGGGGAGAAAAGTGCTGAGTGATTTCCCAACACTGCAGAGGTGTGAACACGTAGTATGCACACAACCTTCTTCGGATCCTCTGATCCCGACAGGGACCCCACTTCCGCGAGCCCCCTTGAGAGCTCTCACTCATCCTTGTGGAGCTGACTCTTTAAAACCTGTCTATCTCCCCACGTTGAAGACTGCCTCATCCATCTCTGTGTCCCAATCACAGAGGGGATTCTCCTGTAGACTTGTCTGGAAATACATACACAAATGAGGCATTGATATTGTTGCAATGACTATGATCACAATTCCAAGATTGGGAGGAGAGGACAATTCTCTTCTTAGACAGGTCTTCCCATAGTTCCTTGGTTGGATCATCCAAGGTTCTAGATCTTGAAACCAATGTCAACTGAATCATGTGATCTGACAAATATGAGTGTTAAATGGTGTTGAGGGTTTGCTGGCATCAGGCATGCTGCTAAGTACTCAAATGCTGCTTCTGTAACCTTGCCAACAGCTTCACAAGCCTGCTGTATCCCACTCTGCAGAAAAGAGAACGTGAACGCGTTAAGCGATTTTCCCAAGGTCACAAAGGTAGAGCTAGAGGTAGAAATAAGACCCGCCTCCAAGAACAGCCTTTTTAATCTCTACACCAAGTCAATTCCCAAAGGACTATTCCATAAGCCCTGTGTCAATACATGAAGGTGCATCTGTAGAAATAAGACTTCGTCTTGATGTACGACTATATTTTAAGCACGTCTCCATCGTGAGACATTTTCCCATCTGGGACATGATGGAATGGTGGAGTTACTGAGTGTTCTAGTGTGTGTTGCCTGGAAAGCACCTGTATCCTAGACATTCGGTTTTGTTGCTCCTTAGTTCAAGGTGACCCAACTTAGCTCAAGGTGGTCTTAGAGCCAAGCCTCAGACTGAGCCCCACTGACTGCCATATCACCATCTCCCTCATGACACACTGCTCTGCCCCCTTGAAAAACTGTGAAGTATTATTACCGCCCAAATCCTATCCTGAAATTGTTCTGAGAGATAGGGCACTCAGAAAGACACTCTTGCAGCCGCTGACCTTTAGCTCGTCTCCTCCAACTGTGACCCAATCAGGCATAATGAGTTCAGAGCAGACTTGGAATTGTTTTCTTCTCTCTGCTTTTCTTCTCTGCCAGCCTTTATCGGTACTTTAGCAGAAGGCTGTTTTTCCTTCTGCACTTATTTATATTTAGCCTGAGCATCCTGTTAATTACCGAGCAGTTAAAGGAGAATTAGGGACACTATATATAAATTTGCCATTTATGCAAATTGCAAAGAGAGAACAAAGAAAAATTAGCTTAATTAGTGTAATTGCTAAAAAAGTGGGAGGCGAGGCAAACAGAGCTTTAATCAAAGAAGAGGCAAAGGAAGTCTCAAGGAAATGGTGACCCGAATCAGCAGATTGGAGAGTTCTGACCTTTCGAGATTTCAAGACCTTGCTGAGGCGTAGGGATGACATGAGGCCACTGAGGGGAGGAGCAGAGAGTTCTCAGTATAAAGACGCCACGTGATTGCTTAAGAAATGAAATAAGACCCTTGCACTTGGAAAGTTATGATATTCCTGTTAGTGTGGGTACCTGGTGGAGGGTTTGAAATATTGCAAGACCGTCCACCAGCAAAAGGATTACAGTTCCTGAAAGCTCAGATCACGGATAGTGTTTTTTATCCCTAAACTATTTTTTTTTATCAAAGTATGTACATTGTTTTTTCAGACATGATGCTACTGCACACTTAATAGACTATATGTCCACGTGCATGCTAAGTCACTTTATTTGTGTTCAACTCTTTGTGACCCTTAAGGACTGTAGCCCACCAGGCTCCTCTGTCTGTGGGATTCTCCAGGAAAGAATGCTGGAGTGGGTTGCTGTGCTGTCCTCCAGGGGATCTTCCTGACTCAGGAATTGAACCCACGTCTCTCTGGCATTGCCAGGCAGGTTCTTTACCACTAGTACCACCTGGGAAGCAGTATCACTTATACATAACTTTCATATGCACTAGGAATTCAAAATCTTCATATGACTCATTTTATTGTGATGTTCACTTTCTAGAGATGGTCTGGAACCACACTTGCAATATCTTCAAGGTATACCTATAAAAATATAAACAACCCAGTTAAATTTTAACTTGAGACAAGCAACAAATGTATTTTTAGTGTAAGTATGCCCCATGACATTTAGGGAAATTATTTATACTAAAAAAATAAAAAGGAATGTGTTGTTCATCTGGAATTCAAATTAACTGAGAATCCTGTATTTATTTTTCTGGCAACCCTCATGGGGAGGTACACAGGAGAAGTCCTTCCTGTGTCTCCCCAGGAACACAGAAAAATTCAGGCCTTCCTGTGAGGCAGAAAACTATTCCCTGGCCAAGTGCAAGTCCCTTCAGCCTGGCATTGTAGCAACAGAGAGGCAGAGAGAGAGACCATGAATGAGAAGAGTCTAAGACACTCATGGTTTAGTGAAGGGGATGGGGACTCCAGGAAACACTGGACTCTTCATTTCTGTACCCTGACATCTTACCCCAACTCCCCAGATCTTCCATAAAACTGCCAGATACATAAATGTCTGTGTACCTTAGGTGTTCTGTGTTCCAGGGAAATCAAGGAGAGGGCAGTAACTCTACATCTGGGCAGCATGCTCTGCTCTGCTCTAAGACTTTGCAGATTTTAACTCACTGAATCCTCACAAGAACCCACATGAGGCAGACTATATTGGACCCACTTTGTAGATGCAGAGTCAGGCACATGGAAGCTAAGGGACTCCAGAGAGAGTGGTCAGTAAGCAGAGAGCTGGGATTTTATCCAGGCATCTGGCTCCAGAGACTTCCTCTGCCACCTGCCACATGGGAACTGCCGGCCAACACCAGGATAACCAAATGGAAAACTGATCATTCATTCACCTCATTTGCTTTTGCAAATCTATCTACACTAGACTACATAGTCTAGTGAAAAGAAAGGAAACTCAAAGATTCATGTTCGCTTTCTTTTCTCTTTAATTAATCAATTAATTAATCTGACTACATTGAGTCTTAGCTGCAGTACATGGACTCCGTAGTTGTGGCTTGCGGGCTTAGTTGCTCTGCAGCAAGTGGGTTCTCAGTCCCCTGACCAGAAATGGAACACACATCCTCTGTATTGCAAGGTGGGTTCTAAACCACTGGACCACCAGGGAAGTCCACAATGTTTGATGTCTAACTCTGTCCTGGGTAGCTCAATCAGATAAACATCCAAACCCAGACTATACATTGTAGGAGCTCAGGTTTCCTGCTCTGGTTTCCCCAGTAATGACTGCAGTGGTTGTACCCAGCTATCTAGCCAGAGTAATACCAGCTGCTGCTGCTAAGTTGCTTCAGTCATGTCCGACTCTGTGCAACCCATCAGGCTTCCAGGCTCCCCCGTCCCTGGGATTCTCCAGGCAAGAACACTGGAATGGGTTGCCATTTCCTTCTCCAATGCATGAAAGTGAAAAGTGAAAGTGAAGCCGCTCAGTCATGTCCGACTCTTAATGACCCCATGGACTGCAGCCTACCAGGCCCCTCTGCCCATGGGATTTTCCAGGCAAGAGTACTGGAGTGGGGTGCCATTGCCTTCTCTAGTAATACCAGCTATCAAGCTGTAATTAATCCCAGCTTGGAGAGGGTCTTAATGCAGGAATTTATAAAGGTAAATAGAATATGATGTGTGTGTTCAGTTCCTCAGTCATGTCTGACTCTTTGTGGGCCCCATGGACAGTAGCCCACCAGGCTCCTCTGCCCATGGAATTTTCCAGGCAAGAGTACTGGAGGAGGCCTCCATCTCCTACTTCAGGTGACCTTCCCAACTCAGCATCCAATCCGCATCTCTTGCGGCTCTGGCATTAGCAGGTGGATTCTTTACCACTGCACCATCCGGGAAGCCCAAATAAAACATGGAGACAGGCTGAACCCACCCAGTAGAATTAGATATCTGTCCTACAGAATAGAATATACAGTTCTATTCTATTTAATGGATAGAAACCTGATACCTGCCTTCCTTGCTGGTTACTGGTAATTCTTGTTGTTTAATTGCTCAGTCATGCTGACTTTTTGCAACCCTATGGACTGCAGTACACCAGGCTTCCCTGTCCTTCACTGTCTCCCAGAGTTTGTTCAAACTCATTCCATTAAGTTAGTGATACCATCCAACCATCTCATCTTCTTAGCCAACGAACAAATGAAAAAATACATAAAAATTATTTAGAAGAGTTGGTTGGATCTAGCTCTTTTTTTTGACTTTCATGCAGGATGTCTGTTTCTGGTATGTGGAAACTTAATGTAGGTCACAGCAAGTTCCCAGTGTTTGCTCCTGCACGGGCCAAAATTATAGTGTTCATACACTGATCCTCCTCCGTCACCCCTGGACAGAGAAGAATGTTTTCTTGATTGAGGTCAGATCACAAAAGCTGTTCTGGAATCAAGAACTGGCAAACGGGGTGGTTCTGCTGGGGCCAGCTTCACTTTCAACAGTCAGTGTTTGTCTATCATTTACTCAAGAGGAGGGGTTGGCACTTTCCTGGAGTCTCTCAGGGAAGCTTCAACGGATAAAATACCCACAGAATTGGGGTAAGGTGATGCAAGGGCCAGAGGGATACAACTATTTAACATTTCAAACCTTCTTTGATCTGCCTTCTTCTCTTCATTAGGGATTTCTTTTACAAGAAACAGAAACATATAAATAGTAAAACCAAACCAAAATAAAAGTTGAAAAAGTAGGAGTGAGTTCTGTTGGCATGTAAGGGCTAAAGCTATAGCTCAGACTCATAGGGGACTGGAAGGAAAAACAAGTCTGGGTTATTCTATTTCTCTGGGTCATCACAATATCCTTCTCTAGCTGTCTTGGTTGAGCAGCAGAAATAGTCACCATGGATCCACATGTTCTCACAATGCCTGTGTCCAACACTTTCTAACTATTTTTGTATCACATAGTCCAAAATATTGAGAAAAACATAAGAGAAAGAAAGAGAGATCAGCTGAAACCACTATGGATTGCTTTCTCTGGGGTCATTTGCCCACCCTTGGTCCAACCATCTGTGGCCAGAAAAGAATGATCTCCAGTACAAACAAGGTAACTGGGGTTGTAGGAAGTGATTTCCCAAGATGGATCTACATGGGGAAGGACGGGTGACTTAGCTACTGCACTTCCCTTTCATCTTTATCCCCTTGGATGACATCTGTATAATACTTGACGTTTCTGTAACACCTGACTCTCTTTACCTAGGGGATTAAATATCTCAGACTTGCATCATCAGTTTACCTTGCAACCCCTTTGGCCCCCTTTTAAGGTGATGACACCCTGAAACAGCCCAAGGGTGTTTGTTTTGTTTGGAATGTGCCTCTCCTGTTTGTTCTGTCCAATGACATCCAAAATTCCATTTTGTCTCAGGATGTTTTGCTGTCTCCTTTTGTGAACGGGGCACATGATAGAGTTTGAGCTTCCTCATATTTCCTTGCTTGGCTTATTTAATAGGAATCACTTGAAGGACAAGGATGAATCCAAGCAGAATTCTTGGTGCCACAAAGTAACACACAAACCCAACACTAATTGTTGGGCTCCATAGAGAAGGGGAAGACATGTCTACAGGAGAAACATTATGGATGCAATCCCTCAAAAAGATAAGCATGAAATGCTCCCATCTTCTAATCACTATCAGTAACTATCTCTATGGTTGATGCTGCTGTTGTGTAGTCACTCAGTTGTGTCCCACTCTTTGTGACCTCATGGACTGAAGCCCGCCAGGCTCCTCTGTCCATGGGATTCCCCAGGCAAGAATACTGAAGTGGGTTACCATTTCCTTCCCCAGAGGACCTTCCTGACCCAGGGATTGAACCCATGTCTCCTGTTTACCAGGCAGATTCTTTACCATTGAGCCACCTGGGAAGCCTGAGAAGACTTCTGAAAATAGCACAATTTAGGGACTTGGAGCACATTCCAAGCCCCCCGGAGTTCATGTACTCAGGGAAGGAAGGCAGGTACCCAGATGACCACAGAGCAGGAACTACTTGGAGCATTTTGAGTGATCCCCAAGTGAAAAAGTGTCATGGAGGAGTCTTAAAATGAGCTTATGAAAGCACATTTCTGTTTGGTGGGCTGCCGCCAAAGGATAACATGTCCCACCAACTTAAACACACCAGGCACTGGCTCACAGAGCACATTCTGAGGGTGCTCAAGAGTAAACGATATTTACAGAATGAAGATTCTCTAAAAACATCCTGCTCTCCCTGTAGAATGAGACATGCCAAGGAAGAGAAGGGAGGGGCTGGTCTTTCTGTGGGGAATCGAGCAATTGCACGGAAGTGAAGTGAAGTCGCTCAGTCGTGTCCGACTCTTTGCGACCCCATGGACTGTATAGCCTATCAGGCTGCTCCATCCATGGGATTTTGCATGGAAGGGGATGTCTACTCACAGTTCAGTTCAGTTCAGTCGCTCAGTCATGTCTGATTCTTTGGAACCTCATGGACTGCGGCACATCAGGCTTCCCTGTCCATCACCAACTCCCGGAGTCCACTCAAACTCATGTCCATTGGGTCCCTGGTGCCATCTAACCATCTCATCCTCTGTCGTCCCCTTCTCCTCCTGCTTTCAATCTTTCCCAGTATCAGGTCTTTCCAAATGAGTCAGTTCTTCACATCAGGTGGCCAAAGTATTGCAACTTGAGCATCAGTCCTTCCGATGAATATTCAGGACTGATTTCCTTTAGGATGGACTAGTTGGATCTCCTTGCAGTCCAAGGGACTCTCAAGAGTCTTCTCCAACACCACAGTTCAAAAGCATCAATTCTTTAGCGCTCAGCTTTCTTTATGGTCCAACTCTCATATCCATACATGACTACTGGAAAAACCATAGTTTTGACTAGATGGACCCTTGTCCGCAAAGTAATGTCTCTGCTTTTTACTATGCTGTCTGGGTTGGTCATAGCTTTTCTTCTACGGAGCAAATGTCTTGTAATTTCATGGCTACAGTCACCATCTGCACTGATTTTGGAGCCCAAGAAAATAAAGCCTGTTGCTGTTTCCATTGTTTCCCCATCTATTTGCCATGAAGTGATGGGACTGTATGCCATGATCTTAGTTTTTTGAGTGTTGAGTTTTAAGCCAGCTTTTTCACTCTCCTCTTTCACTTTCATCAAAAGGCTCTTTAGTTCCTCTTCACTACTACTCACAGGCAGATGTAAAAGCTTACAGAACTTTCTGAACTCCAAGTGATGGGCTTCACATTCCAAGTTCCTTAGTTAGGAACAGCAGGGCTGCTAAGAAAGAGGATGTTTAAGTCAGGTTTCGGGGGATAAGGAGACTGTTCCAGGAATCTATGACTGTTGCAGCAAAGGTGACCCCTTCCTGGGCCTGAGAGCAGGCTCTTGCCCAACACTCAGAAATGAATTGTCCAAGGAGTCCAATATATGCTGACAAAGCAAGAAACTTTGCTGGGCAGGGACACCCTGGCGGAGAGCAGCAGAGTCAGGGAACCCAGAAGGACTGCCTTGCCATGTGGCTTAAGTCTTGGGTCATCTGGTGATGGGGTTAGTTTCTGTGTTGTCTCTGGGTCCTTTGAGTCTCTGGGTCCTTTGAGTCCCTGAGTCCTGTTCTGACTCAGGGTCCTTCCTGGTAGCACACGCATTGCTCAACCAAGATGGATGCCAGCAAGAAGGATTCTGGAAGGTTGAAAGGACATATGGGCTGGTGTCTCCTTTTGACTTTTCTGAAATTCTTCAGATTGGTTGTGGTTTGCTAGTTTTGTGTTCCTTACCAGGAGTGCATGAATGCTCAGTCATTTCAGTCACATTCGACTCTTTGCAACCCTATGGACTGTAGCCTGCCAGGCTCCTCTGTCCATGAGATTCTCTAGGCAAGAATACTGGTATGGGTTGCCATTTCCTCCTTCAGGGAATCCTCCTGACCCAGGGATCGAACCCATGTCTCCTGCATTGAAGGCGGATTCTTTACCATTGAGCCATAAGGGAAGCTCTCCCTACCAGGCCCTTCTGTCATAAAATAACTCATGCAAATGGTTACTAGGGGGCCTGGCCAGGGTGGGTGGTTTCAGTCAGTGTTTCCCCTAATGTAAGTGAAAGTGAAAGTCGCTCAGTCATGTCCGAACCTTTGCGATCCCATGGACTATACAGTCCATGGAATTCTCTAGGCCAGAATACTGGAGTGGGTAGCCTTTCCCTTCTCCAGGGAATCTTCCCAACCCAGGGATTGAACCCAGGTCTCCCACATTGCAGGCGGGTTCTTCACCAGCTAAGCCACAAGGGAAGCCCTAACATAACTGCCTAACAAATTACCACCAAAATTCATGGGCTAATGTAACAATTTATTATTATATCTCTCTTGGTTCTATGGGCTGACTGGGCTGGCCCGGATGGTTCTGATGTGGACATCTATCTGATTGGGACAGATAGATGGTGGCCAGGGGTGCAGTCCTCTGAAGGTTGGACGTCCAGGTTGACTCACTCCGTGGCCCGTAGTGGTGCTGGCTGTCAGCTTGGAGTTTAGCAGTGATTCTCAACCCGAATACCTGGACATGACTTATTTATGTGCCTTGGGCTTCTTACAGCTGGTGGATGGGTTTTGAGAATCTTCCACGAGCACTAGTTCAAGGCTTCTTATGCCCTAACTTCAGAAGGCCCAGCAGGTCAGTTCTATTGGTGTAGGCCAACCTTATCTGTGTGAGGTAGAAGGGTGCATACTGGGGCAGACAAGGATGAAATGGTATAGCTTGTGTCTTTGGGAAGCTGAGAACTAATAATGAAAACAGACGTGTGATTTCATATCTGGGATTAAGTGAGTCGAATGCTCTGATAAATCCCTTACCAGGTCTTGGTGGGGGTACTAAAGGAAAAAGCAATTTAGGAGGAAATCAGAGTGGGCTTCATAAAGAAGGTGTCAGCTCGCACAAGGGCAGGAAAGGGAAGTTACTGTTTGTCCTGGACAGTGTGTGTTTGTGTGTGTGTGTGTGTGTGTTTATGTAGAGAGGAAAGAGATGAGGGAGAGTATTTGGCAATTCAAGTGAAAAAAACAGCATACTGAAACAAACCAAACAGTCTGATGCGTTCTGAGAACTGTAAACCGCAGCAGAAAACTCACCAAGGGCTGGATCGTACAGGGTGCTAATGTAAATCATCTGAAAGGATTCACTGAATAAGGAAGCTTAGCAACAAAGTCAAACTTCCTGCAGCACTTCTTAGATTTTATAATATGCTATTATGTATTTTGAATTTGGGCCAATTTTGTGGGATGGTGGGTGAGCCAAGAGTATAAAATATTTTCCGAACATTTTTTTAAGGCAAATATGCAAGTAGGACTGGCATTGTCTGGATGGTAATTTGGGGAATGTTGGTTTTGTGCAAAGAAGGTAGTGTGGCAAATGAGGGGACTTCAGTAATTGATGGAAGTTTGACCCTTATCTTGAGGACTATTTACAAATATTTACTGAACACCTACTACATCCTAGGCACTCTTCATGGCACTGGGGATCTCTCAGTGAACAAGGTAGGAAAGAGCCCCTGTCCCCGTGTAGCTTACCTTCTCCCTGAAAGAGACAGATGCTAAACAAGATAAATAGGAGTGATATACAGTCTCATATAATAAAATAATATACGAGATGGTTAGATAGCATTGCTGACTCAATGAACACAAATTTAAGCAAACTCCAGGAGATAATGGAGGACAGAAGAGCCTGGCGTGCCGCAGTCCACAAGGTTGCAAATTGTGGGACTCAATCTGCCAACTGTAACAACAAATACAGTGACTTAAATGATGATAAACACCATAGATAAAAAATAAGACTGAGAAGAAAGAAAAGGAAGAAGAAAAAAAGAAAGAAATGACATGTGACTAAAGACTCAAAGGATGGTGCCCAGTTCTGAGGATCTTTCTGGAGGCAGAGGACTCTGGTGCATTGAAGGAAGAGAAAGGGGGCCAATAGGATCTGGTGGGGGGTTCTGGGAGAGGGTTCTGGAGGACGAGGTCCCCCCAAGAGGATCGGATTGCAGAGGGCCTGCAGGATCCCAGGTCTTTTGCTTTTTTCCTGAGCTAGAAGTGAAGCTCTCAGAGGGCTTTGACCCCTGGAGTGATAAGATGGGCTTACTTGTAAAAGGACCTCTCTTGCTAATCTGTAGAAAATAGAACTAAAGAGGCAGAGGCAGAAACAGGGGACTCATTAGAAGGCTCTTGTATCAATCCAGGTGAAATATCTCAATGGCTTGTACCAGAGAGAGAGCAGAAGAGTCCAGGAGAACTGATTGGTTTCTGGATATATTTTGAAGGTGGAGCCAAGATTGGCTGGTAGATAGAATGTGGAATAAGAGAATCAGAAAGAGGAATCAAGATAATGATTTCAAGGTTTTGGGTTGAGCCCTTGGAAGGATGGAATTTCTGTACCTGAGTCCAGGAGACTTTCAGGAGGACCAAGTCTGAGGAAGAAGATTGGAAGTTAGATGTTATAGGAGTGGGTTCAGGGAACCTATAGACTCCAAAGCAAGAACATGATGCGATTGGACTAGCACCTGAGAAAAAACAAGCTATGCCACTCCGGCAGCCATAGAGAGGATGGATTAGAGAGGAAGGATGAATAGCAGGGGATGTCCCAGGAGTAGGGGAGGCATTTCAGAAGCTGAAACAAAAATCCATAAAACTGATCTAGAGCAGTAGGTTGAGAACAGGCAAGGAGGCTTAGATTCAAAGAGGCAGGGACGAGGCAAGAAAGGAGAGAAAAATCAGTTTTCTTAAGTGGCCTAAAGTAGGGAAAGGGAGGTCAATACCAGAGTCACTTACAGTTCAGGATGCACTGTGTATGTGGCCCTTTTAAAAATTAGGAAAATAAAAGATGAAGTGGTGTGGTGGAAGAGGATTTGATTCTGTGAGGAGTGAGCTGCCCTAGTAAACTCTAATGCGGATGTCAGGGGCCTTTGACGTGCTGATTTACAGCTCACTGAGTACCTCCTTTTCTCTAGCACTTTGGCAGTTTTCAGGGTCATGTGACTAGTTCCTGCTAATGAACTAGGGGCAGAAGTCATGTGTACCACTTCCAGATGGGAGGATTTAAGAGCCATTGGGCAACACTTCCTCTCACTAGTCCCCTGCCACAGAGACTAGAGGTCATGAGTTCAGAGTTCATGGCAGAGCATCCACCAGCCTGGGTCTCTGAGTGATGCTGTGGAGTTCTGTTTACCAACTTCTGCTGAACATGACTTGTGAATGAGAAATACATATTTGATGTATCTGAGTTGAAGATCGATTTGTTACCATAGTATAACCTATGCTCTCCTTACTAATATGTTTGAATATATACATATATATAAAACTTGGGAGAAAGATGTTGGAATTTTACCAGTATAAATATGACAGTTAAGTCTGGGAATTGAATGGGATCACTTCGTAAGAGACTACAAAGTGAGAGCAAATGGAAAGACTCTGGAAGGCAGCAATATTTAAAATAAGAAGAAAGATAAAGAGGAGCCATGAAGTCTCAGAAGGAACTTTCAGACGCATGGAAGAACTAAGAGAGTCATGGGAACCAAGACAGCAAAAAATTTAAGGAGAGAGAGGTCAGAAGTGTCAAATGCTTTGGGATTTATTCCAATTCAATTCATTTCCGTTTTTTTTTCTTTTTTTCATTTTAAAAACATAGAGAGACTGCCTCTGACATTCCAGGGAAGTAGAATTGGGATTATGAAGAGACCAGTGGATAGAATAATCCATAGGTGATTAGATGACCTTTGTCTACAGCATTTTCTTAGAAAAGTGATGGAGGAAGAAGGAAGACTGAGAGAGGTTGAAAGTAAATGGAAGATTAGGAGGTAGAGCTTACCAGATGTGACTTTTTTAAGGCTCTTGATATAAAGATAAAGACAGTAAGGTGGTAGTTGTGAATGACAAGAGGAAGAAAAGTAAATGATACACTCATTACTTATTAGAGAGTAGAGTATCTAACACCCCAATAATCCAATGATGGGAAAATGTATTCCTCGTGCAGAAAACAAGGCTCAGAGGACCAGAATTCCTGTTTCTGCCATTTACTAGAATGAACTTGGGCAAATTTTCTTATCTGTAAGTTGAAGAAATTTTGTTGTGAAGATTGAGTAATCAACTGTCCTAGTGGTTCCAGGATTGAAGGTTTTCCCAGGGCATGGGTCTTTCCTTGCCAAAACCAGAACAGTTCCAGGCAAAGTAAGACATGTTGCTCATTTAATGGTTGAGTGGATTTTAAAATACTTAGCACAGTGCCTGGCAAATAGTAAAGCTTAGCTACCGACGCCTGCTGATCTTCCATGTGCATCAATTTCTTTATCTGTACATAGAAGATACTTGGACTTAACATAGTGGAGCTTTGTGGAGATTAAAAAGAAGATGCTTAATCAGCACATGTAAACACTCAGGAGTATGCATTATTGTGATGATGGTGATCATGATGATAGAGATAATGATGAAGAAACAAGCTGAAAAAAGTTAAGCACAACTAATTAGTAAGAGAACTGGAGTGTGAAACCCTGTTGGCCCATCTCCAAGGCTCTTGGTTTTCCTTTTGTGCCATGTTGTAAGAAAATGCAAGGAATTATTGCATGACGATGTAGAATTTGAACCAAGCCTTAAAAGATGAATTGAGTTTGACATTTCCTCATTTGTTGATTTCATCAGCAAAAGTTTATCAAATACCAATCATGCACAGGATATGCTATGGGGTGAATATATATATATACACACACACACACATACATACATTACGTATAACTAGAATTCAACAGATTATGGAAATTGGAAGGTCATAATGTCATCCTAGACATAGAGACAGATGAACTTTGGTTTAAATCCTTCTGCCCTTCTCCCAAGTCAATGTGAGTATTCACACATGTAAAGATCCTTGAGATGTTAAGCCCACTCTACAAATCCTGAGGGGAGAGCTGACATCTAATTAGAACATCTTCTTGTTTATTAGCTTTGAACCAAGCAAGATGATTTCTCACACAGTCATCAAGCCTTGTCTCCATGGTCATGTCAGCCCCACCTTCTTTCCAGCCTGGGACTACAGGTGATGTTCTAATTCTGTGCCAACAGCTAATAACACACCCAAAGAGGCTGCAGACAAATAAACACCATGTCTATTTTTAGCCCCTTTGCCATGGATTTTGGCAGATCTTTGCTCTGAAATTCAAGGGTAACCTCTGAGCTTTCCTTGAAGAATAAATACTCTTCTGAAATGTTCCCTTAAAAATATAAATAGACAATAGATCCAGTATGGTATCCGAAGCTGATAAACCAGAAGCAAACAGTGAGCTCCCAATTAATTTATCCTTTGATAACACATAGACCCCCCTCTTTAGCAAATCTCCCTGTCCACGGAGGCAGTTTTGAGCATGCAGAAGAGGAGGGGTGGGAGGCTTCATTCCCTGATCCTGGCTCTGAATGGGTCACTGAGGAGGAGTTTAGTTCAGTTAAAATTCTTTCAAGGGTCAGTCTGTTTCAGGTAAGCCAGAGAAATAAAGGGAAACCCGGGTGGATCAACAATAAAATGGTGAGCAGGCAAACATCAGAATTTCTCCATAGAATGTGCACCAGGAAGCTTGCAAGAGAAAACTGCATCCCATGGCTTGAGAACAGTCATGCATCAGGTTATCAGGCCCCTGAACTGAAATGAACCAGCTCAGGGCCTCCCAGTAGAGTTCCTGGCACAATAGAACCTCTCACCTAACAGATAAGACCTGGAGTTGAATGGCTTCCTCCAGAGCCTGGGAAGGACCCAGGAAAGACCTGTAACCCCAGGACCTGGGTCCTTCTCAAGGTACCCAGAAGCAAGGACTCAAGACTCAGATGTGATTCGGTGTCCTTAAATACCCCAGGGAGCTGGCCCAAAAAATCAAGGCTGATTGACAGATCCTAAGAGTAAGAATAAACCACAAGTCAGGTATCAGGTTTCATCCACAAAATGTAATGAAAAGAGAGCACTTAGGAAGGCAACCCAAAGGTCCTGAGTAATTGCATTAATAAATCTAAGATGTCTGGGAATGCGGAAGGAAGGGGCCACACACTCTCAAACTCATTCATTCATTCATACATCTTGTCTCTCATTTGTTGTAGTCACTTAACTGTTTTGTTGTTTTAGACAACCATAATTCAGTTGGTCAACTAATTCAGATAAACCGTAAGTCAGCCAACCTTTGAGTTTGCTTTTAGTCATTCATTCTCTGGGCTTCCCAGTGGCTCAAGTGGTAAAGAACCCACCTGCCAATAGGAGACGTAAGAGATGCTGCAGGTGTGATCCCTGGGTCAGGAAGATCCCCTGGAGGAGAGCATGACAACTTACTCCAGTATTCTTGCCTGGAGAATCTCATGGACAGAGGAACCTGGCAGGCTGCAGTCCGTAGGGTCACAAAGAATCGGACATGACTAAAGGGACTTAGCACCCACACATACATTCTCTAATTCATTTATTCAGTCTTCAGTTGGCAATTTAGTCAGTATTGTCAATCATTTAGTCATCCATCCATCCAGTCACGTATTTATTCAGCTAGTTAATTCATTCACCCACGTTGAGTCTCCGGAAGCCTTTGACTCCATTCATTCATCCATCCAGTGAGTCCTTGCTTCTGCCAGTCAGTCATTAGGTAATTAATTAGCTATTTTTACTCATCCATTCATTAATTTATTCTGACTTTCAAAACTAGTCACTAATTTGCTTGTATTCGTGTATTTATTCATCTATTCATGGGTCTTTCAGCTCATCAGGCAGTTACTTAGTCAGGCAATCAGTTCCTTAGTCATAGAAAGCTTGTCCACCAGACCTGGAGAGAAGAGCTTCTAATCTATACTTTTCTTCAATTAAACTTAAATTTGCATGATCGTCCCAAAGGCTCAGACTATGGAGGATGGCTTTAGCTATAAATGTTCTCTCCTTGTTAAAAAATAATAATAATACAGTTCAGAGCCTGATGTTGAAAATATCTTTGCCCAAATAGATTCATGAATTGCAAGTCCCCTGAGGCCTGCTGCAGTGATTAAATGAGTCCAGGCTCCAAACGGTCCATGAGGAAGTCCACCCTGAGGGGCTAGGTACCCAGGGGCCATTCTTCAGGATGGGGCCCCAGCACAGAATTTATCCCAGAGTAGACACAAACTGGTTGTTGTTTTGTTTTTTTTTTCAATTATATCTTTCCTTGGTTTATTTTAAAAATAGAGAGAGATACGTAGTCATTTGAAAATAAAGAAAGGTGTGAATAATAAAATAAAATACAGCCGAGATGAGACCAACCAGAGTTAATAGTTCTTAACATGTTAGTGTATACACTTATGTAATTATTTGTATGTGCATGCAAGCTAAGTCAATTCAGTCATTCCTGACTCCACAGTCTGTAGCCCGCCAGGCTCCTCTGTCCATGGAATTTTACAGGCAAGAAAACTGGAGTGGGTTGCCATTTCTTACTCCAAGGGATTTTCCCGACCCACATCTCCTGTGTATCCTGCATTGGCAGATGGATTCTTTACCAGTGAGGCACCTGGGAAGCCCAATTATTTGTATACATTTTTACAAAAAAAATTATGTATGGTTTGTATTAATTAATTACAGGAAGACCTCAATGATGTTGAAGGCTTGCTTCCAGACTACCATAATAAAGTGAATATCACATAAAGTGCATCACACAGAGATTCTTGGTTTCCCAGTGCATATAGAAGTTATGCTAACACTATCCTGTAGTCTATTAGGTGTGGCAGCTCAGATGGTGAAGAATCTGCCTTCAGAGCAGGACACCTGGGTTCAATCCTGAGGTCAGAAAGATCCCCTGGAGAAGGGAAACGCTACCCATTCCAGTAGTCTTTTCTGGAGAATCCCATGGACAGAGGAGCCTGGCGGGTTACAGTCCATGGGACTTTTTCTTTCAGCCACTTTTTCTTTCAGTATCATGTTTAAAAAATGTACATACCTTAATTTAAAAATACTTTATGACTAAGAAATGCTAACCAACATCTGGCATTCAGCTAGTCTTAATCTTTTTGCATTAGTAACATCAAAGATGATTGATCACAAATCACTATAACAAATATAATAATAATTTTAAAATGAAATGAAATGAAAAAGTTTGAAATATTGTGAGAATTATCCAAATGTGACAGAGAGACGTGAAATGAGCCAATACTATTGAAAAAAATGGTGATGATAGACTTCCTTGACACTGGGTTGACAGAAACCTTCAACTCGTTATTTTAAAAAGTGCCTGTATTATTATAAAAGGAGGGTGTAATTCATATAGAAATTTTTGTATTTAAGAGTGTGTTTTATTGGGATAGCAGTTAAACTTTGTGATCACAATTAAAATGCGGATTTTGGAGTTGATTTAGACTTGCTGTTTTAAGTTGAACTTTTACTAGATTTATGTATAGTACTTGAGCATTTATGATATCATAAGAAGCACCATGATTATGAGTTTAAGGTAATCTATTAGATTTATAATACTTGAATACTTGGGAAATTTTGTTAATGGGACAAAGTACTAAAAATAGAATGTATCATGATTATAAAGACAGTTGAAAATCCTTAAGTTAATAAATGAGATTAGGTATTAATCGAAGTCTCCTTACATGTGATTGTTAATTTTAACCAGGCTTTTACAAATAAAATAAGATTTATAAACTGAACTTAAAAGCTTGAGAAGGAACACAACTTGGTTTAATAAATTTCATAAACTCAGTGTTAAACTTTAAAACCAGAGTAACCTGTGAGTGATTTATCATGTGCAAATAACCATCCCTTGAGAACACTAAAAAATCACTCCATCTTTCAGCCACATCAATAAAGTGGGGATAGCGAGTAGCATCTCGCATCTTCCACATGGACGACCCTTTTCCAAGGGGAATGTCATGGGCAGATGGCTGCCCTGCAATCCAGAAAGGGATCAGAGAGGATGACCAGATTTCTGGTTTGGGCATCCAGGTGGATGGCTTCATCGATCACTGAAAGATGTCCACATAACAAGAGGTGAGCACAGTTAGTGCGGTGGGGACTTTGTGTTCACGTGTTTGTGTGTCAGTCTCTCTGTTGTTGTTTAGTTGCTAAGCTGTGTCTGACTCTTTTGCCACCCCATGGGCTGTAGCCTACCAGGCTCCTCTGTTCATTAGATATCCCAGAGAAGAACACTGGAATGGGTTGCCTCCAGGAGATCTTCCCAACCCAGGGATCGAACTGGGTCTTCTGTATTGACAGGTGGATTCTTTACCACTGAGCAACCGGGGGAAAAAGTCTAAACCATGGAGATGGAAGGACAGTCTTCTGCCTTCAGTTCAGTTCAGTCACTCAGTTGTGTCTGACTCTTTGCAACCCCATGAACTGCAGCACGCCAGGCCTCCCTGTCCATCACCAACTCCCAGAATTTACCCAAACTCATGTCCTTTGAGTCAGTGATGCCATTCAACCATCTCACCCTCTGTTGTCCCCTTCTCTTCCTGCCCTCAATCTTTCCTGGCATCAGCATCTTTTCAAATGGATTAGCTCTTCACATCAGGTGGCCAAAGTATTGGAGTTTCAACTTCAACATCAGTCCTTCCAATGAACACCCAGGACTGATCTCCTTTAGGATGGACTGGTTGGATTCCTTGCAGTCCAAGGGACTCTCAAGAGTCTTCTCCAATACCACAGTTCAAAAGCATCAATTCTACTGCACTCAGCTTTCTTTATAGTCCAACTCTCACATCCATACATGACTACTGGAAAAACCATAGCCTTGGCTAGATGGACCTTTGTTGATAAGGTAATGTCTCTGCTTTTTAAGATGCTGTCTAGGTTGGTCATTACTTTCCTTCCAAGGAATAAGTGTCTTTTAGTTTCATGGCTGCAATCACCATCTGCAGTGATTTTGGAGCCCAAAAAAATAAAGTCTGGCACTGTTTCCATTGTTTCCCCATCTATTTCCCATGAAGTGATGGGACCAGATGCCATAATCTTTGTTTTCTGAATGTTGAGCTTTAAGCCAACTTTTTCACTCTCCTCTTTCACTTTCATCAAGAGGCTGTTTAGTTCTTCTCCACTTTCTGCCATAAGGGTGGTGTCATCTGCTTATCTGAGGTTATTGATATTTCTCCTGGAGATCTTGATTCCAGCTTGTGTTTCTTCCAGTCCAGCGTTTCTCATGATGTACTCTGCATATAAGTTTAATAAGCAGGGCTTCCGCCTTCATCCACCTTCAAAACATCAGAAGCCAGCCCATTTCTGGTACTCATCACATGTTCAACAGAGATGCCAGCATAACAGAAGATGAGCACAGGTAGTGCCGGTGGGGAGGGTCTCAAATCTGTGAACAGCTGGAGGGACTTCCACCCTGGACATTTCTCCCTATCTGCAAACTAACCCTTTGTCAGGATGGAAGTCACAGGGACATAAAACCCAGGGGAGCTCCTGTTCTCTAGAACTTTCTCAGCTTTGGAGGCCTCTTAGTCCAAGCATTTCCTCTGATTATTCCCCACTGTGCGTTCAGACAGGCCTCTGAGGGGCTTGTCACAGTGAAATTCCTGACCCTAGTCTTAGAAGGTCTGAGGTTACCTATCAGCAATAGGAGAGGAAAAAAATGGCACTGTGGAAAATGCCTAATAGCTGACAGCACATTGTTTAAAGACTCCAGGCAGTGAGCTTGCCCATCTGTTGAGGGGAAAAAAAAAAAAAAAAAAAAGAAATCTCGAATCAGAAGGGCTGCCTTTTATCCTTGAAGACTCAGTCTCACAGGCTCCAGGCAGGTGAGGGTAAGTCAGCTCATGCAGGCTCTGGACACGCCAGGTGAAAGGGATTCAGAGAAGGGCAGGCAACTGGAAGCCACAGGCTTGCTCCAGAGTGTCAAGCCTGCCACTCTTGTCTTCCTAAACTCAGCTCTGAATTAACTAAGCCTCTGCTGGAAGCTTTGCTGGCTTCCTCTCTCAGGCTGACTAGTGGGCATGCCTAGTCAGAACTGAACGCTGTATTTAGGCATCACAAAGGGGACGTTGTTTACAGATGAAGACATTCAGATTCAGAGGTTAAATAAATCACCCCACCTCCACCGTGTTGTTAGTGAGTAGCCCCACTGGGACTTGAACCCAGAGCTTCTCTGACAGATCCAAGGTCAATCCTCGGAGCTCCTTAGCCAGGCAGTGTCTCCTGCCAGCCCTCCTTCCCCAAGCATGACCAAAAAATGATCCCTCCTTTCTTTGTCTTTTGGTTTTTCTTCTCCGGAAAAACTCTATTCCACTCTCTTTTCTCTGTCTATGGAAACATGACTCTTAATTCCAAACCTTTCCCTGTGTCTTGAGTTTGAATTTCAAAGCACTAATTAAGATTCCATCATTTCCCTGGGTCACAGACAATTTTGCCCCAAACTGTTAACCTGAGTCCAAGAACATAAGTTAATACTCTTGGTTTCTGTAAAAAGGGCCATCATTGCTTTTTTTCACCTCTGTTTCCCCAGAAAACAAGGACAAATGATGTCTTCCTTCACCCTTGGTAGATATATATATATACATATATATATATATATATATATATATATTTGTCCCCAATGTATAATGAAATACTAAGTACAGTCAGCTGTCTCGTGGCTCAGTGTCCCTCCCACTCTCCTTCCCTGCCCCGTGTTCTTTCTCCAGTCTGTCATATATGTACCCATACATGCATGCCTGAATACGTAATTCTTCTGCCCATCCATCTGTTCATCTACACACTCACCATTTCTACTTCTTCCATAACTAGCTAAACCCAGGATACCCCAGTGCTTGGCAGTGACCTCATCTGTAGGAGAAATGACTTTCACATGGGCTGGGAGAAGGAAATGGCAACCCACTCCAGTGTTCTTGCCTGGAGAATCCCATGGATGGAGGAGCCTGGAAGGCTGCAGCCCATGGGGTCGCTGAGAGTCACACACTGACTGAGCGACTTCACTTTCACTTTTCACTTTCATGCATTGGAGAAGGAAATGGCAACCCACTCCAGTGTTCTTGCCTGGAGAATCCCAGGGATGGGGGGAGCCTGGTGTGCTGCCGTCTATGGGGTCACACAGAGTCGGACACAACTGAAGCGACTTAGCAGCAACAGCACCACAACCCATCCTCCTCCAAATTACAAGAGTTGCAGTATGTGAAGTTTTTGACTTGTATATTACAGAGTTGGTTTTTTTTTTTTAATTTTTAGGCCATGTGACTTGTGGGATCTTATTTCCCTGACTAGGGATTGAACCCTGGCACCCTGCAGTGGAAACGCAGAATTCTAACCACTGGACAACCACCATAATATATAAATTTCCAAGATTTATATATTATGAATGACAAGCATTGACAGGAGGAACAAGATAGGCTACTTCTTTATTTTGAATGCTTCCTCAGTATCATCAATATTGTAGCCTGTGTCCAGGGCCAAGAAGGAAGCCACGGAGGAATCATCTCCATTTGCTCATGAGGTTTCCCCGTAGCCTCTCTAAGATGCCTCCATGTTGACTTTCAAGCTGATTCTAATTCTTTCCTATAAGCTCTGATAATAGCTATGGATTTCAGAGATCACGAGTGTGGCTTCAATCATAGAGATTCAGCAGAGTCCATCAATGAAGATATTAAGAGTATGAGTCCTTCCACAGACTTAGAGAATGAACTTATGGTTACCAGGTGGAAGGGTGAAGGGAAGGGATAGATAGGGAGTTTGGGATGGACATGTGCACACTGCTGTATTTAAAATGTGTAACCCGCAAGGACCTGCTGTATAGCACAGGGAACTCTGCTCAGTGTTATTTGGAAGCCTAGATGGGAGAGGTGTTTGGGGGAGAACAGATACATGCTGAGTTGCTTTGCTGTCCACGTGAAACTATCACAATATTGCTAATCAGCTATACTCCAATATAAAACACAAAGTTAAAAATAAGAGGACTATGGTGTCCTTAACATGAAAATGTTCTTATACCATGTTCTGGGATTGATCTTTAGCCCATTACCTCACTCATTCATTTATTCACTCAACAAACAACCTATTGAATACTTATAAGGCATGATCATATGAACTGAGGGATAGTAATGAACAAAATAGCAGTGCAATCCTCCAGCAGCCTCTAATACAGATTGGAAGGAAAGGGTGACTCAGAGCCTAGAATCATGAGTACTGTGATGAGGTGTGAGTGAAGAGTTGACGAGGACACAGAGAGGGACAGGCACGTGAGCTGAATCCTAAAGGAGTGAGCACCGTGGGGCTGGTGAGGGAGGAGATGGAACCTTCCTGAAGTGGGGAAACAATGAGTAAGCTTGGAGGCTAGAGGAAGGACAGGAGCTCAGGGAGCTTCAGGTGTGAAGCTGAAAACGATGAGCTGAGCTAGAGGAGTTTGCCAAAGGCCACAGTGGGATGAGCACTGGCTGGCCTCCTTCGGACTTCATCCTGAAAATGATCAAGGCCTCTTACAGCATTTCCAAGGAGAATTGAGACAGTTTCCAAGGTCAATACTGTTCAAAGAAGCCTCATTAGTGTTATCCCAGATCCTGAGACTTTAAGAGCACACACAAATAGAATTTTTCTCAGTGTGAGGGAACCCTAGAGAATCACAGGTTAGCTAAAGAGCAATATCAGACACCACCCCATCCCCCCCCCCAAAAAAAATAGTTGCAGAGAAAGGCTCTGCGGAGTTGAGAATCTCCTGCAGCCACATTAAGCACTGCTATTCCAACAGGAGGGGCTTCCCTGGTAGCTCAGACAGTAAAGAACCCACCTACAATTCAGGAAAGCCCTGGGTTGGGAAGATCCCCTAAAGAAGGAAATGGCTACCTGCTCCAGTATTCTTGTCTGGAGAATTCCATGGACAGAGGAGACTGGTGGACTACAGTCCACAGGGGTCGCAAAGAGTCAGACACGACTGAGCGACTAACACTTTACTCTTACTTACATCCATTCCAACATGAACATTCCTTTCACAAACATACAGTCATGCCTCCCTTGAGCCCAGCATCATAAGAACTGCTATTAGAGACAAAAAAAGAAGCACATATGATATAGCCCCTGCCCTTTGTGAGCAAACAAATGCATCATTATTTTCATCAAACATCAGTATTTCTTTAGGTCGCCTGTTCTGTGCCTCTTCTCCATTCTGTCAATTCTCCACCGTTCAATTAATTTCGTGTCTGATTCCAGGCATCTCTGCAGCTGCTGATTGCAGCCAGAACCACTTAAGCACTTGAGCCTCCTCAGATCTTACAGGCTGCTCAGAGCTCTCATATTTTAGTGATCTTTCAGTTGAAAAGATGTCTCCAAGCACACTGAAACACCAAGGCACTAATAGGGTAATGTTTGGGGGTGTTTGGAGGATTTACAACACATTCTCTGAAGGCTTCAAGCTCCATCGACTGGGAGAATGGATTACAGCCATCCATTTGCCGAGTGTCTCGATCCGGGAACGTTGTGATAATCTTCGTTTCAGCATCTTGATCATTTTCTCACGTTTCACCTTTTCTAACATTTTTTTCTCCCCCTCAAGCACCTTCTCTTTATTTGGGTTCAGAGATCTGACATCTTTTCATTGGTCCCCCTTTGTAGTCTTTGGACTTTCCAGGTGGTGCAGCAGTAAAGAATCTGCCTGCCAATGCAGGAGACAGACACAGGAGATGCTGGTTTGATCTCTGGATTGGAAAGATCCTCTAGAGTAGGAAATGGCAACTCACTCCAGTATTCTTGTCTGGAAAATTCCATGGACAGAGGAGCTTGGCGGGCTACAATCTGTGAGGTCTTGAAGAGTCAGACACGACTGAAGTGACTTAGGATGCACATGTTGTGACTTTTCAGTTCCTGGTTGCTGTCCTTTCTGATATACCCCTTTACATCTCAGTCCTTGGAGTTAAGACATGTTTACTGAGCAGTTAGGATCTCCCAGGCACTCTTCTAGGCACTGGGGCTACAGTGTGAAGCAGAAAGTTACAACTTATGCTTTCATGCAGCTTCCAGTCTACTCTGAGTAGGTAGACAGTAAAGAAGTAAATAAAAGATTCAATGACATTATTTTGGATAATGTTAGGTACAGTGGGAAAAATCTGAAAGGGTGAAAAAAATATAAAATGACTGGGATTGGGTGGGAAGATCATCAGAGCACAAATCAGAGATGACAAGGGCCCCCAGCATGGCCGTGCTGACCATGCCTGTTCAACTGTAACGTGTACCATGAGCACGAACTGTGATGGGAACAGTGGCCCCCAACACCCTGAAGTTGTACAGTGCCCACTATGGACAACGAGAAGCAGCAATCCTGGAAGAGGACTCTCAGAGAAACATTCATGCTAAAATCTTTGTGGGAGGAGGGTTCAGGATGGGGAACACGTGTATACCTGTGGTGGATTCATGTTGATATATGGCAAAACCAATACAATATTGTAAAGTTAAAAATAAAATATATATATATATATATATATATATGTATATAGGAGTCAACCAAGCACACACTTGAGAAAAGAGCATGCCAAGCCGTGGGAAGAGCTACTGCGATGACCCAAAGTGGAGAAGGACTTTGGCCCATTCAGAGAACCCAGAGAAGGGCAGATGCTTCTGCTGCATCTGGGGGAGTGAGATGAAGTTAGTTAGAAGCCAAGGAATCTGACAGTGGGTCAACTTGGGGATGATAAGGAGTATTTCTGTAGGGTCAGAGGACAGTGTATCTATAACCATGGAGAGTGATGAGAAACAGCAGCTGGCGGAAGGGAAAGTCAGAGTCGGAGCTGGGCGGCTCATTAATGTGATACTACAGAGTATGGACTTGGTTCTTAGAAGCATCAGGCACAAGAGGACCCACAAGGTGCGTTGGAGACTTAGGGACTTTTCTGTGCAGCTGATAAATCTAGCTGGAAATTTGAGGCTTGCCATCTAGTGGTGATCTGTGTACCCATGAACATACTCAGAACTGCCGTAATCTGTGAAAGAAGACACCCTGAAATCCATAAAATGCATTTTATTCCAAGGCAGGAAAGATAGGAAGATGTCTCCTTAAAGAGGAGGAAAAATCCATGCTACATGTTGCATGAAGCATTGACGGTGTTGATAAGCCAGTGAAGTCTCCTCATTTCTGAATCACTTGGGGGTCATTCAATATACTATTTTGCAAGTGCAAAAAAGGTCCAGAACTTCTCCTAGTAAGGGACATTTCCCTCACTCACTGCATTGCCTTTTCCAATGACGAGAAGAGCTAGAAATGGAAGAGGTTTCGGCTGAGTTGGAGGCTTGAAACTTAAAGTTCCTGAGTGGGCTACAGTTCTGGCAAAAGACATTTTTCCCTCCCAAGAATTTTATTCCATCTGATTTTCTGATTGTTGCCAAGATAGAATGAACTCGTTTTGTTTGCTTCTCAGTGAGAACTTAGATTTCCTTAGAAGATTTGGTTGCAGGGCACCACTGAGCCCTTAACGAAGGTAGCTGGGGAGATAATAATAGCTTACAGGTCTGCAACCACACGATCCACAAAGCATTGTCACACACTCATCTCATTGGGGCTTGGCAGCGACCCTATGAGGGAAGCAATACTGGCACGATTACCCCGATTTTACAGACAACTAGACTTCCGGTGTTCTTGCCTGGAGAATCCCAGGGATGGAGGAGCCTGGTGGGCTGCCATCTATGGGGTCGCACAGAGTCGGACACAACTCAAGCAACTTAGCAGCAGCAGCAGCAACAGACTTCCAGGACCCCATGCTCAGAGAGTGACCCCCGCCATCTGGCTAGGCAAGCCAAACCTTCAGGTCCTCCTTCATACCTCCCTCCCCCTCACCAACTCCAACCCAAACCTTGACAACTTTATCTTTGAAGTGTTTCTCACGTTCACTTCATTCTGCTTCTTAAGTCACCGTCTTAGTTCAATCACAGTCATATAAACAAGGCAATGCTCCTTCCACTTGACTCCCAGCTTGGCCCCCTCCTAGCTCTTCCCCACAAAGCAATCAAAGGGATCATTGCAAGATGCAAATGAATTTAGGTCACCTCTCTGCTTAGCACACTCATGTGGTTTCCCAGACTTGGGATAAATGCAGATGTGTTTAGCGTGATCTTCCAATACAGTGCCCCCATGGGGTTTGGCTTCTTCTGTCCATCTCTCACATCCTCTTTGTAACACTCAGTTCAAGCAATCCTGGACTCATTTCTGTCCCTACTAAGTACCAGGTAACCTCCAGCCACAGAAACTTTGTTCACACTGGTCTCTCTGCATGAAGGTCCTTTCCTGCCATCTTCACCTAGTCGATTCCTTCCTATCCTGTGTGTCTCAGCTCGGTTGTCACTTCTTCAGGGCAGCCTTCCCAGATACCCTGACTAGGTCAAATCTCCCTCGTTGAACTCTCTCAGAGAACAATGACCTCCCAACCCAGCCACATACCACAGTTGGGAGCATTCATTCCACGGTGATAATTGTATGATGATTACCTTTTCCACTAGACAGCAGGTTCTACAGGGGCAGCATCAAGGTACCTTGTAAACTACCCAGCATACACAAGGCATTTGATAAATGCTTGGAAAATGAGTAGCTAGGTTGAGAGATGAATAAGTGAAGCATCTGATGTGTGTAGAGATTTATTATTCCAGGTTACTCAGTCACCGCGAGTTTCAGAAGCCTCTCCACTCCCTGTATCAGTCTTTTCAGGCTATGTTCCCAGTGTTCCCAGTTGCTGTGGGTCTCATTCTGTAGGATTTTCCCCAGCCTCATTGATATAGAGCCCATCAAATTCAGACTTCCTCCTTTTATCACAATTTAAGACAGGCCCGTACCTCACTCTGCTCAGATACGGTTTCTGTTCACCGAGAACACAAGGGTCCCATCAAAGAGAAGCACAGTTCAGAGAAGCCTTAGACACCTTGTAGGATTGGGAGAGACTGTGGGGCCTTTCGCCTCCCTCCCCTCATCCTATGGAGCACCACTTGCCTGCTCTCCTACAAGATGGGACGCTGGCTCGGTGGTTGCAGGACCACCACTTTGGGGACTTCCCTGGTGGTCCAGTGGTTAAGAATCCGCCTTCCAATGCAGGGGACCTGGGTTTGATCCCTGGTCAGGGAACTAAGATCCCACATGCAGTGGAACAACTAAGCCCAAGCGTGGTAACTGGAGAAGTCCACATGCCGCAACTACTGAGCCTGTGCTCTCTAGAGCGTAAGACAAGAAAAGCCACATGCTGCAGACCCAGGACGGCCAAAAAATAACATTAAAAAAGGAAAAAGATCACGCTCTTATGACTCAGAACCCCGCGTCTAACAGAGCTCTGCCCTTGGGATTTTTATTCCATACCTCAGCTGTTGCCTGGAGTCATCCTTTGATGCCTGGGCTTCAAGAGTCCCTAGGGCCCTGGGTGGGGTTATGGGTGATGGGCATTTCACTCTCCAAGGCTTCACTGATGGTTATTTCTCTCAGTACCCTTACAACTGTTTCTCCAATTCATTGTCTCCCAACTCTTCTCATCCCTCCCCACCAGCTAGATTTCCGTACATCCTGCGAAACCTAGCTCAACACACCTCCACGTAGGCTCTTCCTGCCCCCTCCTCAGAGCTGTCTTTGAACACTGCAGCTTTCTATCAGGTGTTTTTTATGCCGAGTATATAAAGGGACGGGGCTTCCCTGGTGCCTCAGTGGTAAAGAATCTGACTGCAAGGTAGGAGACGTGGGTTTGATTCCTGAGTCAGAAAGATCTCCTGGAGATGGAAATGGGAACCCACTCCAGTATTCTTACCTGGAGAATCCCATGGACAGAGGCGCCTGGTCGGTTACAGACCATGAGGCTGCCAGAGAGTCAGACATGACTCAGTGACTAAAGACAACACCACGAAGGGACAGCTGGCTGTTATTTTAATTCTCTGGACCTTTCTTGCTCTTGCAAAACAAGGTTTGTAAATAAGGTTTGATTGAAAAGCAGCGACATCTTTTCAGTCTTTGCTTTCATGCCACAACTCTGAGATGAGTCATTGCCACGGAGACTGGATGGCCCACAAAACCTATTTATTCTCTGGCTCTTCACAGACATTTCCCAGATCCTAGTCTGCATTGTCTATATCACGAGGTGAACTTTTTTCTTGTTTAGCTACTTTCCTCTTTTTGTTTACTAGATATTAAATTGCATAACAGTAGTGGCTTTTTCTTGTACAGTCTCCATTTTTTAAAGTGTCTTACACACAATCTGCTAAGTCACTTCAGTCATCTCCGACTCTGCGACCCTATAGATGGCAGCACACCAGGCTCCCCTGTTCCTGGGATTCTCCAGGCAAGAACACTGGAGTGGGTTGCCATTTCCTTCTCCAATGCATGAAAGTGAAAAGTGAAAGTGAAAAGTGAAAGTGAAGTTGATCAGTCGTGTCCGACTCTTGGTGACCCCATGGACTGCAGCCTACCAGGCTCCTCTGTCCATGGGATTTTCCAGGCAAGAGTACTGGAGTGGGGTGCCATTGCCTTCTCCCCTTACACACAATAGACACTTCTAAAATATTTGTACCATGATAAAGTTGACAACTGAGAGTAAAACCCCAGCTGGATTTTTGGTTCTATAATAGATTGCAATGCTGGACACTGTAGGTGAAGAGAAAATTACCCCTCGACTTTCTTGAGTTCTTCTGGCTGGACTAACCCTAATGTTGACACAAGACAGATTAACAGGAGAAAAATAAACACATTTTAATTCATGCTCATGGTGGTTGCATAGAAATAGGACCTAAGAAGTGGCCAACGCAGCAGCTCTAAGACTTTTTAGACAAAGAAACAATAATTGTGAGGAATTAACAGAACCAGGAAATGAAAGTTTTGTTTGCTCAGTTAGTGAAGAATCTAAACAGTCAGGTCTCAGGGTAGGAAATTAAGTAAAAAGACACTTTTATACAGGATTCTCTGTCCAAATTTTCTATTTCTGGTGATAAGGGGGTCCTTCTCTCTCCCCATACAGGGTGTTCACCTTTCACATCAGAGATTTATTTCCTGTTTTCAAGGAGACAAGGAAAAAGGGTCAGGGTGTCCATTTTGCACTGGTCATTTCATAAATTTAATTCCACTGTCCACATTGGGGGGCAGCCCTGCCTGGGTTCCAACACTGCGTTTCTTCATCCCTCCTGAATGTTGACCTCTTGCCTTGCAATCTGGCAGCACCTCCTACTACAGGGAACAGAGTGGTGCTGGTGGTTTAGTCACTAAGTTGCGTCTGACTCTCTGCAACCCCATGGACTGTAGCCGCCAGTCTCCTCTGTCCATGGGATTTCCCAGGCAAGAATACTGGAGTGGGTTGCCACTTCCTTCTCTGAGGGAATAGAGTGTATTTTCCCAATCCTTGGCATGGTTCAACAATATGACCCCCTTTGGCCAACAGAATGAGGCTCAAATAACTGTGTGCCAGCTCCAAGTCCAGGCTCTGAAGTCTCCTCCCATCACCATGGGAACAACACACCCCGGACAGCCCCTGTCCCAGAGGAAGAACAAGGGCCTCAAGGGCACAGAATCAAACATCCCCAACCAAACCCGGTCCAAATCAACGGACTCACAAGTAGTGCACAGATCAGTGAGTTCAATGCATGCTCCTTGTGGTACGCTGAGTTTCAGGGTGAATGTTCAATTCATCACAATTGTAGCAATTAGATAAAGGACGCAGTGAACCTACACCGTTTACAGCTGCCTATCGAAGCATCAGCTTTCTGCTCTGCTAAATGGAGATTGTAATAATTACTGTCCTAGACGCTTCATGACAACAGGTGTGAAAGCCGCTTCACAGATGATGACACGCCAGACACATGTGAGCTCTTCTTGCTGGTTATTAATTAGAGAGCGATGCACGTCGATCTGTTGCAAAGAGCTAAATTGAGCCTAATGAAGTGGTGGGCTGGGGAGCGCTGGCAGGAAGGCAGTAGCTAGGGCCCTTTGGGGACAGCTAACAGACATGTGGCTTTGTTCTCAGCCACAGCTTGTCTTGGACCACTCATCCAGAGAAGGCAGGACAGGCTGGGTTCTTAGGATCCAGCCTTGGGTGATTTGCCCAGAAGAACAGGGAGGGGAAAGATGCCCCCAGAGTGGGCTGGGGGTGTGGGAGAAGGCTCCTGAAAGGGAGTGGCCAAGGCTTTCCCAAGGGCACAGTGGGTAAAGAATCGGCCTGCCAATGCAGGAGACACAAGAGACATGGGTTCAATCCCTGGGTGGGGAAGATCCATTGGAGTAGGAAAGGGTGACCCAGTATTCTTCCCTGGGAAATCCCATGGACAGAGGAGCCTGGTGGGCTATAGTCCGTGGGGTCGCAGAGAGCCGGACACAACTGAGAACACATCATGAACACAAATTCATGAGGGATTTCTCAGAGATACTGCCTTGCTCGTCACATCCAACACTTAACTAATTGGGCTGAGAGGCAAACAAGAAAGGCTTCAGCATTTGATAAATTAATCAGTGAGGGCTGCAGCAAATTGCCCACTCACATCATTAATTAGACATCCTGAAAAGTTGAGAAGGCTTTTTTAAAGTGTTGATTCTGCAGCTTTTATTTTACCTTTTTTTTTTTTTTTTTTGGTAATTGATCGGCTAAGACTTTGATCAGATGTCAGTAGGCAGAGAAGAAAACATCACTGTTGAATCCAGTTGCTGGCTATTGCCCGGTCCCAGAGAGATGGGCAAGGCGCTCTGGGCAATTCCCAGGAGACTTGGTACTGAGCTCAAACAGAACCAAAGGATCAATTGACATCTGTACCTGCTGAAATCCCAGGGACCACAGAAAGCTTTTAATCCAGGAATGCTGTGTAATGGGATAACTGCCAATTAGCCATCTTGACCAGTCATCAAGATTTCCTCTTTTAAAAGGCAGCTGACAATAAGGAGAATGAGGTCTGGGGGCCCCCAAGCTGTTATGATGACTTCAGCTTCCATTAGAGGTTGTCCGTTCCTTCTGTCTTCTCATCACCGCCTCATTTTGAACTATTTCTGAAGCTTTTCATGGCCTCCCAAGAACCTCAGAGACCCCACAAGAAGAAAAGCCAATTTCTTTCAAACGAAGAGCTGAAAAAGGAAAAGAAACCTGCAGGATTGGCAGGTAAGGGGCTGTCTGAGCCTCTTCACGGGTCCCTTGGCCCCTGTCCACGATGAGAATGGAACCACCATTTAGCAAGGCCCAGAGGCAGTGTTACAGGGCACGCGAGAGTCAAGAGAGGAACTGCTCGTGTGCTTTCAACCACACTCCCAGGCCTGCCATTAAATATGGCAGGCTTAGCAGTTCTCACTTCAAATGAGGCTGCCAGAGTCCCCGGAGCCTCCTACCCACCTTCACTCATTGTCTTTATTCTGACAAAGCAGACAAGGTCAGCGATTTCCGGCTTTTTGACAGAGCCCCATTTTCTTTGCAGAAAAGCACAGTGGCATTTGGGGGCCTGAGGGCAGCAGTGACATCCAGACCACAAGCACGGAGGGGGCAGGCTCCACCTCTGCTCCCACCTGCCCCCCATCCTCCAGCAGACATTCAGAGCACCTGGCCATGGTTGCAAGGACTGAATTTCACCAGGGAAAGGCTGTAATAAAGCAGGCTGCTGTGATGAGGCAGAATGTAGCACACGGGCCTGGTAACTGCCTGCTCAGACTATAAGACTCAACCTAGAATTTCTCCTTCCAGAAGTTCCCTCCAGTTCTTTCTCCTCCAGCTGGGGTCAGACGCACCATATTGGCATTCCCAATGAACCCAATGAGTCCCAGGTCCTTCTCTCATAGCATAAACATGCTTTGTAGTGGTCTGTTTACTTGTCTGACTCTGAGCTACTCAAGGGCATAGATTTGTGACTTTTCAGCCCTATTCCTCCTCCTAACGCAATACCAGGCACAGGTGTATATTGGCTGGTCCTGCAGTGGTGGCAAGCCCAAGGTCTTTGGAGTCTGACAGCCTGGATTCATATTTTGGTTCCAGTACTTATTAGTTTCTAACCTGGAGTATGTTGCTTAAGATCTCTGAGCTTCATTTTGGCTATCACTAAAGATGGTATCTAATTTTGGGGGTAGCTACAACAGAAAGGAAAGTTATGACCAACCTAGATAGCATATTCAAAAGCAGAGACATTACTTTGCCAACAAAGGTCCGTCTAGTCAAGGCTATGGTCTTTCCTGTGGTCATGTATGGATGTGAGAGTTGGACTGTGAACAAGGCTGAACACCGAAGAATTGATGCTTTTAAACTGTGGTGTTGGAGAAGACTTTTGAGAGTCCCTTGGACTGCAAGGAGATCCAACCAGTCCATTCTGAAGGAGATAAGCCCTGGGATTTCTTTGGAAGGAATGATGTTAAAGCTGAAACTCCAGGACTTTGGCCACCTTATGCAAAGAGTTGACTCACTGGAAAAGACTTGATGCTGGGAGGGATTGGGGGCAGGAGGAGAAGGGGATGGCAGAGGATGAGATGGCTGGATGGCATCACTGACTCGATGGATGTGAGTCTGAGTGAACTCCGGGAGTTGGTGATGGACAGGGAGGCCTGGGGTGCTGTGATTCATGGGGTCGCAAAGAGCTGGACATGACTGAGTGACTGAACTGAACTGAACAACAGAAAAACAAGATAAGGCACGTAAAACCTGCCCAGCAGAGAGCGTAGTTCATACACTCAATAAATTGTTTCCAATGCATTCAGGTTGGTGTTTGAAGCAATAGTAACTTGGTTCTTGATATTGTACTTCATCATATTTTGTTGTTGCTATTCAGTCGCTAAGTCATGTCTGACTCTTTTGTGACCCCTTGGACTGTAGCCTATCAGGCTCCTCTGTGCGTGGGATTCTCCAGGCAAGAATACTGGAGTGGGTTGCCATTTCCTCCTCCAGGGGATCTTCTGAACCCAGGGATGGAATTCATGTCTCCTGCATTGGCAGGTGGATTCTTTAACACTGAGCCACCCAGGAAGCCCCATTTCACCATATTACCTAGGAGCTAATTAAATATTTGATAACCAGGACAACTGGCATAAACTGGTTTGAGAACAAACAGAGCTGACTCTTAATAAATAGAAGACACACTTAGTAATTACAAGATGCCAATGTGTATTAGCGGAGAAGGCAATGGCACCCCACTCCAGTAATCTTGCCTGGAAAATCCCACGGACGGAGGAGCCTGGTAGGCTGCAGTCCATGGGGTCGCTAAGAGTTGGACACGACTGAGCGACTTCACTTTCACTTTTCACTTTCATGCATTGGAGAAGGAAATGGCAACCCACTCCAGTGTTCTTGCCTGGAGAATCCCAGGGACGGTGGAGCCTGGTGGGCTGCCGTCTATGGGGTCACACAGAGTCAGACACGACTGAAGTGACTTAGCATAGCATAGCATAATGCGTATTAGAAAGTGGTCACTTCCTCCCACAAGTGTTCAGCACAGACTGGGCTTCAAGAACTGGGATTATTAATGGGAATAATGTACTATAGCGCCTAGGAGAGAGCTGATGAGTAACTACTATTATTATGTCAGTTATTAATATTATTATCACTATTATTAGCAATTGCTTTCATTATTGATGTTGTTGTTATTTGGGTTCTGGTTCAAATCAGGGTCATTTTAGCAGCCCTGGCTTTGTCCCATTTAAGAGTTTCTCATTCCATCAAAAAAACATGGAAGACTGCCAAAACAGGCTTACAAAAATTGTGGCCTGTTTTAAATGTTGACTTGGAATAAATTAACACTTTTAGTGGAGAAAATTACAAAGCAATATAATTATGATTTACATAGAATAATTATACAGTTTATTTTAAAACATGAATTTGCAGTATTTCAGGCCCCAATGAGTGTTGAAGTTTGCTTGAGGAAATTGACTTCAGTCAGTCCTGCTGAGCTTCAAATTCATTGGGAGAAAAAGGTCCATTTGAGGACTTTTGTGAATATGAAGCCTCAATCAGAAATTCCCCTGCCCCTACCAGAACCTGAGTTTGGTCCTCCCTTACACCTTCCCTTTGGGTCTCTTTCCCAGTCTCTCTTTCTTTCTCTCACACACACACACACACACACACACACACACACACATGCACGCAGAGCCGCAATGTCTAGAGTCATGGTTTTACCTAGCTGCACCCCTGAAGAAGGGAATGGCTACCCACTCCAGTAGTCTTGCCTGGAGATTTCCGTGGACAGAGGAGCCTGGTGGGCTACAGTCCATGGGGTCGCAAAGAGTCGGACACGACTATGTGACTAGCACTTTCATTTACACCCCTGTCCTAAGAGCTCATCCTTCCTTTAATAAAGACAGGAAGACCGGATATAAGTCTTTCCCTTTTCACCAAACCAAATTAAACTTTCATAAAGGCTCATGAGTTCCTCTGTGTGGTTTTCCCTTCAGCTTCTCCTTGGAAGCCAGCAAAGTCTCAGCTGAATTAACCCTTTCCCCTCAGCTCTGAGTGGCATCTTCATTTGGCAGCACAGAGGGGTTGCCCCTGGCTTGTCTCTGGAGGCTCCAGCCCTGATCAAGCACCCAGCTGCAGGTGGTATTTGCCCAGCTCATCTTGACTGGGTCCCACCCGAGCTCCTTCCTGACCATCTCACTTGAAAAAAGAGATCTACCTCCTTGCAATCGGTTTCCTCTACTCAGACTTTATTTCTTACAGAACTATCTTCGGGGAACAAATTAGCTTGTTACAGATTTCAAACATACGAGCTAAATTCTCCCCTCAGCTTCTAACACGCTGTGGTTTTTTTTTTCCCCTCTGAAACAGGAGGTGCCAGTACTGACATCTTTATCACTCAAAGTGCCTTCTTGACTTGCTACTCCCCTCCTGGGGTGGGTCCTGGCTTTGCAATCCAGGGCACACTTGTGCAGCACCCATGCTTGCAGGTAGTAAAAAGATATCACTAATGTGTCCTACACACGTGTATTGTAATATACATTTGTTGTTGTTCAGTAGCTCAATCATGTCTGAATCTTTACGACCCTATGAGTGCAGCACGCCAGGCTTCCCTGTCCCTCACTATCTCCCAGAGTTTGCTCAGACTCATGTCCGTTAAGTCGATGATGCCATCCAACCATCTCATCCTCTGTCATCCCCTTCTCCTCCTGCCCTCAATCTTTCCCAGCATCAGAGTCTTTTCCAATGAGTTGGCTCTTCACATCAGGTGGCCAACGTATTGGGGTTTGGGTGCAGACAAATACTTTTGATTCCACATATATGAGCTACTTAGAAAAGTCAAATTATAGCATCAGAATGCACACTGGTAGGTGCCAGGGGGCAGCAGAGGGAGTGGGAAGGGGAAATGAGGGAGTTAGTGTTTAATGGGGACAGAGTTTCAGTTTTAGAAGGTTAAAAAAAATCAGGAGATGGGTGATGGTGAGTTGCATAACAAACTCAATGTACTTAGTGCCACTGGACTGAACAATTAAATATGGTTAAAATAGTATGCTGCATATTATGTGACTTTTACACAATTAAAAAAACATTTTAAAAAGATATCACTAATAAATGCTAGGAAGTAAATAGAAAAATCACCCATGTCTTAGTATTACAAAATCTAGTAAGATACAGCATCACTGTGAAAATATAAAAGTTTCCTATACACCAAAGCTGGGCAAATATTTAAAATTAAAACTCTGTTTATACACAAGCAAAGCCCTATGAGTGTGAGAGAAAGGGAACAACAAGCCACTAGGTGATTGGATTATATTATTATATTAGGAGGAACGGAAACTCATGGGACAGAAGTGCTTAAGACATAGCTGTGGGTTACTTGGATCAATGAAAAGTGTCACAGTATGCACAGAACCAGAGGACACAAGAAAGTAATTACAAAGACAAAACGACAGGGTCAGACATTCTGCAGAGCCTTCCCCAAAGGTGGCAAGACTTCTTATGTTCTATCATTGCAGACATATGCAGTAGCAAGTTAGGAATGGAGGTGGTGAAGGGCGGTAGCAGGAGAGTCTGTACTCTGTATAGACAGAGAGAACAGTCCTATGTAAACACTGTAAGATCCTTGGCCCAACATGGAACTTTCAAAACACAGGCTGTCCTGGAACATGAGACTAACTAAACAGGAAGAGAATTAATATCCAATACAGAGGCAGACAGCTGAAGAAGAGGCTTCTAGCAGGATCAGGTAATTTCCTTGGTCTCACTTGACTAGGAATTTTACTGGTTCCTCAATGAGAAAGAGTTACTCTTAGCACTGAGTGTGCATGTTTGTGTGTATGTATGTGCGTTTGACTCTATGTTAGTTGAACTGTATCTTTCTGAATGAATCCTTTCATAATATCCAGTTGGATGAACACTTTCTTGGTATTGTTAAAATATCTGCAAAGGAACCCACTTGAAAATATAACCAATAAGGCTTCAGCAATACGTGAACCGTGAAATTCCAGATGTTCAAGCTGGTTTTAGAAAAGGTAGAGGAACCAGAGATCAATTTGCCAACATCCACTGGATCATCGAAAAAGCAAGAGAGTTCCAGAAAAACATCTATTTCTGCTTTATTGACTATGCCAAAGCCTTTGACTGTGTGGATCACCATAAACTGCGGAAAATTCTGAAAGACATGGGAATACCAGACCACCTGACCTGCCTCTTGAGAAACCTATATGCAGGTCAGGAAGCAACAGGTAGAACTGGACATGGAACAACAGACTGGTTCCAAATAGAAAAAGGAGTTCGTCAAGGCTGTATACTGTCACCCTGCTTATTTAACTTATATGTAGAGTACATCATGAGAAACGCTGGGCTGGAAGAAGCACAAGCTGGAATCAAGATCTCTGGGAGAAATATCAATAATCTCAGATATGCAGATGACACCACCCTTATGGCAGAAAGTCAAGAGCAACTAAAAAGCCTCTTGATTAAAATGAAAGAGGAGAGTGAAAAAGTTGGCTTAAAGCTCAACATTTAGAAAATGAAGATCATGGCATCTGGTCCCATCACTTCATGGGAAATAGATGGGGAAACAGTGTCAGACTTTATTTTCTTGGGCTCCAAAATCACTGCAGATGGTGATTGCAGCCATGAAATTAAAAGACGCTTATTCCTTGGAAGGAAAGTTATGACCAACCTAGATAGCATATTCAAAAGCATAGACATTACTTTGCCAACAAAAGTCCAATATAGTCAAGGCTATGGTTTTTCCAGTAGTCATGTACGGATGTGAAAGTTGGACTGTGAAGAAAACTGAGTGCTGAAGAATTGATGCTTTTGAACTGTGGTGTTGGAGAAGACTCTTAAAGATTCCTTGGACTGCAAGGAGATCCAACCAGTCCATTCTAAAGGAGATCAGTCCTGGGTGTTCTTTGGAAGGAATGATGCTAAAGCTGAAACTCCAATACTTTGGCCACCTCATGTGAAGAGTTGACTCATTGGAAAAGACTCTGATACTGGGAGGGATTGGGGGCAGGAGGAGAAGGGGACGACAGAAAATTAGATGCCTGGATGGCATCATTGACTCAATGGAAGTGAGTTTGAGTGAACTCTGGGAGTTGGTGATGGACAGGGAGGCCTGGCGTGTTGCAATTCATGGGGTTGCAAAGAGTCAGACATGACTGCGTGACTGAACTGAAGGCAAAGATTCAACACTTCTCAAGAATCTTAAAATGCTTTATAATCCCCTTGGTAGGGATACAACTTTGGGGAATAATCTGAGATGTGCAACCTAGATTTCTGTGTAAAAATTATCAATGTAGTTTTCTAAATAAAAGCTAGAAACACCCTAATTGTCCAACAGTTGAGAATTTAAGAGATGAGAAAGACTGGAACTCAGAAGGTTGAGATTCATTCACTCTTTCTCATCTCTTATAATATTTATGTCTCTATACAATGGAAATCTTTAAAAATGAGGTTTTCAAAGAAAAAAATGAAAAAATATTTATGATATAAAATTAAGTGGGGAAAAACAATATTTCAAAATATGTGTCATCTCACCAAGTTAGCATGTCTGAGATGTGTGAAGTGCTTTGTAAGTTGCAAAGCCTTCTGCACATGTCAGGAATAGCTCTGACTTGATAGGGTGGTCAGAGGCCAGTTGGTATCTAACAAGAGTGGGTAGTCATGAAAAGAAAGCCACAGGGCACACCCAAAGGAGGTCTGTCTGTCCACGTGCTCCTACTCATCCAGTCTCTTCACAGAGCCAGCTCTTCTCAAAGGAGCCCCAACAGCGAATCAACTCTAGAGAATGACAACAGGTTACGTAGTCCAACCCAAGAATCGTTACTGAGGATAACTGAGAGATAAAGAGGCAGACAAGGGCAGCAAAGGGGCTGCTACAGAAAATCAGAAAATCAGGCATCACAAGAGCAAAGGGAGCTTAGAGAGAGATGAGAACCAGCTTAGGGGCTCAGGCAGCCCAGAGAGGGAGGCCTAAGACATTTCAAAAGCAAAATGAGACTGCTCAGAATGAAATCATTATTGTTCTTATTTTTATTAAATGTGATGACCCCCCACTCCACCCCTCCCATGCACACAACTTTTGCATAGCATCCTCTATGATGACAGACAGGGCTTTAACTACCCCTTTTGAATTAGAGATTTTTATGGATGGCACAAATACAGTTAACAAAGAGTCCTGGTGAGCCAGTGACTCTGTGAATCCAGGCTAGCTTTCTTACTGGAAGGATTTGCCCTTTTTATCAGATAAAGGGAAAGACAAAACTCATTGTGCTCTGTGCATATTTTTGCCTCAGCTGTCAGGCTTACTCCTTGGAAGGAAAGTTATGACCAACCTAGACAGCATATTAAAATGCAGAGACATTACTTTGTCAACAAAGGTCCATGTAGTCAAGGCTATGGTTTTTCCAGTGGTCATGTATGGATGTGAGAGTTGGACTATAAAGAAAGCTTAGTACCGAAGAATTGATGCTTTTGAACTGTGGTTTTGGATAAGACTCTTGAGGGTCCCTTGGACTGCAAGGAGATCCAACCAGTGCATCCTAAAAGAGATTAGTCCTGGGTGTTCATTGGTAGGACTGATGCTGAATATGAAACTCCAATACTTTGGCCACCTAATGGGAAGAGTTGAAAAAACTCTGATGCTGAGAAAGATTGAAGACAGGAGGAGAAGGGGACGGCAGAGGATGAGATGGTTGGATGGCATCACCAACTCAATGGACATGGGTTTGGGTGGACTCTGGGAGTTGGTGATGGACAGGGAGGCCTGGCATGCTGTGGTTCATGGGGTTGCAAAGAGTCGGACACGATTGAGCAACTGAACTGAACTGAACCAAGAAACACTGCTACACTTTTAGAACTCAGTTATCATCCCAAGTGTTGGATTTTGCCTGTATTGAAAGTAGCAGTATTTTTAATGATTTTCTGTCTCTCCTTAGACGACAGCTTCTTTGGAGGCAGAGACTGACTCCTCCACTCCCCTGTTCCTTCCCTATGGATAAAATGATGAATGAAAGTTGAAAATTTTGATGAGTGAATGAATCTCAACCTATGTTCTGAGTTCTGTCCTTTGTCATTGCTTAAGATATTTCTGGTCTTATCCATGTAAACCTTGTTAACGCATGTTTGTTTTTACAATGCAAACTGCCTCAATTTTTTTAAGTGAGTGAGTATAAGTTAGGAAAAAAAGAGAAGGAACAAGGGAAGGAAGGAGAGAAGGAAGGAAGGAAAGCCAAGTTCAAATCCCCTTCAGTCATACAACCCTATGAGAACTGCCCCTCATAGAAAAAGGTATGCAGTTAGCCTAGCAAGGTTTAGTTTTATTTTGGTGCATATACATACTTTTTATACTACCAAACATATTCACTGAATAGACTAATTCATATTCATTGAAAAAGTTTGAGGAAATGCAGAAAGGTGATGTAGTAACAATTCTAACAGCTATAATTTATACCTGACTATGAGCCAGACTCTTTGCCAGAAATTTTATGTCCATAATCTAATTTCCCAACACACCTGAAAGGTAGCTATAATGTGCCCATTATCAAGATGAGAAGCAAAGTCTTAGCAATGTCCACTGTCTTAGCAGAGGCTGTAGATCTGGCTTTGAACTCTAGGCTGCTGACACTCAAAGCTTCTCTCTATTTCCCTTACCAGGATCCCCCTTTCTCTGCAATGGAAAGACTGATCAGGAAGAAATAATTTTTTTTTTAATTTCAATACACTTCTGCCCCCACCTCTGGGGCTTCCCTGGTGGCTCAGATGGTAAAGAATCCGCCTGCAATTCAGGAAAACCAGGTTCAATCCCTGGATCAGGAAAGATCCCCTTGAGAAGGGAATGGCTATCCATTCCAGTATTCTTGCCTAGAGAACCCCATGGACAGAGGAGCCTGGTGGGCCACAGTCCATGGGGTCACAAAGAGTTGGACATGACAAGTGACTAGCACTTTTTGCAACAATCCATAAAGGTGGCAATAAGTTGGTGAATAGCTGTGACCCTAAGAGGCAGAAATGGAATCCCTGACTCTGTAGATTCAGAAACAGCCAGGACTGCATTCTCACCCCTTCCCCAATCTTCCAGCCACAGCATAGGGCTTGGTCTACTATCAGGAAGAGGTAAGAGGTGGCCCCCTGTACTAATTCCTCTCTTTTTAATCTTGCTGGTGGGCAGGAAGGCCCATCAGACTTCAGTTCCAGGCTAACTTCTCTGTGCACTGATTCACTGCCCCATCTCATCTATACAGTTATACAGTTCCCCTGCGTCTTGGTCCCTTTTGTTTTCAACCGGGAATGTGAACTAAGAAAAGGAAACCACAGACCTACAGCAACTGTAGGCATCCGGTGAATTCTAGATTATATTCAGTCACATTTTCAACAAATCATTAGAGAGTTACTCTGACTTCAGCAAAACACATAAAGACAATAAATTCTAGGGACATCCCTGGTGGTCCAGAGGCTAAGACTCTATGCTCCCAACACAAGGGACCAGGTTCAGTCCCTGGTCAGGGAACTAGATCCCACATGCCGTGGCTAAGAGTTCACATGCCACAACTAAAGATCCCACATGCTTTATTTATTGAGTTTTGGCTGTGCTGGGTCTTCACTGCTGTGAAGGCTTTTCTCTAGTTGTGGAGACCTAGGTCTAATCTCTAGTTGTGGTGCATGGGTTTCTCATTGTTGGGGCTTCTCTTGTGGTGGGGCATGGGTTCTAGGGCCAATAGGCTTCAGTAATTGTGGCTCCTGGGCTCTAGAACACAGGCTCGATTGTTGTGGGTGCACAGGCCTAGTTGCTCCTTGGCATGTGGCATCTTCCGGGATCAAGGATCGAACCCATGTCTCCTGTCTTGACAGGCAGATTCTTTACCACTGAGTCACCAGGGAAATCCCAAATAAATAAACATTAAAAAAAATGGAATAAATTCTAAAGTTAACTCACTCCTAAGAAATGAGTGGGGCACTCAGATACTGCTGGAATATATAAATTTTTGTGTCTGCATGGGGGAAGGCAATGGCACCCTACCCCAGTACTTTTGCCTGGAAAATCCCATGGACAGAGGAGCCTGGTAGGCTCCAGTCTGTGAGGTCGCTAAGAGTCGGACACGACTGAGCGACTTCACTTTCACTTTTCACTTTCATGCATTGGAGAAGGAAATGGCAACCCACTCCAGTATTCTTGCCTGGAGAATCCCAGGGACAGAGCCTAGTGGGCTGCCATCTATGGCACAGAGGTGGCACAGATTGCACAGAGTCGGACACGACTGAAGCGACTTAGCAGCAGCAGCATATGTATATGGGACTTCCCAGTTGGCGACAGTGGTAAAGAATCCACCTGCCAATGCAGGAGACACAAGAGACATGGATTTGATCCCTGAGTTGGGAAGATCCACTGGAGGAGGAAATGCCACCCCACTCCAGTATTCTTGCCTGGAAATTCCATGGGCAGAGGAGCCTGGTGGGCTACAGTCCATGGGGCTGCAAAGAGTCAGACACGACTGGGCAACTGAGCAGGTATACAAATTTTAGGATTATGATATTCTTGTGGAGATTGTTTCTTATTCCCCTGAACCAATTCTCTCTTCTTTAGCACTCATGAATGTACTCCAGCAAAGCCAGCTAGACTATAGTGGAAGTAAATGCCATTTCCAAGTTGGTACCTAGGAGGGATGGATGTCTCCTGAATCCACCTCTTCTTCCTCTGCACTGGGTGGAGCTGGGACATGATGGTGGCCCAGATTTGCTTGGGCAGTTGAGGACTATGCTGTATGAGGTGAAGCGGGGACAAGATGGAAGGGATCTGGATCCCTGAATAACTGTGTGGAACAAAGGTACCACTGAACAGAATGCTTTCCCAGGGCCATTACATGAGAAACAAGTAAACAGCTTTGTGCTTTAAACCATATCATCACTGTCCTAATTATTGAATTGGCCAAAAATTTCAATCGGGTTTTCCACATGACGTGACAGAAAATTCCAACCAAACTTTTTGGCCCCACCCAATATTTCAGCATTGCTTTTTACTCTAACTAGTACAGACTGGGACACATGAAGCTGGCATCATTAAAACTAAAAAAATGAGGGCTTCCCTGGTAGCTCCATGGTGAAGAATCTGCCTGCCAATGCAGGAGACGTGGGTTCGAACCCTGAACCAGGAAGATCCCACGTGCCTTGGAACAACTAAGCATGTGCACCTCAGCTATTGAACCTGTGCTCTGCAGCCCGGGATCGGAACCACTGAGCCGGCCTGCCAAAGCCCTGAAGCCTGAGCGCCCTAGAGCCCGAGCTCTGTGACGAGAGAAGCCACTGCAATGAGAGGCCTGAGCGTCGCGACCAGAGTGTCGCTCCTGCACGCCGCAACTAGAGAAAAGGCCTGGCAGCACAGCCAAAAATAAATAAACACATGCAATTATTGTTAAAATACCAGCAGTGAAAATAGGAAGAAGTGTTATTTATTGACTCGTGGCACTCTTTCCAAGCTGCAGTGCTGTCATCCTTCTTTCAATTGGTGAGGCTTTAATCAGAGGCTCTGAATAGAGGGTTAGATCTTCAATTTCTCATAGCCTTCCATTTCCTCATTCACAACCTGAGGTTACCACAATTACACCAATAGGGCAAGATTATTATTGTGAGCAATGCCTGATTTTATGTTTGTAAATCCCCTGATACATAGAGGGTGACTGCCTTAGCCCATAACTTTGGAGTTTGAAGAAAAAAAAATCAGATCACAATAAATATTATCTGAGTCGAGTTATCTAAGTCAAAGTGAGAAAATGATTGTCTATGCCCAGACTTGCCAGGAAGTTTCTGCGGTAATGTCAAGTATCTCTTCTTTCAAATTGGTTCTCCTATGACTGTCATGAAGCAAAGTTCCCCAGAGAGGACACAGATCAGAACAGAAAGAAGGTGTGTTCAGGCGCATGTCATTGCTCATAAGTGAGACAAAATCCAATAGGCTATCAAATCACTTGAAGATGTCAAGAAGAAGGGGAAATAATGACACTTTCTGTTGAAGGAGGTAACACTCCATTGCTAAAAGCAAAATAGAATCGAGTGAACATGAAGGACACAGGCCAACTGACTTTGCCATTTGAAAAAAGCAGACACAGGCTTTACAAAGGCTTTTAATCCAAACACGACTGTGTCCCAAACTCTCGGGCAGAAGAGACACGACAAACTTGTCAGGGGTGGGAAGGAGCAATAAAACAATTTTCTTAGCTACAGACCAAGAATTTGAAATGAAATCAGCCCTTTCCTTCCATAAAGGTAAGCTTCTGGAATCACAGTGATAAGAACCTTCCCAGCCGAAACTTGACTCCCAATGGGGAAGAAGTGTTAGAGGAAAGAGCAGCCCCAGGGGGCCTAGGACAACCCTAACAAACACTTGTGCCTTAATAAAATATACAAAAATATATCAAAAAATGCAGACCTCGATGACACTTATTTGTTCTAATGAATCTAGACTATTTATAACCTTAACTTGTGAAAAACTCAGTGATTTCATCTTTTCACATAGCACTAAAATCTTCAAATATGCCTCTGGCTTTCTTGTAGATAACATTCACATGAAGAAGTCCTTCCCTTTAACCCCCGCCACTGGCCCTGCTTCCCTGTGATACAGTTTAATGAATTTCCTAATTTATGCCTTGGATGCTCTGACTCAGCCTCTCAGGTACCCTTGTGGCTCCAGATACAAGAGTAACTTGGATGTTGACAGGGCAGTTGATGGAGAAACACCTTAGAGATGTCAAAGTCCATGGGTGTTGATTTTGTCAAAAGCTTTTTCTGTATCTGTTGAGATGATCATATGGTTTTTATTCTTCAATTTGTTGATGTGGTGTATTATGTTGCTTGATTTGTGGATGTTGAAACATCCTTGCATCCCCAAGATTAATCCCACCTGAACATGGTGTATGATCTTTTTAATGTATTGTTGGATACAGATTATAGTATTCTGTGGGGGATTTTTGCATATATTCATCAGTGATATTGGCTTGAAATCTTTGTCTGTGTGGTATCTTTGTCTGGTTTGGGTATCAAGATGAGTGATAATGGCATTATTTCTGTCTGGGGAAATAAATTTCCATGCTGAAACCAAAGTGAAACCACACCTTTATTTACTACATTGCTGTGATGGAGCTGCTATTCTGAAAGCTACGTAATATCCTTTTTCAACAATTATCCCCAACAGAAATGGCTCACAAATCAGAACTATTGAAACTTGAATCCTTGAGCTCATGGGAAAAGTGAACCTGAGATTTCAGTTAGGTGATAGTAGTCCAGAAGCTGTTATTCAAAGCTTACTGGTAAGCATAAGTTAGAAACACCAAGTCCATAAAGTTAGTCTCAAAAACACATAAAAATGAGCTGTCAAAAAAATTCAGGATTCCTACTCCCTGGGTCACTGATCCTTATTTTTCTTTTATTTTGCAAGTTGCATTTTTAAAATCTTATGTTTCTGTTTCCAATCTACGTTTTACATTATACGTAGGAGTTAAACTATGTCTACACATATTATTCAGGATAGGTAATCTCTTGCTGCTGTAATAGACAAACCTCATAATGTCAGTGCCTTAACTGTACACAGGTGAAGTCCATTCAGGCCTCCTGAATTCTTGGGTTCAGTTCTTTTGTGAGGGGTCCATATTCTGCTAGCTCAACATGCAACTTGCAGAGTCAACGTAACAAGAGAGGAGAAAACAGGAGTGCCAGGTGGGGTCGTTTTAAGAGTGCAGCTAGGAAACAATTAACATTTCTAAACATCCCATTCGGGGAAGGCAATGGCACCCCACCCCAGTACTTTTGCCTGGAAAATCCCATGGACGGAGGAGCCTGGTAGGCTCCAGTCCGTGGGGTTGCTAAGAGTCGGACACGACTAAGCGACTTCACTTTCACTTTTCACTTTCATGCACTGGAGAAGGAAATGGCAACCCACTTCAGTGTTCTTGCCTGGAGAATCCCAGGGACAGGGGAGCCTGGTGAGCTTCCGTCTATGGGGTTGCACAGAGTCGGACACGACTGAAGCGACTTAGCAGCAGCAGCAGTATCCATTCGGGGAAGGCAATGGCACCCCACCCCAGTACTTTTGCCTGGAAAATCCCATGGACGGAGGAGCCTGGTAGGCTCCAGTCCGTGGGGTTGCTAAGAGTCGGACACGACTAAGCGACTTCACTTTCACTTTTCACTTTCATGCACTGGAGAAGGAAATGGCAACCCACTTCAGTGTTCTTGCCTGGAGAATCCCAGGGACAGGGGAGCCTGGTGAGCTTCCGTCTATGGGGTTGCACAGAGTCGGACACGACTGAAGCGACTTAGCAGCAGCAGCAGTATCCATTAGGGGAAGGCAATGGCACCCCACCCCAGTACTCTTGCCTGGAAAATCCCATGGATGGAGGACCCTGGTGGGCCGCAGTCCATGGGGTCGCTAAGAGTCGGATACGACTGGGTGACTTCACTTTCACTTCTCACTTTCATGCATTGGAGAAGGCAGTGGCAACCCACTCCAGTGTTCTTGCCTGGAGAATCCCAGGGACGGGGGAGCCTGGTGGCCTGCCGTCTCTGGGGTCGCACAGAGTCGGACACGACTGAAGCGACTCAGCAGCAGCAAACATCCCATTGACCCCCAAAATGCAGTCAGTGACCCTGAGTTAAGGTCAGTGGAGACTGGGGAGCGCAGTCCTTTGTGTGCCAAGGCCCAGGGAAATGAAATGGGATACATTGTCTCTGCTACGCCATCTCTTTCTTTGCGCATCAACCCCATCCCCACACACAAAACAAAGCCAGCCAGAAAAGCACAGTCTTCCACAGAACTTAACAGCATCCTCCCCAACCTGCTGGCAGAGTAAATAGACCCTGGTCCCACTGACTCTCCGCATATTCCCAGGTGGCCATTTATAGAGTCAGACCCCAGCCTAACTGCACTGTTGAAAGCCTGATGGAGTCATCTCAAAGCAGACCCCTGGGGAAGGAGAACTGCTCAGTGGCTAATGAGCCATCCTGAAAGAACAGAAGCAGGAGCAGGGAAAATTCCCTCCCTGGTTAATGAGAGGCAAGGGATTACAAGCTCATCGGGAGCTTGATGAGGATTCTTCCCTTGGGGGATGAAGGGTTGCATTAATTCATCTCCTATGTTCTCAGTTCCCTTTGCTTCTCAACCTGCTTATCCAGGTAAAACCAGGCTAGAACAAAACATCCCCAGGCTGCCCTAAAGCAGAAAAAATTCACCAAAGCCCCTTTCCTGACCTCCCTTGTGAAGTTTGATGGTCTGTCCTCTATGACTGCAAAACTCCTACAAAGCCTCTGCTGTCACGTTGTATTGGAATTGTCTCCATGTCTGACTCCCTGATGAGAGGAGGCCTTGCTTCACATGGGAAGAGCACGGGATCTGGAGTGTAAGGAACTAGCTGTGCAAACTTCTCTGATCTTCAGTCTTACAAAGCTCCCACTTTACAGTTGATTTAAATGTAAAACAGTGGCTCTCAACCCGACTGCAAAGTGGTCCCCACCCTCAAGATTTCTAATTTAATTAATCTGGGCATGGCCTGAAAGTCAAGATTTTCAACAGCTCTTCAGGTGACTCTTTGTGTTCAGCGAGGGTTAAAAACTGGGAGAAGGCAATGGCATCCCACTCCAGTACTGTTGCCTGGAAAATCCCATGGATGGAGGAGCCTGGTAGGCTGCAGCCCATGGGCTTGCTAAGAGTCAGACACGACTGACCGACTTCACTTTCACTTTCCACTTTCATGCATTGGAGAAGGAAATGGCAACCCACTCCAGTGTTCTTGCCTGGAGAATCCCATGGATGGAGAAGCCTGGTGGGCTGCAGTTCATGGGGTCGCACAGAGTCGGACACGACTGAAGCTACTTAGCAGCAGCAGCAGCAGGGTTAAAAACCACCGATGTAAAGGAAAGAAATGAAAATCCATCACTCCTGGGTTCTTCATCTAGCCAGGGCCCCACTGATGCTTTCCCCCTAGAGAGAAGGATAGGAGCCCTGGATAAACATTTGGCTTGACCCTAACAGAAATCAGAACTCAGAAAACAAGGTTGGAACTTCGAAGTTCCTGTTATTTCTCATGTCGTTGGGTGGAGATCTGAACACAATAGAGGTTTGATTAAGCAAAACCGCAATGGCTTCCTACTTCTGGACAGCAGAGTGCCATAATGGAAGGTGATGACTGCAAAAGAAGGAAAATAGAATGACTCTGGACAATAATGTAAGATGCACTGGGGGGCTGTCCTATGATTGTTCCAATGGAGGGAATTCAGCAGATCCTGAAAACCCAGCAAAGAGAAGAAAGTAGGGAATAATCACCATACCGAAAAGGGATAAAAGGAGAAGCCAAGAGTTGGAGCCTAAGAGGACCCAGCAAAGAGAAATGCCCTGTATATCAGGAATGACTGGTGAGTGTTTAGCATCAGTGACTGAGGTTGGACATTTGACTTAGAGTTGACCCCATGGAGTGTGTAATTGCCATTCACACCATTCTCCTCTACATTGTCATGTAAAATCCTATATGCAGCCAACTTGGATTATTGGTGCCTTGGAAGAACTAAAGGTTACAGATGTACATGCCTTGGGTGAGGACGTAAAGGGACATGTACAATTTCCTCTTCTGAAACTGGTGGGGTGGTACCTGCAGAGCATCGGGGAAAGAAGGTGGCCCTGGGCTTCTAAGGGGAGACCAGCTGCAGTGTCAGTGGAGGTCAAGAGTGAGTGGAGGGGAGGGAAGGAGAAAGTGGCAGCAGAGACGTGGGCTGTATCGGTGACTGGACAAAGAACCGAGGGAGGTCATTCATTCAACCACGCCACAAATTCTTTCTTAAACACTTTTTTGATGTGGGCCATTTCTAAAACCTTTATCGAAATTGTTATGATACTGCTTCTGTTTTATGTCTTGGTTTTTCGGTCTAGACGTGGAATCCTAGCTTCCCACTAGGGATCGAACCTGCACACACCCTGCATTGGAAGGTGAAGTCTTAACCACTGGGCCACCAGGGAAGTCCCCACAAATATTCATTATAGGCTAGATAGTCACTCTGCTAAACATTAGGATACATCAGTAATAGAATAAAGATTCTAACTTATGGATCTTACATTTCGGAGAAGGTAGACAGACAATAAATAATACTTAAGTAAATTACATGGTAGATGAGGGGCTTCCCTGGTGGCTCAGATGGTAAAGAATCCACCTGCCAATGTAGGAGATGTGGGTTCAATCCCTGGGTCAGGAAGATCCCCTGGAGGAGGAAATGGCAACTCACTCCAATATTCTTCCTGGGAAATCCCATGGACAGCAGAGCCTAGCGGGCTACAGTCCATGGGGTCACAAAAGAGTCAGACCTAGCCTAGTAACTAAATCACCACCACCACCATTCCCAGAACCTAAAGGATAGGCATTTTAGTCCTAAATGTTTCAGGCCCCAGTTCCAAAAATAGGCCCAGGAAAAAGGAGTGGAACAGGTTTGAAAGAGTAGGAATGAACTCATGTTTCCTTCTGTCCTTGCATTCTGTCTTTCTCTCATGTTTTTCTTTTGCTTGTTTATTTTGAATGATACTGTAAGCGGAGATACTGTGTTGCTAGCTGTATGTGTAAGACTGAAATTCAGAACAGAGCTCCTGAGTGGAGGTGTATATTTGGAACACACACACAAACACACAAAGGGATACAACAAACAAGAATTCGAGTCAGTCAACAAATACTAACAATTCCCACACAAAATAATGCAAGAACTCCTCCATCCAGGGCCCGTTCCCTGATTTGATTTGAGATTCCTCCAGCTTTATCCGTGTTTGTCAGTAAAATCATGGTCACTAGCACCACACTCACTCTCTTTCTTCCTCTTTCCGCTTCCCACTGCCTCTCACCGAGGAACAAATTACAAATAATATTTTTGTATCAAGAAACACATTTCTGGAAGAAAAATTAAGACTGCCAAGAAATGGAGTGGTAATTTCTGCCACATGCCCACTGGTCTGAAAAACACGTATTTGCTTTGTAAGAACGAGGAAATTGGGACAAAATTCTTGATTTGAAAAGGGGCAGTCATTTACCCCATTTGAGAGGCAGATGATGTTTCAGGAGGTAGATGAGTAGGGTTTACAGCTTGGCAGATATCATGTGAAACATACCTGAATTGTAGTGTGAATCATTTTTTAAAATATTGATTCTACCTTTATTTTACTTTTTTATTTAAAAATGTTTATCAGTATTTCTTGTTACTATTATTATTATTGGAGTATAGTTGCTTTACAATGCTGTGTTAGTTTCTGGGTACATCAAAGTGAATCAGCGGTTCGTATATGGGCGGCCTTTCCCTCTCGGCCTCTCTTCCACCCCGCCAGTCCCACACCTCGAGGTCAGGACGGAGCACGGAGCTGAGCTCCCTGTGCTGGGCAGCAGCTTCCCTCTAGCTAGCTATTTCACACACAGCAGTGTCTGTCAGGGGGGAAGGCAACGGCACCCCACTCCAGTACTCTTGCCTGGAAAATCCCATGGACAGAGGAGCCTGGTAGGCTGCAGTCCATGGGGTCACTAAGAGTCAGACACGACTGAGCGACTTCCCTTTCACTTTTCACTTTCACTTTTCACTTTCATGCATTGGAGAAGGAAATGGCAACCCACTCCAGTATTCTTGCCTGGAGAATAGCCGGGATGGAGGAGCCTGGTGGGCTGCTGTCTATGGGGTCGCACAGAGTCGGACATGACTGAAGCGACTTAGCAGCAGTAGCAGTGTCTGTCTGTGTCACTCTCCCAACGAGGTGAGGAGGAGAGAGTAGTGTGAACTTTTCACAGCAGCCCTGGCTGCAGTGGGAAGGGCCATGCTGAAGGCTCAGAGCCAGCCCATCTATCTTAAAAGCGAGCTGAGAGGAACGTGGACAAAGAAGGAAGCGGAAGGAGGGGACTAGCAATTGGCCTCTGACCTTAAGAGCTTCTGAATCTGAAGAGGACTCAAAAGAACAGAGTATCTAACAGTTCAAGTCAGAATCTAATTGCTCTGTCTCGACAAAGCTTCACAAAAGGCTGAGTTGGAAGAATTTTTCTTCCCGGTTTGAGGGAGATCTGCAGGTGTTGGGGGAAGGACACACACCTCGGAGTCAGAGGCCCCCAAATCTGATTCATGGCCTGTCCTCCCCACCTGTGCGAAGCTGGTGAAGAATTTTAACCCTGAGCCTCGTTCAGTTTATCAACACACACAGATCTTCATTTAAGCAACAACATGCACTAGCCCAAATTCTTACCAGAAAAAGTAACATTCAACTTTCTAATTCTTTTTCAAAATCCTATTAACAAGAAATGATATTTATGGATAATTACCCAGGATATGGGCTTCCCAGGTGGCGCTAGTGGTAAAGAACCTGCCCGCCAACGAGGAGACACAAGAGATGTGTGTTCAGTCCCTGGGATGGGAAAGATCTCCTGGAGGAGGGCATGGCAACCCACTCCAGTATTCTTGTTTGGAGAATCCCTTGGACAAAGGAACTTGGTGGGCTACAGTCCATGGGGTTGAAAAGAGTTGGATACAACTGAAGCAACTTAGCATGCGTGTGCCCAGGGTATGTAGTTCATTCATTCCTGTAGATTGAGGGAGGACAAACCTTTTTTAAAGGGCCATAGAGTAAATATTTTAGATTTTTACAGACCATTTGGTTTTGCACATCTCTGTTGCAGATATGCAGCACTGTTTTGGGAACTAGAAAGCAGACATAAGTGATAAGTGAACAAACATGTGGCCAGAGTTAGACTTTTCCTGGCTTAGACCTATCATTTTATTGCTCAGGAATATTGAATTTTATAATTCTGCTTCCATCGTGGTGAACCAGGTCACACCAGACCAATCCTCCCATGGATAATAAGTATATACCTCTAGAGATTAGACAGGTAAGTAGATGGATAGATAGATCAATCTAGATAATATAGATATAAACACAGACAGAAGCAAAACATGCATAAAACAGCAACCTGAAGACCTGGAGAATGATCAAAAGCAGACAGAAACTAGACAGGTAGCTACATGTGGAAAAAAGACAATGACACTGGATGAGCTTCCCGTTTTTATGCGTTTCACCCCCGAGCAGGCCTGTCAGCTCCTCGTGTGATGCCTGAACATTCAGCTTCCTTCCTGCTTCTCCCTCAGGAGCGAGGTCCCTCACACCTGCCAGTGGTTCGCAACTGGTCTGGTTATTGCCTGACCGCATGAGCCACGCTGCTCCAGAGGAAACTCTGAGGTCTTCCCAAGAGTTCACCTTAGAGTTGGGGCATGAGTCATTCCTGCTCATAAATTCCCCACTCCTACCTGGGAATGGGGTCATTCTTTGGATTGGAGTATTCGCTAAGTTGCTGTAGCAATAGCAATAACAAAAGTCCAAAGCCACCGTGTATATGAGATAAAAGTTTCTTTCTCTCTCACTTAAAGACTAAGAAGGTCACGGCCCAGGGTTGGTAGGGTAGGTCTGCCATTTTCCACTCAGTTGGTCCAGCCAGAGCATTTCACAGAGAAAGAAACCCAGGCTCAGAGAAGCAAAAGGGCTTGTCCAAGGTGCCACTGCCCACAGGGGACAGAGCCAGCTGGGGCATTCTTCCTTCTGGGACGGCGCTCCTCCCACCCTGCCGTGCTGACCTCGTCTTGCCCTCCTTTCAGACATTCTAGAGCACGTTCCATTTTAGTGGGTAAGCAGGCATCTATCTGCCATGGAGCTCCTGGGACCACCTGGCAGAGAGGCCCAGAAAGGCTCGAGCAGACAGTGTGGATGCTCTCCCAGAGGGAGGGCTGGACCGATGGCTCTTCCGGCCTGGGCGAGTCTCTGCATCCTCCCGAATGCCTATCGTTCACATAAGGACCATGTGGCCCAAGGGGTAGCAAGCAGACGGAGGGCACGGCTGGTGTGAGATCTGCAGGAAATAAGCAGGTGACCTGAGAATGCCTCTTACTCACCCAGCATCCATTCACATTAGTCTTCTCTTACAGTACAAAGTCCCAAAATAAAGTTTAGGGGAGAGGCTCTTTTGCCCCTTTGCCCAACAGGTCTCCCCCTTCTTTTCATGCTTCTTCCAAACCCTAACAACATCCACACTCAAGAAGGAAAAGCCCAAGATCTTCACTGCACTCTGAACAGCAGGAGGGTGTGTGTGTATGTGTGAGTGTGTGTGCCTGTGTGCTTATGCATGTGTGGGAAGGCCTATGTGTTTATGTGGTTTAGCAAAGTCTATTCGTACCCTGGGCATCCAGAGCTCTGAGAAGAAGAGTCAGTTTTCACAGCATATTTTCACATTGAATTTCACAATGTTCACATGCCTCCTGAGACATTAAACAAGACTTCGGGGACTTCCCGGGGCAGTATAGTGGTTGACTTTACCTTCCAATGCAGGGGTATGGTTTCAATTCCTGGCTGGAGAGTTAGGATCCCACATGACCTATGGCCAAAAGACCAGAACACAAACAACAAGAGCAATATTATAAAAAATTTTAAAAATGGTCCACATAAAAAAATATTTTAAAAAGGCCCCTATTCTTTCTTTCCAAAATTCAAAACTAAGGACATGAGTTGAATGAACTCAATTAATTCAGACCCAGAGCCATGGAAGGAAAAATCAGTCCTTGGAAGAAAAATTGCTCTGAAGTCAAAAGAGTTCTGGACCAACACACCGATGCTGACCCTCAATTAACAGAAAGGATGAGGATGTGAGCTAAGGGAAGGGATCCAACTGTTTATCTTTTATTGGAGCTGATTTGAATTGGACTTCTCAGGCTCCCATCAGGAAGAATTCTGACTACATCATCTTTTTACAAAACATCAGCAAGTGAACAGTACTGTTAATTATATTTCATAGGTGCAGAAACAAAAGTGCAGAAAAGTAATTAAGTATCCCTAACATATACCACGATCTGACTTCATGGTCTGCACTTCAAGGGTCCCTATGCTCTGCTGTTTGGACCATGCTTTTCCTCTCCATCTCCAAGGTCATGTATTTTTTCCAGAATATAGTGAAGGACTCACCCCCTTTCTTCTCCCATCACGGATAGATTCAGGTCCCACCTGGTCAGAGCCCACTGAGTGAAAAAAACGTAGCTGAAAATACCATGTCTGAAAGCTGTCTTGTTAGGGATTAATTCCACAGAACATTAATAGGAGTTACTCAAAAGCAGATTCTGGAATCAATTAGTTTGGGAAATTCTGAGTTAAACACTATTAAAGATTTTGGAGGGGCTTCCCTGGTGGCCCAAATGGTTAAGAATCTGCCTGCAATGCGGGAGACCTGGGTTTGATCCCTGGGTCAGGAAGATCCCTTGGAGAAAGAAATGGCAACCCACTCCAGTATTCTTGCCTGGAGAATTCCACGGATAGCAGAGCCTAGGGGGCTACAGTCCATGGCGTTGGGAAGAGTCAGACACGACTGAGTGACTAACACTTCCACTTTTTTCAAACAGTTCAGAGATGGATTTTAGCCTCAGACTGAAATAGGTTTGAGTCCTAGCTTGGTTGTCTATTAGCTTTGTGACTCTGTGCAAACTATTTAAGCTTTTTGTGACTCAGTTTCTTTATCCACACAATATAAATGATACTAGTCCCTGCCATTGTCAGCCAGGATTCAGTGCAAGAAACAGAGAACATTGCAAGTATTTTAAGTGGAAAAGGATTCAATACAGGAAATTAAGAGCTTACAGAAATCCCTGTAAAGACTGGAGGAGAAAATTCTTGCCTGGACCTCCATGAGTGATGCCCAGAAAAAAAAAAGGGAAGTAGAACTGACTGTACCTCTACCATGATTAGAAACGTGAAGAAACTTAAGGCCTTTCTTAAAATACGATGGTAGGTACTGTTCAGGGTTCAGGAAGCCACCAACACCATTACTGGACTGGCCCGATCATTAAAAAGTCAGTCTAGTCACTGTCTCCACCACAACCGCCTCTCTGTACCCAGGACAGCATCTGGTCCCCATGACCATACCCGCTGGACCCTAAAAATAGTCAACCCACGGAAACTCACTCCATCACTTCTTCTTTCCCAGTCTTGCCGTAGGACATCTTGCTAGTGGAACTGTTTTCTCAGCTGGAACCCCACATATAAGAGAGTGTGGAACATGCCATTTCAGGGCTTCAACCTCTGCATTTCAGAAAGATACACAAGCTGAATGGGACAGCAATGCTGTTAGCACAAGTTCATGTCCCTGAAGCACAGTAAGGCCAAACAAACTGAATGTCAGAGTTTGGAGCAGAGAAAGGGTTATTGCAGGGCCGTGTAAGGAGACAGGTGGCCCATGCCCTAAAAAACCCCGAGTTCCCCAAAGGGTTTTGGCAGAACACTTTCAAAAGCCAGGTTGGCAGGGAGGGGAGTGTGCAGGGTCTGTGAGCAACCTATGCCCAGTTCTCTGATTGGTGGGTGGTGAGGGAACAGGGTGGTGTCACACGGGTTAGCATTATCAGTTCTTAGGCTCCAGGAGGCCTGGGGCTGTGAGCCCATGGTCATCAAGTAGTTAATAACTTCTGTTTGGTGGTGGGTTTTCACATCTGCAAAACAACTCAGGAAATGTGCATGAGAGGCTACTACCTAGGTACTTCAGAGAGCAGCTAAAGAAGAGAATGTGGAGGAAGGCTGACTCAGCTGATCCCCCACCCAGCCAAGGCCTCATGGGGTCTTGCTCAGTTGGAGTCCCAGGTGCCAACTGACTACATCCAGCTCTCCATGCTTTGTGTCATTATGAGATTGAATGAGATACTGTGCAATATGTACCCAATAGTGCCTGAAACAGAACCACAGACGTCTGCTGTTAAGTTTCTATTGTTGTCATCTGCAGCAAGACTTCTCAGAGGCTTTATTATGTTGACGTACAAGTCTTTCCTCCCTGATGGTAAAAATAGTAGGAAGACTATATTTTCTATTTTCTTTTTTCAGCCCAGAGAAAAATTTTAGATTAAATTATAGCACTTGTATATATACCTTATGCCTATCACCTTTGTGTTATTTTTACCTCTTTTTGAAACTTTCTGTCTTTATTTTTATTTGGTCCCTTTTAATTCTTCTTTATGTCTTGGCTTACAGTAAATAGGTTCTGGAAAGGTAGTTAAAATTCTTTATGGTGTGCAGCCTAGTATAAATAAACACATTTATTAAGTGAGTTGATAAATCACTCGGGCATCAAGGGCATGACTTTTAATGATGGAAATCGAGAATGAAGGTGATATTTTGGATAGGGGTTCCTTCCCTATGTCGTTCAGAAAACACCACGCGGTTTCCCACGGGCTTGCCCTCACCTCACACCTCAGTGCTGAATTGTCCTCTAATTATGAGAGGAGAAGCCACTGGGGAACTAAAGTGTTTCCCAACTTTGCCCCCGGCGTCTCTTAGAGAGCCCTGTCCAGAGTTTTCCGGGCCACTCTTTTCCTTGTCAGGCAGAGAAGGTCTTTATTTCTGCTTTGGCTTTGGTGAAAAACCTTGGGGTCTTTTCCTGAGCTAACAAAATGGCCGAGTTCTTGCTTTGAGATTATCCAAAGTGATCCGGCGAGACCGAAACCCCTGCCGGCTGACGCTCCAGACAGCCCAGGATTTTGATGGGCTCTTCTCTGCCTCCGTCAGCCCCACCCTCACAGCAGGTGAGAATGTTCTGAAAACCCTTCAAAGCATCAGCGCTCCCTGGGTTTTCCTGCGAGGTGACATTTCCACAGACTGAGCTGGAAGAGGAAAGAGGGAGCCCATGCCGGCTCCTCTGATGCGGGGTTTCATTTCCGATCCTTCAGTCATCAGATTCCTCCATGCACTTTCTTGATCTTTCAGCTCTGGGGCTCCATCTTCTTTGAAAACTTTGCAGCCCACATACACCCCTCCTCTATTTTTTGTACACCAATTTTTTCCTCTTTATAAATAATAAGCAATATATTTCCTCTTTGTAAATAATAATGTATAAATTAATACATTAATAAGTGCATTAATGTAAAGTTTTATCCTGGAGATTGTATTACAGGTGAAGTACTAGTTCCCAGAGTAAGAGTACTACTAGGTCCCTAGTACTAGGTCCCTGTTTATAGGTGAGGACGTGTGGAAGAAGGCAGCAGACCACGGGCACCTGTTAGCATGGTGCTAAGTACTTTTCAGTGAGAATTGCTCCACACACACTAAATACTTTGGATTTCTTGCCTGATTCCTGCAAGGATGCAGCCAGAAGCTATCATGATCATGCTCCAGATGAGGAAACCGAGCCTTCATGACTGGTAAAGAATTTCCAAGTCAAACATGTAATTAAAGGTCAGGTCTATCTGGCCTTATTGCAATCTTGGGCATTACTTTTAAAGAGTGGTGTGGTGTCATTTGCTGCAGGCGTTTTTATCTGGACCCTATAGGAGGAAAAGAACGTCCTCAAAAAGTTTACATTTGAGTTGAAAGCCAGAAGAACAAGACACAGCACAGATCCCAAACAAAATATCCAGGTGCTAAAGGGGCTTGTGAGCAGGCTTCACATGGGGAGAGAGACTCACACAAAGACCCTCAAAGGAAGCTAGAAAGAATTTTCCAACCAGTCAAGTACTCAGGTCTCCTCTGTCACGGAGACTGTCCTGGAAGAGGCAGCAAGCAATGATGGCAGAAAAGTAGGTGGAAGTCAGATTTGGAGGGTCTTAAATGAGACCCCTGAGAAGGTGGAACTTTGGACAAAGTGGATTCATGAAAGGTCTTTGAGTGAGAAGGACTAAGACTGACAGAAGAAGAGCCCCAAGACGTGTCATGATTATGCTGCTGCGGGTGTTAGGCCAGAATTAGGACTCAACCCCATTTAAAGAAATGTTCCAATTAACCAAGTCAGAGGAAACTGACCGATCTTTTTCTAACCACAAAAAACATCGTGCTTACACGATGCATTTATAGTTACCAGGAGGGAAGGAAGAGGGCAAGGGATAGCAAGGGAGTTTGAGATGGACATGTCCACACTGCTATATTAGAAATGGACAACAAACATGGTCCTGCTGTAGAGTACAGGGAACTCTGCTCAATGTTACCTGGCCGCTTGGGCGGGAGGGGAGTTTGAGGGGGATTGGATACATGTATGGATGGCTGAGTCCCTTTGCTGCCCACCAGAAGCTAATACAACAATGTTAATCAGCTATCAGATCAGATCAGATCAGATCAGTCGCTCATTACTCCCATACAAAATAAAAAGTTAAAAAATAAAATCATGTTGCTCGAATGGATCTCAGGAGAGAATACTGCCTTCCATTTATGGATTTAAAGCAAAGATGGGCCCCCTCATAGAATTTGCCTTCATCTCCCAAATCAGCTTAAGTTCCCCTCCTCTAAAATTCTACAGCTCTCAAAAAGTGAAACTAATCAATCTTCCCCAAGAATAGTATATGGAAAATATGACATTATCTTGCATTGAAGATGAGCTTCACAAGTTTCCTCCTTTTATCTTTCATTAGCAACGGAAGATTTCCGAGAATTTCATAAATAATTGCATACATGTTCTCATAGATCATTTAGATGTGTTTCCTCCCCCTCATCAGTCACTTCTCTTTCCTGACGCTCATCTTTCTTCCACTTGAAAATGATGTTCCACTCCAGCATTGATTTCATATCTATGACGAAAAGCATACAAATTCAGGGTCACTGAAGACCTGTCTGCATGTCTCCCGCACAGTGGAGCCCCAGTTTAGTGGGACAGGGCATGGGGGGAATGGAGGGTGAGTCACCTCTCAGGCCATGAAAATGAATTTAAATCTGGCTTCACTTGGGAGTTGTCTGTTTAGAGGTTTAATCTTCCCAGAAAAGCCTGATGCATTGTGCTGTGGTTTGGTTTCTGTGACTGTTCCCATGCACTTCTCTTCTTATTACGGTTTATGAAGACATAGACTATTAGCTAGGTGAGGGTGGGACCTTGTCTGGGTTGCTCACAGCTGTATCCTGTGCATTGGACAGTGCTTGTCACTAGACAACACCCAACAAATAGATGTTGAGAGAATGAATGAGAGAGGCTGAGTGGGGTCAGGAAGGACACATTTGACTCAGCCACCAGGAGTCTTACTCATTCTCTTGTGTTTGGGATTGGAAGTGTAACAAGGGGAAGCATGGACAGTACCAGGATTGCAACCTGAGGGGTGCATGGATATATGCTTCATTTCACTGTTTAACAAGCTGCACTGAGTCCATTTCATTATATGGTTTAAATAAAGACTCCCATGCAGTGCCTGGTATACAGTCAAGCCTGAGTGATTGTCAGCAAATTAAGTTAAGGTCATCGGATGAGTTTGATTTTAAAGTAAACTGATAAATTGGTGGGGTGGGGTGGGTATTTTTATCTTCCTATGTTGCAAATTCCTATATGTTCCCTTATGAATTGATGACAGAAACAGATGGCTTCCACCGACAATTACAGTCAAGACTTTGGTGTCCAGAGAGGGTGGACTAGATCCCTCCCTAACTGTTACAGAGTGAATGTTTGTGTGGGCTTCCCAGGGGGCACTAGTGGTATGGAGCCTGTCTGCCAACACAGGAGACATGGGTCCAAGCCATGGGTCAGGAAGATCCCCTGGAGGAGGGCATAGCTACCCACTCCAGTATTATTGCCTGGAGAATCCCATGGACAAGAGGAGCCTGGTGGGCTAAAGTCCATGGGGTCAAAAAGAGGAGGACACGACTGAAGTGACTGAGCACATACGCACAAATGTTTATGTCCTCCTAAAATTTACATGTTGAACCTCCAGGGTGACGATATGTGGAAGTGAGGTCTTTGGGAGGGAATTGTGTTTGGGTAGAGCCCTTATGATGAGATTGTTGTTGTAGCTGTTGGGTCACTGAGTTGTAAATCAACTATACTTCAGCAACAGTTTTAAAATATGTTAAAAAACTAAAAACATAAAATGAGCATCTTTAAAAAATAAGCAATAATTTAAAATAACTGTAACTGCTCCTTGAAAAATCCAAAATTAAAGTTAGTTATTGAAGGAAGAAGAGTATTAAATAAAAGTAATAGATCAAACCAGTCCATTCTGAAGGAGATCAGCCCTGGGATTTCTTTGGAAGGAATGATGCTAAAGCTGAAACTCCAGTACTTTGGCCACCTCGTGCGAAGAGTTGACTCATTGGAGAAGACTCTGATGCTGGGAGGGATTGTGGGCAGGAGGAGAAGGGGACGACAGAGGATGAGATGGCTGGATGGCATCACTGACTCGATGGACGTGAGTCTGGGTAAACTCTGGGAGTTGGTGATGGACAGGGAGGCCTGGCATGCTGAGATTCATGGGGTAGCAAAGAGTTGGACATGACTGAGCGAGTGAACTGAACTGAACTGAATATTCATAAAGAAAACAGTGTGGTTTCATTTGGAAATATTTCCTCCTGGGGACCTCCAGGGGCTTGTGAAACTGAGAAACTCCCCCTTGACACACTCCAATTTTCTTCTTCCTAATTTTATCTGGTGACCTCTGCTCTTGACATGTAGGGCCTAGAAGGCCTGTGTCTCTATTCTTCTTGATTTCTCGATCTTGCTGGAGCTGACTTCTTAGCCTTTTACTGACGACTATTTCCACCCCTTAATTATCTTCCCTTCCCCTCAGTCAATCCATTAGTTCGCTCATGAATGCTTCTACATTGTGAATATTTCTCCTCGCCTATAAAATCTCTGAAGGCTGAAAGTGGACGTAGTTCTTGCCAGCAATTAGCCTCCTGAGGCTTCTAAGTCTTTGAATCAATTAACTCCACGAGGTGGAGAGTACTCAAACTTCGCATCACTCATGCTTGGGAGGTTTCCAGAACTTCTCATCAATGAATCCCAGGAGCATCCCAATCACCCTGGCTGTTTTGGCCTGTCCATATTGTTCTAGCTGAACAAGAATTGGCTGGAATTTCAGACCATCTTTTCTCTCCCTGAACCACCCTGGAATGTTACCTTGTGTATTTTAAAGACACTCATTTGTACAAATGAGCCTATTTACAAAACAGAACTAGAGTCACAGATGTAGAAAACAAACATATGGTTACCAAGAGGGAAAGGGAGAGGAGATAAATTGGGCGATTGGGATTGACATATACAAGCTACTATGTGTTTGTCGTTCAGTCACTCAGCTGTCTGACACCCAGCTTCCTTGGCCTTCACGATCTCCTGGAGTTTGCTCAAATTCATGTCCATTGAGTCGACGATGCATCCAACCATCTCATCCTCTGCCTCCTCCTTCTCCTCCTGCCTTCAATCTTTCCCAGCATCCGGGTCTTTTCCAATGAGTCAGCTCTTCACATCAAGTGGCCAAAGTATTGGAGCTTCAGCTTCAGCATCAGTCCTTCCAATGAATATTCAGAATTGATTTCTTTTAGGATTGACTGGTTTGATCTCCTTGCTGTCCAAGGGACTCTCAAAAGCCTTCTCCAGATATATATAAAACAGATAACTAATAAGAACCCACTATATAGCTCAGGGAACTGTATTCAATACTCTGTAATGACCTAAATGGGAAAAGGATCTAAAACAGAGTGGATATAGGTATATATTTATATATATATACCTCATATATATATATGAGTGAGTATATATATATAACTCACTTGCTTTGCTGGACAGCAGAAAATAATACAGCATTGTAAATCAACTACACTCCAATGAAAAAATTAACTTAAAAAATAAAGACACATATCCAGCGGTGTCCACTGCAGTCTATGTAAATGTATTCACTTATGCCTGTGCTCATCCCTTCACTCACTTAAGTCTTCTCTACCGGTCTGTGGATCCACAGGAGCAAGAACCAGCTGCCTCCCATCACTGAGCCTGCTTTGTGGGGCTCACAGAGGCACCCCCTGAACTCTGAGGAAGAGGGAATGATTGCACTGAGGGTCTTGCAGCCAGAGCCTCTCCCCTCCAGGTTTTCCTTCTTTCACTGAGTCACTTTGCAGCCCCCCAAACATAATGTGATTAGGCTGGAGTCTCTAGGCCAAGGGAGAGAGAGAGAAAAAAATGATGAATCAACAACTTTAATAGACTTCTAGGCACCCACCCAATGTGTTCATTAGTGAGAGAAGAGGACCCTGCAAGTGAGGATGCTGTTCCCAGAAGCCAGAGCCCTGCCGACAAGAAGAAGAGCCCAGGGCACTGGCCATGAAGAGGTGGCCCAGGCTGGTAAAGGCAGGGCTGCTGGAAGCCAAATGGTGCAAGAGATGCCCAGGGTGACTGTCCTGCCCCCAGCAGCCAGAGAAATTAGAGAAGGCATGCGCCTGTCCACTGCCCCTTGGGGACCTTCCTGGAAGTAGTTGCTGTCAGGAGAGGCAGCTGGAGCAGAGATCCGGGAGGACTGGGGAGAGACACGGGGCAGAGAGGACGCCACAAAGATGAGACGGCAGTGCAAAGCTCGGGGCTGGGAGAGATCTTTTTTTTTTTTTTGCTGGGGTTGTTTGTATTAGAGACATTTGTCACTAGTAACTCTAAAGTCATTTTGAAGACTTACTGAGCCTTGTGTGGAAATAGGTGCCCCCAATTTTGATTCTCTCCCTTTATTTCATCCTCCTTACCCAACTAACCCTGGGAGCAGGATCCATAACCCCAACTTTATGTCTCACTTTGTATGTCACTTAATTCAGTGAGCACCTCACTTTGTCTTGTCCCAGGAATCCCACATTTCCAGTGGGAAGGGTCACAGTTGCTGTGCCTACCCAGGTGATCATACACAGAAGGACACTGCTGTTGACTGTGTCTCTAGGTCACTCGATATCATCAAATTCCTAAAATTACCCTAGAAGATGGACGTGGCTATTCCAGAATGAAAAAAAACTGCCATTCACAGATAAAGACACCAAAGCTCACGTAAGTTAGAAAATGACTAAGACCTCAGCTTGTGTAACTTCATGGGGATTTTTAAAAGCCAACTCCTTAATAACATATATACACTACTGTATATAAAGGAGATAAACCACAAGGGCCCCTATGTAACACAGAGGGCTATACTCAATATCTTGTAATAACCTATAATGAAAAAGAATCTGAAAATGAATATATACATTTATATGTGTGTATATATAACTGAATCACCTTGCTGGAAACTTGAAACCAACACAACATTGTAAATTTATACTTCAATTTTTAAAAACACTAAAACAAAACCAGCTCTTTTAAAGAAATCAGCTCTACAGACCTGCCTGGTGATCCAGTGGTTAAGAATCTGCCTGCTAATACAAAGGACCAGGTTTGATCCCTGGTGCAAGATGATTCCACATGCCGTGGATAACTAAGCTTGTGTGCCACAACTATTGAACCCAAACTCTAGAGCCCATGCTCCACCACAAGAGAAGTCCCTGCAATGAGAAGCCCACACATCACATCTAGACAAAGCCCACACACAGCAACAAAGACCCAGCATAGCCAAAAATAAATAAACGAATATTTTAAAAAATACCTCTATAACTCCCAGTTCCTATAAAATGAAGTCAAAGATTGTCATCATGAATCTCAAGCCCTTAGCTTCTATTTACCTTTTAGAATTTTCAGTTCACCTTGCCCACTGATTGCTTGAATTCTGTTTGCCATATTATCTGATCATTGAGTCTTTCTCCTTCCTAAACACACCCCTGCACTTTTGCACTCCTGTGTGTTGTTGGTGTTTTTAATGCTGTATTTCTACCTGGAATGTCTAGCCTAACCTTAACTTCTCAACTTTCAAGGCTACTCGACATCAATGAGAGCAATGCTTCTGAAAGTGTGATCTACCTGAATCCAGCTGGGAGGTTTCAAAACTGTGAAGGTTCTAAGATTGCTCTCCTGACTTAATTAGCCAGATTTCTGGAAGTGAGATTTGGGGATCTAAGTATGCTACAAGGAGGTTCATAAAGAAACCATAAAAGGTTTTTGCATTGCCTTTGGGTAACAACTGGAAGGCAGTTAGCCTCTCAGTTACTGATAATTAGCTTGACAATTAAGGAATTCTGTTTCTCCTATGGATAAAGAGTGTGCGTGTCTTTTCGAGTTTTTATACTGCCCTTTGGTTGGCCACAAAGAAATAAGAAGCATGTTGTCCTGCTACCATTTACCTGAATGATGTAATGCCTGGACAGTTGAGAATAATTCCCAGTGGGAAAATCTAAACAGCGGTTCATCAATTTAGCGTTTCCCATTCATCCTCCACAGCAGTGTGGGCTGAGTTCTCGCTTGTGCTTCTGACTTGCTAACAAGTTGAAATATACAGTACTGAATCCTGTGTGTCCTGAAAGGGCCATCACTTCTATTGGGTTTACCAAACCATTTTGCTTCATGATGTGAATCCCCGCTGAAACAATACACCTTTTGTGTAGAACCTTCAGCAAAATTAACAGAAGACTAATCACTTCATCGCCAGTGCCACTCTTTAATGTATTTGAAGATTGAAACAGAAAGGGCTGTATCTCTCACCACTCGGCAAATCTTTTTGTTTTTGTAAATAAGTGACTCGAACAAAAGAAATAATATTTTTATTTTTGTAACTTCTCTTCCTACCAAAAAAAAAAAAAAAAGCCTTTATTTTGTAGCCCTGAGTACCTAAAATATTTGGCCAGTTACCACACACAGTTAAGCAGGATCAGTGTGTACAGAAAGCCTGTAGAGTGTCTGTAGAGTTCTTTTGTAGTTTTCTGTGTGAAGGTTTTTTTTTCTCGTTTTGAGTGTCATTTGCAACTCATTGTCTGTGTTTTCTGAGGTTGGTGTATTCAGCTGCTCTGACCCTGGGTCTTGCACATTTAGCTCCTTGGATACAATCCTCTGACGTGACTGCTGACGCTAGGAAGACAAAAGCCGCTGAATATCTTAAGAAATAATAATTTTTAAAAAAGCCTTTGTTACTATAAAACACCTGACTGGAAAGAAAAGGGATGAGATAAAAGTAATATTTGAAGTTGGCACACGAGAAGGCCACCTTGCTCTGTGGGCACTGAAATAGCTGCAGAAGTATTGAGCGAGGTCTATAGGAAAACTGGCAAAAGGAGAGAGGGCAGCAGAGGGAGACCAGAGCAGAGACCCAGGTCTGAAGCAAACCCAGCTCTCTGAGTTGGACTTCTTGGAATCATTTTAATTCCATGCTGTCTTGACAGCTAGTAACTAAAATCACACTATCCCATTTTAGGTATCAGCCACTGCTTAAGACTGTATACAGTTCAGAGATTCCGTGTGGATTTTCTTTTCTTTTCTTTTTTTTTTTCCAATGAAAAATTATACACTTTTTGTGATTCCTTATATATCCTCCCAGAGAAGGCAATGGCAGCCTATTCCAGTACTCTTGCCTGGAAAATCCCATGGACAGAGGAGCCTGGTGGGCTGCCGTCTATGGGGTCGCACAGAGTCGGACACAACTGAAGCGACTTAGCAGCAGCAGCAGCAGTTGTTAACATGTTCCCCTGGTGACTACTATGTTCAACACAATTAGGAACCTGACTTCCATAGACTCTAAGTTCCCAGGAGGTGTATTTCCTTCTACACTGATGTCTGGCATGGAGGCTGACCCATAGAAGTCTATAAGGACCCACAGAAGACCCATAAAGACTTGGGGAAGCCATCACACTGAGCAGTCAGAGTTCATTAGGCACAAATGGATTTAAGAGCAATTGTCAGATGGATAGAATAATGTGTCATGGGTGGATAAATGGAATTAACTGCCCAATACTCCTACCTCTTTGTCCAAGAATGTGTCACTAACATTCCATGCCTGAGTAGCAATAGCCATGCCCCATCTCATGGTCCCAACACATCCTTGATTGGGTCACAGGAGCTGTCTGCCTCCTGCAGCGGTCTTTGAGCTCATGGAAAACATAGAACATGTGCCTTATTCTTCTCTTAATCCCAACACTTAACAGAGGTCCTGGGTCAGAGTTATTGCTCCATAAATATTCAGTGATTGAAAACCTCTTAACTAAATACAAGAGCAAATAACACAAGAGGAAGTATCCGGGTGAAGGCAGACCAGACACAGGCAGTTTGATGGGAAACTACAGAATCCTAAGATCTGTAGTTTGCTACATTTGGTGAAAGGAAAGCATCTCCTTTTCTGCCCAGTACTCAGAGCTAGGAGCAGAGGGAGACTCCATCTGGGGAAGGGAGGACAGGAGGGAACAGATTTAAGAGGGTGATGTCCCTAAAGTGCTGGCAGCAGGTACTGTTGGCGATGTTCAGCTCTGCAGGCCAGCCCCCGCAGGGAGCTGTACTCAGAAGAAGGGGAATTCAAGGGCTTCAGAAGGCCGGATGTTGTAATGGAAAATGAGGGCATGAACTCTGGAATCATACAGACCTAGGCAAAAATTCCAACTACTCTGCTCACCAGCTTTATGCTTTCTCATATGTAAAAATAAACCCAAAACAGAAAAGAGGGCAGAAAAGGAGATGGAGAAAGATAGACCCTGATAATGCTATCTGATATCCTAGATCCAGCTGTGAAGTTGAATAATAAGCCAAGTTGGGGGATGGTTCGGAAGCAAGATTATTACAGAGTAGGTACAAGCCGCCTCTCCTGGGACTGTCTTAAACACCTGGGCAGGTGCTTTTGCTTCCAGTAATCCTTGTCCCTGATCCTATTCATGGAGGTGGAAAAGAGCCAGATGTATTTTAAAGGCCAGGGACACTAGATGCCAGCAGCTGACAGGGGCATCTCAATTACGCTGCCTGAGCCATGAGAGATCTAGAAAATTTCTAAGCATTTCTATAGTGAAACTTTCAAGAGCAACTCTCAGAAAAGAAGACATCGTAAAAGCATCATGCTGTCGAATCAGCAGCAGTGCCTACCATTAATCGAGCTCTGATTTTCAGTACAAGCAGAAATAAAATGAGAGTCTGACTGTGATGCTCCTTTATGGAACCTGCCCAGAGGGAAATGTAGAAGGAAAAGGTGCTGCTAGCCAAGGAACCCAAACGGGCTAATCTCCAGAATTCCACAAACCCTGACTTCCTGTGATTTTTACCACTCTGCACCATAAGACCGTGTACCCAGTGGTCTACAGCAGGGGGGCATCAGTAGCAACTGAAAACCCAGAGTTTCTCTCCTTTAATTCTCTACCAATGTACCTTATAATTTTCTTTCATTATACTTACCATGATTTGAAATTATGCAGTTACTTATTTCTTATCAGTTTTTGGAGTAGAGTAGGGTGATGGTTCTCAACCTTGCCTACACATAAGTATTACTTGGGGATCTTTGGAAAGCACTAATTCCTGGATTCCCCTCCATCCCCCAGATGCAGGAGACCTGGGATAAGACCAGGAGCTTTAATTTAATTAATTTATTTATTTTTTATTGGTTTTGCTATATATCAAAATGAATCTGCCACAGGTATACATGTGTTCCCCATCCTGAACCCTCCTCCCTCCTCCCTCCCCATACCATCCCTCTGGGTCGACCAGGAGCTTTTAAATCTCCACCAGGAGATTCCAGTGCACAGCCAAGTACACCAGATTTGAAAATAAGTTTCATGAAAGCAAGGACTGAGTCCAGTATATTTAGAGCTCTATCTTCAGCGTTGAGCCAGAACTAAGCACTGAATCCTTAATGAATATTTGCTGAATGAATGAGTGAATGAGTCAGCCCCGCTCTTCTGTGTTCACATAGCATCTGACTTTCATCTCAGTACCTAAGAAAGTGCCTGCCGCATAGTTGGTGCTTGTATTAAATGTTTTGCTCCAGGGAAGAATAAATTTAAATCTCACTTTCTTCATCTCTAAAATGGGGATGTTCTTTGCGTCCATGCAGACAGTGCAGCTGGTGCTTTGTGAACTTTCGGCCCAGTGAGACATAAAGGCTTTTCTACCTGTTGGCAGAAACTTTGATGTTATGAGCACAGCATGGTGCAAATCAGAAACCTTAGTCTGCACTAGAGCAGAGGCAGCAATAAATGCCTCCTGCTTAGGTCAGATTTAAAAACCATCTGTTGGGGTTAATCTCTTCTCTTGCTGTTCTCTGTTGGTATGGCTGTGCTAGCTGCCACATTCTACCACATTCGTTTTTTAATCACTCAGCTTTCTGTGGGTCATAAAGACAAAAAACAGGATCATTCAAGAGGTACATGGATCTACTCTATTATCATAATCCTGAGTCCTCTGTCTTTACAAAGGCAAGGAGCCAAAATGGAGGGGCCAAGGAGACAAATATCAGAACATATCCGCCATCTTTCTGTCTTGCCTTTCTTCTTTGGCTCATCCACTAGAGCATCTAGTCAGGTTACCATGGTTACTATTAATGCGCATGATGGGCAAAGGGTCTGGAGGAATTGTCTGGAAGGTGTGCCTATATCTTCTGAAATATCCCTAGACGGATAAATGCCTCCTCCAACTCAACTGAGCCTGTCTCCTTAATGCATCTGTTAGGAAAAAAACTGCCTCTGGGTTTTTTCTTTCAAATTTAAATTTTTTTTTTCATCAATGTCATACACACATGTGATTTAAAATGTCAAAATCACTAGAAGACTTACAATCAAATCAAAAGTTGACTTCCCTGTGTCTCCCTACTCTAAAAAGCAACCAATTTTCACTTTTTTAGCTGTATACTCTGCACTTCCCACCATATTAGGTTTTCAACTAAAATGCTAGCTATTACTATGATTCTTGATTTCTTGATTTTTGACATTATCTGAATCTATTATATAAAAATGCAAGTCAGCACCTTCAAGTGTCCCCTACATACACCTTCCACTTTTATTCTCCCTTTTTCCCATCATCAACGTTTTTTGTTAAATCCAGTGTTTATTATGATGATGTAAATATGGTTCATGACTAAGCTAATTCTAACAATGCTATGTTTTTTCCTTATACAACTTTTTATTTTTTGAAGGAGTAATTCATTGCTTCCTTTTCAGTTGTTGGCACTGAGAATTAGCTTTGTTACTTTTCCATGTTTCAATTTTTTTTTAATTTTTTTTTAAATTTATTTGTTTGCACTGGGATCTTTGGCTGCAACCTGTGAGCCCTTAGATGTGGTTTGTGGAATCTAGTTCCCTGACCAGGGATCGAACCTGGGCCTCCTGTGTTGGGAATGCAAAGTCTTAGCCACTGGACCAATCAGGGAAGTCCCTCCATGTTTCAAATTTTCTTAAAAAACAATTTATAGCCACTTTAAATAATTTTTCTTCACAAATGAGCACTCCACAAATCTCTTTAATTGATTTATTAATATTTCCTGGAGAGACACTTCTGAGCTGGCTGAACTTCTGCCCACAGCACAGCTGCTTCAGCTCACTTGGGCATGGACCTTCTGTTCTGGATCCTGTATCTTCTCTCTTGATGTGCTCCCATCCTATAAAAAGCTAACTTGAAAGTAAAAACGTTGAGGATATGCATGTTTGAAAACATATTTATCCTAATTTCCTAACCTCATGTTTAATTGGAAGAGCAAGAGAATTTTAGGTTAAAGACCTAGATTTTGAAGAATTGAATTTTGAAAGCATTGGTCCATTTCCTCCTAGCTTTCAATGTTACGATTAAGACCATTGCCCACACACCCTGTCTTTTTCATGACACCTGCTTTGTCTCCCTCTCTCACCTCTCCCTCCCTCCTCCTCCCTCTCTTTCCTCCTTCCCTCTCTGTGGCCCTTCTTCTTTTTCCTCTCTGCCTATCATGCATGTGCTTTTAGGATCTTTTCTTTAATCTCTTCTGGAGTTTCATGTAAAATTTGTGTCTGTTTTGGATCTTTGGGTGGACCCTTACAATTTGGAAATTGCAGTTTTTTCCATCTTGGGAAATATTCTTATGGTACTTTTTAAAATCTTAATTTTAGGCTAATTGTAGATTCACATGCATTCATAAGAAAGAATATAGAGACACTGTTTAACCTTTAACCACTTTCCTCCAATGGTAATACCTTACAAAACCACAGTACTATAGTACAATGGCCGTCCCAGGTGGCTCAATGGTAAAGAATCTGCCTGCCATGCAGGAGACATGGATTTGATCACTGGGTCTGAAAGATCCCCTGGAGGAGGAAACGGCAACCCACTCCAGGATTCTTGTCTGGGAAATCCCATGGTCAGAGGAGCCTGGCAGGCTATAGTCCATGGGGCCGAAAAGTGTCAGATACAACTGAGCGACTGAGCACACACACACGCACAATAATACAGTCAGGATAGTCACGGTAATGCAGTGATGAGGGCCACAAAGACCTTCACATGGCCCTTCTATAAGCTACGTCCACTTCCCTCTGTCCCCTACCCTCTTGTTAATCACTGGTTACCATTATATTATTCCCCACTTGTATAATTGGGATTTATCAAGAAGGGTATATAAGTGGAATCACATGATGTGTAACCTTTTAATATTGGCTTTTATCACTCAGCATGATCCTCTGGAGATTCATTCAGGTTATTTCAAGTCACTTACCCTCTCAGAGGTTCAGTTCCTCATTGGTAAACACAGGACGATATTGTATTTGCATAGAAGCTCTGTGACATAAATGAAAGAATGGATATGAAATGCACGTGTGGTATTGGGCACAAAGGAAGAGGAAAATTTAATGACAGTGTCACTATTGTGTCGTGTGGGGTTTTTAGCTCCAGCTAGATGTAATTGCATTTTCTTGGCACGTTTTCTTACTAAAGAATTGGTTTGTCTGAGCTGCTGGCCAGTGTGTTTGATCAAGAAATAAATGCATCATATGCTTCCAATTCCTTGGATCTTAGGAATAGAGATAAAATGCCAGTGGATGAGGTCATGAGAGCTTCAGAAAGTCCTAAATGTGTGCTTCCCCAGATTCTGAACTCTAAAGTTCTCTGCAAGACTCCAGGCATCTCCACTTCCTCCAGGGAAAGAAAGGACTCTGTGAGCCCAAGGCGCCACCACAGCCTCTAGCGAGGAGGCCAGGAGAGCAAGGAGGTCTATCCTCCCAGAGTCCTGGCTATTTTAGGTTTAATATTTAGAGAGATATACTTGCTATGCCTTTGATGTTTGTGAAGGCATTTCCCATACTCTTGTAGCCTGAGGCCATCACAAAGTTCAAAGGATGGAGTCGATTTATTGACTCAGACATCAGGAGGGTCTTTATATTCAGCTCCAGATATTCATTTTTAAGGGAAAAATGAAATGTTTTGCTTTTTAACCAAGATAAAGTAGAAGCTGTGCAGATTTCTGAGACCTTGGGGTTTGGCGATGAAGTGAAAGCAATTCTTGGAATTTCTAACTACTTCCACATCCTTATGCGGTTATGTGGAGTAACCACAGAAGCATGAGAAAGGCCACCAGACTCATGAGTGTCTGCCCTGATGTCTGAGTTTCTACCACTTGAAAATGTCCCCCTATGGAAAGACAATATGGTTCTGGAGACAAAGCAGGTGGATCAAAGACAGAGGGGTGGATTTCATCTCTGCGGCTTGCTGGCTGTGTCAGCTGGGCCTCCTGGATCCAGTTTCCTCACCTGGAAAATAGAGAGTGATGACGATACTTGCACACGGAACTGCCTTATGTGCATATGAAAGTGCATATTAAAGCATTTTGGGAATGGCGAGAAAGCAATTCTGCTATTTGTTAGCCGGCTGTTAGAATGTTATCCTTGATATTAACAGGAGTTCTGAAAAGAGCAGGGTTCTCATTATTCCTCTTTCACAGAAAAGAAAACCAAGGCCCACAGAGCTAATTAACCCATTCTTTGTAACCCTGCTAGATCTTGTGAGTTTTCCTGCTGCCAATGTTACTGATAATTCTCATAATTTCTGAGAATTACCCATAAGATACAAATGTCACCATTCTAGTTACCTTGAGGTTTTTTTTCAGCCCTTACCTCTCTGGCTTAAACTCATTTTTCTTAACTTTTATGGATAATAGAACCAAAAGAATCATATAAAATTACTTCTGCATCTACTATGAAAGTACATTTAATGTATTGTTTATTATGTCATTAAAAGACTCATATACTGTATCTGGTAATAAATTCCTTTAAGAATGGCATGTCAGGAAAAAAATTTTTACTGCTTTAATAACTGATATCCTTTCTTCTAACAGATAATAAGAGCATTTCAATCACATTTTCTCTTCTGTCTCTGCCACTAAAAAGTATCTAAACCACATAGATAGGCTGTTGGTACTATGTATAAAATAGACAAGTAATGAGAACCTACTGTACAGTTCAGGAATCTACTCAGTGCTCTGTGGTGACCTAAAAAGGTAGGAAATACAAAAGAGAGGGGATATATGTAGACATACAGCTGATTTACTTTGCAATACAGTAGAAACAAATACATCATTGTAAAGTCACCATACCCCAATAAAAATTAATTTTAAAAAAAGATGGCATTTAAGCCCCAAATTATAGCTGCAATTTTGAGTCACATTTTTCTGTAAAAATCTTCTTATGTGAATAAAAATTTGTCTTTTCTCTTGCTAAAATAAGTAAATAAATAAAAATTTTAAATAAAATATTTTAAAATTACAAACAAAACCAAAACAATGTCTAAACCAAATTAAATCTACATTTTTTTTCATATTTACTCATTACATTTTTTTGTTCATTAACCAAGTATTTAATCTGATAAATGCATACCTTCTGTCCCAGGCATTGTACTGAGGGCTAAAAATACAGCAATGAAAGAAATATATATTATATATAATATATATTAATAATATTAATGATAAACATATAAAGTACATAAAACACTGATAAATACTATCCAGAAATAGTGGGGAAAATATATACATATTAGAAGAATATATAAATAATGGGAAATATATTTGTGGGAATAAATATGCACACATACATTATCTATGTGTATATATAATATACATGTACAGTATGTATACATATATTACATTTATATAAATTTATTCTCTCAGAGCTTGTATTTTGTGGAGAATATACATCAATAATGAACATATATAGTACATAAAATACTGATCAATACTACCCAGAAAAAGTGCACAGAAGAGGAAAAAAGGCTTCAGAATGGAGGAGGGGAGGTGATAGGTTGCCATTTTAACAGGGTGTCAGGAAAGTTTTCATAAAAGCCGTGATACTTCTCCCATTGCCAACTATATCCTAGCCAGTTTAGATCAGACCAAGCTTCTCCCAAAAGACAGCAGAAAAAAATCCAGATAATTATTTTTAAAGTATTCTGTTTGAAGGAATTAGTGACCTACTTAGCTTGAAGGGCTACAATTCGAGAGAGGAGAGAATTACAGAAAAGTGAGCCCTACACTCTGTCTCCTGCTTGAGATATTTACTCATTAGTAAATGATGACCAAGAGGCAAAGAAACCAAGAAAAAACTGTGCTGAGAGTTCAGTCGTATCAGGGCTAGAGAGAAAATATTGTAGTTTAAAACATGCCAAGGAGGAGGGCCATAGTATATACCACAGATTTTCAGCTGGGGCCACTGAACTTCTACTCCCTGGGAATAGGCACACTGGAAATTTGCCAGCTTCTACAAAGACTGAAGACACTGCTTCCACTTAGCTCAATATCAGATTGGCTTACTACCATCTTAATCCCTAAATACTTGAAAGAGGAAGATAATTTCCTCCCAGAGTCTCATGAAAGTTCTTGAATTTTTTCACACACAATAGCTGGAATTCAGTGAAATTTACCAGGCACATTAGGAGATAGAACCAAAAGAACTAAAGAAAAGCAGCCAATAGTAACGGACCCCCAAAAGATCCAAAAGTAAATTTTAAATAGCTGAAAATAAGTGACCAGGCAGGAAATTTGACCAGAAAACTGGAAAGTAGTTAAAAAATAATTAAATAGAAGTTCTAATATTTAAAATATGGTATCTGGATTTAAGAACATAATAGATTGATTTAACAGAAAACTAGGGATAGGAGAACAAAGGAGTAATGAACTATAAGACAGGTCAACAGAAATATTCAGACTAAACGTTTGATAGTGAGACCAAAGGGTGAAAAACACAGAAAAAAAGAACAGAATACATCTGACACATGACCAAAAGATTTCACAGCAATTGAAGTCCGAGAAAGAAAGGACAGAAAAAATCAGTTAAAGACAGTATTTGAAAAGATAGTGGCTGTGGACTTTCCACCACTAATGAGCTAAGGAAACAAGCCACTGATTCTCGAGCAAACACCTGAGATAGCTGAGGGTGGACCCATGAAAGTATCTAGGAAAGTATACTCTGGGCATAGGACGTAGCAAGTGCAAACATCAGATCAGATCAGATCAGATCAGTCGCTCAGTCATGTCCGACTCTTTGCGACCCCATGAACTGCAGCACGCCAGGCCTCCCTGTCCATCACCAGCTCTCGGAGGTCACTCAGACCCACATCCATCGAGTCAGTGATGCCATCCAGCCATCTCATCCTCTGTCGTCCCCTTCTCCTCCTGCCCCCAATCCCTCCCAGCATCAGAGTCTTCTCCAATGAGTCAACTCTTCGCATGAGGTGGCCAAAATACTGGAGTTTCAGCTTTAGCATCATTCCTTCCAAAGAAATCCCAGGGCTGATCTCCTTCAGAATGGACTGGTTGGATCTCCTTGCAGTCCAAACATAAATGAAGCCAAAGAGGTGAAGATCAGGTACAGTCGAACCCTTTAACATAGTTAGCTTTTATTTAATATGACATATATATATAAGTCACTCAGTCGTGTCTGACTCTGTGACCCCATGGACTGTAGCCTGCCATGCTCCTCTGTCCATTAGATTTTCCAGGCAAGGGTACTGGACTGGGTTGCCATTTCCTTCTCCAGGGGGTCTTCCTGACTCAGGGATCAAACCCAGGTCTCCTGCACTGCAGGCAGACACTTTACCATCTGAGCTGCCAGGGAAGCCCATGGTAAAGCCCCTTTCTCAAAAAGAAAAAAGAAGCCATAATCTGACTTATCTCTGAAAAGTAAACCACCTTGAAGAGAACAAGTTCCTTATTATTCCTCATGTTAGTTTTCTATCACCGCATAACAGCTGGCTCAAATTAAGTGGCTTAAAATAACACACCTTTATTATCTCACAGTTTTGTAGGTCAGAATTTCAGGCAGGCTCATTTAGGCTTTCTGCTTGGGGTCTCAGAGGGCTGAAATCAAGGCATGGGCCAGGCTGAGATTTTATCTGGATGCTCTAGGAATGCATTTGCTCCCAAGGTTTTTCAGATTATTGGCTGATTCAGATCCTTATGGTTGTAGGACTGAGATTCTCATTTACTTGCTGGCTGACTCTCAGTTCCTAAAGGCTGAAGGCATCCCTTGCTTTTTGCCCCCTCTATCTTCAAAGTGAGGAATGGCACAGCCTATTCCCCTCATGTTTTAATCTCTGAATGTCTCTTCTGCCATAGCAGAAGAAAACTTTCTGCTTTTAAAAAATCTAATTGATTTAGTAAGGCCACCCAATTAATATCCATATCTTAAGGTCAACTGATTCGAGACATTAATTATATCTGCAAAAGCCCTTTACAACCATACCTAAATTAATGTCTGGTTGAATAACCAGGGACTGAAACTTTGAGAAGGCATCTTTAGAATTCTGCTCACATGTCTAGTTTTCAAATGAGCAAAATGAGACACAGAGAGGTTGTGACCTGTCTAACATCACATTACTAATTATAATTGCTATTGCTTTTTTGTTTCCGGCCAAAATATTAATGGACTAGGTAGGGAGAGATGGCAGGAGAAAAGAACCCAGTTAGAGTTCTTTTACAACTATTCAGGCCAAAAAGATGAATGTGGTGTCACTGAGCATAGTAATAGTAAAGTTTATAAGGAGCAATTAGTTCTGGATAGATATTGAATTTGTAGTAAATAAGAGCTGATGATGGATTGGATGTGGAATCTGAAAGGAGGTGCCAAGATGATTCCAAGGTTTTTGGTCTGAACAAAAAGAAGGACTTTTAGTGAGAATATATTTACTAAGTTTGGGAAGTCTGCAGGATGAACAGGTTTGTTGGGGGAAGATCTGGTTTTAGACATGTTAAATTAAGATGTCTCAGGCATTCAAATGAGATGTCTAGTAGTGTATAAATTTGGAGCTCAGGGGAGGTTGTCAGTGGATAGATGATATTTAAAACTCTGAGACTAGACAAAATCACAAAAAGAATATAAGTATCATTAAAGAAGAAAAGAGCTCCAGAAACTGAGCCCAGGATATTCAATATTTAAAGGTCAGGAAAAGAGAAGGAACTCCTAAAAGGTAATAAAGAAGGAGGAGCCACTTATGTAAGCGGAAATTCAAGAATGTATGGTGAGTCAGAAAGAGAAAAACACATATTGCATATTAATGCATCTTTATGGAATCTAGAAAAATGATACTGGTGAACCTATTTGCAGGGAAGGAATGGAGACACCAATGTAGATAATGGACTTGTGGACACAGCAGGGGAAGGAGAGTGTGGGATGAACTGAGAAAGCAGAGCTGACCTTTATACACTATCGTGTGTAAAATAGAGAGCTAGTGGGAAACTACCATTCATTATAACACAGGGAGCCCCGCCTGGCACTCTGTGATGACCTAGAGAGGTGGGATGGGGGGAGGTGAGAGGGCTCACCATGAAGAGGACATGTATATAACTGTGACCAATTCACGTTGTTGTACGGCAGAAACAAACACTACATTGTAAAGCAATTTTCCTCCAATTAAAAAATTTAAGAAAGTATGGTGTCCCAGAAGCCAAGTTAAAGTATTTTACTAAAGGAGTGAGAAGTCATCTGGGTGAAAAGATGCTGAAAGGTAAAATAAGATGAGAACTCAGAACTATCCATCTTGGAAACCTTAAAAATTTTTTTTATATAGGGATGAGGGTACAAGCCTTACTGGAGTAAGTTCCAAGAAATAATGGAGAGAGATACTTTGGTGAATGCGAATATAGACATCTTTTTTTCATGGATTTGTTGTTAGAAAACAAAAACAATCAAAGAATTTAGACCTAAGATATATAAAAGCTGGAAAGAGCATCGCTTCAATCCTAACAATAAGTGGGATAACATACAAAATATTGGCTTTCTTGAACCCAACATACAGCTGAGGTCACGGGACTAACAAGTAACTTGAAATTCAAGGAAAGACAGACCTGGAAACCCAGCTCACCTGTGGCAGACCACAGAAGACAGAGATGCTGGGCCCGCTGCATGCGTGCTAAGTCTCTTTAGTCGCATCTGACTATTTGCAACCGTGTGGACCGTAGCCCTCCAGGCTCCTCGTTCCATAGGATTCTCCAGGCATGAATACTGAAATGGGTTGCCATGCCTTCCTCCAGGAGATCTTCCCGATCCAGGAATCGAACCCACGTCTCCTGCATCTCCTGCATTGGCAGGTGGGTTCTTCACCACTCATGCCACTTGGGAACTCAGGCACCGTACAAGCAGCTAAAAGAGCCAACAAACTGCTAAAGGCTGCATGTGGGCTAGCATGACAGTGGAAAACCCAAAAGCGGAATTGCTGGATCAAATACAGCTCTGTTCACTCCTGTTTTTACTTTTTTGAGGAACTCTCCATACTGTTTTCCATAGTGGCTGCACCAATTTACATTCCCACAAACAGTGCACAAAGGTTCCCTTCTCTTCACATCCTTTCCAGCACTTGTTATTTGTTGTCTTTTTGGTAACAGGTGGTATCTCATTGTGCTTTTGATTTGCATTTTCCTGATAATTAAGGAGGTTGAGCATCTTTGCAAGTGCCTATTGGCCATTTGTCTTCTTTAGAAAAACATCTATTCAAATGCTCTGCCTATTCTGTAATCTGATTTTGATTTTTTGCTATTAAGTTGTCTGGGTCTTTCATACATTTTGGACATTAACATCTTATCATATATATAATTTGTCATTATTTTCTCCTATTCAGGTAGGTTTTTATTTTTCCCCCATCCAGTATATTTACTTTAATTTCATTACTGTCTAAGAAACTTTCATTTTAAACCATCTTAAATTTTTTGGCGAAGGAAGAAACTTTGAATACATAAATATATTATTTTTCAGTTTAACGACTCTCACTTCAAGTTCTGGTAAAACTAAGCATGGATAAGGTAGTTTCGGTAAAGGAGAGAGAGGAACCAGATTTCGAAAGCAAGTTACTCCCTCAGAATGTAGACTCATTCTGTAGGTGGAAGGGAGGCGTGCGTTACAGGATCCTGGACAACCAGGAAGAAGTTTAAAATCTCCAGGTTCCTATTCAGCAAACAGCCGTTGGGTTTCTACCATGTGCCAGACTCAATAAACTAGCACAGACCTTGCTCAGTGGGTAAGGAATTTAAGAGCAAAAAACTGCCCTGAAAGGGACAAAATCTCTCTTTACCTATTTGTTAGCTGAAAAATTGGGGCAAACGTACATGCTTTCCTACCTCACAAGGCCTTTCTGAATATCATTTGACAATTATAAACAGCAAAGCCTTGCACAGAAATTAGATATTTTATGAGATTAAACACCAGCTAAATCTACTTCCGACCCTGACTCCTTGCTTTCCATGATTACATGAGACTAGGTGATCAGACTGAAAACAGATCCTTTGTACATGAGTGTGACTTTCAGGTTATCTGGAGAGGATGAACAATTCCTTCGCTCAGATCTTCCTGTGGGCTGACTACAATTTCTCATTTATGTGTCAACTCAAATGCCAACCCCTTAGAGAGGCTTTCCTGAATTACCTAGTCTAAAATATCCCCCACCCCAACCATTTTTATCTTCATAAAAATTTATCTCTATATAAATGCCACATTTGGAACAGTTTCTTATGTATGCCTGTATACCTCTCCTGTTATAAAGACAGCTCCAGGGGCTTCTTTGGTGATCCAGTGGATAAGACTCTGAACTCCCAATGCAGGGTGCCCAGGTTCGATCCCTGATCAGGGAACTAGATCCACATGCTATAACTAAGAGTTCACATGCTGCAACTAAAGATCCTGCATGCTGTAATTAACACCCAGAGAAGCCAAATTAAAAAATAAGTAGATAAATATTTTTTTTTAAAAAAAAAAAGAGAAGAAGAAAGAACAAAAACTCTATGCAAGCAGGACATTTGTCTGCCTTCCTCACCTCTGTGAGTGAATAAATGAATGAGGAAATGAATTAAAAAACAGAGCACAGGCTTTGGAGTAAGACCCACCTACATTCAAACCTGGCTAAACCTGGGGGAGTTAACTGAACTTCCATTAGCCCCAGTTTCCTTATTGGGAAATGCAAATAATAATTCTTCCCTTAGGGTTATTGCAAAGATGCAAACAAGTGCAATCAGAATGTGTAAAATATCTGATATTCTTAACAAATAACAGCTCCAGCTTCAATTATGAGGAGATACCCCATTGGCCAAAAGAAAGGAGATCAAAAAGGAGCTTCAGTCATGCATTCTCATCTGGAAGCAGGCTCGCAGTGGTTCTGGATGGGCCCATGGGACAGCGGGGTTCCACAGAGCAGCTCTGCTGCAGCCAGCTCTCACCAGCTCCTTGCCCTTTCCCTTCTTTGAATGACTTTGAGACTCCACCTGTGGGCCTTCCTGCCCTGTTGCATGTCTCGCTATGCCCAGACTGCTGGACCATTCTCCTCCTCTGCTTCCCCTCACCTGCCCCCTACTCCTGCCAGGCAGTGGGGCTCATCTTACAGCCTCTTTATTACAGACCCGCACCATCCAATGTAGTAACCACTGCTCAAGGGTCACTGGTGAGCACCTGAAATGTAGCCAGTGCCACTGATGAATCACATTTTTTTGTTTGAATTAATTTAAATAGAAATTATAAAAGCGATATTCAATTCAGCTGTTGGAAAATTTGTAAGGATGTTTGAAATAACCCGGGTTGTGAATCCACTCTTTCTACAGCAAGTTTCAGGAAATTTAAGTAAAACTCAAATCATTCCAATGAAAAGTTGAGTCCAAAGAGATATGTGCTAAATGTGTTAAAATACACACATTTCAAAGGCTTAGTCTAAAAAGAGAATATAGAGCTTCTGGGCTGGTTAGCACGTGGAGATTCAGGGAGAGTGACGCACTCAGAGGTTGGAGAGCATCAGAGCTCCCTGCCCTGCCCCCACACACTGGCCAGTGAATCTCTTTTATCTGCTGTTCCCAAGTTATATCTTTTATAGTACATTAGTCATCTAGTACGAAAAATGTTTCTCTGAGTTTGGTGACCCGCTCTAGCAAATTAATCCAGCATAAGGGGTTGTGGAACCTCGACTCTACAGCCGCGCCATCAGAAGCACAGGTAACAATTCTGGACTTGCTATTAGTATCTGATGTGGGGGCTAGGGAGGGGCGACAGTCTTGTAGGACTAAACCCTTAATCTGCAGGATCTGATGCTATCTCCCAGTAGGCAGTGTCAGAATTGAGTTGAATTGTAAGACATTCAGCTGGAGTTAGAAAATTGTTTGGTGTTGGAGGAGGGGAGAGGGTGGAGGCTGCACAATTTGTATTTAAAATCATGAACATTGTTTGTAATTGCAAAATGTTAGAACACCTAACACATAGAATGGTTGAGATAAGTCTGGCATATCCATATAATGAAGGGCTCCGGAGCTGCAATTAAGAATAAGAAATCTTTGGGAATTCCCCGGTGGTCCAGTGGTTAGGACACTAACCACTTTCACAGCTGTGGTCCCAGGTTTAATCCCTGGTCAAGGGAACTAAGATCCCGCAAGCTGAATAGCATGGCCAAAAAAAAAAAAAAGAATGAGACATCTTTGTGTTCTAATATGGAGAGATTTCCAGAATGTACTTTTAAGTCAAAATTAGCCAAGTGCCAAAGATTATCTATAGTGTGGACCCTTCCAATAGGAAAGGAAGGATTTTTTTTTTAATTTCTACAACATTGTCCAGATTTCTGACATACAGCAAGGCAAATCAGCCACGATTAAACAACATCCCCTCCCTCCCTATTTTATCTCCCATCCCCCATCCCATCCCTCCAGGTCATTCTTTAAAAGCATATCTGCTCATTTTTTGAAAAAGGATAGGATGAGGACAGGAAAAATTAACAAGAAACTACTAAGGGAATGGACCAAAACAGAGTATACAGACTGCTGGACTAGGAGCTGAGTAGTAGGGAATGGGGAGGAGGCAGACCCTTCTGTCTGTCTACCTCTTAGTACAGCTTACAACTTTTAGGAGCATGCCAAATAATGAAAATCAACCACAATGGAGATACCCCTCACAAAAAAAGGGAATGTAAAATATCTTAAAATGAATTTTTCCTGTTTCTTTGTACTTTTAAAAATATGGCTGCTAGAAATTTTTAAATTATAACTGTGACTTGCCCTTCATGCCTATTGGGCAGCTCTACTGTCTGCAACAAGATCCTGAAAAACTGAAGCTTGTCTTATGCATATGTGTTGCCCCCATGCCCAGCTGGGAGAGAAGCTGGTACAGAGAAGGGGCTCCAGGGAGGATCCCTGTAAATTTCTCCAAGCCCAAAGCGCCAGGCCAGCCTTCTCGTTCCCAGAATCCTCCAGTGGCATTCAATCTTCCCTGGAATAATGCAAGCTCAGAGCTTGCCAGCCTGCAGCACGCTACCTGGAAGGCACTGCTATTTATAGCTGATGCCATCCGTGGGAAGTAATAGTCCCGCAGAATTCTCAGAAGGGTTTGCCTCTCGATGAGAGCCCAGCCCGATTGGGAAAGAGAAGACCAATTTGTGAGTATTTTTAGGCCATCCAATGTACAGTCAGGAGTGCTGAAATTCAGATCTAGTCTCGCCCAGGAGGCTGAGCACAGCTGTAAAGTCAAAAGTCGGCTTTTGCACAAGGAAAACTAATTAGCTTCCCCGTAAACAGTCTCCATGGAGAAAGTGAATACTTGGGTCTTTCTGAGGGAAAGAGAGATGGCCTGGGCGCTGAGGAGGGTTCCCCAGAAGTTGACATAAGCAGCCGTTTCTTGTGAGTTTGGTGGGAGCTGCTTGGGGATTAGATTTCTGTCTCATTATCCTATTCTCTCACTGGTCATTTATGAACTTTGCTTAGTGCTGATTGAGAAAATTATGGGGAAAAAAAAATAGGTTGTTTGAGAGCGCCCCCTGCCAAAAAACAATTTGGAATTCTCTTGGTTCTGAGGAATGTATCTGTAATCTTGGGTCTCCATGCAAAGACCCAGAGATAGGTAGCCTCTGGTCTCTTCCTTTTCATCCAAATTCTGTCCAGTGAATTTCAGTGAAAGAAACAACTTGACACAAAGTCCTTCCCTCTGACCTGTGATGGGCAGCCTTTCCCATTGACTGGATTCACTGAGAACCACAGACGGTGGACAAGCACTGAACACAAGTCTGGAGACAGCGGCACTAATGAACTGTTCTTGAGCACAAAGACCTTGTTACCACATCTGGAGCAAGCAACAATTTTAAGAATCAGTGGAATGTCCTGGCCCCTCTGACAACATCATAAGGGTGCTCATGTCTCATCTTTCAAACTGCCTAACTCATGTGCTCACATGTGGGCACGCACACCTTCATATACTGTAGTATTTTTTATAAAGCACTTTGTGGTTGAGTCTTCCTCTTTCTCTTTCTTCTTTTAAATCAATTTTTATTGAAGTATAATTACTATACAATGTTAGTTTCTACCATGAAACAAAGTGAATCAGCTATAAATTCCCTCTTTTCTGGATTTCTTCCCCATTTAGGTCACCACAGAGTGAGTTGAGTAGAGTTCCCTGTACTATCCTGTAGGTTCTCATTAATTATTTGTTTTATACATCATATCAACAGTTTACATGTGTCAATCCCAGTCTCCCAGTTCATCCCACCTTCCTCCTTGGTATCCATACATGTTTGTTTTCTCTGTGTCTCTTATTTCTGCTTTGTAAATAAGATCATCTCTACCCTTTTTCTATATTCCACATACATACATTAATATACTATATTTGTTCTTCTCTTATAAAGCACTTTATAGCTTGTATAAACTTATCATAGAACTCATCATTATAACATCATTCAGTTCAGTTCAGTTCAATCGCTCAGTTGTATCCAACTCTTTGCAATTCCCTGGACTCCAGCACACCAGGCTTCCCTGTCCATCATTAACTCCCGGAGTTTGCTCAAACTCATGTCCACTGAGTCAGTGATGCCATCCAGCCATCTCATCCTCTGTCGTTCCCTTCTCCTGCCTTCAATCTTTCCCAGCATCAGGGTCTTTTCCAACAAGTCAGTTCTTCACATCAGGTGGCCAAAGTATTGGACCTTCAGCTTCAGCATCAGTCCTTCCAATGAATATTCAGGGTTAATTTCCTTTAGGATTGACTGGTTTGATCTCCTTGCAGTCGAAGGAACTCTCAAAAATATTTTCCAACACCACAGTTCAAATGCGTCAATCAAATCATGTCAATGTAAGGCAAAATCACTACAATATTGTAAAGTAATTAGCCTCCAATTAAAAAAAATAAATTTATATTTTAAAAAACTATATGCTATTATTATGCCTATTCTCAGAAGAAGAAACAGGCTCAGAAAGGTTCACTGATTTGTCTGAGTCACAGAAAGACAGTGGCAAGGAGGGCTAAATGCATGCCATCCAACACCTAGGCTTGGCCTTGCTTCCCTATATAACACTCTATCTTCAATAGTCATTCAACAAAGACCTTTTCAGTGACTATTAACATGTGTATCTGCCATGTGCTATGTGTTTTCCATCAGATCAGATCAGATTAGTTGCTCAGATATGTCCAACTCTTTGAGACCCCATGAATCACAGCACGCCAGGCCTCCTTGTCCATCACCAACTCCAAGAGTTCACCCAGAGTCACGTCCATCAAGTCAGTAATGCCATCCAGCCATCTCATCCTCTGTCGTCCCCTTCTCCTCGTGCCCCCAATCCCTCCCAGCATCAGAGTCTTTTCCAATGAGTCAACTCTTCGCATGAGGTGGCCAAAGTACTGGAGTTTCAGCTTCAGCATCATTCCTTCCAAAGAAATCCCAGTGTTTTCCATACATTAGTTTATTTATTCCTCAAACTGTTGTATGAAATATGTAAACCTCAGGAAAGTTCATCAGACTTCCAGTAAATGACAGTGGATTGAAATAAGCTTGTATTTTTCTCTATGCTAGTATTGCACTGAAATAGTGATGAATGACATTTTTGAAAGGTCAGCTATGAGTCAGCTTATTAATACATGTCAAATTTTCCTTTCTTTACCTGGATTACCTCATTTAAGGCTCACAAAATCCTACAAGGCAAGTCTTATTGTTATTCTTGCTTTACAGATTAAAAAATTGAGGCAGAGAAATGCTAACTAGTTTGCTTAAAGATTTACAGTTAAAAAGCACCGGCACTTTCTAAGCGTGGCATCTTCAGTCTCTGTTCTCTCAATTTCTACAACTGCACAGAAGTAAAAAATATTTAAACTCACAATGAAGATAGTACTTGCAGAAAATCCTTTCACCGTTAAGGAATTTCATTCAAGTCCCAGAAACGGCATGGAGAAAGGTGACTGATGGCACAGAATGGATGGAGACTCAGCTTTGTGCATTAGCAGAGTGGTGAGTGCATGAAAAAATGATATCCTGTAACACGAAACTCTGGAGAAGCCCAGACATGGTGAGACCACTAGGAGGTTGAAACCAAGGGTCACCAAGATAGAGGGCTGGAACCAGAGACACTAGCTAAAAAATGGGGCTCGGAATAGTTTCCCTTCCTCCCCAGCTGCACCCTCTGTGCGCAGCGCACTGCCATCCAGGTGTGTAACCTGCCTTCCCAATCCCACACCTCCCCTTCAGGTGGAACATCTGGTTGTTCTTTTTAACTGAAGATTTTGAGTGATCCCTCCTCCCAAAGGAACCCTAGTTGAGAATTTAGGATTCTCTGAGCATAACAGCTAAAAATAGAAAGAGCTTTAAAAAAACATAGGAAAGGAAAGAGACACAGCTCCATGGCCTAATATTTTACTAACAGGTTATCACATTTTAAAGCATGATGATAAAGAAAAGTCTCTAAAAGCTTCCACAAGAAAGGTTCTCATTTTAAGATGGCAGAGTAAATCCATTTCAGCCATCTTCTCCTTCCAAAATTTCCCCTCAATAACAATAAGAAGTAGAAAAAAATCAATGCATTTCTTCTTCAAATAAACGAAGAGACATCTTAACACACTATATGAGAAGATGGACTACAGATGGAGAAAAACAAATGACTTAGCAGAGAGAACATGTCGACCCTAAGTGCCTGTAAAGAAAGGCATCAACCCAATTCACCCCTCCAGGAACAGAGAAAGGCTTGAAAACTAACAGGAAATGAAAAATGAAATGAAGTCGCTCAGTCGTGTCTGACTCTGCGACCCCATGGACTGTAGCATACCAGGCTCCTCCATCCATGGGATTCTCCAGGCGAGAGTATAACAGGACCAGGTACCAAAAGAGGCTCAAATGAGAAGGATAGGGTAGGCAGCTAAACACAGAAAAGTGGTTGAAAGTTCCAGTATTAACAATTTAGACCCATGGGTCCCTGTCCCAACCCTATCTTACCCTCTAAGACACCATGGGTTTTTTGTTTGTTTGTTTGTTTTTCTCTCCTTGAGTCTATACTCTGCTGAAAATAGGTTAAAAGTAAACTCTTGTATATATAAATGAGATGGGGTTGGTGAGCAGCCCCTTGATTTGAGGATCATTGCATGACAGTGGGAAAGTGCCCGAGTACTCGCCTGACGGCGCAGGAGATTCGAGATTCAGGTTTGATCCCTGGGTCGGGAAGATCCCCTGGAGGAGGAAATGGCAACTCACTCCAGTATTCTTGCCTGGAGAATCTCATGGACAGAAGAGCCTGGTGGGCTACAGTCCATGGGTTTGCAAAGAGTCAGACACCATGGAAGCACACAGAACACAGAGCCCTGCAGAAAAACAGACCTGAAAAGCAGGAAAAGACTCACAAATCTCAAATGAAAACTGTCCTCCGGCCTCTAAGGGCCTTCTTTGGAGATCACCAGTGCACTCAGGGTCTGCATCTGGATTTAAACACCTTACTCATAAAGGTGAACAGACAATTAATTCCAAAAAATCAGCAAAAACATCATACTTGATAAAAGAAATCTGAACAAAGAGGCAACAGAATTAATGTAGAGAGCATGAAAAACTTCAAAGAAAATGTAACTGCCATGCTCAGAGAAATAAGGGGCAATATTATAATCTATAAAGCAAGAAAAATGCAGTCACAAAAAAAGTACATTCAGAAAATAAGTTAGAATTCCTGGAAATTAAAAATAGGATAACTCAATTTTTTAAAAAAAGATTCAAAAAAAGTACTTTACAATAAAGCCAAGAAAGTTTCCCAGGAAGCAGAATAAAAAGACAAGCAGGGTAGGGGGAGAAAGGAAAAACAAGAAAATTAAAAGATTAATCCAAGAGGTTGAACATCCTAATGATAAGAGTTTCCAGAGAAGTCAGAGAAAATAGGAGGATATTATCATAGAAAAACATGCAAGAACATTTCCTGGAATGGAGATACAAAAATTCTCCCTGAGTCATAAGTGAAAAAAGATATAAGTCCAAAGTCCTAAACTAAAGTTCTCTTCAGTCGCTTAGTCTTGTCGGACTCTTTGTGACCCCATGGACTGCAGCATGCCAGGCTTCCCTGTCCATCACCAACTCCCAGAGCTTGCTCAAACCTATGTCCATCTAGTCGATGATGCCATCCAACCATCTCATCCTGTCGTCCACTTCTCCTCCTGCCTTCAATCTTTCCCAGCATCAGAGTCTTTTCCCAATGAGTCTGCTGAAGCTGAAACTCCAGTACTTTGGCCACCTGATGCAAAGACAACAAACTAAAGTATATGACTGTAAAACTTTAGAACAAAGGAATATCCTAAATGCTCCTCAATTTTTCTCTTAAATTACCAGGGTTTTTTTCACTTGTAATTCTGTTATCCCTTTGATAACAGCAGTCTGTTACTTTTTACCCTTGACTTGGAATTATTAGCTCACTAAGAAACATTTTTGAATTTCATTTTATAAGAATCTATAAATATATATATATATATATTTCTCTGTATCTTTTAATCTATGTCCTGTCAGTTTTTATATGTCTTAACTTCTTTTTTCCTATGGTACATTTCTTTTAACTTATGTAATATGTAGCTTCTCATTTTGAATATTCCAATAGAAGTTGATTCTTAGAAGCCTCTTTATTATTAATTTCTAATTTAATCATACTGTGAACAGATAATACACATTGCTGCTGCTGCTGCTGCTAAGTCGCTTCAGTCGTGTCCGACTCTTGTGACCCCATAGACGGCAGCCCACCAGGCTCCCCCGTCCCTGGGATTCTCCAGGCAAGAACACTGGAGTGGGTTGCCATTTCCTTCTCCAATGCATGAAAGTGAAAAGTGAAAGTGAAGTCGATCAGTCGTGTCCGACTCTAGCGACCCCATGGACTGCAGCCCACCAGGATTCCCTGTCCCTGGGATTCTCCAGGCAAGAACACTGGAGTGGGTTGCCATTTCCTTCTCCAATGCATGAAAGTGAAAAGTGAAAGTGAAGTCGCTCAGTCGTGTCCAGACTCTTAGCGATCCCATGGACTGCAGCCTACCAGGCTCCTCTGTCCATGGGATTTTCCAGGCAAGAGTACTGGAGTGGGTTGCCATTGCCTTCTCCAGATAATACACATTAAATTATATTAAAAATATGGGAATATGAATGGCATTGGACTTCTTCATAGGAGCATAAGGGAGCTAAGAAAATGGAGCAATTGCTTCAAAATTCTGAGGGAAAGTAATTTAGACACTACCCAGATTATAAATCAATGTAGTGTCAGTTACTCAGTTGTGTCCAACTCTTTGCGACCCCACGGACTGCAGCCCACCAAGCTCCTCTGTCCATTGAATTCTCCAGGCAAGAATACTGGAGCAGGTTGCCATTTCCTTCTCCATGGGATCTTCCCGACCCAAGGATCAAACCCTGGTCTCCTGAGTTGTGAGTGGATTCTTTACCACATGAGCCACCAGGGAATCAATGTGAGCAATGAGAAAAGAAATGTTTTAACATGTCAAGTCTCAAAAATTCAATTCCTGCTCACTTACTCTTTCTCAGGAAGTTACTGGAGGAGATGTTCCAATTAAACAGGGAGGTAAATCAAGGAATGGAAAACCCATTGCAGGGGAGTGGGGAAGGGAACCCTAAGGACGATGGTGGGTGGATTTCTAGCATACGGCTAAGGATCTGTTTAGAGAGCAATGGTCCCTGATAGAATCAGGAGGATGGAGGCGCCAAGAGGCTGCAAGAGAAAAGTAGAATATATAGAGTATTTGATGGGTTTGATGATGTGGAAAATTAACTCAGCTTTACATAATTTAATAGAGCTGCTATAGAGTGTGAGAAAACAGTCAGATGAGAAGAGCAAACACATCAATAGTGTCTACTCTTTTCCAGGCACTGTTCCAATTATTTTACATATATGAACTAAGCAAATAGAAAAACAGGTAATTATTAACTCCAGGAAAAGCTAAAATCTTTGTTTAAAAAAAAGTCATAATTGTGCATCACTAGGCTCAGCAGTGGGCAGCGTATATAATTATAGCAATAAAGCCACTTAAGGACTTCCCTGATGGTCCAGTGGGTAAGAATCCACATGCTGTGGGGTGACTAAGCCCACATGCCACAGCTCCTGAGCCCTCAAGCTGCAGCTGCTGAAGCCCGGGAGCCTAGAGCCCAGGCTCCAGGGCAAGAGAAGCCACTGCAGAGAAGCCCGCACCCTGCAGCAAAGACTAGCCTTCACCCACCAAAACTAGAAAAAAGCCTGAGCGGCAATGAAGACCCAGGACAGCCAAAGATAAAAATAAACACAATTTTAAAGAATAAATAAAGCCACCTCACATACATTTAGATTTTTTTATGTGATATGACTATTTTGAGAGAATAAACTAGAAAAGATTAAAAAAAATTTCTCACTTATTACCATTAGAGAAAATCCATAAAATATGCCCAAAATTTACTCCAGTATGACCCCAGCAGCAGCATGACCCCATCTTCAGTTATCTAATTACATCTGCAGTAATTTCATTTCCAAATAAGGTCACATTTTGAGTTGCCAGGGACTAGAATTTAAATATTAATATATCTTTAGGGAAGGGAACACAATTCAATGAGGGCTTCCCCGGTGGCTCAGTGGTAAAGAATCAGCCTGCAATGCAGGAACCACAGGAGATACAGGTTAGATCCCTGGGTTGGGAAGATCCCCTGGAGGAGGAAATGGCAACCCACTCCAGTGTTCTTGCGAGGAACATCCCATGGACAGAGGAGCCTGGCAGGCTACAGTCCATGGGGTCACAAAGAATTGGACGTGACTGAAGTGACTTAGCACTCATGCACACACAATTCAAGGCATAATGGTCTCCCAGAAAAGAGATAATCTTCAGAATAGAGGTGGGTGTCTTGTGAGTAACACCAAATGCTACAGAACCAGGGAGTACGTCCTAAATACTAAAGTTAAGCCTCTTCCAATCCTAACTAACCCGACTAGGAAATAAGTGTATCTTCACACATTCAAGGGCTCTGAAAATTTATCTATCTTATGGGACGTAAAGAAGCATGTGCTTCAGCAAAACAAGGAAGGAAATAGGAAACAGGAAAGAAATAGGAAAATGCAGAATTCAGGAAACAAACACCCCCAGTCGGGTGAGGGTACAAGAGATGTCCAGGATGGTAGCCATGCCACACACAAGGGAACCTGGATCACCCTAGAAAGGATGGTTATGATTTTATTAATAATTAAAATGCTTAGATATTAAATAATTAAATAATAATTATTTAAAATAATTTAATAATTTTTAAATTTAATTTTTAATTATTTAATAAGAAATTTAATATTTAAAATATTTAAAATAATAAAAAATAAATATAATAAAATAAAAATATATTTTATTTTTATTATATTATATTATATTATATATTATGAATAATAAATATATTATTAAAATAAATATAAAAATAATAATAAATAATAAAAATTTAATTATATTGTTTTAATATATTTTATATATTTATATATTTTATATAAATATTTAATAAAATTTAACAAGTATTTTATAAAAATATTTAATATATTTTAATAATATTATTAAATAATATTAATTATTTAATTATTATATTATATATTATATTATATTATATATCATATATACATAATAAATATACTATTAAAAATAAATATAAAAATAAAAAATTCAATAATTTTTAAATTTAATCATAATTAAAATAATTAAATAATTAAAATCCCTGGTGGTCCAGTGATTGAGACTTCATCTTCCAATGCAGGGGGTCTGAGTTCAATTCCTGGTCAGGGAGTTGGGATCCCACATGCCTCACAGCCAGGGAACCAAAATGTAAGACAGAAGTGATGTTGTAACAGTCAACAAAGACTATTTAAAATGCTCAATAGAAGATTTGATCAGCTGGAGCTCTTGGGACAAAATATGAAGAAAAAGTATGAATATAAAGGAGATTTTGCAATAAGGAAAAAAAAAAAAAGAATGGTAACCAGAAGCTTTACAGAAAAAGAAACAAGACACAAAAGCTATATAAGAAAGAAAATAAAATCATAGTGTTTCATCTGGTTCTAGAACAAACTTCAAATAGTCATAATACTGAAAACTCTACTAAAACATTAAACGCATGTTGTGATATAAATTTGTCAAGAAAATTAGCAAATATATGAAGGAATTAAATCCTACTTAATTTTACCTATACAACAATAAATGCTAAGTGTGTAAAGCCAAGGAAAAGCAATATAAGAAATTATATTTAGAAATATGGAGATAACTACCAAAAGAAACAGTTCAAAGAGTTAAAAAGGATGGCTCCTAAGAAGCAGGACTGAGGTGGGGCAAGCAGGTGATGGATGCTCTTTTCATTATAAAAATGTTTTATTCTATTTAATTTTTAAAACCCTGTGGCCTATTCAAATTACTAGAAAGGGTCCAAGCAGTTCACAGACAACTACACAATCAGTAAGTACAGTCAATACTGGGATTTGGGGAACACTTTCTTGCTTAAGCCTGACTCTTCACACTATACCTTGTTGCCCACGATAATAGATTCTGTGACTTACCCTCAGGACACAGAGGTGAATAAAACTGTGCCCTCCCTAAAGTGCCTCCCAGTCTGAATGGGAGGATGGAAACAAGATATTAAAAAGTGACACATGTGTGCGTGCTCAGTCATGTCCTACTCTTTGTGACCCTATGGAGTGTAGCCTGCCAGGCTTCTCTGTCCATGGGATTTTCCAGGCAAGAACTCTGGAGTGGGTTGCCATTTCCTTCTCCAAGGGATCTTCCCAACCCAGGAATCAAACCTGCATCTCACAACTCCTGCATTGCAGGCAGATTTTTTACCACTGAGCCACTGGGGAAGCCCAAAAGTGATGCAAGAAAGACCAAATCAGAGATGTGTATAAAGCACTAGGATTTGATAAGGAAATAACCTTGAATATGGCTTTGAAGGCTTGCATGATCTTACCAGGACCTATTGTCCAGGGTGGGTGGGCAGTTCTGCAAAACCAAGAAAATAAATTCCAGTCTCCTAAGATTATTTACCCCCAAAAGGTCCTTTGGACATTAGTACAGGTAATTCTGCAGTTTTAGCTTCTTGGTAAATAGAAAGATGAATAGTCCATAGCCTGGAGCACAGTGGAATCCGAGGTGTAAGCTATAGCCTAGACTTAACAGTGCCCTGAGATTTCCCGTGTCAGATGTGAAGACACACTGGTAATGAACATGTCATAAAACAGATGGAGGTGAGTTTTCTGAGCCAGGCTGCTCCCACTCTGGGCTGGAGGAGGACAGGTCTGCTTTCCCGGGAGCAAGTTAGCAAGAAGAAGGGATGGAGCTACAAACCCATGGCACATAAATTCAGAAGGGCAAGCAAAGGCTGGCAGAATGATGGATAAATCTCTGCATTCAAGGTGCATATTCTGAAGCTAAAAAGCAACCATTACAGTAGAGCAAAAAAAAGAAAAAAAAAGGCGGGGGGGGAGGAGGGAGAATATGAAACTCTGAGGAAAAATGAGAACAAATAGAAACAGGTCAATGAAAGAGTATTGATATAACCCAGTAGAACAAGAACTAAGATGGCAAATAGATTTATCCCATCCCAAAGTTTACCATGTGGTCTGCTCTGCCTGGAACAAAGGCTTGAGAAGGATTTTAAAGGTGTAAAGAGATCTGTGATGGATTAGCGATACCTGCAGCTGGCAACAAAGGAGGAAGTGATGTCCCATCACCTTACATTCCCCATCCTGGTTTTAAAGATTCTCAGCAGATGGATCCACTCCTTTCCAGGGATCAGCATTCTAAAGTCTTAGGAAGTGTAGATGTTAAGACACAAGAAACAGAGGACTCTTAAATTTCTTCAGCATTCTAAAGTCTTAGGAAGTTTGAATGTTAAGACACAAGAAACAAAGGACTCTTAAATTTCTTTTCACAAGGCCATGGTGTGTTACCTTCACAAAACCAAGAAATCTAACGCAAGTGAAAGTTTTCATTTAAAAACAAAACTAAGGAACCTCATTGTTGCCTTTCCGGCTAATTTCCCTCCAGTCTTTTTTTAAATTTATTTATTTTTAACTGGAGGATTATTACAATATTGTGCTGGTTTCTGCCATACATCAACATGAATCAGTCATAGGCATACATATGTCCCCTCCCTCTTGAACCTCCCCCCACTCCATTCAGTTTTACATATATGAATACACTCAGACATGGGGTTACTTTTGATGAGAAAGTTTTAGAGTACAGGCTGTTTGTTTCATACTTTGGATTTAGTAAGTCTCACTCCAGCTGAGGATTTTTCTTTTATTTGTATCCCATCAAATTCATAAAGACCTACTGAAGCTAAAGCTGTATGTTGACAGATCAGATCAGATCAGTCGCTCAGTCGTGTCCAACTCTTTGCGACCCCATGAACTGCAGCACGCCAGGCCTCCCTGTCCATCACCAGCTCCCAGAGGTCACTCAGACTCACACCCATCAAGTCAGTGATGCCGTCCAGCCATCTCATCCTCTGTCGTCCCCTTCTCCTCCTGCCCTCAATCCCTCCCAGCATCAGAGTCTTCTCCAAAGAGTCAACTCTTCGCATGAGGTGGCCAAAATACTGGAGCTTCAGCTTTAGCATCATTCCTTCCAAAGAAATTCCAGGATTGATCTCCTTCAGAATGGACTGGTTGGATCTCCTTGCAGTCCAAGGGACTCTCAAGAGTCTTCTCCAACACCACAGTTCAAAAGCATCAATTCTTCAGCGCTCAGCCTTCTTCACAGTCCAGCTCTCACATCCATACATGACCACAGGAAAGACCATAGCCTTGACTAGGCGAACCTTTGTTGGCAAAGTAATGTCTCTGCTTCTGAATATGCTATCTAGGTTGGTCATAACTTTCCTTCCAAGGAGTAAGCGTCTTTTAATTTCATGGCTGCAGTCACCATCTGCAGTGATTTTGGAGCCCAGAAAAATAAAGTCTGACACTGTTTCCACTGTTTCCCCATCTATTTCCCATGCAGTGATGGGACCAGATGCCATGATCTTCGTTTTCTGAATGTTGAGCTTTAAGCCAACCTTTTCACTCTCCACTTTCACTTTCATCAAGAGGCTTTTTAGCCCCTCTTCACTTTCTGCCATAAGAGTGGTGTCATCTGCATATCTGAGGTTATTGGTATTTCTCCCGGCAATCTTGATTCCAACTTGTGTTTCTTCCAGTCCAGCATTTCTCATGATGTACTCTGCATATAAGTTAAATAAACATGGTGACAATATGCAGCCTTGACGTACTCCTTTTCCTATTTGGAACCAGTCGGTTGTTCCATGTCCAGTTCTAACTGTTGCTTCCTGACCTGCATACAGATTTCTTAAGAGGCAGATCAGGTGGTCTGGTATTCCCATATCTTTCAGAATTTTCCACAGTTTCTTGTGATCTACACAGTCAAAGGCTTTGGCATAGTCAATAAAGCAGAAATAGATGTTTTTCTGGAACTCTCTTGCTTTTTCCACGATCCAGCAGATGTTGGCAATTTGATCTCTAGTTCCTCTGCCTTTTCTAAAACCAGCTTGAACATCAGGAAGTTCACGGTTCACATATTGCTGAAGCCTGGCTTGGAGAAATTTGAGCATTACTTTACTAGCGTGTGAGATGAGTGCAATTGTTCGGTAGTTTGAGCACTCTTTGGCATTGCCTTTCTTTGGGATTGGGATGAAAACTGACCTTTTCCAATCTTGTGGCCACTGCTGAGTTTTCCAAATTTGCTGGCATATTGAGTCAGCACTTTCTTTTTTTTTTTTTTTTTTTACCCAGTATGTTTGGCAGATACGTGGGAGATTCTTTGTCTTAAGAATACAACAACCGTATTTTTTTTTTTTATAAATATTCACTTATGTTCTTTTTTTTTTTTTTTAATTGATCATTACTGGAGAAATTTTTTTTTTTTTTTTTTTTTTTGCAGGGAAAATGGACAAAGGAAAGGATCAATGAGGGTGGGAGGGAAATGGGTAGAAAGAAGGGGAGTGATGATGGGGAGGAGTATATGTAATTTCTTAACCAATGGCTTTCTGTTTTTAATCACAAAGAACACTTAAAAAAAATCATGTTGAATTCATCTTATATTAGGAGGTTTGTTCTCGAAATGAAAAGTTCAGGAAACAAAAAGTCCAGTTTGGGTGTCCTCATCTTTAGGCACATCTTGGTATTTTGTATTGGTAAGTCTATCTTTACCACAATATATTATTTAGGACAGGATCACATTTGTCACCTCTTCCTCCCTACTACCCAAAGTGGTACCAAACCCATAAAATAGTCAATAAACCTTTACAGAGTGAACAAATAAGTCTTTTTTTTTTTTTTTAAACTCTCCTGAGTGAACTGAATTTTTTGAGGCTCATAAGTAAATATGTTTTCCTCTTTACTTTGTCTATTACAGCCAGATTATATGAGTGGTGTATTAAAGTCTCCCACTATTATTGTATTGCTGCATATTTCTTCTATCATATTAATTAATGTTTGTCTTAGATATATCAATGCTCCAATGTTGGGTGCATATATATTTATAATTGTTATAACTTCTTTTTGGATTGTTCCTTTAAGTCATTATGTGTAACATTCATTTTCTCCTTTTCAAGATCTTACACCCTTTTAGTGATTCCTATCTAGAGAATGTCCTTTAGTTTTTGTTGGAGAAATGGTTTAGTGGTGCAAAATTCTCTCAACTTTTGCTTATCTGTGAAGCTTTTGATTTCTCCTTCATATTTGAATGAGATCCTTGCTGGATACAATAATCTAGGCTGTAAGTTATTTTCTTTCATCACTTTAATTACGTCTTGCCATTCCCTCCTGGCTTGGAGAGTTTCTATTGAAAGATCAGCTGTTATCCTTATGGGAATTCCCTTGTGAGTTATTTGATGTTTTTCCCTTGCTGCTTTTAATATTTGTTCTTTATATTTAATCTTTGTTAATTTGATTAATATGTGTCTTGGGGTGTTTCGCCTTGGGTTTATCCTGTTAGGGACTCTCTGGATTTCTTGAACTTGAGTGGTAATTTCCTTCTCCATTTTAGGGAAGTTTTCAACTATTATCTCCTCAAGTATTTCCTCATGGTCTTTCTTTTTATCTTCTTCTTCTGGAACTCCTATGATTCGAGTGTTGTAGCATTTGATGTTATCCTGGAGGTTTCTGAAATTGTCCTCATTTCTTTTGATACGTTTTTCTTTTTTCTCGTCTGATTCATTTATTTCTAGGATTCTATCTTCTAGTTCACTAATCCTATCTTCTGCCTCTGTTATTCTACTATTTGTTGCCTCCAGGGTGTTTTGGATCTCATTTATTGCATTATTCATTATGTGTTGACTCTTTTTTATTTCTTCTAGGTCCTTGTTAAACCTTTCTTGCATCTTCTCAATCCTTGTCTCCAGACTCTTTAACTGTGATTCTATTTTGATTTTGAGATTTTGAATTAATTTCGCTATCATTATTCGGAATTCTTTATCAGGTAGATTCCCTATCTCTTCCTCTTTGGTTTGGTTTGGTGGGCATCTATCCTGTTCCTTTAGCTGCTGGGTATTCTTTTGTCTCTTCATTTTGTTAAAATTGCCAAATTTAGAGTGTCCTTACTATATTCTGGTAGTTTGTTGAATTCTCTTTATTGAGACGGTTTACAGGTCTTTTCAATATCTGATCTCTGCCTTGTTACAGAGGGGGCGGAGGTGAACACCCAAATCTAAACCAGCCAGGTTCAGGCACTCAGATAATCCTCAGAAGCACAGACTTGGTTAAGTCTGCGTTTTATGCCCTTCCCAGATCCGAGTAGCACAGGTGATGAAATGTTCAGCGAGCGCAGGTGCTGCGACTTATCGCCTCTCCGCAGCTCAGTTTTCTGGGTATACAAACAACACACTTTCTCAGGCAGATGTTGACCATCCAGAGCCCCAAGAAGCGTGAGTCAGCACAGAAACCTACTCACAGTTCCATTAGACAGTGTCTCTCTAGGGCTATAATTGCCCGCTTCCGGCCCTGGCTGCCTGTCACTGGAGTGGGACGGCCTGCAGCCAGCCAACTCTGTGCAGCCCTTTGTTCCGTAGGTAGTCCTGGTGGTGTCTTAAGTTAGGGCTGGCTCTTGATGTAGTAGATAACCGACAGTCTGGTTATTTCGCTCAGATAGCGCCCGAGATAGCCAGGCCAAATCCTTTGTCAAAGCAATGCAGGCCTCGCCGCTCCTCCTAGCCCAGCCCCCGCTTGCCAATAGCAAATGCTGGTGTCCGCGCCACTTCTCCACAAAAGGAGTTACCGCAGGGCTCGTTTTCTCGTTTTGAAGACAATGAGCTGTCTTTCTAAGTGCCTGATGTCCTCTGCCGGCATTCAGAAGTTGTTTTATCGAGTTTATTCAGCATTCAAATGTTCTTTTAATGGATTTGTGGAGGAGAAAGTATTCTCCCCATCTTACTCGTCCGCCATCTTAGCTCCTCCCCCCGAGTGCAGCACTTTCACAGCATCATCTTTCAGGATTTGCAATAGCTCCACTGGAATTCCATCACCTCCACTAGCTTTGTTCGTAGTGATGCTTTCTAAGGCCCACTTGACTTCACATTCCAGGATGTCTGGCTCTAGGTCAGTGATCACACCATCATGATTATCTGGGTCGTGAAGCTCTTTTTTGTACAGTTCTTCTGTGTATTCTTGCCACCTCTTCTTAATATCTTCTGCTTCTGTGAGGTCCATACCATTTCTGTCCTTTATCATGCCCATCTTTGCATGAAATGTTCCTTTGGTATCTCTGATTTTCTTGAAGAGATCCCTAGTCTTTCCCATTCTGTTGTTTTCCTCTATTTCTTTGCATTGATCACTGAAGAAGGCTTTCTTATCTCTTCTTGCTATTCTTTGGAACTCTGCATTCAGATGTTTATGTCTTTCCTTTTCTCCTTTGCTTTTCGCTTCTCTTCTTTTCACAGCTATTTGTAAGGCCTCCCCAGACAGCCATTTTGCTTTTTTGCATTTCTTTTCCATGGGGATGGTCTTGATCCCTGTCTCCTGTACAATGTCACGAACCTCATTCCATAGTTCATCAGGCACTCTATCTATCAGATCTAGGCCCTTAAATCTATTTCTCACTTCCACTGTATAATCATAAGGGATTTGATTTAGGTCACACCTGAATGATCTAGTGGTTTTCCCTACTTTCTTCAATTTAAGTCTGAATTTGGCAATAAGGAGTTCATGGTCTGAGCGACAGTCAGCTCCTGGTCTTCTTTTTGCTGATTGTATAGAGCTTCTCCATCTTTGGCTGCAAAGAATATAATCGATCTGATTTCGGTGTTGACCATCTGGTGATGTCCATGTATAGAGTCTTCTCTTGTGTTGTTGGAAGAGGGTATTTGCTATGACCAGTGCATTTTCTTGGCAAAACTCTGTTAGTCTTTGCCCTGCTTCATTCCATGTTCCAAGGCCAAATTTGCCTGTTACTCCAGGTGTTTCTTGACTTCCTACTTTTGCATTCCAGTCCCCTATAATGAAAAGGACATCTTTTTTGGGTGTTAGTTCTAAAAGGTCTTGTAGGTCTTCATAGAACCGTTCAACTTCAGCTTCTTCAGCATTACTGGTTGGGGCATAGATTTGGATTACTGTGACATTGAATGGTTTGCCTTGGAAACGAACAGAGATCATTCTGTCATTTTTGAGATTCAAAACAGGGCCAATCAATTAAAAGTGCCCATGAGGAGACTGAACTGCCCTCTAACTCAGAACTTTGGGCCAATTAAACACTTCCTTATAGACAAAATGGATACTTTTCAACCAAAGTTCCCTGAGAAATAAGCTCTGGAACCAACCCTTCCCTATACCTCCTCCCAACAGCGTGCGCACACACACACACACACACACACACACACTGCAAACTGTTACAAACTGACAAATCGTTAAAATCAGTTTATGGTTAATTGGGAGATTTGATAATTTACTAAAATTATCCTTCAGCAAATTGATCAACTATCAAGTTGGGTTTTAGTGAATAGATTTTTCATCGAGTTGAACTAGAGCACCCTTTCAACGTTTTGGAATTTAGGGTGGATGTGACCATTTTGCAGAAGGAGCCAGAAGGCTTCTAAACACCTAAACTCTCATCCCATTTAGAAATGAAAAGCTAAAGAAACCTGTTGGCTTGAAATGGGATGGTCCCAGCCAACATCTTCTGATGGGCAAGGACACTGAGGACCCCAGAAAAGACACTCGCTCTGGGGATTAGAGCAGAGAAGACTGGACTAGTGTCCTGACTTGGTGGCTTAGTTGGTAAAGAATCTGCCTGCAATGAAGGAGACATGGGTTCAATTCCTGGATCAGGAAGATCCCCTGGAGAAAGACATGGCAACCCACTCCAGTACTCTTGCCTGGAGAATCCCATGGACAGAGGAGCCTGGTGGGCTACAGTCCATGGGGTCACAAAGAGTCGGAAATGACTGAGAGACTCACACACACCGTGTCCTGACCAGAGCCCAGAGAGGGGAAATGGGAGTCAGAGATGACTCTGGGGACCTTGATAGGGAGCTATGGACTTTCTGAGAAGTATGGAGAATCTCATGCTTAATATATTTGCCAAAATAAGGAAATGTGTCTGCACCCCAGCTGGTGACACAAGCCAAACTCTTCCCATGAAGAATGGAGCCTACATAAAGGGTTGTCCATGCTGTAAGTGATAGATGAACAGATAACAGATGCTCATTGAGTATCTACTGTTTTGCTTTGGAAACACAAATAGAAATGATAACTCACCCCCTACACTTTGTTTTTATTGAAGAGAGAAGATGAGACAGGTGAAATAAAGAATATGATGAGATCCTTGGTGTTCGGGAAAAAATGACTTGGTAGCAGAATGATAATATCCCTGCTGATACCTGTCAAAGTTTATTTAGTCCTTTGTAAACAGCCTTCACAACTGTCATCACATCTATCTGTACTGTACCACCTGCCCTATGATTTACTTAATACGTATTTTGAAAAGTGAAAAGCATTAGTCACTCAGTTGTGTCTGACTCTTTGAAACCCCATGGACTGTAGCCCGCCAGGCTCCTCTGTCCATGGAATTCTCCAGGCAAGAATATTAGAGCGGGTTGCCATTCCCTTCTCCAACTACTGATATATATCATTTGTATCTCTTTACTTGGAATTCATTTCTAATGGAAAATTGCCTAAATTGGTCAATAGAATCAATTTAGTTATTACATGTTTTTTCATCCAATGATCTCAATTTACTTAGAAATTCTGAGGGGGAAGAAAAGGCAAATGATGTCTGGAATGATAATCTGGCGATGAGAAAGTACAGTTAGAGATGGTATATCTAATCATATACCTATAGACAAGTACTGTCTATAACAAAGCTTTTAAAGATATGTTTTATTGTTGTCATCATTTCTTTTTTTCTTAACATGTATTTTAATTGGCTCACATTTTTTTTCATTTACAATCTTCTTATAAAAGAAATTCTATACTACGGGTTTTCTGTGGTGGTTACTATTTTTCTAATACATTAAATTTAAAATGTCCATGTATATAGCACCGAAAATCATCTCACTCCATGATAGCTGGCTGGGCGGGGATCCCCAAGTGCTTTGCGGACATTTCTGTCCCAGTTAGGACAGAGATAAAGGGGCACAGAGGGGATGCTGGAGTTTTTTTCTCAAGTCTGACCATCTCCACTCCGGCTCCCCCTCCAGAGTCTGTTAGCACACACGCCGTCACAGAGCTAGTTCTCTGTGATGGGTCCTGTGATGGGTTGGCCCAGAACCACCACCCAAGAGCAGAAGGATTGGTCTCACCCGTCCAATGGCTTCCTGGACACTTCCTCTCTGTTGCTCAGAACTCACCTCTGGTGAAGACAATGATCTGAGGAGATGAAGCCAGAAGTCCTCCGTGTCCCAGCTGGCCAGGGAAGGAGCAGAGAGGGGACCCCATGATCCTTGGAGGTCTTTCCCCGTGCCAGGCTGCCTCGCACTCAGATGCCATCATAGGTGTAGGACATCATACTGGGCAACATTAGTGGCAGCCTCTGGGGTGGATTGTAGGGTTCTTCATTTGGGTTCTCCCAGAACCAAGACTGGGCTTCCCTGGTGGCTCAGTGGTAAAGAATCTGCTTGCCAATGCAGGAGAAGCAGGAGACGTGGATTCCATCCCTGGGTCAGGAATATCCATTGGAGGAGGAAATGGCAACCCACTCCAGTAGGCCTGCCTGGGAAACCCCATGGACAAGGGAGCCTGGTGGGGTACAGTCCATGGGGCCACAAAGAGTCTGACACTACTTAGTGACTAAACAGCAACAGAGCCGAGACAGGCAGCAAGGATTTCAGATGAGAAAGTGGACACTTGGCCATAACCTCACAGCTCATCTAGACCAGTCTGGAAACTACATGTTCCCATGCCCTCATGCTGCGTGGCTGTTTTCTAGAGTTCCCAGAGCATATTTCTCACAATAACTTTGCAAACCGTTACAGGAGGCACAAACGTGAGTTCTATTCAGCTGCTTATACTTTCGTGTGAAATGGCTTTGAATTCATCTTGAAGATCACTTTTCCGATACAGGTATATGCACAGGTATATAGCAGGGCTAGAAGAGGAGGGAGTAGGAGGTGGGGAGGAGGAGAGAGAACCGAGGAAAAGGACACAAGGAAGGTGTTAACACACAGGGACTCTCTGAAGTGGACTGGGCTTGAGACCACCTACCCTCTCCACCCTTCTTTCTCTGATGTCCAAAAAAACCACACATATTGACCATTTACAGTGGGCTAAACCCTGTGTGAAGGACCCAACCATGTGGTAGGAGATAAGGGGAAAATTTAAGTTCAGAACATCTCAGACTCAAGCAGTTGATAAAGACAGGCATTATGAATTAGCAAATTCACCGATTTTCTACAACAGCTCAAGAACTTTCATAAACAAGAAAGATCAACCTGACCAAGTCACATGCTCTCATACTGAGGGTCCTGAGGTATATTTCTAGAAAGAATCCCTTTTCCTGCCAGTATGTGAACACAAGCATTTCATACCTCTGGTTTGAAGCTAAATGGTATTTTTTTCTCCTATATATATGCTTTAAAAGAAATAACAGATCATTTTCCCCTGGTGCACAGACATCTGAAGAAAGGAAAAAGTCAGGAAGACAGTCTTAACTGGAGACAAATGTGAGTGGTCCCATCCCCCACCCCCATCATTTCCCCATAGTTTGTTTTTCTTGCTTTATTTCACCTGGAAATAGAAGGGAAAAGCTCTTTTCTTTTTTTAAAAACCATCTTGCCTCTAAAAATGTCATCTCCCTCATTTCATTTTTCTCCCCAACTCCCTTTTAGTTCACCACCTGGCTATTGGGAGAAAAAATGGAGATTTCTTGGAGGATTTTGGAAAAGCAGTGGTGCAGTGGGTGAACAATGAGCAGCTCTGGACAAGAAGCCACTCCAGCCAGACTCTGCCCTTCAGACTGTGCAAGAGACTCAGTTCTCAGGTCCTTACTTTTCTCATCTATAAAATGATGAAATGAATCTTCACCTTCAGAGTCTGGCAAATCTCCCTTATCTAACCTCTTCTGCAGGCCTTGTTTGCAACTGTGAACACAGAACCACTTACAGAGCTTCCATGAAAAGATGTTGAATGAAAAGCAAGCATGTCAAGCATGTCTTTGAACATGTAATAGGAAGGTCTGATGCCAAAAGGTGAGATTTAAAAGGCTCAGGAAGTAGTGAAGTGCAGACGATGACTGACCACTGTGTGAGTCTGAACAGAGGTGGCCAAAGTTAGCCTGGCATAACTAGTGATGGTCTCACGGCTATTGTTATTTCTCCCCTTCTCTGAAAATAAGTTCAAATTTGATTGATATTTATAAACACAACCACTCTAAAGGATGTAAAGTTCATTAGGTCATGGGATGGTTTCAGTTTTGGCATCTGGGGCTCCTTGGGATCCATGGATGGAGTCAACTGTTCAGAGCAGACAACCTTTGCTAATTGGGGTGGAGGCTGGGAGCAGGTGAGAGGGGAGAAAATCTAAAATAAGCACAGGGACCTGATATTAGTTTTAAGACAGGACGGAGAAATGCCAGGGCATGACCTAATTTGACCCTTGTAGACAAAGAAAGAAGGGATATTGAGAGGGGACTCGTGGGTTCTAGTCTCAGGCCAGCTTGGGTGCAAATCCTGTCTTGCTGACTAGCAAATCGTGTGACTCTGATTAATGCATTCAACTTTCCACTCTGGTCCTCAACGTTCTCATCTGTTCATTGGGGATGATGATATTCACATCATCATTATTCTCATGGTAACAAAAGTGCTTAAACCACAGTAAGTCACCAATTCCCTTTCTTGACAGTTAACATGGAAGGAAGAAGTGTCCTCACTCCAGAGCAGACACTGTGCCCAGGGCTGGGGACTCAGAGGTGCCAGAGCAGATGTTTAAGAAGTCAAAATCTCCCACCCTAGAGACCCCTCCCCAGCCAGGCCCAACTAGAAATTCTATATGCCTAGGGACTCCACTGTAACAGTGTCAGTGTTCTTCAGAGGCTAAGTCGCATCTGACTCTTTGTGACCCCACGGACTGCAGCACACCAGGCTTCCCTGTCCTTCACTATCTCCCAGAGTTTCCTCAGACTCACGTCCACTGAGTCAGTGATGCCATCTAACCATCTCATCCTCTGTTGTCTTTTTGCTTCCTCTGTCTCCTTTTGCCTTCAGTCCTTCCTAGCATCAGGGTCTTTTCCCACCAGTCAGCTCTTCGCATGAGGTGGCCAAAGTATCAGAGCTGCAGCTTCAGCATTAGTCCTTCCGATAAGTATTCAGGGTTGATTTCCACTGTAACATGCACTCACCCAATTCAAACACTCAATGTTGTTAGGACCCATCAGGACTGCTTGACAGAAATCCTCCCATTATTCCCCATAAAATGTCACCCACCTGTCGGCAAGCAGGCCTTCAGTCCCCACCTGCCTTTGAAGGAGCCAGGAACCAGGTGACAGAATCTACAGACACCCCCTCTTTGGGTGAGTTGATTGTTTTTTTCTTTGTTAAATTAGAGGCAATTGGATTCTTCCAGACAGCAGAAAGAATAGATGGAGGGTGAAGGTGAAATAATAAAGGAGGAAGAGAGACAGTAGGTAAAGAGAACAGGAGAAAGGACCCTCATGACGAATAATGATAAATCATTGTTATATTAATAGGTAATTTCTGGACCGTGTCCTGTGCTAGGCACCTGAAACTCACACACTTCCAACAGAGCTTCCACCCATGATTAAGAATGACCCTCGGTGGTTTCCTAAGCAATCAGGATTCAGCAGCCTAATGACCTGGATCATGGCCCCTCGCTCTTCAGTGGCTGCCCCATCTTGGGCACTCGGACCCTCTCTCTCTACACTCTGGACCCACGTGACCCTGCGCAGTTCCCAGAGAGGTAGTACCACCCCACCCCCTCTCCAGACAGCCTTAGGGTGGCCCCTGCTCTCTGTTAACAGTAACTTTCATCCTCAACCCTCTGCCTGGTCCTATACCTATCAGATCAGATCAGATCAGTCGCTCAGTCGTGTCCGACTCTTTGCGACCCCATGAACCGCAGCACGCCAGGCCTCCCTGTCCATCACCAGCTTCCGGAGGTCACTCAGACTCGCATCCATCGAGTCAGTGATGCCATCCAGCCATCTCATCCTCTGTCGTCCCCTTCTCCTCCTGCCCTCAATCCCTCCCAGCATCAGAGTCTTCTCCAATGAGTCAACTCTTCGCATGAGGTGGCCAAAATACTGGAGTTTCAGCTTTAGCATCATTCCCCCCAAAGAAATTCCAGGATTGATCTCCTTCAGAATGGACTGGTTGGATCTTCTTGCAGTCCAAGGGACTCTCAAGAGTCTTCTCCAACACCACAGTTCAAAAGCATCAATTCTTCGGCGCTCAGCCTTCTTCACAGTCCAGCTCTCACATCCATACATGACCACAGGAAAGACCATAGCCTTGACTAGGCGAACCTTTGTTGGTAAAGTAATGTCTCTGCTTTTGAATATGCTATCTAGGTTGGTCATAACTTTCCTTCCAAGGAGTAAGCGTCTTTTAATTTCATGGCTGCAGTCACCATCTGCAGTGATCTTGGAGCCAGAAAAATAAAGTCTGACACTGTTTCCACTGTTTCCCAATCTATTTCCCATGCAGTGATGGGACCAGATGCCATGATCTTCGTTTTCTGAATGTTGAGCTTTAAGCCAACCTTTTCACTCTCCACTTTCACTTTCATCAAGAGGCTTTTAGCCCCTCTTCACTTATAGCCCCTCTTCACCTATACCTATACCTAAAGCCTAAAGACAATCAGTCCTGAATATTCACTGTAAAGACTGATGCTGAAGCTGAGACTCCAATACTTTGGCCACCTGATGCCAAGAACTGACTCATTGGAAAAGACACTGATGCTGGGAAAGATTGAAGGCAGGAGAAGGGAATGACAGAGGATGAGATGGTTGGATGACATCACCTACTCCATGGATATGAGTTTGGGCAAGCTCTGGGAGTTGGTGATGAACAAGGAAGCCTTGGCACACTGCAGTCCATGGGGTCTCAAAGATTCAGACACGACTGAGCAACTGAACTGAACTGAACTGATACTCAACACGAGGTCTTTACCAGGCCAGTATCCTCCTGATTTTCAGTTCTCACTTGGAGCACCACTTCCTCCAGGAAGCCTTCCATAACACCCCACGATAAGTCTGTGTTCTGCCCCTCACTGGATGTGTCTCACTATTGAGTTGATCTCCACTCTCATCTGACTCCATCAGCAGACAATGAGCTCTCTGAGGTCTGGCTGTTGGCTGGTGTTTGTCTTAGTGTGGGTTCCCTGCAAAGAGCCTGAGACCAAGTCTCAGGTGCAGGCAGTGTGTTTTGGAGATGATTCTGGGAAGGAGAAGCACGGGATTGGGGAGGATGGGATAAAGATTGGGAAAAGCCAGTACCAGTAAGGGGTGCATTTCAAGGTCGTTGCTGTGGGAACAGAAGCTCTCCTGGATGGGTTCAAGACTCTTTCCAGATCCATCCCTCTGAAGGACAGGGGAGGGAGTTTTACCCACCTGTTTTTTTCCCCCGTTGATGCACTGATAAAGTCATCTTTCTCAGCAACTCCCCGTATCTCCCAAGAAGCTTTCAACCCTTGGGCTGAGCACGGGCAGCTTTCCTGAACGCAGTCGTAGCCTCCCGCTCATGCCCTTGCTGCGGAATCTTCTCTCATCTCTTTAGATGGGGCCTGTTCCATCTCCTCTGGCTTCCAGCTTACCCTCCCTCCAGGAGAGAGCCCTTCCTGCCTTTTTCATCCAGCTCCTGCCCAAGACCCTCTCATGCTCTACCTTCTCCAAGAAGCATTCCCAGATCCCTTGGCCCAATATAGTTCTCAAGCTTGGCTGCAAACCAGAATCTCCCGGGAAGCTTTAGGAAAACAGTACTGACAGGGGGCAGGGGGGTCCCACCACCAGGGATATTGGTGTAATTGATCTAGGAGGAATCCTGGACAGCAGTACTTTTTAAAAGCTCCTCAGGTGATTTTAAAATGCAGCCTGGGCTGAGAGCAATTTGCACCCCTCTGTTTTAATTGCGTGTCCTCTGGATTTCCATGTGCCCTGCATCCCACTGTACTGATTGCTCTATTTTGTAATCTTTTGTTTATTCCTCTGACTTCTCCCTCCTCCCAGGGCTCATCAGGGGCTGCACTCTCATCTCTTTCCCCCCATACCCTGTGCTCAGCTCACAGTAGACATGTCAAGGCTGCCGTTTCCCAGACCGGGTAGCTTCTCTCCTCTCCCCACCCCTCCCGATGCCTCATTTTCCAGCCCCCTGAAATGCAGCCTGTGCTTCAGGGCTGCAAGATGCCTGACTTTCTCAGCTGCATCCTCCTCTGACGTTTCTGCTTCTATCTCTGCTCTCACAGGCACTGACACTCCAGCTCTCCAGCGCCCACAGTCATCAGTGTTGACAGCCGCTGCTTTGCCTAAAAGCACTTCAGTGAAGTGCTGGGAAATCCCTGGAAATTGCTCCCTGGGCACCTCCCCCACCCCCAGGCTTCCTGCCCTGTGGAGGAGGAAAGACCTCCAGGGAGGAGCGCTGCCGCCCCTCCTCTGGGCAGGAACCCTGCAGACTTCAGAGCTCAAGGGCTCCAGGTCACTTGCTCCAAAGAACGTTCAAATATCTGAGTCCATCTCGTTCCAAGTCACTGTCACTTTTGTTTCCACATTCGATTTAATCTTCGGGGCAAGGACCAGATACATCAGGGTCAGCCGGAGATCCTCCTGTCTCAGCCCGGCCTCTTCCTAGCTGTGTGACCTTAGGGTCCTTTACCTCCAGGGTTAGAATATGCACAGCAAAGAGTTTCCATCACTGTCACCATGAGCTAAACATGGGGCCCGGGGTGGAGGTGATGTGGCTCCACAGTGTGTGTGTGTGTGTGTGTGTGTGTGTGTGTGTGTGTGTGTGTGTGTGTCTGTGCTCAGTCGTGTCTGACTCTTTGAGACCCCATGGACTGTAGCCCACCAGGCTCCTCCGTCCATGGAATTTTCCAGGCACAAATACTGGAGTGGGTTACCACTTCCTCCCCCAGGCAATCGTCCCGACCCAGGGATTGAACCAGCGTCTCTGGTGTCTCCTGCATTGGAAGGCAGTATTTTTTTTTTTACCACTGAGCCACCTGAGAAGTCCTGAAGCAATGTGGGACAGATGTGTAAGACAGCTCTCCAGGGATGGAAGGAAAGAAGGGGAACCATGTGAGGAGAGAAGGAGCAGAAACTGTCCACTCGCTGTCCTTGGGATCCAGCCTTGGGGGCATCAAGGACATGGCAGGTGTCTCATACTCACCCCTTTCCTCCTGGAGCTCTTTTGGGAAAAATGTGTTCCCTGGGGGCCCCTGGCTGCAATCCCCTAACCTGGCTGATGTCACCTCTGGCTTGTGGCTCATGGTCCCCTTAGCCCTGACTTCCAGCTGACCATCCCAGGACACACCCGAGCCCACGGCCAGACACTCATGGTTTGTGTCCTGCCTGCGTGCTCCTCATGGCTCTCATCCCACTCCCCTGGGCCACTCCTGCACTCCCAGATACCCAAGGCCGTGCTCTCCAAATGGTGCTAGGGAAGCCCATCCCCCCTCACCTGTCCCTCTGAGCCCATCAGAAGGGCACAGGATGTCCCAGTGGCTGGCACCCTCTTTCTGAAGAGAGTCTGCCTCTGTCCCTTCCATTGACCTCGCTGCAAGTCTTCTCTCCCTCCCAGGGAATGACGGGCCAGGGCCTTTAGACTGATTTTGGGGCTGTTCCTTGGTGGTTCTTCATTGTTCTTGGTTTTTTTAATCTGTGGCCTAAACATCATTTGTTCTCAATTTTGGAGGTCCAGCCAAAGTTCAGATAACAATAAAAATGCCATTTAAGTTCCCATTGGCTGAGCCATGATTTTTATTGTTCCTGAGCACAGTGAATCCCCCCACTTAAACTGTGGGACCCTCAGCCCCTGTCCTTTCTGTGAGCCCTGTCCCAGTCGAGCCTGGTCTATGCTGTGGAAGGCTGGCCTGTGCCTCCCTCCTCTCTGTGTTCTCAGCACGCAGTCCCTCACAGGCAACCAGAACACCTCTGTTCAATGAACAAAGGGATGAGCATCTGAAATAATGCTGTTCACTGAGCAATCAGGTACCAGGTCTCACTTAGATGGAAGGCATGGCCTATAGGGGTGGTGAAGTATGAAAATAAACGGATATTACACTATATCCAAAAGTGATGTATAACAATAATAGACACAATTGTTATAACAGAAAACATCGATTGACCTGGTCCATCTGCTCCAGTTTACATACCGATGTATTCAGCCTCCACGATGAGTGAGAGGTGTATTACCATGTTCCCGTCTTACAGATGAAGAAAGTGAGGCACACCAGGCTACAGTGTGAGCTAAGGATTCTAGACATTATAAAAACCAAGATTTAAGGTTTCTAAGAGAAGTTCGGATATGGGAGAGATGGCCTCTCTTGAAAATGTGCAGAACGGTTTTCCTGGAAGAGGTGCCATGGCACGTGAGCCTTAAAGAGCAAGACTCCCACAGGTGGACGTGGGAAAGAAAGATGGGCCAGGTGGACCAGCGAAAAGCCAGGTGTCCTGCTATCGAAGGAAGGCCAGCATATGGCACGTGCTCCAGAACCAGCCAGGAATTCTGTACTGAACAGATGTGAGGGGTATATGATCTAAAAGGGATTCAGAGCTTGGCGTCCATACGCAGGCAGCCACGAAGGATGCAGAGTGACCAGACAAGAGGTTAATCTGACAGGGTGCGTCTCCTGAACTGACAGTGACTGGACAAGGCAAACTAATCAGGAGATTCCTTTGTAACTCAGGACCAGTTCACTGAATAGCAAGAGTTGAAAGAAAGAGTTGAAAGAAAATCACTGTTATCACTGCACTGTCCAGACCAGACCAAGAAAGCAGATATCACTGTGATCACTGTGCCTTGCACATCAAACCAAGCTCTCTGAGAGAGCACAAAGGGTTAATTCCCAATTGCCTCTCCCAGTAAACATCACCTGGTCAGGAGGTAGCAGGAGGTTCATTCCGAACAACTGAATGAACAGGGGAATGAACAAACCAGGAAGTGACCTCTTCCTTCCCAGAGTGAGAACTTCGGCTCAGCACTGATGGAGGGATGAAGGAGAGGGTGAGAGTTCTTGTCAGAGAAGCATGGATGGATGCTTGGTTGTGCGCAGAAATGGGGAGAAGAGACGTCCTCGAATGTGAGCTCTCTTCTATCTCGGCAAATGATATTGAATCACTCAGTCGTCACCCACTTGTGTCGTTCTTTGCCACCCATGGCCTGTAGCCCGCCAGACTCCTCTGGCCATGAGATTTTCCAGGCAAGAGTACTGGAGTACAGGTAGTCATTTCCTTCTCCTGGGCATCTTCCCAACCCAGGGATGAAATCTGCCTCCCCTGCATTGCAGGCAGATTCTTTACCCCGAGCCACCAGGGAAGCCCCTCTGGGCCATAGTTTCCCCCATCTATCCAGCTGTTGGTAGCAGAAAGATTGGACCAGATGACCTCCAAGGTCCCTCTTGGTTCTGCTATTCTGGGATTTGAGGAGAACCCAATGCCCTGCTCTCACCCCGGCTGCTACCTTTTGATGCTCAGTGGGGCAGAAAGAGTGAAGACTCCACAGCAGCCAGAACCCCACAGGTCAGCACCTGCCACCAAAGGCAGCCTGGCGCGGTTATTCTGGGCCGGCTTCACGGCCCCAGCCTCCCTCTCTTCTTCTGTCCCAAGCTTTTATGAAAGCCCCTAAAGAGCCCGTGCTCGTATGCATTTTAGAAATCTCATCTAATAGGGGCTCATGGAGTATAAATTAACCCCAGGAGCAGAACTGCATTAATCCCTGCGGTGATTATGCATTAGCCAAAGAAATTTCTTTGCCTATTTTAAGTAGCTGAACCCAGACTGTCTGGGGTGCTTTTCCGCTTTGTCTCTGTTGCCAGCCATTCATTCATTTAGAACATCTCACTTTATAATACATCCCCTTCACTCCACCACCTATCCACCCACCCTTCCCAGCTGTGGGGGTCGGGGAGGTCACAGTGCAGTGGCAGGCACCCCCCGACTCAGGCCAGTCTGTCTCCGTCCACATGACCTTGGTCAAGACACTTCAATTCCTTGGGTTCTGGCTGCTTGACTTTACCCAGTGATAATAAGGGTAACCTTCCAGGATGTTTCTGAGTTGAAGAATTCACATTTGGGACTTGCCTGGTGGTTCAGTGGTTAAGAACCCACCTTCCAGCGCAGGGGCCAGTGGTTTGATCCCTGGTCCAGGAAGGTTCCACATGCCACAGGGCAGCTAAGCCCACATGCCACCGCTAAGAAGCCTGCGTGCCCTGGAGCCTGTGCTCCACCACAAGAGCAGCCGCCACAATGAGAAACCTGCACGTGGTGACTGGAGAGTAGCCCCCACTCGCCAAAACTAGAGAGAGCCTGCACGCAGCAGCAAAGGCCCGGCACAGCCAATAAATAAATGAAATAAAGATTCACATTCGTAGACCTCTGCAGGCATGGTAGGTCCTCACCCCTCTTAGCCCTCTCCCCTCCCTTTCAACATCACCTTGCCCGTGTTAATATGACCAGAGCTGAGGGTGGCTGGTTAAGAAAATCATGTGGAATGAGAAAGATCCGAAAAAAGCTTCAGGTTCATGCTCCGGGGCTGAAAATAGACCTGATTAGTATTCTGAAGGCATTAATGAGGTCTTCTGAATCAAGTAAAGGAAGAACTTTACTGTACATCCACCAGAGGTGTGTTGTACCTCGCTGGGGACTTTCTGGGAAAGAAACCAAGGTGTGACTACCCACACTCCCCGCCACCACTTTGAGCTTGAGTCATCCTGGTTTCCAAATCAGAAATTTTCACTGAAGACTGGTCTCACAAGCAAGCAGGACCTTTCTCCTGAGAAGTTCAGAAACACTGCTAAACTTCTGGGGACAGCATCTTATGAGGAAGGGGCTCACCTGGGCCCCCAGTCCCTGGGGGAGTGGATCCCATTTCCCAAAGCAACCTCAGAACGCCAGGGGCACAAAGACACCACTCTGTGGCCTGGCCCCGCCTCACTCAGCCCCTGACACAACCGCAGCTCACACACATGGCCCACTGCTGCTCACCACAGCCTTTGTGCAGATTTTTATCTTCTGTGGAAATTGCAACGATTCTGAAGGGCGGGCTGAATAAGAGGAACATCGTGCCTGCTGGACAATTGAGGACAGAATTAGGACAGACTCCCCCGAAATCACAAAAGCAGAGGCAGCTCTCTGCACCGCCTCCGACAGCAGTGGTCACATGCGGTCTTGGATTGTCCTCCACCTACATCATCAACTTCATGATACTGGGCGCCCCTTGAAGACATCCATCTTTGATGCTATGCTTTTTTAAGATTTTTAAATTTAATTTAATTTGTTTTTGCTGTGCTGGATCTTTGTTGCCACACGTGGGCTTTCTCTAGCTGCAGCAAACAGGGGCTTCTCTTGTTGCAGGGCACAGGCCCCAGAATGCGTGGGCTTCAGTAGTTGTGGCTCACGGGCTCTAGAGCACAGGCTCAGTACTTGTGGCAGGCAGGCTTAACAGTTTCTCGCCTAGACCAGGGATCGAACCTATGTCCCTTGCATTGGCAGGCAGATTCTTATCCACTGTACCATCAGAGAGATCCTGGTGCAATGTTTACCGAGGAGACTCTGAAGTATCAGTGCATGCTTAAACCAGTGGATAGAGCTGAAAAATTAGCCAATGATATACTCCTTTCATTTTAAACTACATATCTCTGTGAGATTTTTTTTTCTAGGAAGACAGGATTAAAATTAAGTATAGAACCAGAATTTGGGGGTTTTTTTCATAGTATCATTTTCTTTATTTTCATTAATATTATAAAATAAACCAAGCTAGATAGAACCAGAATTTTGAGTTGCTATATAATAAAGTACTCAAACATTTTTTTCGAAAGTAATAAAGCATATTTATAACGGTGCTCTTATTAAATATATTGCTATACTACCAAAAAAAAAGAAACAAACAAACAAACTATATACACCTGATGTGAAGAACCAACTCACTGGAAAAGACCTGGTGCTGGGAAAGACTGGAGGCAGGAGGAGAAGGGAGCAACAGAGGATGAGATGGTGGATGGCATCACTGACTCGATGGAATTGAGTTTGAACAAGTTCCAGTCCAGCCTAGCGTGGGTCCTTGAGCTGGTCCCCCTGGAGTACAATTGCCCCAGTTAAACAGCTCTGGTTGAACTTATAGCAGGTACCAGGATACATAGATGAACAGGACAACAGCTCCCCTAGGACCCTTGGTCTAGGGACACAGACATGAGGACCACCATCCATCAGGCAGGTTTGTGAGCGAGGAGGGCAGCTGGCACTGGGTGATCTGCTTATCAGACACAGAGCTTTGCCTGGACCAGAGGGGAAGCGAGTCAGGAGAGCAGTTAGGAGAGGCCACGGTCTCAGTGAGAGAGCACTGAGCCAGGCGGTGCTGTGCAAATGGACGACAGAGACTGGCTAGATAAAGATGCTGAGGCAGAGTGGACAGGACTGGGGGGCCACAGGCTAGACGATGCTGGAGATCAGCTGAACCGGGCCTGACCGGGGCTGAGGAGCAGAGAGAGGGGCCATGGCTGTAACTGCACAGTGTCCCTGGGGCCTTGCTAGTGCCGTAGACTGGAGACACTCCAGGTCCCGCTCCGCCGTTCCAGCTGAGACTCAGAAGCCCAGGCACCTGCAGAAGCTCTCCCCGTCCCATTCGCCTCCTGTTCCTTCTCTCCCCTCCCTTGCTGCACAAGCCTCTCTAAAAAGGAGGGAAGAGGAAGACCAAGTTCTTCTTGGCTCCCATGGGGCTGATGCCTGGGGCGCCCCCTGCTCCCCGTCCTCCCACCAGGAGGTTCACAGAGCCTCCTCCAGCTGAAGGGCGTGGGGGCTGCCGAGCGGGACTCTGTGACTCACACTGAACAGATAATGAGCTCTTGTGACAGGCGACCCAGCGTCAGCAGGAGAAGTGCCACCTCTCCCAGGGCGAGGGCTTGGGCCCACGGGGCTCATCCGTGGGAGGGAGGCTGAGCAAGAGTGACAGCTCCCCCAGCCTCAGCCTCTCATCACACCCCAGTTCCACCACCCCCACCAGGGAAGCCTTGCTCTTTTAAATGTGCATTTTGCAGTTAAGACAGCTAAAGCAGGAGGGTCCCCCACCCCTGGAGGCTTGAAACTGGAGGCTCCATCTTTGACTTGGGCTGTCTCACTTTTCCTTGAAGCTCAAGCGCTAGCCCTGTCTCCACACGTACATCAAAATATGTTTTCTCTGCCCACTTGATCGCTGATCCTTTTAGCTCAGTCAACCCATTCATACCACAGAGCCTGCCTGACCACTAAAAGTCAGCCATGAATAACTGTATGAGTTCCAGTCATCACAGCAGAAGTGAGTGGCATATACTCTAAAAGCAGTGCCCTTGTAGCTATGTGGTTTAAAATGCCACGTTGTGGGAATTCCCTGGAAGTCCAGTGGTTAAGACTCTGCCTTCCAAAGTAGGTGGTGCAGATCCCAGCTCTAGATGGGGAGCTAAGATCTCACATGTCTCGTGGCCAAAAAACCAAAACAAAACAGAAACATTGCTGTAACAAATTCAGTGAAGATTTTAAAGATGGTCTCCATCATAAAAAATCTTCTAAAAATACCATGTTGTTAAGACTGTAATATTGGTATGACCCTGGTGATGAAAAGATGAGGGACTAAGTAAGAGAAGAGCAAGACTCTGAAACAGAAAAGAGAATGCAGCTACGAGACAGCACCCGTTTTACCTGCCCTGAGATATCCCTGTGTCAATAATGATGCCATGTATCAGTCTGGGCCCTGGCAGGGAAGCGTGGTGCTTACAAGCTGGACGCATGAGGGCTCAGCGGTGGAGCTACCTGCAGGAGAGAAACCAGAAGGAGACAGTGTAGAAGCTCTGTGCCGGCAGAAGTAGGGCCAGTTACCATCCCCCACGTCCAAAGAGGCAAAGAGCAGGAGAAGTTACCAGAATCCCAAGAGTAGCTGCCTGGAGAGGGTCTCCCAACAGGGTCTGAGGTTCTCAGTAGGAGTGCAAAGCTGATAAGGAGAATGGGTGCCCAGTTCACCAACCTCCCTCCCTCTACCCCACCTGGATTCCCTACTGGCCAAATTCAACCAGACATCCAAAGGTGGGGGAGCCTACTGAAGGAGTCCATGCAGTCATCCCCCAGCTTTTCCCAGAATGCTTGGTGTCTGGACCTCACTGTGTAGCAGTTGCAGACAGACGGGGCGGGTAAGGAATGGATGGAGGGCATGGAGAAGGGCAATGAGTCCTCACCCCTATACTCCAGCCAGATTCTTAGGGATGAGGAAATAATGTCAGCCTCTCCAGTAGAGACTTCTTGGTGGCCTTCCCAGCATCCAGCTTCCCCACCCTCTTTTATGACAACTCCAAGGAAGCTGACTCCAGCTCCAGGTGTGGAGGAAGATACAGGCTAGGCTAAACCAATCAGAATACCCCTTCCCCACTGGAAACAAGCATTTGACTTAAGTCCAATTTGACTCCACGACTTTTCCTTGCAATTCTGGGAAATGACAACCTTGCTTTCCTGCTGGTTATAAACAAGGAAGACTGGAAGCCCTAAGATGTGGGGGCAGCCACTGGGGTCATGAGGAGAGTCAGTATAAGGATGGAGAAGACACCATCAAAGGCAGGACGGAGAGACAAAGTGAAACCAAGCACTTGGCAACATCACTGAGCTATTGAACAGGCCTCTCGGACACACACCTGCCTCTGTGCTTTTCAGCTAAATAAAACACATTTCTGAGTTGGATTTTTTTTTTCCATTACAACCAAAAATTCATTACACCTGGGCTTCTCAGGTGGCACTAGTGGTAAAGAACCCAACTGCCAATGCAGGAGATGAAAGAGACATGGGCTTTATCCCTGGGTTGAGAAGATCCCCTAGACGAGGGCATGGCAACCCAGTCCAGTATTCTTGTCTGGAGAATCCCATGGAGAGAGGAGCCTGGTGGGCTACAGTCCTTACGATCGCAGAGTCGGGCATGACTGAAGCAACTTGGCCCATATGTACAACCCAAAATGCTTCAGTTGATACACCCTCCAAGAGTTAAACAATCCTACTACATTTTAGGAGGCCCACTAGTGGGAAGGATTAGAGGGAAGGGTCTACTAATCTAGGACTCTCCCCCCTAGGGAAGGCCCACTAGAGGGAAGGATACATTAGTGGTTTTATACTATGCAGGAATATTCTAACTGTAAGAAGCCACAAGCTCCTGGCAGAGCACGCTCACAGTTCTCATTGAAAAATGTATTCCTCTTTGTAACTGGGTGTTTTGGTATCTTGTTTAACATAACTCTGTGTGTGTGTGTGTGTGTGTGTGTGTGTGTGTGTGTGTGTTGGTTCATGTCAGTCTACCACTGAAATTTTTCTCTGCTACGCTCAGAAATTCTTTTAATTTAATGTTTAGTTTAAGAACCCTCAAAAGATGTTGCTGGAGTTAAATCTAAGAAGGACTGTCACCCATGAAGCCTTCTGATGGGCAGCCAGCTACCTTCCTCCTGGCACCACCAACAACAACCAAGCCCCTTATGCCCACTGGACTGAACAAAGGGCATGAGTGATAAGACTCCTAGGATTCAAATCACAAGCTTTCCAACCCAGGTATCCTAAGAGACTTCAAGAAAGGGAATGCCATTGAGCAACCTGGGTATCTATAGCTTAAACTCATGTTTACCTTCCAACCAACCCTGACATGATTATCATAAAGTACCCTCCCAGGGCATGACACAGCAGATCCACACCTTGATGGCAGGTGATGATCTAAATCCATATCAAAACTTGACCATACCAGACAGAAAAAAGCAACAAGCTGATGCCAGGAGAGCCTGGACCTTGAGCAGAGACAAAACGAGGGGATCCTAGGCCTTTTCCTTTACTGATTAAGCAAACTTTTATTTTTTAACACCTTTGATATGCAAGGATCTATACCAGATGTGAAGAACTGACTCATTGGAAAAGACCCTGATGCTGGGAAAGATTGAAGGCAGGAGGAGAAGGGGACGACAGAGGATGACATGGTTGGATGGCATCACCAACTCAATGGACATGAGTTTGAGCAGGCTCCAGGAGTTGGTGATGGACAGGGAAGCCTGGCATGCTGCAGTCCATGAGATCACAAAGAGCTGGACACGACTGAGCAACTGAACTGACTGATCCGAACCAGAAAAAGAATTAGCCATTGCTTCATTCCACAAGCATTTCTTGAGCACACACTTGCCAGGTGCAGTGCAGAGAAATCAACGTGAATAAGCCTGGAATTTAGTCCATTCCACTGTCCTCATAGCTCAGTGTTTCTGAATGTGTGAGACTTACCATGAGTGGATACACGTGATTTTAATTGTTTTTAGTTCTACAGAGAGAATTCTTGTTTGTGCACAGGTAAGATATTAAATAACTGACTTCCATAGTGTGAAAGCCATTCTCTTCTCATTTTTTCCCCCAACTCCTCTTATTACTTTGAGAATAAAGTCTAAGTGTGTTACCATATGTTGTTAACATCTAAAAACTTGCCAATTTCCTTCTCTTCTAACAGAAAGAGAGACAAGAGAGAAACAAGACAAAACAGAGACAGAGAAAATTTTTCTTAGGTCCAGAACCTTCAGAAATAAAATATGCAGGGAAAATTTAACACCATTCTTTTGTTATCCCTGGTTTTACTTTTTATGGTAATCTTTTTAAGTAATGATGATTTTTAAGGAAAAATGACAAGTAAATAATAAGACAGCTGTCAAATAAGTATGGTGAAATTATGAAGGGAGGTATAAATGATGGAGTTTTAGAAAAAATAAGAACATGGTATTGTGTTACTTTTTAGCCAAGTTTTCCATTTTTCTCTCCTTAAGGTGCTTTACTATCTGTGTGGATTCTACAGCCCTACTCTGATGAAGTCAAGAATCATCGTGTGACTCCAGCCAATGAAATTCAGGCCAAGTAACATGTGTCATTCACAGGAAGAAACGTGAAGCGCCATTACATCATTTGCCATGTCTTCTTTCCCTCTTCTGTGGACAAGCACTATCACCCCGAAGCCTGCTTGTTTGTCTGGGTCTGGATTGAGGACAGCAAGAAGCAGAGCCACAACCAGGCCATGCTGAGCACCAAGCATGAGTGAGAAATAAGTGTTTGTTCTTGGAAGCCACTGAGTCTTGGGTGATGCTTGTTAAGGCAACATATCTTAGCCTATCCTGACTGATAAAAAAAGGCCACAGAAGCATCTGACAGAGATGCAGCTGGCTCAGAAAAGTCTACCCCCACTCCTCAGGGGGAAGAAAAACTCAAAATTTTATCCCGAATGCTGGATGTCCCATGAAGACACATAGGTATTCCCAATGGGACACACTCAGGCATCTATTTAGGAGCAGCATTGGTAGAAGGCAACCCTTTCTGATGAGGCTTCTGCCTGAGTAACATGAAATCAATTTTATTGGTAATGGAGGCCAGATAAATGAATGATCTTGAAGTCTTTAGAATGAGAGAAAAATGGGAAATTAATTACATACCTTGAACACACTGTATGCCAGAGGCAATGTGCAAGACACTTTATATCCTTTCTCCCACTGGATCTTCTTTTTTTTTTAAAGCAAATTTTTATTGGAGTATAGCCAATTAACAATGTTGTGATAATTTCAGGTGAACAGCAAAGGGACTCAGCCTTACATATACATGTATACTGAAGAGTGGGTATTATATCCATTTTATAGATAAAAAATGAAGGCTTGGGCTTCCCTGGTGGCTCAGTGGTAAAGAATCCGCCTGACAACGCAGGATCAGTTCAGTTCAGTTCAGTTCAGTCACTCAGTCGTGTCCGACTCTTCACGACCCCATGAATTGCAGCATCCCAGGCCTCCCTATCCATCACCAACTCCCGGAGTTCACTCAAACTCACGTCCATCGAGTCGGTGATGCCATCCAGCCATCTCATCCTCTGTCGTCCCCTTCTCCTCCTTCCCCCCAATCCCTCCCAGCATCAGAGTCTTCTCCAATGAGTCAACTCTTCGCATGAGGTGGCCAAAGTACTGGAGTTTCAGCTTTAGCATCATTCCTTCCAAAGAACACCCAGGACTGATCTCCTTTAGAACGGACTGGTTGGATCTCCTTGCAGTCCAAGGGACTCTCAAGCAGGATAGACAGGTTCAGTCTCTGGTCTGGGAAGATAGCACCTGCCACAGAGCAGCTAAGCCCATATACCACAAATGCGGAGCCTGTGCTCTAGAGCCCAGGAGCCACAACTAACAAGCCTCTGTGTCGTGACTACTGAAGCCCGTGTGCCCTAGAGCCCGTGCTCTGCAAAAAGAGAGACCACCACAATGAGAAGCCTACACATCACAATGAAGAGAAGTCCCCGCTCACTGCAGCTGGAGAAACGCTCACGCAGGAACGAAGCCACAGCACAGCCAAAAATAAATAAATAGCATTATATCACAACATGAAGGCTCTGCCACATGGAGTCATCCAGCCAGTAACTGGTGCAGCTGGGACCGGAACCCAGAGCCTCTTGAGTTATAGTCCGTTAGTGGCTGCTCTGTACAACCGTGGCAAGATAGGGCTGGAGGAACGCCACGAGCTACATGCATTTTCATCATGTCCTATGTCGATACTTATTGGAAATGTGGAATATGAAGGCTTCAGTTAATGATATTAGATTCATCCCCACATTCATCATCTTTTCTGCGACTGCAACATCCAAATTGAATCTGGGATGGAGGTGGCAGAATTTATCAGGACTGGAATAATTCAATGAATGCAGCAGCGGGGCTTCTCAATAGTCTGCCAGCTGCATGTCACAGTGATTGGGGAGGATTCAACCACCCTTCTCAAGCTGGGAATTAAAGCTTTTTAACCGTGATTATATGGCCTAACATTCAGCTAAACCCAGTGAAACGACACTCAAATAGCTATTAATCATGAGCAGGGCTCCCAGAAGCCCTCCCACCTTTTCTCCTTCTCTTTCCCGCTCCTTCTGGGTTTCCCTACCTCTCAGCCTCCATTCTTAACCTGGAAATAAGTATAGTCTTCAATCCACTCACTACTGAGGTAGCTAAAAGAAGCAGAGGAATAAAAAAGAAAAGGCAGAGGAGGGGAAAGAAATGATAAGGGGAAACGTGTGAGGGAAGAAAATGGAGATAATTGATCTCTTGCTGTCTGTTAGGTCCAGCCTTTCATAGAACTCTCAGAGTGATCTAGTGAGATCACCCCAACACCACTACCAATCAGTAATGATCTTTCTGTGCCCGCTTTTCTAGGATCAGGAAGACATAAAAGACATTTCAGGAGTAACAAGTTGATCTCTTGGCCCAGAATGGCCAAGAGAAAGTTGTGCTGAGTGACAGCTGTCAAGGATAATCTCCTTGAAGGCAAACCAGGCTTTTCCAGTCCTCTTTAACCTTACTACCTAGTACATATGTTGTCTTTATAAAGAATAATTCTGCATGCATGCTAAGTTGCTTCAGTCATGTCTGACTCTTTGCAACCCCTTGGACTGTAGCCTACCAGACTTCTCCATCCATGGGATTTCCCAGGAAAGAATATTGGAGTGGGCTGCCATTTCTCTCTCCAGTAATTCTTCTGCTGCTGCTGCTGCTAAGTCGCTTCAGTCGTGTCCGACTCTGTCCGACCCCATAGACGGCAGCCCACCAGGCTCCCCCGTCCCTGGGATTCTCCAGGCAAGAACACTGGAGTGGGTTGCCATTTCCTCCTCCAATGCATGAAAGTGAAAAGTGAAAGTGAAGTCGCTCAGTCGTGTCCGACTCCTAGCGACCCCATGGACTGGAGCCTACCAGGATCTTCCGTCCATGGGATATTCCAGGCAAAAGTACTGGGGTGGGGTGCCATTGCCTTCCCCAAGTAATTCTTCTACCTATGCTTAAAAGCCAGTAATCTTCTTCAGATTCAGTTAATCTGTTTAGTTAATTAACATAATTAGGATTCATCTAGTAAGCATTGATTGAGTGTCTAGTGTATATCAGGCACTGTTGTAGGCATGAAGAATAGAGCAGTGTGCAAAGAAATAAGAAGAATCCCTGCCCTTCTAGAGCTTACATTCCAGTGGGAGGAGACAGACATTAAAATAATATGTAAAACATATACTACTGTGTTGACCCCAAAATTGGTTTGTTTGTTTGCCTTTTTATGGAAAATTGAATAAACTTTTGGGCCAACCCAATATTTAAGGATGTGTGAGGTGTTATGGAGAAAAATAAAGTCGTGAAAGGAACTTCAGAATGTTGGAAGGAGGTGGGAAGCAATTTTAAATTGAACACTCTAAAGCTTTACTGAAAATAAGACAGCTGAACCACAACTTAAAGGAAGCGAAACAGGCAGTCATGAGAAAATTTGAAGTAACAGCACTTTAGCAAAGGGAACAGGATGTGCATGGGTCCTGAGGTCTGAGTGTGCCCACAGGTTCAAGGAACAGCAGGAGGTCAGTGTGGACTAAGAGGAGTTAATGAGAGAACAGGTGCAGTAAGAAGAGATTGGGCCCAAAAAGCAACAAAAAGAACAGATCGTGTTGGCCCGTAGAATATCTCAGCTTTTACTCTGAGAGAGTTAGGAAGCAATTGATGAGTTTTACCCGGAAAAAAATGGTATTTCTGGTCAAAATAAATTGAACTAAAAATAGGCTGTAGGAGAGGACAGGTGGCATCAGGGGTACAAGCCAAGGGCTATTGCATTAACCCAGGCAAGTTGCCTGGGAGATTTGGAATCTAACTCTGCTGTTGCCACGTTTTGGAATTTGTTTCTTCTTCATCATCTACAGTGACCCTCTCACAATTCAGGCCCTGATTCCCACTAGCCTTTTTATTTCAATAGCTGCTTTTGGGGCAGGGTGAGGGGGGTTAAAGAAGAAATTGTAATTAAAGTTTAAAAACAGCATTACCAACAATTGCTTAATACAACTCCATTGAACATGGGAAATTCATCAAGGAAGACAATATATTCTATCATAAAGTGATTTTCAGTAAATTTTAAAGGATTATAAACAAACACATATATGCTTTAACTACAACTACAGTAAATTGAAAGACTTCCCCAGTGGCTCATCAGTAAAGAATCCGCTTGCCAATTCAGGAGATGCAGGTTCGATCTCTGGTCCAGGAAGATCCCCTGAAGGAGGAAATGGCAACCCACTCCAGTATTCTTATCTGGAAAATCCCAAGGACAGAGGAGCCTGGCTGGCTACAGTCTGTGGGATCACAAAGAGCCAGACGTGACTGAGCACGCACATACATCCAACATTAAATTTTAAATCTATAATAATAGTAGCTTTATTACCAGCTTTAACTGGGCATTGTCTCTAGTCTGGTCCCCTGAGTTAGTCAGGATAGGAGAGGCTCTGCTGCAACAAGGGATAAGCCCTGGAAGGTCAGTGACTTGATGCAGTAGATAAGCGTTCTCACTTGAACCATCATCTGACACAAGTCAAGCTGACTTCTTCCACCTTTTCTCTGCACCCTCTGAAACATGTGGCTTCCATGCTCTTCACAGAAGAGGAAGACATGGAGGATTTTGGAACTGTAAGGACTTCCCTGGTGGCTCAGACAGTAAAGCGTCCACCTACAATGCGGGAGACCCAGGTTTAATCCCTGGGTCGGGAAGATCCTCTGGAGAAGAAAATGGCAATCCACTCCAGTAATCTTGGCTGGAAAATCCTATGGATGGAGGAGGGTGGTAGGCTATAGTCCATGGGGTCGCAAAGAGTCAGACACGACTGAGTGATTTCACTTCAAGCCTTAGAAGTATCTTACAAATCTCTGCCCATATCCATTTGGCCAGAACCCCATTCTGTGGCACCGACCTAATTTCACAGAAGGCTAGGAAATGTAGAGCAGTTCATGAATATTTGATATGCACAGCATTCTCTGCCGCACATCCTCCCATCCTTCTGGTCTTTCTAAAGCATAAATATCACCATGTCGCTCTCATGTTTATAACCCCCACCCCGTCACTGTTGTCTGATACAATCAGTAGCTCTTCCATTAGTTCTCCTTCCTTTTTCCAATAGCCTTTTGGGGAGGAGGCTTTGTTTCTCTACGCTAAGGAATTAAAAATTCAGTTTGTAAACAAACATTCTTGCCTTGCTCATCTCTATCCTCTCTCCTTCAGCCCATACAAACATCACCAAGCAATAAATATTTTTAATGTGTTTAGTGAACCTTCTAAAAAAATTAATTCTCAGATATTGCCCAAGAATTGGGGTTTTAAAACATATAGATGATGGTTTTTCACCACATTTTTGAAGCACATATAAGCCAAGCATTAATACCTACTTTAAAGAAGAAGAAATCAAGACTCAGAAAACCCATATGGAAGGTAGTCCCAAAGCCTAGGTTCAAACTCAGACTTGTTTGTCTCAAAAACTAGTGTTTCTTTAAATAAATTGAGAGGACTTCCCTAGAAGTCCAGTGGTTGAGATTCCACACCTCCAATGTAGGGGGCAGAGGTTCGATCCCTGATGAGAGAATTAAGATTTCACATGCCACGTGGTGGGGCCAAAATAAATAGAGTATACAAGAAATAGATAAATGAATATAAAGCATACATTTAAATAAGTAAATAAATTCAGGAATGATATTATAACCTTCTATGGGAATGGGGATTTAAGGGCAATTATAGGATTATGAAAGTCACTCAATCGTGTGTGACACTTTGCGAGCCCATGGACTTAGTCCATGGAATTCTCCAGGCCAGAATACTGGAGTGGGCAGCCTTTCCCTTTTCCAGACAGTCTTCCCAACCCAGGGATCGAACCCAGGTATCCCACATTGCAGGTGGATTCTTTACCAGCTGAGATACAAGGGAAGCCCTTTTAATTCCAATCCCAAAGAAAGGTAATGCCAAAGAATGCTCAAACTACCACACTACGGCACAATTGCACTCATCTCACACACTAGTAATGCTCAAAATTCTCCAAGCCAGGCTTCAACAGTAGGTGAACCATGAACTTCCAGATGTTCAAGCTGCATTTAGAAAAGGCAGAGGACCAGAGATCAAATTGCCAACATCTGTTGCATCATCAAAAAAGCAAGAAAGTTCCAGAAAGCCATTTACTTCTGCTTTATTGACTATGCTAAAGCCTTTGACTGTGTGGATCATAACAAACTGTGGAAAATTCTTCAAGAAATGGGAATACCAGACCACCTGACCTGCCTCTTGAGAAACCTGTATGCAGGTCAGGAAGCAACAGTTAGAAAAAGACTGGTTCCAAATAGGGAAAGGAGTACATCAAGGCTGTATATTGTCACCCTGATTTTTAACTTATATGCAGAGTACATCATGAGAAACACTGGGCTGGATGAAGCACAAGCTGGAATCAAGATTGTTGGGAGAGATATCAGTAACCTCAGGTGTGCAGATGACACCACCCTTATGGCAGAAAGTGAAGAACTAAAAAGCCTCTTGATGAAAGTGAAAGTGAAGAGTGAAAAAGTTGGCTTAAAGTTCAACATTCAGAAAACTAAGATCATAGCATCCAGTTCCATCACTTTATGGCAAATAGATGGGGAAACAGTGGAAACAGTGGCAGACTTTATTTTTGAGGGCTCCAAAATCATTGCAGATAGTGACTGCAGCCATGAAATTAAAAGACTCTTGCTCCTTGTAAGAAAAGTTATGACCAACATAGACAGCATATTAAAAAGCAGAGACATTACTTTACCAATGAAGATCAATCTACTCAAGGCTATGGTTTTTCCAGTAGTCATGTATGGATGTGAGAGTTCGGACTATAAAGAAAGCTGAGTGCCGAAGAATTGATGCTTTTCGACTGTGGTGTTGGGGAAGACTCTTGAGAGTCCCTTGGACTGCCAGGAGATCCAACCTGTCCATCCTAAAGGAAATCAGTCCTAAATATTCATTGGAAGGACTGATGGTGAAGCTGAAATTCCAATACTTTGGCCACCTGATGCAAAGAACTGATTCATTTGAAAAGACCCTGATGCTGGGAAAGATTGAAGGCAGTAGGAGAAGAGGACGGCCAAGGATGAGATAGTTGGATGTCATCACCAACTCGATGGACATGAGTTTGAGCAAACTCCAGGAGTTAATGATGGACAGGGAGGCCTGGCATACTGCAGTCCATGGGGTCACAAAGAGTTGGACATGACTGAGTGACTGAGCTGAACTTATAGGATTATGATGGCCTTTGCATTAATCCATTCTCCTTTTCATGTCTCCTCAGCTTATGGTGGCTTCTATCAGTTCCAAAAATCCCAACCCTTACTTATGTCTCAGTGACATGTTGGGAGCAGCTATCATACAGTAAAGAGAGGAGCTGAACAACTCTCCACTGACTACTTGTTCAATCAAGAGAAAGATTTTTACTCTGAAGGTTTCAGATGTAATATCTATGTCAAGGGTCATTTTTAACTATTTGTTTATGTATCTATCTTCCCTAGTAGACTGTGGGCTCCTTCATGGCAAGAGTCAAATCTTATTCATTGCTTCATCCATGGCATAACTGTATTTGAAATGAGTCTGTTCCTTCTTATAAAGGGTCTATGGCCGAAAGAATGGAAAAGAGCTATTGATCCAAGGACTGTCAAGACCAATCTGAGATTCTGACCCTTGAGATAGAATTCATAATCTATGTCTTCCTTCAACACTATGCCAAACACAATGTCAGGCTTGAAGGTGAAAAATAAACCACATCCTTGAGGCTTCTCTCGTAGCTCAGATAGTACAGAATTCATCTGCAATGCAGGACACCTTCATTCCATCCCTGGGTCAAAAAGATCCCCTGGAGAAGGGAATGGCAACCCACTCCAGTATTCTTGCCTGGAGAATTCCAAGGACAGACAAGCCTGGTGGGCTACAGTCCATGGGGTTGCAAAGAGTTGGACACAGCTGAGTGACTTTCACTTTCTGTTCTCAAAAAGCTTGTGTTTGGATCCAGTGACGCCCTAAATGGCTAACAAGAGGCCAGCGACTACATTTCTTCCCTCCATGGCTTTATTCCCAGACCCTTTCTTACACACTTGTATACGCTTTTGCATCTAATACTCCAGAAAGAATCTATGTCCACAGAAACTCAAATATCACCATTGTAAGCATTAATTTTTTGATTCAGGGAACCTGGGTCCCTTCCACTGTAGTGTCACTTTCAACAATCTACCATTATCTCAGTTTCTCCATATGCAAAAAAAAAAAAAAAAAATAGAATTAGACTGAAGAAAATTAGACTTCTTCCAGCTCCAAAATTCTGTGCAGACCCGTTGAGTGCTGTGCAGAGGCCACCTTATTAATTCAAACCTAGAAAAGAAATTCTCCAAGTATAGAGTTATTTATCATTCGCAGGAAGAGCTGAGCAGAACTCAAGCTGTTCAAGTTCCCTTCTCCTTGGCCAAGCACGATTTCCTCACAAAAGTTTTGGGTGGGATTTTTAAGCTTCCAACGAGACTCTAAAGACTTTTTGGACATTGATTTGTACTTTTATACCATATGGTTAGAATTTAGTAGGAAGAAGTCAAGAACAGACAGAATGCACTGCTTGTGCCAAGAACCCAGTAATTTAGAAAGTTCCAAGAAAATGGATGATTTAAAAATACCAAAAAAAAAAAAAAAAATTGGAGCAGAATGGGTATATCCAAACAGGCCGGAGGAAAATGAATGTTCTGGAAGTCTGATGTATCAGATTATCTGCAAAATGAACCAGCCCAAAACTTAGTGACTTAAATCAATGACCGCTTATTTAGCTCTTTATTCCATGGGTCAGGGTACCTAGACGGCCTTTACATTTGTAGTTTGACTCTCTCTCATCTGCAGGATTTGTTTGTGTTTTTTAAGATTGATTGATGTATGGTTGTGTTGGGTCTTCATTGCTGGCTTTCTCCAGTTGTGGTGAGTGAGGGCTATTCTGTAGATGGGATGCTCAGGCTTCTCATTGAAGTGACTTCTCTTGTTGCTGAGCACAGGCTGCAGGCACATGGGCTTCAGCTCACAGGCCCTAGGATGCTGGCTCAATACCTGTGATGCACAGGCCTTGTTGTTCCGTAGCATGTGGAATCTTCCTGGACCAGGGATCGAATCTTTATCCCCTGCATTGGCAGGAGGATTCTTTACCACTGAACCACCAGGGAAGCCCTCATCTGCAGGGGTATGGCTGAAATGATTCCTTTTAGCTCCACATAGCCTGTCATGAACCATCATTCAGGACTTTTCAGATGTTGGAATCTCAAGACAGTAAATGCCAATGATCACTTTTCTTTTTTTTTTTTTTATTTTTTTAATTTAAATTTATTTATTTTAATTGGAGGCTAATTACTTTACAATATTGTATATGGTCTCTTTATAGTCTGTTTTTTTTTTTTTTTTGATTTTTCTTAACTTTACAATATTGTATTACTTTTACTATACATCGAGATGGATCCGCCACCAGAATACACGTGCTCCCCATCCTGAACCCTCCTCCCTCCCCCTTCCCACACCATCCCTCCAGGTCTTCCCAGTGCTCCAGTCCCAGGCATCTGTTATAGGGCATCGTACCTGGACTGACTCGTTTCAGATATGATATTATACATATTTCAATGCTATTCTCCCCAATCGTCCCACCCTCTCCCAGTCCCAGAGTCCAAAAGTCTGTTCTATACATCAGTGTCTATTTGCTGTCTCATAAGCAGGGTGATTGTTACCATCTTTCTAAATTCCATATATATGCGTTAGTATACTGTATTTGTGTTTTTCTTTCTGGCTTACTTCACTCTGTATAATAGGCTCCAGTTCCATCCACCTCATTAGAACTGATTCAAATGTATTCTTTCAAGTCTCAGGCCCATCAGCCAAGGAAATCATATGGTCACTCCAGATTCAAAGGGTGAAAAAATACCATACTTTCTGGTTGGAAGAACTAAAAACAAGCAAGTAAATTTAAAGATACAGAGAGGCGAAATGTTGTGGCCAGTTTTACAATCTACCACAGATTTACCGGTTTTGCCACCTAGCTACAGGAGAATTGGTTTAAATTCACTGGGATTTCACCTTGAAAAGTGAATATTGGGGGCAGAAGAAGATAAATAAGGGTTTGGCAAAAGATGACCACTACTTTCAAGGACTTGAAGAGATCTCACAGGTAAGAAGAATAGGTTCATACAGAACTATTATGGTTAATGGTACGAATCACATAATGCAAATGGAAAAACATTTGAACAATCAGAGCTTCCCATATAGGTAATAAGGAAGGGATCAAACATTAAGCAGCTACCGTGAACCAGAAAATGTATCTAATGTTCTCAAAAATGCATTTCCTTCCATATTTTAGAGATGAAGTGAAACCTCAGAGGGCTTAAGTGACTTTGAAGTTCACAAGCTAAGAATTGACAGATCTAAGATTTGAACCCAAAACTCTTTGATAGCAAATTCCATGCCCTTTGATATGATATCATATTGTCCTTATGATATCATATTGTCCTTTCTGGATCAAAGGAACAGAGGCACACCCAGGTTCAGTGCAAAAATAGATGCTTGTTGTAAGTACAGAAATGCTGGAAAATTTCTCAAAAGCATCTTTCACTCTCTTACCCACCATTTCCATTTCTAATCATTTGCCTAGATCTCTTCACCCTCACACCCCTAGAAATCAGGAGCCCCAAACCCCATTAAAATATGCTGTTTTACAAATTCCAAGTGTGTCCATTTGAATTCCATTACAGGAATGAGCCTTCCCTCCTGGATGGGAGGGGAGTTCAGGGGAGAATGGATACAGGTATGGCTGAGTGCCTTTGCTGTTCACCTGAAACAACATTATTAATCAACTATATATTCCAAAATAAAATAAAAAGTTAAAAAAAAAAAAAGAGTGAACCTTCCTTGTAGTGTTTACATGTAAATGATTTTCTGGAAACCAAAATATCATAACAAGAGTTACCATTTTCTTAGCACTTTGTATACCATACCTGATTCTCACCAAAAACCCACTACAAGTCAGTACAAATATTACCATTTTACAGACAAAAATCTGAGGCTCAGAATTCAAATCCAGTCCTGTCTACACAACCATAGTCAGTACTTTTTCCACTATACTACACTCCCTCTTGAAGCAAAAGATGTTGGGAGCTTCATAGGCCATGCAAAAATTGGTGGTAAAGATAGTTTTTATCAAGCAGAATTTCCTTTATTTATACCACATTCTACCAGAGTGGGATGTATGAGAAATTTTGATCATTCACAAATGAACCAGATCTGATCATTCTTGCCATTAATCTTAAAAGATTTTAGGAGATCCTTAAAACTTCCTTTATAAATAGAAAAATTTCCAACATATGTAAAAATAAAGCAAAAAGCATGGTAAACCTCCATGTACCCTTCATTCAGTTTCAAAAATTTTAAACATATGGTCAATCACATTTCCTGGTAGATTTCTACAAGATGAATCCCAAGCCTATGGTTGATAATGAGCTGCTTCTGCTTTCCCCATATTAATAGCCAAGGAGTGTTGAAGCAGGAAAAACTCCAGCATCATTCAGGAAGATCCCCTCATTTTTAAGGAAGAAGGGTAAGGTCGAGAAACAGAACTGGACCTGCTCAGAGTCACACACTGAGATGGTAGAAAAGGAAGAATTAGGATCAGGGTCTCCTGGCTCCAAGCTCAGAGCTCTCCCCATTTTTCCAGCCTTCTCCAAGGCATCAGAATGCTTGCTCAGTACTCACTCGCTTAGCAACCACTGTCACCTCCAGAGGAGAAAGAAGTCAGTGCAGCTTGGGTTTGGCCTCCATCCAGCAGGCTCAATAGACTTTGTCATTCATGCCCTTCTCTGACCTTCTTACACTTTCAAGGGTAATTAACCAGTCAAATGGGTTCCGTCTCCTGAGCCTTGGCATCCAAATAATTACAACCCCCTCCAACTGCTGGTGACCAAATCACTCCTGAGAGGTCCCACTTGGTCCTCCATTGTCATGACCTTCATCAATTCAGCTCTCCTTATTCCAAAGTGAAGTGAAAAGTGAAAGTGAAGCTGCCCAGTCATGTCCGACTCTTTGCAACCCCATGGACTGTACCCTACCATGCTCCTCCGTCCATGGGATTTTCCAGATTACAGTACTAGAGTGGGTTTGCCATTTCCTTCTCCAGAGGATCTTCCTGACCCAGGGATCAAACCCGGGTCTCCCATACTGTAGGCCAACGCTTTACCGTCTGAGCCACCAAATCTGGTGTCAAATAAAGATGGCAGACTTGTGTGTGGAAATAACAAAGTTCACAGATATCTCTCTGCCACTTGGTTCCAATGACATATTCCCTAGTTAGAAATGACCTCCTCCCCCTTGGTGAATGCAGAGAACTAGGGAATTAGAGCATGAACATGGCATAGAATGACGCTTCTCAAACTGGGAATTTGGGGAGATATATGGTGGCTTTCTAGGGGGTCCTAGAAACCATGGGATAAACATCTAGGTAAGAACATTCATTTCGCATCAACTGCAAAGCTGGAAGTTTCGGAGTAAGAATCCCATGACAAGCACTGTTATAAATGCTTTATACAGGAGAAAGAAGTCAATCCTCACTGTAACCCTGGGAGGTTACTGTAAACCTAAGAGGTAGTGTTATCTCTACTGTGAAGAAACTGAGGCACAGAGTGATTTAGTAACTTCTCAAAAGTCGCACAGCTATGAAGTAGTAAAGAGTATTAAGCAAAATAATAGGGTTGAATAGATGCTGTATAAGCTTTCATTTTCTATTCTATTTGTTTATTTGGGTGCATCAAGTCTTACTTGCAGCACATGGGATCCTCTTGAGGCATGCAGGATCTTTCCTTGCAGCTCACAGACTCTCTAGTTGGAGCACACAGCCTGCAAAGCACACAGGCTCAGTAGACGGTGCACAGACTTAGTTGCCCTGCAGCCTGTGGGATCTTAGTTCCCTGACCAAGGATTGAACCCAAGTACCCTGCACTGGGGGCTTCCCAGGTGGCTCAGATGGTAAAAGAATCTGCCTGCAACGCAGGAGACCTAGGTTCTATCCTCGGGTCGGGAAGATTCTCTGGAGAAGGGAATGGCTACCCACTCCCTTGGCTGGAGAATTCTTGGCTGGAGAATTCTCTGGACAGAGGACCCTGATGGACTACAGCCTATGGGCTTGCAAAGAGTCAGACACAGCTGATAGACTAACACTTTCATGTCCTCCTGCATTGGCAGGTGGATTATTAACCACTAGACCACCAGGGAAGTCCTGTGTCAACTTTAAAAAGGGGTTATTACATGTATAGGGATACTACTGAAGCCAAAAATTCTGAGCATTGACAAGGAAAAGTATGAACTAAGATGTAGTCAAGTCCTCAGTCTGCAGCCCTGATGGAACAGGCTGAAGGAATGTAGGAAGGTAAAAACTAAAATAAAAAAACTTATCAGCAAGAACTTCAGGGTAGGACAGAATATTTGGAGAGTAACTTCATTTATAAAATCTTTTCTGAGTCCCTCTCTCCCCATCTTAACAATGACCCTTACTGTGAAGATTATCACAACTGCTATTTTACAAATGAAGAAAACCAAGGTTCATAGGGGACACATGACTTGCCAAGGATCTAACGAGGCATGAGGACTGACTCCAAATCCTGAGCCTTTTTTAAAAAAAATGTCTGGCCTCGCTATACAGCATGTGAGATCTTGGTTCCCCAACCAGGAATTGAACAAGCAACCCCTGTGTCGGAAGCACGGAATCTTAGCCACTGAACCTCCAGGGAAGTCGCCCTTTTTAAAAAATTTTTCTGAATGCTGAGCCTTTTGCAGTCCATCCCAGGAGAGCTAATTTTGAATCTGAGGGTAAATTCCCGTTTCTCAGCTGGGTGTCTCCGCTCTGGTCCCATGGGATCCCGAAGAGAATAGGCTGGATATGTCTTGGTTTGTGCAGAGTGGTCCTGGTTTATAACTGTGTCCTAGTATAATTAATATTAATAACAGTGCCTTTTTTCACTCTCAAAAGAGTTCCTGTTTGAATGAAAAAAGAAAAAATTATAGAGGCACACTAAACCTGAGCAACACTTTCCTAGTGTCTGGATTTGCAAAACAGAGCAGTAAGTTTCTGCAAACTTGCTTCACACTGGGAACATTGCTGGAGAGCTGTTTCTGAGGGGTAAGAGACACAGTGGAGACTAAATTTAGGACAACATGTGGGGAGAAACTTTCTAGTTTATTCCTCCCACTCTCACTTCCAGCCCCACCTGACTGTAGATGTGATGGTTCTCTGAGTGGAAGATTCAGAAAGAAGAGAAATAAAAGAAGAGAAGAAAAATCAGAACTGCCCATTATCCCTTCCCTGGCTGGATGCCTGAATTCACTGGACATTTGGGAGTTCAGATGCTCACAGTAGATCACCTGCCTCCCTCTTTATTACTAAGTTGACCCAGATTCCTCCAACGTTCAAATCATTTTACACATCATTCCCACCATCATTCTAAAAATCAGTGACAATTTTTCCCAAACCTCTTTTCCACCATCCATCCCTTGCTCGAGTGAAGAGTGTTAAGACAATAAGAGAGTAAGCCTAGACAATTTTGAAGCCCCAGGACAGCCACAGAGTGTCTCACCGGGCAGGTCACCCAACCAGAAGCCCGGGTGGTCACTCAGGCTCAGCATTTTCCTTAGGGATGAGCAGGAGTTAATATCAGTATCTTCTCATACAGTGTCTGCAGAAGACATTACAGAGTCCAAGTTCCCTGGTCTTGTGAACACAAAGACCACACCTCCTTACCTGTTTCTGGAGGAAGGCAGGGAGAAACCCATGGTTTTCTCCCTTCTTTCTTTGAGATATGTCAGATCAAGACCAAAGTCTAGTCAAGCTGAGTTTAAAGAGCTACGTGTGTGCTAAGTCATTTCAGTTGTGTCCAACTCTTCATGACCCCATGGACTGTAACCCACCAGGCTTCTCTGTCCATGGGATTCTCCAGACAAGAACACTGGAGTGGGTTGCCATGCCCTTCTCCAGGGGATCTTTCTGACCCAGGAATTGAACCTACATCTCCTGCATTGGCAAGCGTGTCCTTTACAACTAGGTTCTTTACATCTGGGAAGCCCTAAAGAGATACAGTGGTCTCTTAACTGTTCATTGTGTTATTGATGATTTTATCTTGCTTAAAGATTGATTCCTACTTTTTAATTTGATGGAAATAAAGGTTTTTTGCTTAAAAAATAGAGGTATAGTTGTGCAAGACTTTGGAATCAGGTATAGTTGTGCAAGACTTTGGAATCAAGACTTTGGTCCAACAGGTAGCTATAGACCCTCAGTGAGTTATTTTAACCTCTCTTTGCCTCAGTCTCCTTGTCTACAAAGTGGAAGCAATGCCTACTTTATACAGAAGTTGTAAAAAATTTGCTTTGCTTTTGCTTTGCTACGTCACTTCAGTTGTGTCCGACTCTGTGTGACCCCATAGATGGCAGCCCATCAGGCTCCCCCATCCCTGGGATTCTCCAGGCAAGAACACTGGAGTAGGTTGCCATTTCCTTCTCCAATGCATGAAAGTGAGAAGTCAAAGGGAAGTCGCTCAGTCGTGTCCAACTCTTAGCGACCCCATGGACTGCAGCCCACCAGGCTCCTCCATCCATGGGATTTTCCAGGCAAGAGTACTGGAGTGGGGTGCCATTGCCTTCTCCTGTAAAAAATTAGATAATGTGATTATCACAAAGAAGCAAAGGGAGCAAATATAGGTGCTGCCCGTAAAAAATCCCCCATGAGATCCTTTCTTCTCTAAATGCTTCAGGAAACCATGAAATTCTTTCATGTGACCTTCTGACTACATGGAACAGGAGTTCTACTATCTGCTCCACAGGAGCAAGAAATTAAATGTTCACTTGTATCAAACCACAGAGAGTTCTATTGTATATATCAGCTAGCTATTGTGTGAAACAAACCTCTCCTACACATTTAGTTCCCACTATAAACTGATTCATGTCCCTCAGAATTCTTATGTTGAAACCCTATTTCCTAATAGGATGGTGTTAGGTCATGAGGGTGGAACCCTAATAATGGTATTAATGCCTTTCTAAGAGACACCAGAAAGCTCTCTCTCTGCCATGTGAAGAGATAGCAAAAAGACGGCAGTCCACAAACCAGGAAGGGAATTGTGGGAAATGAGTTCCTGCTGTTTAAACCAGCCCATCTATGGTATTTTGTCATAGAAGCCCCAATTGACTGAGACAGTGGCTTGAAACAACACCATTTGTGATATCTCACAAATGAATGAGTCATTTGTGACATTTAGCTTACTCTGAATGGACTGGACTTGGTCTCAGTTGGGCTCACTCACTCATCTGAGGTCAAGAGCCATGCCAGCTGTGGGCTGGGTAGTCTGGAGTGGATTACGCTGGGATAATCCCACTTCCTTCCGTGTGGTCACTCTCACTCCAGCAGGGTAGCCCAGGCTGGTTCTCATGGCAGTGACAGGGCCCCACCAGACAGCAGGGAAGCACATGTGGCCTGTTGATACCTAGGCATTGACCACCATCTCCTCTGCCGTATTCCACTGACCAAAGCAAGCCCCTAGGCCAGCCATATTCATAGAATGAGGAATAGAGCCATCTCTTAATGGGAGGAAAAGCAAAATCACATTGTGAGAGGTCATGAGTTGGGGCCATTTTGACAATGAACCTACAGCATAACAACTAGAGTCACCTTAACTAGTACTGACACAAACAGATGGTGATGACAGAGCCAGAATTCAATTTCAGGCCCGACTAACATCAAAATCAGAGCCCTTTTTAGAATATCATAATACTACTTTAAGGAAAACAAAAACAGCTTTGATGAAACCAATAATAACATCCGAAATCTACAAATGGATAGAAGACTGTCTGTTCTTCCTCCCCATTATCCAGAGCATCTTCAAGGATGCTGAAGAGGTGGAAGCAGCTCTATTTCGTTACTTTCCAGGATTAATTCTTCAAATGTGGAGTCATCTCCTTAATTAGTTCTAATTAGATGCATAGTTCATGTCAGGTCACAACAAATCCAAATGTGAATAATTTAAGAAGTATTCAAAGTCAGTGACGACAAAACCAGCTTCATGACTCCCTCGGTGATGGCTAGCCTTCCTCCACATGGATTGCCAGGTAGCTAGCTGACTTTGAATACCAAACATGGGCTGATTTTAATAGAAAGAGGGCAACCATCATGCATTCAATGGCCTCAAGGAGGGACGGGGGGAAGGAGTTGTAATTTCCTTCACTTCTGGGGGTGCTTGGCCTACACTGACATTAAAAGTAGATTTCTTCACTTCTCCAGGCTGGCAGACCTCTTTGGAAGTTTTGAGCATCCCTTGAAATTCCCTTCTTTGCCTCTTTGAGAGAATCACCGTCAGAGAGCATGTAATTTAAAAGGAACTGATAAGTCATCTTGTCTAATTCTACCATATTAGAAGGGACAATTGAAGTCTCCAAAAAAGAAGGATATTTGTCCGAAGCTGTACAGCTAGTGAGCAGCAGAACCAAAGCTAGAACCTGTACGAAGCTATGATACTTTAACAGAGGAAGTAGGATCTTTAGATTCAGTTTTAATCCCAGTCACAGCTCTACCAATTATGCTGTGTGGCCTTAGGCAAATACCCAACCTCTCTGTGCCTTAGTTTGCTCATCTTTTAAAAAGGCATGGTGGGACTTCCCTGGTGGTCCTGTGGTTAAGAATCCACCTTACAATGGAGGGGACATGGGTTCCATCCCAGGATGGGGAAATAAAATCCCACGTGCCGCAGAACAAGGAAGCCCTCGCACCACAGCAACTGACCTGCAAGCTGCAACGAAAGATCCTGAGGACCGCTACTGAGACTCAAGGCAGCCAAATAAGTAAATAGATAAAAATAAAAAGGCATGGTTCACCTTACTTGTAAGATCATTATGGTATGGAAATGAGATGCCAGATATAAAGTACTTACCAGACTTCCTGGCACGTAGTAGATGCTCAACAGAAGCTAACTATTATGCTAGTCACATAGCCAGTGTGGAAATGGAGGTGGTGATAGGAAGTAGAAACTATGGATATTTTCTAAATAACAATGAACAGGAAATGGCTTTTCCTGAAATTCATTCTTGAGATGTGTCTCTTTAATAGAATGTGAGTTCCACAGAGAGCAGAAACTTGGTCTATTTTATTCTCTGCTGTATTCCTAGAGCCTGGATGTGGAGGACAATATCCATTTGTTTAAAAGGTGGATAGATTTATTTTAGGTCGGGAGTAATGCATTGTGCAAGTGTGGTTCTTTTCTTTCCAGGGGGTAGGCTAGAAACTCAAAAGATGTCATCAGTAAGGCTTCCTCTCTCACCTTCATCAAATTAACATGTAAAGAAGACAGGAAGGAATGAATAAGGACCTACCATACCGCAAAGGGAGCCCTACTCCATACTCTGTAATGGCCTATATGGGAAAAGAATCTAAAAAAGAGTGAATATATGTATATGGGGCTTCTCAGGTGGCTCAGTTGTAAAGAATCCACCTGCCAATGCAGGAGATGCAGGAGACATGGGTTCAATCCCTGGGTTGGAAAGATCCCTTGAAGAAGGAAACGGCAACCTACTCCAGAATTCTTGCCTGGAGAATCCCATGGCCAGAGCAGCCTGCAGGGCTACAGCTCATGGGGTCTCAAAGAGTTGGACACTACTGAACATACATGCATGTATGTAGATTTAAACAGACTCACTTTGCTATACACCTGAAACTAACACGACATTGTAAATCAACTACACTCCAATAAGAATTTTTTAAAAAAGAAGTCAGGCAGGGTACCTCCCATCCTAAGCTTTATAGCCGCAGATCAGAGAGTTTTGGATAAGAACGCCATTTCTGTCATCCGTGAGCATGTGATTTCAGGTGTGTTACTTATTTTCTTTGAGGTTCCATCTTCCATGTTTATAATGAGGATGATAAAAGTGCATCTTTCAAAGGTCTGGTATGAGTAACACCGGGGAGCAAGAATGCTTGTTCAGCTTAGAGCTTGACACCAGGTGGGGACATCCATCTGTGGAAGCTCAGCACATAAAAATAAATACGGGACCACACCACAATCTCCCTCTTGGTGGGAGAGGAGGCTAGCCCCTCCCAAGTCTCTCTGCCCCACTGTGTAGCCACATCATCACTGAGTCACAAAACCCTAGTCTATTATGAAAAAGCCAGTGGTTATAGAGTATTTATAATCCAAGTACAGAAATGGGAAGAAAACGTATCACAGTGGGCACTGGTGGTGTGCCAGGCAGGTTCTAATGTATTCTGTCCCACTCCTGGTTTGTGGACCCAAGAAACCATGACACTGATGGCTCTTCCTCATTTACACTGGCCACCAGGAGGCAAATAACTCAATTACAGCCCCATTTTAATGGCTGGTTGGAACTTCTATGTTTGCATATCTGTGTTCTTTCTTTCAACCCTGTCTCTGTTTTTTTATTTTTTCTTTTTTTTTTTTTGTGGCCAAGCCATGCGGCATGTGGGATCTTAGTTCCCCAACCAGAAATTGAACCCTCATAGCATCAGCATGAAGGTGAGAGATAACACATAGAGATGCATGATGAGCATAGAGCAAACACACAACAATCATCAGTGCTATTGTTAGTGATATTAGTTCTTTTGGAAAAATAATAACTCAGAATGCTTCTGGAGTCATGTTTTGGCAGGCTCAACCCATCAAAATGTTCAAAAGGGAAAGGACTCTACCGCCTCATAAATAAATGGAGGGTCACCTTTCAACATGAAGTCGGCTTGGGCTTCAGGCATCTCTCGGTCATTACAGATGCCAACTGTGAATGTCGACACCAGTGAAGTTTTGTCCTTGGCTCCTTTCACAGAGTCACTGCCAAAGATTGCCGGTGACTGGTGGATATTCCTTCCTCTGCAGGACATGTTAAATATTTGCAGCTGGTCAGCACTGGGTGGAAGACTTTGGTGGCTATATTTAACTTGTCCATAGCAACACTAGCAGGATGAAGCTGCCTGTGACCTTGGCTATTCATTACCCTCAGTGATTTTCTCCTGGTGAGCCTGCCACTCCTCTTTGCCCCCTGTGCACACACAGAGCAGAGGACAGGCAGGGGGTTAGGAAGGATGGCTTTGCATCTGCATGTAGCCTGAGGGCTCCAGAATGGCCGAGCAGTAAAGGGCTCTGCCTGGAGACGGCTTTCATTGCACACATAGGGAGTCCAGGGCCCAGAGGAATGCGCTCAAGGTCACAAAGCTAGCTGATGGAAGAAGAGGACCCAGGACCTCTGGCTGGTGGCTGTTTTTCCTTCTGCTACCCCGACCTTTGTGAGACTCTATTCTAATGGGCCCTTCAAGGCATTCTGCCTCCTCTTCATACCACTTTCCCAGTTTGCTCTGGGAAGATCATGTGGAACCAGTCACACTTCTTGGAGACAGAAAGCAAAGATATTCACCTTCACTCAAGAAAGCTTATGTTGGAGAAGAATTTGAAAAAAGAATGCTGCTGTTGTTCTGTCGCTCAGTCGTGTCCAAGATACTTGTATAACTGAATCACTTTGCTGTACACGTGAGATGAATGCAACATTATTAATCCACTATGCATGCGTGCTGAGTGGCTTCAGTCCTTTCTGACTCTGTGTGAACCCCATGGACTGTAGCCCCCCAGGCTGCTCTGTCCACAGAATATTCCAGGCAAGACTACTGCAGTGGGTTGCCATACCCTCCTCCAGGGGATCTTCCTGACCCAGTAACTGAACCCGTGTCTCTTATGTCTCCTGCATTGGCAGGCAGCTCCTTTACCACTAGCACCACCTGGAAAGCCCCTTAATCAACTATACTCCCATACAAAATGAAAGAGAAAGAAAAGAAAGAAAGAAAGCTTATATTCCTCACCAGCTTCACAGCACAGCCCTTTTGCTATCGAAGCAATCCTCATGCTTGACCAGACAAGGCCCCTGCAGCCTGGTCCCCACATCATGTGGCTGACCCAAGAGACTCTCAAGGCTGACCCAAGCCCCCACACCATGCCTTATACCACCTGCCTTGTGCCTCGTGTGCAAGGGATCCCTGTCAATACTAAGGGGACGACACTTGACCACACGTTTCCATACTTGCTGGCTCCCCCAGCTGGGCCCCATGGGATGAAGGCTGCAGGTCCCCAGGGCATGCTGTAGGCTTAGGCCCACTCGGTACTCCCATGGGACTTGCTTTCCTGGTGGCTGCCAAGAGGGTCAGGCAACACACCTGGCAGTGTGGAAGAACCAACTCCCATTGGGTGACCTTTGACCATTAAGAGACAGGAAGGAGCAAGCTCCTTTCACCCCTGGATGGACTCTCTAAAGCTTGGAGACACACAGGGTCCAGTAGGGGAGAAAAGCCAAGCAGAAAACCAAGGTCCAACATGATAAAGGCTGGAGACAGAGACCAAAAACTTCCTGTAGAAGGCAGAGATCAAAGATCTTCAGCAGCAAACTCAGATTTACAACAGCAAAGGGAGTATGACCCGCTTTAAGAACCACACTCTCAACAGAAAGCAGCTTTGTGCTTGGGCTTCTGAGACTTCACCAGTGAGATAGCTTATGCTGCTGCTGCTGCTAAGTCGCTTCAGTCGTGTCCGACTCTGTGCGACCCCATAGACGGAAGCTCACCAGGCTCCCCTGTCCCTGGGATTCTCCAGGCAAGAACACTGGAGTGGGTTGCCATTTCCTTCTCCAATGCATGAATAAGCAGGTGCAAAATGAAAAGATGCTCAACATCACTCATTATCAGAGAAATGCAAATCAAAACCACTATGAGGTACCATTTCACGCCAGTCAGAATGGCTGCAATCCAAAAGTCTACAAGCAATAAATGCTGGAGAGGATGTGGAGAAAAGGGAACCCTCTTACACTGTTGATGGGAATGCAAACTAGTACAGCCACTATGGAGAACAGTGTGGAGATTCCTTAAAAAACTGGAAATAGAACCGCCTTATGATCCAGCAATCCCACTGCTGGGCATACACACTGAGGAAACCAGAAGTGAAAGAGACACATGTACCCCAATGTTCATAGCAGCACTGTTTATAATAGCCAGGACATGGAAGCAACCTAGGTGTCCATCAGCAGATGAATGGATTAGAAAGCTGTGGTACATATACACAATGGAGTATTACTCAGCCATTAAAAAGAATACATTTGAATCAGTTCTAATGAGGTGGATGAAACTGGAGCCTATTATACAGAGTGAAGTAAGCCAGAAAGAAAAACACCAATACAGTATGCTAATGCATATATATGGAATTTAGAAAGATGGTAACAATAACCCTGTATATGAGACAGCAAAAGAGACACTGATGTATAGAACAGTCTTTTGGACTCTGGGAGAGGGAGAGGGTGGGATGATTTGGGAGAATGGCATTGAAATATGTATAATATCATATATGAAACGAGTCACCAGTCCAGATTTGATGCACGATACTGGATGCTTGGGGCTGGTGCACTGGGATGACCCAGAGGGATGGTATGGGGAGGGAGGAGGGGGGAAGGGTTCAGGATGGGGAACACATGTATACCTGTGGCAGATTCATTTTGATATATGGCAAAACCAATACAATATTGTAAAGTTAAATAAAATAAAATTTTAAAAAAATTTAAAAAATAAAACATTGTAACATGTAAACTCTTTAATAAAATTAAGATCCAACTTCAAAAAAAAAAAAAGCAAGTGCAAAAGATCATGGGAGGAAAAGAAGTCATATCCTCGGAGTCAAGTGCATGTTCATTCAAAGCATGTTCATCCAGAGGGTTATATGGTTGTCATTGCTATGGTTGATTGCATTAACTAAGCAGATGAAAGTAATACATGAATAAATAAGAAGTCATCAAGAGGAAAGAAACCCTTCTCTTAAAGGCAAGGGATGACTCCAGAGACTGAACGAGACTAAAAACTATGACAAACCTAGACAACATATTAAAAAGCAGAGACATCACTTTGCCGACAAACGTCTCTAGTCAAAGCTACGGTTTTTCCAGTAGTCATGTATGGATGTGAGAGTTAGACCATAAGGAAAGCTGAGCACCAAAGAATGGATGCTTTTGAACTGTAGTGTTGGAGAAGACTCCTGAGAGTCCCTTGGACTGCAAGGAGAGCAAACCAGTCAATCTTTAAGGAAATCAGTCCTAATATTAGGACTAAGGCTGAAGCTGAAGCTTCAATACTTTGGCCACCTGTTACAAAGACCTGACTCATTAGAAAAGATCTTGATGCTGGGAAAGATTGAAGGCAGGAGGAGAAGGGGGTGACAGAGGATGAGATGGCTGGATGGCATCACTGACTCAATGAACATGAGTTTGAGCAAACTCCGGTTGATGGTGAAGGACAGGGAAGCCTGGCGTGCTGCAGTCCATGGGGTCACAAAGAGTCGGACATGACTGGGTGACTGAACACCAACAAGTTATGATCTCTTTCTTGTAGCTGCTACCAGCTCCTTCGTCAGCAGCTCTCCCTTCCCAGTGACGAGATGGCCAAAAGCATCAGCATCTTCTTCCAGGATCGCAGTGGCATTTCAGTGCACCTGCTTGGCTTCCATTGGTTCACACGTGCATGTTGCCGCTTCAGTTGTGTCTGACTCTTTGTGACCCCAGGGACTGTATTGCATCAGGCGCCTCTGTCCACAGGATTCTCCAGGCAAGAATACTGGAGTGGGTTGCCATGCCCTCCTCCAGGGGATCTTCTCCTGGCTCACATACCTATTCCTAAACCTATTGGTGTGGCCACCATGAGAGACATTTTCCTGGGGCCCAGAAAACACACAAACTAAAAATGGATTTAGTTACACAAACAAAAGCAACAATTTGAGGAGGAAATAGTAGATCTCCAAGCAAAAATCAGAGCTCCTTGCAGAAAGAAGAGGATATGGACAAAGAGCTGCATTGCATAAATGTCTGCTGTCTGAAAAGCAAGATGTGAGGGTACTTCGTTAGTACCCTAGCATCTCAGCTTCCTGTGGACAAAAAGACAATTGCAATGAAATCCTTGCCGGGCTTTTTGTGCAGTTTGAAAGAAATCACATTAAAAGCATGGAATTGTGTCTGGCGGAGAGCAGGAATCAAGAATCACATGAACTCATTCCCTTTCTTTTATTAATAGATTTAGTTTCCTTTTTATGTTACAGAGATTTACTCCTCTTTCTCTGCAGAAACTTGTCAGAAATATCTTTATTAGGACACAAATGTGCCTGCTTCTGAGTAAAACAAATGTGCTGTCTCCTGCCAAGTTCAGAGGCACCCAAGGTTAGCAGTGTTCTTTAGCGCGCACCGTGAAGGAGGGCCAGTCTCCGAGGCTCGGGGAATTTTCCACAGGCCTTGAGGAGCCGTCCAAGTTATAAAAAGAATGTTCATGTTTAAAAATTAAATGTTTGGTTTAAATATTTAAATGTTCCATTTTTCCCCCTGCCTGGTTGTTAATTCAGTATTAAAACAGAAGAGGAGTTGATTGATGTACAGCCTCTGACATTAGCCTCTAGGGCTTTCTGAGTAGACACTCTCAAGTCCTTCTTCAGAGTCATAATCATCTTCATAGTCCATCATTTTCTGAGTACCTACCCTGTCCCAGCCATCAGGACAGAAGTCATTCATGGATTGACTATGTTTCCTTGGAAACTTAACTCTGCAAAGAGACTGGAACCCCATATTTTACAGGTAAGGAGACTGAGGCTCAGAGAGGTTAAGTTAGTTTTTCAAAATGACCCAGTCAGCCTGTGACAGAAGAGGGATATAGGATATTAATCCAGGTCCCTGTGACCTTAAAATGGGTATCATTTTAACCAACAGTCATAGGTCAGGAAATCAGACTCCAAACTTGCCATGATTTGGGACTGCCCCATCCTGGGATCAGGAAGATCCCCTGGAGAAGGAAATGGCTACCACTCCAGAATTCTTGCCTAGAGAATCCCATGGACAGAGAAGCCTGGCAGTCCATGGGGTCCCAAAGAGTCAGACACAACTGAGCAACTAGTACTTGTACTTCCAGGCTTCTCAGGTGGCTGTTGCTGCTAAGTCGCTTCAGTCATGTCTGACTCTGTGCGACCGAATAGACAGCAGCCCACCAGGCTCCTCTGTCCACAAGATTCTCCAGGCAAGAATACTGGAGTGGGTTGCCATTTCCTTCTCCGTCTCAGGTGGCACTAGTTCTAAAGAATCTGCCTGTCAAGGCAGGAGATATATGAGACACAGTCTGATCCCTGGGTCATGAAGATTCCCTGGAGGAGGGCATGGTAACCACTCCAATATTCTTGCCTGGAGAATCCCATGGACAAAGGAGCCTGTTAGGCTACAGTCCATAGGGTGCAAAGAGTCAAACACAGCTGAAGTGACTTAGCACACACATGCATCCTTGAAATACCCACTTTGACCTCCTTGCCAGGTGCTCTAAGGGATTCACAGAAATCTGATTAGAGTCCAACAAGGCACTTGCAAAGATGAAAGATTGCAAGATTAAAGCGAGTTCTTGTTATCAATCATTTTGGAGTAGCTCTTAAAGACACATCATCAGCAAAGTAATGAGATATTTATTGTTTCCCAGATTTACTGGCACTCTAATAAATGCCAGAATTGACATCAGTCAGTGTGGGTGGAGGATTCTGCAGAAAGATGAGTTTAAACATTCCTCTTCACATTTAGGAGGAAAACATGAGAGCAGGTTGTGGCTCACGGGATGTGCTGTTTATGGTCAATCTGTGGGTCCTTGTCAGGAAGAAATTTCTGCCAACTTCAAGAGTTTTCAATGTCAGACCAGGAGGGAACCTGAGAGTTCTCTTCAACCAGCCATCTACTGTACAGCAAGTCAGTTGAGGACCAGACAAGGAAAGTCCCTTCCCCAAGGCCACACAGCAAATCAGGGGTGAATGGTGAGCCCAACCCCAGACTCCTGGCTCCCCAGGCAGAACTATTTCAACTCTGTCAAAGCTTCTGGAATATGAGCTGCTCAGTGCATAAGCCTTAAACACCTCCTGTGTTGGGATGAATTTTTTGAACTGGTAGGTTTCTTCTAAGTTCTTCAAAGACAGAAGAAAATCTTTTCCAGTAAACACTGATTGACAAGAGGTTGGAAGTGGATTCTAACACAAGCCAAAGAGGAGGGGTTGGGAATGAGATGGCTTAGTAGAGTAAGAACAGAGCTAGTGACTCATCCCAGGAAGGAGCAGCCCAAGAACCACCCTGTGGAACTACAGCAGCCCAGGGGGTCTCAGCAGCCCCAGGAATGCAAAGAGGAAGCAGCCAGTTACCTTGCGGACTGATGGCCACGTACAGATGAAGGAGAAGCCACACCCGAAAGTCTTCCTCAACAGGCGGCTAAAGATGGCCGATTCCACACAAATGCTCACACAAGAATGTCCTAGACTCATGGATGGCACGGCCCTCATCTTGTATGCACACGCACACACACCCCTCCTACACACACACACCCCACACACACACATATATACACACCACACACGCATATATATACCCCACACACACATATATACCCCATACATGTACATACAAACATACAGCACACATACACACATATATACACCCCACACATACACACACATACACACACACACATACCCCATACATATATATGTACACCATACACACATACATATACATTCACACACACCACACATACACATTCACACACACCACACATACAGATGTATATAAACCCCACATATATACACACACACACACACATATATACACACCCCACACACACATATATGCCCCATATATATACAGACACATGCACAACACATATACACATATATATACCCCACACATATATATATACACACACATATATATACTCCTTACATGTACATACATATATACACACCATACACACACATACACACACACACACACACCCCTCACATCTCATACATACATCCCACATACACCTATACACACACATACACACACATACACACACCCCCCACACATACATATACACCATGCACATGCCAAAAGGCTGCTGATGAGAAAATTATATTCGAGCCTCTAGAGCAGAATTTCTCAGTCTCAACATCAGGGACCAGACCATCTCTATGGGAGGATCTGTCGTGGCCTTGCAGGGTGTAGAGCAGCACCTGATCTCTGCCCGCTAGAAACCTGAACTCCCACCTGCCACCTACAACAACCAAAAGTGGTTCTTTACCAGCTGGGCTACCAGAGAAGCCCAAAAATACTGGAGTGGGTAGCCAATCCCTTCTCCAGGGGATCTTTCTGACTCAGGAATGGAAGCAAGGTGTCCTGCATTGCAGGCAGATTCTTTACCAGCTGAGCCACCAGGGAGGCCCAAAAAATATCTCCTGCTAAGCTGCTAAGTCACTTCAGTCGTGTCCGACTCTGTGCGACCCCATAGACGGCAGCCCACCAGGCTCCCCCGTCCCTGGGATTCTCCAGGCAAGAACACTGGAGTGGGTTGCCATTTCCTTCTCCAATGCATGAAAGTGAAAAGTGAAAGCGAAGTCGCTCAGTCATGTCCGACCCTCAGTGACCCCATGAACTGCAGCCTTCCAGGCTCTTCCTTCCATGGGATTTTCCAGGCAAGAGTACTGGAGTGGGGTGCCATTGCCTTCTCCAAAAAAGTATCTCCAGGTGCTGCCAAAATACTCACTTCTGCTGAGAACTACTCATCTAATAGATGCCTGGTAACGTTTCATGAGTTTAGCTTTAGGATTTTCTTCAATGTTGTTTCAGTGGCATCCTTTATTTGACTGGAATAGTACTCAATGTTTGGGTTTCCCAGATGGTTCAGCGAGAAATCAGGAGACCTGAGTTCAATCCCTGGCTCAGGAAGGTCCCCTGGAGAAGGAAATGGCAACTCACTCCAGTATTCTTGCCTAGGAAAGCCAATGGACAGAGGAGCCTGGAAATCTACAGTCCATGGGGTCGCAAAGAGTTGGACACAACTTAGCAACTAAACAACAACAACAAGAAGTACTCAGTGTTTATCTTCAGTTCCTCTAAAGAGGGAAGGTACATATTTTTCTAATTATAAATCAAGTTACTCCCGTGGTGAACAGTTCTTTTGAGGAGTTCAGCAGTTTCTTCCTTCTGGTCATCACTGAGTCACATCCATCCACCCAGGGCTGACACACCTTATTTGAAAGCAAAACCAACAAACAGATTCAAAGATGTCCAGAGGCTGCTTTGAGAAATTCCATCCTGTCCACTAAGTGAGTGAAATAAGAGGCCAGTTCTCAGAATCTCCTGAGAAAGCCTTGTAAAGATACATATTTGTGAGTCCTACTCAAGGAATAAGGCTCTGTAATCTGTGTTTAAAAAAGAGAGAGAGAGGGAAATCTTTCCAGGACATTGTGATGATTAGAAAAGGGTGGGGATTACATCTGAGTCGGAAATTTTTCTTCTTATTAAAAATCAAAATGGTTCTGTCCTTACTGTCCCCTGGGACTGCAGCAGAGGGTAACTTACTGGTGCATAGATTAATGTGGGCATTTTCTGCAATCATGCATGATACCCAGATTTAGTCACTCAAAGAACCACTTTATAAATACAACTTGAGGGCCAACTGTTATAAGTCCATGTCTGAACAGCTACAGCTGGTCAATTCCCACTAACACAACTTAGCCTGGTCAACCATTTCTCCTAACACAATGAATTATCAGGCCCTAAACCAGCTGTCCCCAACCTTTTTGGCACAAGGGATCGGTTTCAAGAAAGATAATTTTTCCATGGACTGGGGTGGGAGAGATGGTTTGGGGATGACTCAAGTGCATCACATTTTTTGTGCACTTTATTTCTATTATTATTACATCAGCTCTGCCTCAGATCATCAGGCATCAGACCCTAGAGGTTGGGGACCCCTGCCCTAAACAACAGAGATGACGTGCAGTCCTAACCATCCCCTTACTCAGGTTATACTTAAAACTCTTCCAAACATGCCAGTCAAGTAGGGAGCACCAATCAGGAAATCAGGATAGTTTCCAATTTTCTCTAGTCCTTGCCCTGACACTCATGAGCCATCTGATTTTGGTCAAGTTATTTCAATTCTCTGAGTCTCAATTTCCTTGTCTGGAAAATCAAATTAGGCAACGATGGCTAAAACAAAACTTAAATGGATCATGTAACTTGCCCAAGGGTAGAGTTAGTTATAAGCAGAACCAGGGTGGCCACCCCAGTCACCTGCCCATGCTACTCCCCCTCCAGATACTCAGTGTTGCCCCATCTCACTGCACCGGGCAACTTGCCTGGGCCACAGGCCTCTTGAGATTATTTCTTTAAAAGACTGAAGAGGGGCTTCCCTGGTAGCTCAAGGAGACCCAGGCTCGATCCCTGTTTGGGAAAGATCCCACATGCCTTGGAGCAACTAAGCATGCATGCCACAACCATTGAGCCTGTCCCCTAGAGCCCATGCTCTGCAATAAAAGAAGCCATGACAATGAGAAACCCATGTACTGCAACTAGAGAGTAACCTCACGACTAGAGAAAAGCCCTTGTGGCAACAAAGACCCAGCACAACCAATAATAGATAAATAAAATTATGTGTTAAAAAAAAAAGACTGAGAAGAGCTTGAGCTATATCCATTGATGTGGTCAAGGTAATTGTCTCTTGCTGATCAGAAGCTGTTATAGCTGCATGTGGCTTTGAGTAACTTTGAGGACTTACGTTTTAACCCCCATCTGCCCTTAACTCAAGATGAGACCTTGAACACATCCCCTTTTTAGATATCTATTTTCTTCATCTGTTAAATGAATGGGTTTGACTACATGAACAATGAAGATGTAATGTGGCCATGAGCTCTCGCTATTTTTGGCAGTGGCAGCAGATGCTGTTTGTTGCTCATCCAGAAGCTGCTCTCCCTGGGGTCTCTCTTGCTAATGGGCTCACATTTTTCCTGGGATGATCACATGGCAGGCCCCAGGGATGGCCCAGGAAGACTCCCAGAATGCTTTGCCAGATGCTCACTTACCCAGAATCCCTTGCAGCTAGAGGTAGCCATGGAATCTAGTTTTGATGAAGGAAACATGAAGTCTGAGGAGGAGTTTCTGAGGAAGTCTCTGATTTCCTCAGGAAAGTGACAGAGAGGACAGCCTGCCCGCTCTGCCCTTCACCTTACATGGACATGGTCCCTGGAGCAGCTGTAGACATCTTGGGAAATCCAGAAAGCAATAAGCATGAAGGGAAGACTCGGGATGTCAGAGGTGAACGATGACTGACCTTAATGGCTGACCTGCCTGACCAGCCCCAGAGATGTCTCCTTAGGACCTCTTGCTAAACAAACATTATATGTCCTTTTGGTTGCAGCAACCATTAGTTAAGGATTCCGTAAAGCTACACAAATGCAAAAATGTGTTTGCTTTGCCTTGGGCTGGAATCGTATCCATTGATGTGGTCATGGTGATTATCGCCTGCTGATCAGAAGCTCTTATCAGTAGCTGCATGTGCCTTTGAGTACTAATACATGGTGAAATGAATTGCTTCATAATAAATGCAGTTTATTTGGTAGACAGAAACCTTTCTAAATGTAGAGCCCCTGAAGGAAGAAGAGAATATTAAAGAGGAATCTTTGGTGGTGAAAGAGAAAAAGAAGGCCACCATCACTCTGCCAGCTATTCTGTTTGTCATATGCATTTGTTTGAGCGCTTATTGTATGCCTAGCACTGCGCAAGGTGGCGGTGCCAAAGAACAAGACAAGCAAAGCCTTACCCTGGTAGGGTTTAAGGACAGTGGTGTGACAGGCTATTCAAGAAGGGTTTGTTGTGAATATTAATAACACCTTCAAATTACACTTAAAAGTATGATAATCTGTGGAGACATTAGGTTTAACAATGGGGGTATTTGCAAAGTGAAATAAAAATTCCATTTGATTACCAATTTTAAAAAAAGGAATAAGAAGAAATTATAGATGAGATGTTAAGTTACAAAAGAGAAAGCAAGGTGTTGTATAGAAGCTCTAACAGCAGGAGTTGACTCATTGACAAGGTCAGGAAGGGCCTTGCTAAGGAAGTAACATTTCAGCAGACAGCTAGAAAGTAAATAAGTGTTAAGCTGGAAAGGAGAAGGGAATATAAAGTTCCAGAGAGAAGGAAGACTTCCATTCACTTCTTAGCACAATCCTGTGCCATGGTTGTCCCATGGCACAGTTGGTAAAGAATCTGGCTGCCAATGCAGGAAATGAAGGAGACACAGGGTCAGTCCCTAGGCTGGGAAGATCCCCTGGAGAGGACACGGCAACCCACTCCAGTATTCTTGCCTGGGGAATTCCATGGACAGAGGAACATGGCAGGCTACAGTCCATGGGGTCACAGAGAGTCAAACGTGACTGAGTGACTAACACTTTCAGTTTCATGATGTGTTCAAGGTCACTCAGCTAGGAAGCGGCAGAGTATGAATTTGGGATTAGGGTTTCCAACTCAGACTAGAGCACTTTCTGCTGGAGGTAAATTGAAATACCTGGAAAAGCTTAGAAATGCTAAGCTAAGAAATGCCAAGGAGAATCCCACACTTGCTGGGCATGCTGGACTCCGTGTGCTGGCCACTCTTAGCAGGCTGGCAACCTCAGTGGCCATTCAGAGACGTTTCCTTCCAGCCAGCTTGGCGCAGAACAGAGAATGTGAGCTCCCCAGCCCTATCTTTATTGTTCTGAGGCATTCAGCTCTTCTTCAATCTGCCGCTTTGAAATGCAAAGACATCTGCGGTGTGTGCTGCCTAGGTGGGCCCCCCACCCCTTCCACGGGCACCTTCTTCTTGGAACAACAGGCTTTTCTGCACGGAAGGCGGCCGGCAACACCTCGACTTGTTCCCAGTGTGCTTCCTGGCTTCTCACCTCCTCAGAGGGGAGCTACCACTTCAGTTTCCCAGAGTCTGGCAGTATCTTCTCAGTCTCTGCCCCTGATCCAAGTCCAGACCAGGTGAGAGTCACACACACACGCACTTTAGACATGTGTGAGGCTTGCAAGCCAAGATCTTGGCTAATATGTACATCTCTGGTAGTAAATTACTTCCTCCTCTAAATGTAGTTCAGGATGATCAAAATATCTAAAGATCACCTGCAAAGACGCAGCAAGATACACCCGACTCTTTAAAGCTTTCACCCAGAAGTGTCAGAGCCACTTTTGCACACTTTCATTGGTCAGAACAAATCACATGATCACAAGCTCCTCCCTGCAGGAAGGGGCATCAGTTATGAATGATCACTGCTGTATGCTATTACCTGATCCTTAGAAGGATCACCTGACTGATCCCTTTAAGATGGCATGAAGAACACTTCAAAAGTCATTTAAGTCCATTCTGTTATTGAAGTAAATTCACTATTGCATCCTGCATTCAGCTGGTCAGAAAATTCTATTGGTTCTACTTTCAGAATGCATCTCCAATCTGCCCACATCTCACCAGCCCACCAGACCCCAGGTCCAGGCTACCATTCTCCCTCCAGTGGACTCCCTATCTCTTCCTGTATCTGCTCCCTACATTTTATTCTCCATGTTGCTTCAAAACACCAGATGGAGCGAGTCATTCTTCTGTAGCACAGCTCCCCATGGGCTCCATCTCCCTCAGAGTGGAAGCTGCCGTCTGCAGAAGGGCCTGCTGGCCCCGCGTGTCTGTCCCCGTGGCCTGCCTGGCCTTGTCTCCTGACAGCCTCCTCTGTCTCAACCCCCAGCCAGACTGGCATCCTGGCCGACCTTGAACACTCCAGACATGGCCCTGCCAGTGCCAAGGCCTCTGTATTCATCCATTTTTCTGTCCCATCTTCCCTGTACATGGTGTGCACTCCTCCTCTCTGAGTCCTTGCACATGTGCTGCCTTCTCTATGGGGTCCGGGGGAGTTTCTGTCCCCCTTACTTAAAATTGAACCACTACCCCCAACCAGCCCCACCCTGTACTCCGTACCCTTTCTCTGCTTTCTCTTTCTCCATCGCACTTGACACCAACACAGACAATGTCTGTTGTGTAGTTTGTTTCCTGTCTCTGCCCATTCAGACAAAAGCTCCAGGGGTACACCCTTATTCGTCTTTTTTTTTTTTTTTTTTTGCTCATGGCTGTAAGAACACTTACCATGGAACAGCTCCAGCCACCCGGTTTGTGCGTGTGTGCTAAGTCGCGTCAGCCGTGTCCAACTCTTTGTGACCCTATGGACTGTGGCCCACCAGGCTCCTCTGTCCATGGGATTCTCCAGGCAAGAATACTGGAGTGGGCTGCCATGCCCTCCTCCAGAGGATCCTCCTGATCCAGGGATTTAATCGTGTCTCTTATGACTCCTACATTGGCAGGTGGATTCTTTACCACTAGCACCATTGGTGCCTAGTACATATTTGTTAAAAAGGAATTCCATGACAACCTTAAGGCTTCCCGGGTGGCACCAGTGGTAAAGAACCTGCCTGCCAATGCAGGTTAGATGTGAGAGACACAGTTCGATCCCTGGGTTGGGAAGATCTCCTGGAGGAGGGCACAGCAACCCACTCCAGTATTCTTGCCTGGAGAATCCCAAGGACAGAGGAACCTGGCAGACTGCAGTCCATGGGGTCACAGAGTTGGACACAACTGAAGCAACTTAGCGCATGACAATCTTATGGCAATCACCTTAATCGCAACCTTTTCTGAGCCTGAAAAGAAAGAACACTGCCTTCTCTCCAACAATGGGAACCATGGGTGTTGGAGGGAAGAGGAGCTGGGTTCAAATTCTGGCTCTGCCACTTGCTGCCCTGAGGATATGGGAGAGTTACCTACCACCTCTGAGCCACCACGTCTCTGCAAAATGAAAGGTTATTTCTCAAGACTGTTTGGAGGAATCAATGAAATGATCCATGTGAAGCATGCAACACAGTGTCCAGCCCAGCACGCACACTTGAGAACTGGCAGCAGCTCTTCCTAATTATTGCATGACAATGCCTAGATGCCATAGGGCTGGCGGCTCGCTCACCAGCTCAGTCTTTGCCCTGGCGAGCTGTCTCACAGCCCTGGAAATTCAAGATTTGCCTCAACAAAATCACAAATCATCACACGACTTGGGTCTTCAGAGACTCTGACAAATAGTCAAAATCACAAGGTGAAGTTTCAAACACCAAGGTTTCCTGAAATATTAAATAGCATCTGAAAAAGAAGCAACATGGTGGAAAATGATGAGAAAGACTTGGATGAGACTTGGAGAAATAGAGAACTTCAACCAGCAGGGGCCATGCAGAATGTAAATACTTGAGCCAATGCACAAATTAACAGAGTCCAGCAGATCTTGGATGAGTGAGGTTCACCAGGCCCACAGCCCTGAGAGTGAGCACCTCCTTAAATAGTGTACCCAAAGTGCTCAGCTTGCCCCTGGTCCCAGCCCTACAGTCCAGCAAGCAAAGAATCACAGGTGAGATATGCTCCTCACAGCATTCCTGGCATGATGATAAAATACCAAAGCTCTGGCTGGGACTTTGCTGGTGGTCCAGTGACTAAGACTCCACCCTCCCAATGCAAGAGTCCTGAGTTCCATCTCTGGTCAGGGAACTAGATCCCACATGCTACAACTAAGACCAGTGAAGCCAAATAAATGAGAATACAATTTAAAAAAAAAAGTATATGGAATTTCTTTCCGAGATGATGAAACTCTCCTGGAATTAAGTGGTAGTGATGGTTGTATGACTTTGTGAGTCTACTAAAGAAATCACTGAATTGTACACTGAAAAGGGCAAATTTTGTGCTATAAGAAGTATATCTCAATTTTAAACTTCATGTAATATGACTTTGCTTTAGGATTAATCTGTATATGTTGAAGTACTTTCCAATATTAAAGAATCTCAACAAAACCACCATGTGATTGCCACTGAAAAAGAAATATTTTTTTAAAAAAAGAAGCTCCAGCTCATCTCTTCTCTATATTTGTAGAAATCTGCACTGTTTTCAGGGTACAAGACTCGCAGGTTCCACTCCAGCTCACAGGGGTCTGAATCAGCATGACCATTCAGCTTTCAGGTCAGTCACACGTGCACAACCTGTCCTCAGCTAGGGCAGACCAGACAGGGAGAGAGCCTCTACCCAGCTGCTGTCCTGGGTAGGTAACGCCACAGACCTCGTCCCTGGCACTCCTCGCCCACAGCAGTGGCATAGATTACACTGCAACCTGCCTCTTGCCCTCCAGTGAGCTGGCCTGGCACCCACATGCCTGGCAAAGCTGTGACTATTCTGTCCTTATACACTGGAGTGTTCAGAGGCACGATGAGGCCATCAGATCGGCATCCATGTCAGATGGGAGGCTCATAGGATTGTGCGTGGGCTTTAAGGCCAGATGTCCCCGGATTAGTAGACTGCCTCTGCTCTCACTAGCTCCAGATTTTTAGATAAATCTGGAAGCCTCTGCTTCTTTATGAGGAAATACAATGTTGAACACAGTTCAGGGATGTTATGAAGAACAGAATCAGGGTATATAAGAGCCTGTACAGCGTGGACCATTGAAAAAAGGTAGCATTTTTATCACCTAAAATAGCTCTTGCTTCAGTACCACCTTCTTCATCAGGAACTTGGACTATTGCAGTGTCCACCAGGGGAAGCTCCCTGACAGTAGTCTTCTCCTTTCCATCCTTCCTTCAATGTAACCAAAGAGATGCTGCCTAATTACTTTACAATATTATAGTGGGTTTTGCAATACACTCACATGAATCAGCCATGGGTGTACATGTGTCCCTCATCCTGAACCCCCTCCCACCTCCCTCCCCATCCCATCCCTCAAGGTTGTCCCAGTGCCCCAGCCCTGAGCACCCTGTCTCATGCTTTGAAGCTGGACTGGCGATCTATTTCAGATATGATAATATACATGTTTCAATGCTATTCTCTCAAATCATCCCACCCTCGCCTTCTCCCACAGAGTCCAAAAGTCTGTTCTTTACATCTGTGTCTCTTTTGCTGTCTCGCATATAGGGTCATTATTACCATCTTTCTAAATTCCATATATATGTGTTATTATACTGTATTGGTGTTTTTCTTTCTGACTTACTTCACTCTGTATAATAGGCTCCAGTTTCACCCACCTCATTAAGAATTCAAATGCATTCTTTTTAATAGCTGAATAATTAAAATAAATTAATTAATTTACAAAAAAGAGAGAGAGATGTTACCTAAAACCTAGACACAATTATGCTACTTCCTTGCATGAATCTCCACAAAATAAATTAAGAACTCACTGTGTGAGTGAATATGAAGAGGTGGACATTAACAGAGAATGCAGAGCCAAGGGAACCTGGTCTTCCAAATTCCTTCCAAGGATTTGCCCTCATGGACCATGCCAGAACTTGCCACAATTCTGTGTCCTTCCATGGAGTATTTGATTCAGCAAACATCCATTGAGCTCTTAGCCCCCAGGAGGCATTGGACTAGGTGCCGAGAATACAGCCATCCCCCAGATAATCTGCAGTTTCACTTTCCATGGTTTTAGTTACATGAGGTCATAAAATATCAAATGGAAAATTCCAGAAGTAAACAATTCATAAGTTTTAAATTGCACTCCATTCTGCGTATCGTGATGAAATCTTGCACATTCCACTCCACCCCACCTGGATCCCCATCCATCAGCATCGTCTGCTCTCGATGTCCAACCATTGCCATCTTCCATGATCCAGGGTCACCTGGAACAGATGACCTTCCCTCTGACACATGGTCAGAAGGTCATAGCAGCCTCGCACTGCATCACAGTACCTACATCAGTCACCCCACTTCCACGACATAGGCGTTTTACCATCTCACATCATCACAGGAAGAAGTGTAAATTAAAAAGAACGAAGTAATGCCATCTGTGGCAACATGGATGGACCTAGAGATTGTCATAGTGACTGAAGTAAGACAGAGAAGAGATCTCCTATGACATCCCTTACATGTGGAATCTGAAAAGAAATGATACGAATGAACTTACTTACAAAACAGAAAGAGTTTCACAGACTTTGAGAGCGACTTGTGGTTGCCAGGGGGAAGAATTACGGGGAGGGATAGTTAGGGAATCTGGGATAAACATGTCCACACTGCTCTATTTAAAATGGATAACCAACAAGGACCTACTGTATAGGACAGGGAACTCTGCTCAGTGTTATGTGAGAGTCTGGATGGGAGGGGGTTTGAGGGAGAATGGATGCATGTGTATATATGACTGAGTCCCTTCACTGTTCACCTGAAACTATCACAACATTGTTAATTAGCTATAGTCCAAGACAAAATTTAAAAGTTTAAAAATAAAAAAAGGAGAGTGAGCAGAGTACTTATAAAATACTTTGAGAGACCATATTCACATAAATTTTGTTACAGTATATATTGCTATAATTGTGCTATTTTATGAATAGTGATTGCTAATCTCTCCCTGTGTCTAACATAAATTAAACTTTATCATAGGTATGTATGTATAGGAAAAACATAGTATTAAATACAGGGTTCAGTGTTATCTCCGGTTTCGGGAATCCACTGAGGGTCTGGGAAGCATCTTCACAGATAAGGGGGAGGGCTACTGTTCTAGAGTAAAGAAAGGAAATTCGCTGTCCCCCAAGTATGAGAGTGTAGAGGTCCACAGGTGAAAGTCAAGGTGCCCCGATGCATCGCAACTGTAACAGATGAGATGGAGAGGGGGTCAATCCACTGCAGGCACTCTCAGCAGTTCAGCTACATCCGACTCTGCAACCCCATGAACTGTAGCCCACCAGGCTCCTCTGTCCCTGGCATTCTCCAGGCAAGAATCCTGGAGCGGGTTGCCATTTCCTTCTTCAGGGATCTTCCCTACCCAAGGATCAAACTCCCTTGTCTTGCATCTCCTTCATCGGCAGGAGGATTCTTCACCACTGAGCCACCTGGGAAGCCATAGTGGATCCACTAGAGATGTTCAAAGAGCACATTCATGGACATGATGCTCCATGGTTGTAGGTGACATCAGCCCCTGCCTTGAGAAAGAAAACAAAAGATTCATTAGAAATGTGTCTTTCTCAAAGAAGAGACTCAGGTTTTAACTAAAAGGAACCTATGTGGCAAATCACTGAGATTCAAAGCACTTTGTTATTCAGTTGCTGAGCTGTAAAATATTTTAGGGCGTGCTGATAAGGAAGCAAGAAATGCTTTTGGCCATTTCTAAAGCTAAAGCAACAGGGAGCCCTGTTTCTATTTCAACACCTCGATCCGTGAAGGATGGATGAGCAGGTGTTCTTACACAGAGAGAACAAGGCAGTCAGCGAGAACAAGGCAGTCAGCGGTTCTAAATCCCTAGGTTGCTAAGAAGCCTCCATCATGTTTGCCAAAATCTCAGCTCCTCAGCACCAGCCCCCAGAGAAAGACGCAGCAGGAATGGGTTGGGCTCAGGCTTTTGACTGCCAGCAAAGTCCCCAAGGCTTTCTGAGGCTTGGTACATGGGTCACACTTTGAGAATCTCTGGAGGATGGGCAGGGTGTAGCATGAGTGAAGGCAAGGACTTGGGGGTTACCCTGGTGTCTTCAAGGAATGGCAAGCATCCTAATGGCAGACCAGGAAGGTAACATTTCTATGTGTGTGTGCTAAGTCGCTTCAGTCATGGTCAACTCTTTGCGACCCCATGGACTGTAGCCTTCCAGGCTTCTCTGGAAGAGAATCCATGGGGATTCTCCAGGCAAGAATAGTGGAGAGGGTGACCATTTCCTACTCCAGGGGATCTTCCCGACCCAGGGATTGAACCTCAGTCTCTCATGTCTCCTGCTTTGGCAGGCAGGTTCTTTACCACTAGCACCACCTGGGAAGACCACTGGAGATCAATGCTGGACAGGGTGGGGATGGGAGGGAGGAGAGGAACCAGGACATATGCACACCACTGATAAAAGCGGCCTGCCATGGAAGAGGATAGAAGATACCTGCCAACTCCATGCTGAGCAGCGTGCTTCCGTCCGTCCATTAACACCACACACGCTGGACTCCTGCAGGTCTCTTTTAAAATTTCTATTTATTTGTCATGTGTTTATTTTTGCCACCACTAGTTCTGATTTTTCACACACACCCTGCTCCCATCATTCATTCCGCAGAACAAAGACTGAGACCCTCATGCCCCCAGCCTTCCCTCCAGCATCCTATCTTTTTGCCTCCAGCCCCATCAGCCCCTTCTCTGGCAGGGTAGGGTTTCTCCTCCAGCCACGGGAGCCCCTTTCCCAGCAGAATTCTAATTCCTGATCCTGTGACGTCTCTTGCTGGCTCTTCAGCACACACACTACCCTCTCCCCCGACCCCCACATTGTGACAGAAATGTATGTGGTTTCTTCTAAATCAAAAGCCTCTCTCCCTTCCAGCCCTCCACAGTCCTCTTTCCCTGGATCGATGGGATTAGAAGCGGCTGATTTAATTAGTCCAGTTGCAGCTTCGCTTTATTACTTTCTCATTTACAATGAAATAATGGGGAGCAAGCCAAAGGAATTTGTCATTATCTAAGGAACGGATGAGGCTGGGGAGGATGCCAATTTCTGGACTCAGCTGCAGCCCTTGGCTCCAGGCAGCAAGGGAAGTCGCTGCCTTTCCAAGAAAATCAGGATTTGTGACAGTTTGTGGAGTCCAGCAGGCCAGTGGGACCAATAGCCCAGGACCTCCGTGTTTCTAATCATCACCCAAGGGACCGGAGTGGGAAATCTTCTGCCGCTTTCCGTGTGATGATGGACAAGTCCCTGACCTCGCTGGCTGAACCGCCAACCCATCTCATTTCATCTGGAGGATTTCTACAGCCTGTCGCTGTAGGTGCCAACCGACAGGTGCCAGCTCAGCGATGTTGATTCCTCAGGTCTGAATGGGGCCTGGGAGTCTGCCTCTTTAAACAATGCTTGGGTAACTCTGATGCATGCTGGCACTGAGGACTCCTCAATTGGACAGACATATACAGCCTCTGGTCCCAATGGACCACCCTGGCCTTACTGCTCACACGTACCCTCACATACGTCATATGTGTTGGCTGCAGAGAAATTCTCACCGGTGCCCAAATGCCCCATCTTTTCCCACCTCCATATTCTACACATGCTTCCTGCCCCACTCCTTCCCCCAAGAATTTCTTTTTCCTCCTCTACCTCTACTTCTTTCTCCCTATAAAAGGCCAACGAGTATTACCACCTCCATGAAGCTCACCCTGATTCTCAGACATAGAGCCTCTCACACTGCCCCCCTGGGCACACAGCCCATTCTGTATAAGCCTTCATCAGTGCACACACTGAATTATATGTATTTTTGTCAAGTCTTCCCCCCCAAACAGATAATGAGATTGGTGGAATTATATTCTGTTTATCTCAATATACTCAAACCTCAGATAAAAGTGTCTGACACTCAGCAAGTATTCAAACTGTCCACAGTGCTGTATTTAAAATGAATAACCAGCAAGGACCTCCTCCAGCAATAAACAGCACAGGGAACTCTGTTCAGTGTTATGTGGCAGCCTGGATGGGAGGAGAGTTTGGGGAAGAATGGATACATGTATACATATGGCTGAGTCCCTTCACTGTCCACCTGAAACTATCACAATACTGTTAATCCTCTATATTCATCACGGACTGCAGCCCACCAGGCTCCTCTGTCCATGGGATTTTCCAGGCAAGAGTACTGGAGTGGGTTGCCATTGCCTTCTCTGAATACAAAATAAAAGGTTAAGAAATATTAAAACAAATTAAAAATAGATTTTTTAAAAAGAGTTTTAAAATTGTGTATGCCTGATGAGAGAATCAATCAATCAATCAGTCCATAATCAATCAATTAATTTGGAGCCAAACTCATTGTCTGTGAAGCCCCAGCTCTGAACTTAAGAATGATAAAATGTACAGTTGTCTAAGTTATGTGATTTTGGAGAGATCAATAACCCACTCTGCCCCAAAATAGCTTCCCTCAAATCTCATTATGGTGCATGAAATTCTCACCATTAATTTATACTCATTTCATTCAGCAAATATTGATTGTGACAAGAACTGTATGAGATAAACTTGAAATTGCATCTGGACCCTGTCTAGCACACCCATCTGAGAGAAGCATCAGAGGAGCTACTCTTTGTATGGCGGGAAACACTTACCTGTGGAAGGTTTTCAGGAAGAGTTTTCTGGCTCTTGGAGAATCGGTGGCCCTCCTCTCTGAAAGAAGGAAAAAGAACAGGAGGAGAAAGAGATGCAGTGGGTAGAAGGAGATAAGGCGTTCACTTGGGGCCATCTTGAACTGGGGAGTCTCGGGGAGGTGACCAGTAGGTGATGCACACAGGAAACGTGACCCAATTACTGTGATTGCCACCCAGGCACAGGCAGGTCCAGAGCATGCCGTGAAGGTGATGACACAAGGAAAAGATGCAGCATAAGAAGGAAAAACAACCAGGCACCTGGCTATTGTTGTTCGGTCGCTAAGTCATGCCCTACTCTTTGCAATCCTATGAACTGTAGCACGCCAGGCCTCCCTGTCCCTCACGATCTCCCAGAGTTTGCTCAAATTCATGTCCATTGAGTCAGTGATGCCATCCAACCATCTTATCCTCTGCCACCCTCTTCTCCTCCAGTCTTCAATCTCTCCCAACATCAGGGTCCTTTCCAACGAGTCGGTTCTTCTCATCAGGTGACCAAAGTATTGAAGCTTCCGTTTGGTGGCTCAGTGGTAAAGAATCCACATGCCAATGCAGAAGACCAAGGTATGACCCCTCGGTCGGGAAGATCCCCTGGAGGAGGAAACGGCAATCCACTCCAGTATTCTTGCCTGGGAAATCCCACGGGCAGGGGAGCCTGGGGGGTTACAGTCCATGGGGTCACAAAAGAGTTGGATACAACTTAGCAACTAAACAACCTTATGTCTAACTAAGCTGTTACACATAATCTTCATCTTGCTCAGCCATCATGTGTTGATAGCAAATAAATAAGTGAATAAATGAGTTCACTCTCTCCTCTCTTCTCTGTGTTGTAATATCACTATTTGTGTTGTAAATATCACTATTTCCATTTTCTTTTTATTTACTTATTTATACTTATTTTTTAAACTAAAGTATAGTTGATATACAATGTTGTATTAGTTCTGGGTGTACAGCAAAGTTATTATATATATATATATATATATTCTTTATATCTGTATATATACATATATATATATATATATTCTTTTATAGAGTCTTTTCCTGCTCAGCTTATTACAGAATATTGAGCACATTTCCCTGTATGGAAGGTCTTTATTATATTATTTCCATTTTCCTGGCAGGGAAACTAGAGTTTACAGAGCAAAATGACTTAACCAGGATTATACAATAGAGGCAGAGCTCCAATCAAACTTAGTTTTGTCTGATTTATCCCTTGCTTCTTTATCACCTTCCTTTGTGTTAAGCAGACATTCTCTAACCTAATCTTTCTTAAAATCCGGCTTAGGGTTACATTACCTCTGCGTGGAAGCCTCCCCAACCCTCTTCAATTCAGCCCATAGTAACAGTGGAAGTATCAGTCGGTCAGTCGTGTCCAACTCTTTGCAGGTCATGTCCAACTCTTTGGAGCCCCATGGACTGTAGCTCACCAGGCTCCTCTGTCCATGGAATTCTCCAGGCAAGAATACTGGAGTGGGTTGCCATTTCCTCCTCCAGAATCTCTCATGCCCCTGCCCAAACTGGAAGCCATTTGCTAGGCTCGCCAAAGCAGAAACAACTCCAGGCCACCAGTTCCTCAAGGGCAGCAAGCTTGCTTTGGTCATCACTACATCCTCGCATGGAGCCTGGCACAAAAAGGACTTCGATAAATGTTTGGGGGTTTTTTAGGGGTAAAGATTATAAGTAAACAGACAATTACAATTTTGAGTTCTGAGTGCTAAGATGAAAAAAAGAAGGTACTGAAGGACCATGGGGAAAGATGATTCCAATTCAGACTCAGGGTCAGGGCAGGCTGCCGAGGGCTCATCAGATGACTAGGAGTTAGTCTATCACGAAAGCAGAATTAATGTACTAGGAAGGTGGATCTCCTGTAAGGATTCCCAAAGTAGAGAGGAAGTGCTACCCCAGAAGATAATTTTAGACCATGTGGGAAGAATCTGTGTTTTTTATTTCAATGGTTATATATTTATTTTCACATGAACTAGAAAAAAATTATGCATATACATGTGTCCAGTACATTAAAGCCATGCTTTTGCACCTATTGCAGCTAAGTTGAAACTTACATTTAAGTAACAATCTTTAAAATAAATATTAACAAACTGGTGGTACAGATGGGGACTTTCTGGATGGTCCAGTGGTTAGGAATCTGTTTAAGCCCATGTGCCACAACTACTGAAGCCCACACTCTAGAGCCTGTGGCCATAAAAAAAGAAGCCAAAGCAATGAGAAGCCTCTGCACTGCAACCAAAGAGGGGCCCCACTTGCTGCAACTAGAGGAAGGCCTCACACAGCGTCAAAAGCCCAGTGCAGCCAAAAGTAAATAATTTTTTTTTTTTAATTTTTAAAATAATGGTATAGGTGGTATGTGAACATGGCAAAACAGTGCAGGTGATTCTTGAGCACCTGAAGTTGTGGAAGCACTGAGCAAAGGCAGGGAGGTGTGGACAGCATGGGGCGAGTAAACGATACAGGTAATTTAAACTGATGAAACTGTAAACTGGATGCAGGGACACTGCGGGGACAGGTCTGGGAGGGACCACATCAAACACTTGCCTTGGGACTTCGGAGGGCCAAGCACCAGGGAGATGACCGAGTCGAGGAGGTGGTCAGGGCTCCGTCCAAGCAAATGGGACACTCAGCCCTGCATGTCAACAGTCTTAAGAAACGCCTGCCAGCTCAGTCAGAGGTGTGAGCCAAGTTACACCTGCTGGGCTAATTCAGGGTAGCATCATCTATGATGGCAGAAAATTACAAACTAGCTAAATGTGAGACAAAAGATTGAGTACAAAGCAGCAGATCCATGCATGAAGGGCGCAGCCATCAAAGTCGTTTTTAAAATACACAATAACGTGGGAGAAACGTTCACACATAAAGTTAAGTGAAAGATCTAGATACAAATCTGTATATACGGCAGAATATATACATACATATTCATTATAGGAAAAAAATTGGAAGGATACATACACACACGAATGCACACATATATATTATAAATATAACAGTGTTTAGAGTTGATGACAGGCTTACAATTTTTTAGACTTTCAGATTCTCTAAAATTTCTACCACAAATAGTATTTCACTTGTTTATTTTTCTTTCATTTCTTTGACTTATTTTTATTGAGAAAAAAAAAAAAACCATTTTTAAAGGGAAAAAAAGACTTTTTCACCAAATGGTGCTAAAAGAAAAGAAGAAAGCTTTTGGTCCCCAAATCAGAAGCCAAAGCAAAGTCTCTGAAAGCCAGGAAAGTAGTGATAAAGGGTGTCCACTCAAAAAAAAAAAAAAAAAAAAAGGCCCACATGTTACCCACATTCCAACAGATAAGACCTAGCAGCTTGCAAGGTAGCCCAAGTCTAAAAGAGCACCACCAGGGGGAACAAACCCAGCCATTATTCTGTTATCAAACTCCCCTGATGGTGGAGTTGGCCACGAACAAGTTCAAAGACAACAGCATGCTCAAGTCTACTGCAGACATCCAAGCCAACAAGCACCAGATCAAACAAGCTGTGAAGCTAGATGACCTTGATGGGCCAAGGCCAACCTCTTTCTCTCGACTGGATCTGATGGAGTGAAGAGGACATTTGATTGTCCCAGTCTACAACACTTGGGATGTTACCAGCAAAACTGGGATCATCTAAGCTGGCTTTGTCACCTCCAAAGACAAAGAAGGACAAAGAAGTCACGGAGGACGATTCATTGCTGCCCCATAATAATCTCCCTGGGAAAAAGAAAAAGGAGCAGATCTCATGACTAATTTTAAAACTCAGAGGATGTGTTCAAATCTGCTTTTATAGTCACTTCCCTTTTGTCTCCTGCCAGCTAGTAGAAGGCACTGAGCTTTTGTTCCTTAAGCCTGGGCTTAACCTCATCAATAGCAGTGTGCCAGACTCTTCTGCCTCAAAACTGGTGTCGTGGAAGAGGAGGGTTTCTGGTTAGGCCCCAGTGTTTGTCCTGTACAAATGAACTTTCCTGGGAGGGGATGGGGATAGAGAGAAAATAAGAATGTAAAGGAAAAAACTATTTATACTCCAGCAAATTATTTCAATAATCTGATCTTACTTTGGCAATGGACTAAAATGGAGCTAAGGCTTGTTTTTGTGTTTTTTTAATTCTGTCCTTTTTCTCTTCATTCATTATCTGGATCATAGAATCTCATGGTTGGGAGATGCCCACAAGTTCATTGGACTCAGTCCCTTCACTTTGCATAGAGGAAATCGAGGCTCAGTGCTGGGTTGACTCAGGATTCAGTAGTATAATACGATGACAAGAATGAGGAGGAACAGCGGGGATGTACTGAAAAATAGGATACGGTTTGAAATTAAGCAGAATTCTAATCTTTATTAGCCATGTAAGTGTCAATAAATGTCTATCACCACTGAGACTCAACTCTGCAAATATAAATGGGGGTAAAATCACGCACTGGAGTGAATGTCTGGAAAATTGCGTGCTGGGCCTACTACTGGGTCTCAAAACTGGCCACACGTCCTCCAAAGCATGTGGCACACACGTCACACATCACACTACAGGCTGAGCGTGAGCTTGGGAGTGGCTCTCACCATCCTTCTGTTACAGACTAAGAAGGCAAGACCGCAAAGCTAGAAAGGGGCAGAGTCGATATTCACACACAATTCACAAAATCAGGTAACAAGAGCTGGTGAAAGTGAAAGTGTTAGTCACTCAGTCGTGTCTGACTCTTTGGCGACCCCATGTACTGTAGCCCACCAGGCTCCTCTGTCCATGGGATTCTTCAGGCAAGAATACCGGAGTGGGTAGCTGTTTCCTTCTCCAGGGGATTCCTCCAACCCTAGGGATCAATACCATGTCTCTTGCATTGGCAGGTTGATTCTTTACCACTGAGCCACCAGGGAAGCCATAAAACAGGGACTGATATTCAAATAAGGGCAACATAGTACTGTCCCATGTGTCTTAGCCAGATATTGACAAGTTTAAATGGGAAATTCAAGATTCTCTAGTCCAGGAATCACAAACTCAAATGCCTATAGGTACTGGGCAGATAGTATAATGAGTGAAACAAACTTAGAGTCAGACAATAGGGAAAAGTGGGGATTGCAGTGAACAAAGGATACTCACTGAGAGAATGGCTAAATTTCAGCTTTGTGTGGAAATGTGGACTCTGGAATTCTAGATTTCTCCCATTACCAATGGAAGGCAGAAATTTCATTAAAAAAAATTTTTTGGAAATATAATTGATTTACAATGTTGTGTTTCAGGCATACAGTAAAGTGATTCAGTTACACACACACACACACACACACACATATATTTCTACTCTTTTGTAGATTCTTTTCCCATATAGGTCATTACAGAGTATAGAGTACCGTTCCTTGTGCTGTACAGTAGATTTTTGTTAGTTATTTATATACAGCAGTGTGTATATGGGGCTTCCCTGGTAGCTCAGCTGGTAAAGAATCCGCCTGCAATAGGGGATCCCTGGGTTAGGAAGATCCCCTGGAGGAGGGCATGGCAGCCTACTCCAGTATTCTTGCCTGGAGAATCCCATGGACAGAGGAGCCTGGAAGGCTACAGTCCACGGGGTTGCAAAGAGTCAGACAGGACTGAGCGACTTAGCACAGCACAGGACAGTGTGTACATGTTAATCCCAGCCTCCCAATTTATCCCTCCTTTCCCCCGCTGTTATCCATAAGATTGTCTACATCTGTAATTCTATTTCTCTTTTGTAATAAATGTATTTGTACCTTTTTTTTTCGATTTCACGTATAAGTGATATCATATGATATTTGTCCTTCTCTGACTCATGTCACTAGTATGACCATCGCTAGGACCATCTATTACTGCAAATGGCATGATTTCTTTCTTCTTTATGGTTGAGTAATATTCTGCTGTATATATGTGTTACCACATCTTTATCCACCCCTCTGTCAATGTACATTTAGACTGCTTCATGTCCTGGCTATTGTGAATAGTGCTGATTGAACACTGGGGTGCTTGTATAAAGCCTACTCTGAGTTTTAAATTCCGGAAATTAACTTGGATTATTTTAGGGACCATATAGGCCAAGCAGACATTTCTGAGGGCTAGATTTGTCCCTTAGGCCAATGGTTTATGACCCTTGAATCTAACCCATCTCCCTCCCATCCCAGCCAAGGACACTGGCCTTTATGAGGTGAATGGAGTGGCCCATCACCACCAGGGCTGGAATCCCCGTGTCCTGTCACCCAGTTCGGGACTCTTCCACTGCCCCTTGCTGCTTCTCCTTTCTTTCCCTCGAGTGGACTGGAAAAGGAAGATACAAATTCAACACAGCAGCAGCAAAACTCAGATCATTCATCCTCCACTCTGGCTAGGTGATTTGGCCAGAGAACAAGACAGAGAAGAGATGATTTGCTTTCTGACCATGAAGTAAGCAACGGGAGGAAAGAAACCCTGGACTCATGTCAAGGTTCATAGCGACTTCATTCTGTTTCAGACACTGATGTATCTGCATATTCATAAAGTCTCAATCATTATTCTAATAATGCCCACCGTTGCTGCTCTGTTTCCTCAGGTGTTACCTCTTACCTGTTGAGCAGAGAATATCCCCAAAGGGCTGCCCTTCTTTCTCCCCCAGAAAGATACATTGTTGCCAAGCAAACCAGCTTCCAAAGTCAGAACCACAGAGTGTAAAAGGCATCAGGTCACACAGAAACAATCATACCCCAGACCCTAATTGGATTATTAGCCGGCGGAAATTCAGCTTTAAGCAATTATCTACTCCGCACCCATGAAAAAATAAAGCATAGTCATTTCTTAACTGTCCTTCCTAACACATGAGAGGAATAGATTCCTCTTGCCTTGTGTGAGAGAGTTTCTATTAATGAGGCAGAAAACAAATTCTTGGAGGAAAAAAAAAATGCATACATCCACACAACCCGCTGGTGACTTTTCTTCCATTATTAAAAGGTTTTCTAAAAAACTGAAGAAAGCCAGCAATTTAAACCTCTATACATAGCCCAGTTATTTCTGTATCAAGGCTTGCAAAGGATCTGATAACCCTTTTCGAATTTCCCAAATGATTTCTTGTCTCCTGTGAATCACCAGACCTTCAGTTCAAGACAGCATGGATGGATAGATTTCAGACCGGCCGTGTGCCAGCCCCTGTGTGGGCTCCAGACTTGAGCAGGGCTAACTGATAAGATTAGCCACCACCAATCTCAAGGAACCACTTGAGGGCATCCCAGAGGGTGCCAGTGGTAAAGAATCTGCCTGCCAATGCAGGAGATGCAAGAGACTCAGGTTCAATCCCTGGGTCAGGAGGATCACCTGGAGTAGGAAATGGCAACCCGCTCCAGTATACTTGCCTGGGAAATTCCATGAACAGTGGAGCTTGGCAGGCTACAGTCAGTGGGGCAGCAAACAGTCAGACACTGCTGAGCGTGCACATACATACATACACAAATAGCTGTGTCTTCTGAACTCGGAGTCAAGGGGTAGAGAAGCTGACACCAAACCAGCTCTTCATGGGACAATGCAACACATATGAGTCTGAACATCTACACCAAGCTCTGTGGAAGCAGAGGACTGAACAACTAGCAGCACCTGGGAAACCACGGAAGGCTGCACGGAAGAGGTGGCATTTATGGGAAGGGTGTCGAAGGATGAGTAGGAGTTTCCCAAAGAGGCGAGGTACTGGTTATCATTATGAACAAAGAAGACAAGTAATGTATGGTTATAGTTATAAAAATCCTCTGGGGGTGGGGGTGGGCCTGTGTAATTGATGATGGGCCCTTGATGCACAGGGTGAGCTGCAGCACCTATGAATTTCTACGAAGTGTTTTCAATTCATTATTTCATCTGAACCTTAAAAATATCCCAAAGCCCATGAAGTCAGGTCTTGGAAAGAGCCAAGCACTTGGGTGAGTAGTCTGCATTTATCATTTAATTTAATCTTCCTATCAGAACTTTACAGAGGATATCCTTCCTATCCCCAACTTGCCAACCAGAGTCCAATCAGAAGGCTATTAGTTACCTAACCTGGGTCATAAAGCAGGAGAGACAGGATTCAGTCCAAGGCATGCACCTGCCACCCATGTGAGGTGCGTGGTTCATAACTAACCACAAAACTCCAGGGAATACAAGGCAACTTTTGAATTAGGGGCTAGATCTGGATCTCTGGTGTTCTGGCTCTCCCAACTCCAGTGTGGCCCAAGATGACCAGTTTCCAGCAAACTCGTGCAGCCTACCATCTATGGAGAGCAGGCATTTAGGCAAACAGGTGTCAGATAGCGCCAGTGGCTGTGATATTTCACATCACTGGCTTCCCCTCTCCTGCACACAGGCTGGGAATTGCATATTCACCTGCACAACAGCACTGGCGGAAATTCTCCTCGTCAGCATAGGAGAGACGCCTTCACACATGAACTGATAAAGTCTCCCCAAGATGTTTTAATTTAATTATTTATTCCCCACCTTGGCTTCATCCTCCCCCGCCACACACACCCCACCACCACCAATCTCTAAAAAGTAAAACATGAGCCAACTCAGAAGCAGAGAATGGATTTGAATCCCAACTTTGCATTTTATTATCATCCTGGGAGTGGAGAGCCCCTGGCTGTAAATGGGATTTATCCATTCAATGCGTATTTATTTGGGATCAGTAATGCACCAGACACATGGAATTCATGGTCAGCAAAATGAATCTCTTCCTGCCTCATAGAATCTACAATCTAGCAAGAAGGAAAAGCAATGAAATCAACCATTGTGATCCGTTTGATAAGCATTCAGTCAGAGGAAGCAGGATTCTGAGAACCAGGAGGGTGGTAGTTCCAATCCTCATCCCGGTGGGTGAAAGCAGACCTCCGTCCAGTGCCTGGGAGCATTTTGGAAGGAGCCTGATCAGAATCAGGAGGTCGTGGAAAGAGAAGAGGCTTTAGATTCAGACAAGATCAGGGGCCACCATTCACGGGACACACTTTTCCTCACCTGTAAAATGAGTCGAGGGCATCCCTGGTGGTCCAGTGGTTAAGAATCCACCTGCCAGTGCAGGGGACCAGAGTTCGATCTCTGTTGGGGAACTAAGACCCCACATGCTGCAGAGCAACCAAGCCTGCCCTCTGCAACTGCTGAGCCCCTGTGCTCCAGAACCCACGACTAAAGGTCCCAAGAGCCACAACTAAGACCTGATGTAGCAAAATAAAAAACTAAATATTTTTAAATAGGTCTATTAGCAAGATCTACCTCTCACATTTGTTTCCTTTTTTTTTCAGAACTAAATGAGATAACATCTGTTCTAGATCCGACATAGTAGGCCTTCTACCTGTTGTCATTCCTATCGTCTGGGCCCAGGCAGGCAGATGACAGCAACCACCTTGCACTGCAAGGCCTGAGCTGGGAGAGATATCAGGTCGCACACCATCGCTGAGTCTCTGTTTCAATCAGTCCCGTTGGCATGGGAAACCCAATGATGTACACGAAGCAGGATGAGGACCAAAGAGACCTGAATGAAAACATAGAAGAGATCTGGTTCCAGCCACAACCAGGGGACCGACTTCTCAGGGGGTCCTGGGCCTCTTTGGTCAATTTGATTTTCACCTGCTAACAGGACAGTAGAATCCACACCAAACATCCTGTGGTAATTAATGGTATAAAGATCAGAATCTGGTGAAACAAGTAAACGGCAAGCAGTGGAAAGCCATCCAGGTAGAATTGATGAATGCGCTTATAACTGTCATGATTCTTATTGTTCAGAAGCTAGACCGTGTTCTTAAATGGGGTTTATCATAAATCATGATCTCGATGTGCCCACTTGCCTTACCACAGACAAAATAGAAAAATCATGGTCATCATAAACAGAAAGGCTGAGATTAGAATCCCATCTCAGTCACTTGCAGCTGGGGATGTGAATTAACCTCTCTGAACCTCCATGACTTCTTCTCCAAAATGGGGATGAGCAATGCCTTCGCCATAGCATAGTGTTCTGAGGAGGAAAAGAGCTGATGGCAAGTGCCTGAAGCATCACAGGGACTCCGCTGATGTGCGAATCCAGGTGAGCAACATTAGCTCCCCAGCTTCTTCATGATCCCATATCGCCAAGTGATCCCACATGGTCAAGCCTTTCCTGATCCCAAAATCACTCTCATCTCCAGGGAACTTGCTCTCTGAGAGTCTGCCAGGAAAAGATTTTCCTTCTCTTGTCTCAGCCCAGTCCCTCAACCCACAACTTCAGGTCCTACCTGTCCAAACGTGTTCCTCATCCCCCTCCTCCCATTCCAGCAAGGCAGCAACACTCTCTGAAAAGTCCCTCTCTCTGCCGAACCAGCCTCAGAGGGTCTTTCCTTCCACCTTCTTCTAAATGCCTCCATCACAGCTCAGTCTTACCTGTTGCTAATGACAGAACCCACTTCTAGCTCCTCAGCCCAATTCCTAGGTGTTTGTACCTCCAAACTGCTCCTTTATGTCTCATCTCTTGATCCTAGCTGTGATGCTCGAATTCCTTATGGCTGCAGGAAAGCACAGGCCTGCCCTGACCACTGCCCACACACAGCCATCAGGGCTGCGGTCCTGCTCCCCTGCGAGGAGAGTTCTGACAACTCCCGAGTGTCATCTGGGACCCTGCTCCTTCACCAAATGTCTTCCACTTGCAACCTGAGCTTGCTGATTATTGTGCTTCTAATTACTTCAGATCCAGCACACTAAGGATTTGCCTCAATTTCCCTTTGAGAGGTCACCAGGAATGTTCATCTGAACCCTGAAACCATCCTGTCCGTGGAAGATTCCGTGGGGCTAGGAGGCTAACACGGAAACAGTTCCTCCTATCCAGAGCTGCTGGCAGCTCTGAAATCAAGAGCCAATTCAGAGGTCAGCAGAGATGGGACCAGAGCTCTGGGGTCCAGAGGAGAGCTGGCCTGTCTGAGTGCGGTAGGCAGGGTCAGGAGTAGGTATCAGAAGCCATCTCGCTGGTCTAAAACTCAGCGGTTCGGGCTGGGAACTCAGGAGCCAATTGCCGGGAGCAAGAGGCCAGACATCTAAGTGGCCAAGTGGGTCTGAACCAGCCTGCTGCCCACATGCCTGCCTTGGTGTAGTGCCGCAGAAAGAAGCTTCATTTATGAGGTCAGACCTGGTGGTCGCTTGCCAAGACTCTTTCTCCTCGAACGCCACGCTGCTTGATGTCACACCCACCACACTTTCCACTTGAAGCTCTACCCTCTTCGCATCCTCCCAGCTCTCAACTTCTCCTGGTTCAGTTTCCATGTCCTGTCTCCTCTTCTCTCAGGGCTTCTCCATGTCCTGTCTCCTCTTCTCCCAGGGCTTCCCTGGTAACTCAGTTGGTAAAGAATTTTCCTGCCATGCAGGAGACCCAGGTTTGATCCCTGGGTCAGGAAGATCCCCTGGAGAAGGAAATGGCAACCCACTCCAGTATTCTTGCCTGGAAAATCCCCTGGCAGAGGACAGAGGAGGCTGGCAGGCTACAATCCATGGGATCACAAGAGTCAGACATGAGTCAGCCACTAAACCACCACCTCTTCTTTCTCTATATCTCCCTATTGTTTGTAAAATCACCAGGCTAGTAAGCAGAACTGGGACACAGTCTCCCAATACCCAATGGCTTTACTTGCTCTGAATCTGTCATAGCAGAGACAACAGGCAGCTGAGAAATGAAGACCATTTACTGTTTCAAAATTCATCAAGCACTTACTGTGGGGCTGGATCTATGCCGGGTTGGGGTGGAAGGATATAATTCTAAGGCCCTCAAGGATCTTCAGATGAGAAGGTGGCTGAATGGTGGGCATTTCGCACCAGAGACAAGGCTCTCCACCCTCTCTGATCTGGAGTCATTTTTAGACGAGCTAGAAGGCATCCCTCCAAGGTCCTGGCAAGTATGTGGTTACCCGGTAATTGTCCTCACGTGCATTTGCACCAGAAGCTTGGACTTTTCTACAGCTGCTGCATGCTGTATCTGCAAAAACCATCAGCCTCACCATCAATCCCCAAGCTTGTATGGTCTCTGAATTATTTAATGCTACATTCCAAGAGGCTGTGAATAATGGAATGGGGTGTAAATAATCTTATCTTCGTCTCTACATGCAGAGGTTGTGAAGGGGCACCTAAAGAGGTACTAGTCTGCCAGAATCTTACAACACCTGTGCGTGATTAAAAACCAAACCAAATGCCCCCTAAGATAACGGCTGTTTCCTAGCGGGGGAAGAAACGAGCAAGTGTCTCATCATATTTCATAGAGAGAGAGAAGCAATTATATATCAGGCTTCAGGTTCAAGTGCACTGGGATAATTACAGCACTGCTTTAGTGTTGTATGGAGGCTGACAGATCACCCAGTTCTTTCTGCCTTGCAGGGACAGGCAGGGTGCCTTTCCTAATTGACAGACAAGGGCACTGATCCCCAGGGAAGTCACCTGGCTCACAAATAGAGTTACAAGGAGGAAGAAGCGAGCCCAGGGTTTGGGTCTTCTGTCTTCCTTTGCAGCAGTCTCTCTTTGCCGCCTTCCCACTTGGTTATCAGGGCATCAACCAAATGTGCCTTGTCACGTGTGATCATGTCACCCACCCACATGTCAGGCTCATCTTCATGTCAAGTGGATTTTTGTGAGTTCATGGGAAGAGATCCCTATGATTTTCATGCAACGCACTGAGTGTCAGACACTTGCTCTGTCTACTCAGCTTAAAAAGCCACTAAAGTCAAGGAAGGAGAAAGATGAAGACATGAAGGGGAGGAAAGGCTTTGTCAATGACCCCCAACCCCCTACCCCCAGAACTAGGGTATGAGAGCAACAAGCTTTGGACCAAGAATCAAGAAATCTAGAAACCAGTTCTGATTATGCTTCTACCAGCTGTATCATCTTGGAGAAGTCTTATCACTGTGAATATCCAATTTCTTTCTCAATAAAATGAGATAAACAGCAGTTGAGACCCCACAAGTTTGCAAAGCGACCAAAACAAAACAGTGGTGGAATTGTTACCCTTATGACTGAATGTGCCTCAGAGTCTAAGGGCGATGCAGGAAGGTAAATACTCATCAGTATTTGGGGTAATTTGGAAGAATTTTTGATCTTTCTAGAGGTAAGGGACCAAAACAAAGGCAGAAATATGAGTCCCTCAAGCCTAGTTTTCAGGAATAGTCCATGTAACCAAATGATTGTAACCACCCCGCATCCTCACCCACTTTCAAAATCTCCATCATAGAAACCTACCTCCCTGGACAAGGATGGAGGAGAATATGGTCAGAAATGATAGAAGCAGTAAACACTCCACTGCAGTCTTCATCCTCATTTCAGAAGTGTTTATCCTCAAAGGCCTTTCTTCTCTTAGGAGCTCGAAATTTCCTGTGACAGCTATTGCCTAACCATGCGACCCTAAAAGGCCACTGAGGCACAAAGGCGTCTCAATGCAGACCTTGGGTCGACCCTCATATCCATCTTAACTGGACACCTGACCTCCAAAATCACGTGGACATCAACTAAGAGGGAGGTGAACTAAGGAAAGCAGCTTATTATAAACAGGCTCCATTTCAAAAAATATAAGAAAATCCAGGATGACAGAGAGCTGAAACATCACCTAATTGGGAGAACAATTGAACAATTGGGAAGAACTATTAACCAGAATAGATTCACTTCCAAACACTCCGCTGCTTAAGTGTCAAGACCAGAATAACTTCCCCTAGTCTGATCGATGACTCCACTTCTTTCCCAACACCGTGAAAGAGCGTCGAGGTCGGATGATAAAAGATTATACAAAAGACGAGGCTTGTTCTACCTGTTCTCATCCTTCCTCCTCTTCTCTTCCCAGCTTTATTGTGCCCTGAATTCTGATTATCTCTCTCATACTTCTGTGAGCATCCTGAAGGGAGAAAAGTGTACCTCATTTTTCTTTATTTACTCAATAATTTGCTGAACGTCTCCACACAGGTGGTCCACAGACATCTTTAAATCAAAATGTCTAACAGTGAGTTCCTTACCTGCCCCTCAGATTTCTCCTTCCTTCTACTACTCTGCCTCAACGGATGGCACTGCAAACACCTTCATCACCAGGCAGGAAGACGAGGAGCCCCCCTGGATCCCAAAACCCCTTTGTGTGCTACATCCTTCAACCCTAAATCTGATTAGGTTTTACCTTGATCTTCAATTAACTCTCTGATATTTGTCAGATTCTTTATATGTGCCATGTATTTTTCTACATAGCTCCAGGAAAATCAGGATAGACAAAATGAACATACAACCTGTCCTCATGGGTTTAAATCCAGCCCCCTCCCTTGGGCAAATTATTTTTGATTTATCCTTATCCTCTGTCTGAGTCAAGGCCCTCATCTGAAAAATGAAGATAAAAATAGTTTCTACTTCTGGATGGAAGGATGGATGGATGAATGAAAAAACGGTATATACATTTGGTGGGATACTGTTCATCCTTAAAAGGGAAGGAAATCTTGTCTTGTTTGTGCTACAACGTGGATGAATTTTGAATTATGCCAAGTGAAACAAGTCAAATAAAAAGGACAAATACTGTTGATTCCACTTTGACGAGGTTTCTAAAGGAGTCAAACCCATAGACTCAGACGTTAGAATGGTGGTTGCCAGGGTTTGGGGGAAGAGGGCTCTGAGAAGTCATAATTTAACAAGTAGAGTTGCAGTGTTGCAAGATGAAAAAGTTCTAGGGCATCACTATGCAACCATGTTAGTATATGTAAGACTGCTTCACTGTACATGCTAAAACCATTTAGATGATAAGGTGTGTGTTATGTCTTTTTCACCCCAATTAAAAAAAATTTTTAATCAACCTACATCCTTCACTACAAGTTCCCATTTACCTACTGTCTCTAATCTCACCCGCCATGAGCCATGATCTCCTTAAAGGCAGGAATTGAATCTTACTCTCCTTCATGACCCTAATATCTGGCACAATGTCCAGTGCATAGTTGGTGATATTACACACACACACACACACACACACACACACACACACACGGGCTTCCCTGGTGCTTCAGACGGTAAAGAATCTACCTGCAAAGCAGGAGATCCGGTTCAATCCCTGGGTCAGAAAGATCTCCTGGAGAAGGGAATGGTTACCCACTCCAGTGTTCTTGCCTGGAGAATTCCATGGACAGAGGAGACTGGCAGGCTACAATTCATGGGGTCACAAAGAGATACGACTGAGTGACTAACATTTTCATTTTTCCATTTAATAATATATATGTTAAATATATGTATATACATACATATGTATATATAGAGAGAGGCAGTTTCCCAGTCTAGAAAAATGATACCAATATGAGTAGTGCAGGAAAGACTCCACCAACATACCCCCCAGGGAAGTATATCCACTTATAATTTTATTCCATTAATAAGAGGATGTGTGGGGGCTTGTTTAAACCCTTTTCTTTAAAAACAGAACACAACTGGGAGTGTTTGGAGTTCCCGCAGGAAGAGATGGCTCCCCTGCTCCGGGCTCCCTCAGGGAGCTGGTGCAGAAAGTCTGCTGCTGTCTGAGCTGCCTTCTCTTCTGAGCTGTCAGCTCAACTGCTTCTGAGGAGCCCTTGGAGAGGTGGGAGGAACAGGAGGTGGCTTTGCCGGTGTTGAAATCAAGAAAAGGAAGTCTTAATTAGCCAGAGACGGGGCCAGTGCCACCACCTCAGGGAAGGCGCAGAAGAGAGATGGGTGGAGGTGAGGAAGGAGGAGGAAGGTCCATGCAAACATGGCATCGAGACAAGGGCCCAAGGATGCTGATGGGGGAAGAGAGAGGCTCAGCGTCTCACTCCCAGCTCCCCCAGCACCACCCCAGATCAGGGCCTCTCCTTGGCTGAAGCCATAGGTGGAGCCAACCCCACCCACCCTCACTTTCAGCTGGGAGGTTGGGCTTCACTACGCTGCCAACCTGGCTTTGCATTGAGGCTCCACTGCTTGTCAGCTGCATGACCCAAAGCTCGACAATGAACCTCGCAGAAACTCAGTTTCCCATCTAAAACTGGAAATGGCAACCCCAGCCTCAAAGCGTTGTTGAGATAATTAAACGGAATCAAATGTGCACAAAGTTGCGAAGAGATAAAATGATTTTAAAACATGAGTTTCACGTCTCCCTGGCCACTTTCCAAACATGGAAGCCACCTGAACCCAGAGGAAGATGCATTGAAGGAAAACAAGGATAACTTGGATGATACAACTTGGAGGTGAGTAAAACCACAGTGGTAAAGTGTTAATCACCATTCTGACGTTCGGGGAAAACAAAATTAAACCAACAAACATCGCATGGAGGCAAATCACAGTGGCCAGAAGCCCTGCGAGTCCGTGCTTGCCTGTGGACAGGCATGGCCCTGGGGAGGCTGAAATGCATAGTATCTCCTCTGACCCTCAGACTGTACGCGTTTTTCGATATTGCCTCCAGCAGACAAATGAGGACAGAGAGGCTCTGCTCTCACAATGGCTTCCCCAAAGAACCCCAGCCAGGGCTAAGGAAGATTGGAAACCCACTCCAACTTCCCAGAAGCACTTCCTCTCTCTATCATTCCACCACGGGTTCTCTCCATGAACATTCCAGATCATCCAATCCCTCACCCAGTGTGTTCCCCTCATCACAAAGACATCTCACACCCTCTCCTGGTCTCTCTCATCATTTCTAAATGATAAGAAGAACTCCGGTTGCACAAAGTGCAGACTTGACTCAAACAGGAGGAACAGAAAGGACATCCATTAACTCCTACGCCTGGGATGCTCCCGGGGGTGCTCAGGTTTTCGGGGTAACTGGGTCCAGTGCCCTGTGCGTAGTGCCAGTCAGGAGGAAAATACAAGATGTCACCAGCTCCTACCAGGCCCTTCTTTTCCAGCCTCACTGCCTTTCCCAACAAAGCCTGTACTCCTCAAACCTTTCCTCCTAGACAAAAAGGGTCCACAGAGCACCCCCTCCAATCACAGGTGCAGCACCACACCTCTGAGCACTGCCTCAAAGAAGGTGGGACACAGATCTGTGTCATGTCTGTCCCGAACCCACCTTGCACTTGAGGTGCCTTCTCAACCCTTCCTCACAGCAGCACCCCAACACGTCCACGTATGATGCCCAGTGTCTAGGACAAACAGAGTGAAGAGCAGCCGAGCAACTAGCCCAAAGTCACCTGACCTGTGTGGCAGCACCAGGCTTCAAGCTAGGTCTAGTCCCCTGGGTGGCTTCTCATGCAGGGGCTGACAAGGTGGCATGTGACACCTGACTCTACCTTGTCACGTGTGAGTCCTGTGCTTTTCAAGTGAATCCTGTGCTGATCTGTGTGTGTGAGTGTGTGTGTGTGTGTGTGTGTGTGTGTGTGTGTGTGTGTGTGTGTGTGTGTGTGCTCAGTCATGTCCAACTCTTTGCGACCCCCTGGATTGTAGCCCTCCAGATTCCTCTGTCATGGAATTCTCCGGGCAAGAATATTGGAGTAAGTTGCCATTTCCTACTTCAGTTCTATTGGCTGAAACCCAGTAAAAGAATCAGATCAGATCAGATCAGATCAGTCGCTCAGTCGTGTCCGACTCTTTGCGACCCCATGAACCGCAGCACGCCAGGCCTCCCTGTCCATCACCAGCTCCCGGAGGTCACTCAAATTCATGTCCATAGAGTCAGTGATGCCATCCAGCCATCTCATCCTCTGTCATCCCCTTCTCCTCCTGCCCTCAATCCCTCCCAGCATCAGAGTCTTCTCCAATGAGTCAACTCTTCGCATGAGGTGGCCAAAATACTGGAGTTTCAGCTTTAGCATCATTCCTTCTAAAGAAATTCCAGGATTGATCTCCTTCAGAATGGACTGGTTGGATCTTCTTGCAGTCCAAGGGACTCTCAAGAGTCTTCTCCAACACCACAGTTCAAAAGCATCAATTCTTCGGAAAGACAAAATGATAGGATACTGAAAGAGAAACTCCCCAGGTCAGTAAGGGCCCAATATGTTACTGGAGATCAGTGGAGAAATAACTCCAGAAAGAATGAAAGGATGGAGCCAAAACAAAAAGAATACCCAGCTGTGGATGTGTCTGGTGATAGAAGCAAAGTCCGATGCTGTAAAGAGCAATATTGCATAGGAACCTGGAATGTCAGGTCCATGAATCAAGGCAAATTGGAAGTGGTCAAACAAGAGATGGCCAGAATGAATGTCGACATTCTAGGAATCAGCGAACTAAAATGGACTGGAATGGGTGAATTTAACTCGGATGACCATTATATCTACTACTGTGGGCAGGAATCCCTCAGAAGAAAGGGAGTGGCCATCATGGTCAACAAAAGAGTACGAAATGCAGTACTTGGATGCAATCTCAAAAATGACAGAATGATCTCTGTTCGTATCCAAGGCAAACCATTCAATGTCACAGTAATCCAAGTTTATGCCCCAACCAGTAACGCTGAAGAAGCTGAAGTTGAACAGTTCTATGAAGACCTACAAGACCTTTTAGAACTAACACCCAAAAAAGATGTCCTTTTCATTATAGGGGACTGGAATGCAAAAGTAGGAAGTCAAGAAACACCTGGAGTAACAGGCAAATTTGGCCTTGGAATACGGAATGAAGCAGGGCAAAGACTAATAGAGTTTTGCCAAGAAAATGCACTGGTCATAGCAAATACCCTCTTCCAACAACACAAGAGAAGACTCTATACATGGACATCACCAGATGGTCAACACCGAAATCAGATAGATTATATTCTTTGCAGCCAAAGAGGGAGAAGCTCTATACAATCAGCAAAAACAAGACCAGGAGCTGACTGTGGCTCGGACCATGAACTCCTTATTGCCAAATTCAGACTGAAATTGAAGAAAGTAGGGAAAACTACTAGACCATTCAGGTATGACCTAAATCAAATCCCTTATGATTATACAGTGGAAGTGAGAAATAGATTTAAGGGCCTAGATCTGATAGATAGAGTGCCTGATGAACTATGGAATGAGGTTCGTGACATTGTACAGGAGACAGGGATCAAGACCATCCCCATGGAAAAGAAATGCAAAAAAGCAAAATGGCTGTCTGGGGAGGCCTTACAAATAGTAAAAGAATAAGCGTCTTTAAAAAATAATTTTGCATATAACACGTGCCAAACTGCTTAAAGAAATTAAATTCACAAATCAATTTTTGTTTTAGCATGAAGGTAATCTTGTCAATACTCAGATCTTCTAGGTTCTCCCGTCTCTTTCAATAAATTGAAAGGAGAGGCTGAGAGCAGTGAATTCGCCCTGAGCTGGGCTTACCTGCCCCTCTATAAGGCTTCCCCCTGCCCCACGGACCATCAGCCTGGATATCAGGGCACTCAACTCAGCACGAATCCTCAGGCTCCCGGCCCTCTTCTGCATTCCCAATGGGGCAGTCAGCTTCCTGTCTCTTCCTCTGCATTTTCCCAGTCTTGGCATCTCCACTTTCTCCATCCATTTTCCCCTCCCCCTGCCTCTCTGCATCTCCTCCCTGTATATACACATAAACTAACTTTAGGCTTTATATCAAAGCCAGTTTCTTTCACAGTGAGGAGAAAAACTGTCCTGAGAAAACTAGATATATTTTCGCCAACATTGCCAGGTGCTGGTAGCTTTCCCCAAAGCCCTTAATACCCCTGTTCTCCTCTGTGTCTCCAGGGAATCATCCCTGAAGAGCAAAGGCATCTGTTCACATAGGCAGCAAGGCCCCCATTCTTCCTCTGGGGCTTTCCTGATCTGTTCTGCCTGCCCCTGGGGTCCTGGATCTCCAAGAGACCTTGGGCAGGAGCCCCAAGAGTGCCCAGCAGATGCTCAGCACAGCCCCTCCTGTCCTTCCCTGGGCCTTCCTGCTCGGACCAAGCTCCCTCGGCCAGAGCTCTGCCTGCTGGTAATGCCTCAGCCCAGGACACCCAGCGGAGGTAGGAAGGCAAGGTGGACAGGGGGTGTCCCACACTGACTGCAGGGCTATCACTGTAAAGATCAGCTGGTGGTGAGGGAGCTCTGTCTATTGCGACAGATGATGCGCACATCGGGCTGACCCTGGGTAAACCCCTGGGAACGCCCATCTCAGAATTCAGCAGCCTTCTGAGGACGGAGTGAACTTAACAGACAAGACATGATGGGCTCTGAGTGGCAGGCCATCTGTCACACGGTCCCACTGAGGCCCTCTCTGTTTTCCCATAAACGACGACTTTTCCCACTCTGATTTCACCTAAGAGCATGTCAGATGCAGACAAGAATAGGAGAGACCCTTGGGGATGGCGGTCTTCTCTGGATAATCAGCCTGCTGACGGCTGTCCAGCAGAGCACAGACACGAGTCCCACAATGTCGTAGAAAGAGCTTCAAGTGAGACTGAACTTCAATTCCGGCCCCATCACTTCTAGACATGTGACCTTGGGAAAATTACTTGGTTTCTACATCCTGGCAGGGAACAAGTAGCCACTCAGAATGAGAACTGGTGTTGGAGTTTAGCAGAGAACTATTCAGAAGTGAAGGGCAGGATTTGAGAAAAGCTAAAGGACCAATAACAGGAAGCAACCCTGAGCAGCCCAAAGTTTGGTGAGTGGAAGGAAAGAGCCTCTGCATGGACAGGAGTTGCAGCCTTCGGTAAAGGGATGCAGCCTTCAGTAGAGAGATGCAGCCCTCAGTAGAGGGATGCAGCCTTCACTAGAGGGATGCAGCCTTCAATAGAGGGATGCAGCCTTCAATAGAGGGATGCAGCCTTCAGTAGAGGGATGCAGCCGACCTCAGCAGAAACAATAGAAGCTTCCTCTCTTCCCACCTCCCACTGCCCTGTGCCTCCTCACCAACACACCCAACCAGAAGCCAAAAGGCAAGGGACCCATGGAACCAGTCCAGCCTGTTCAGTCCCAGGAGAAGAGGGAACACACCCAGAACACGTTAAGCCACAGTAACGAGATCTACAAAATGGAAGCAGTAATAACCATGGGATTATGGAGACAATGCAACAAAATAATAGCCTCTGGAACACAGGAGCTATTCTACATCTCTTTTCACCACTACCCTGTGCTTGCTTGCTGCTACTGCTACTGCTAAGTCGCTTCAGTCGTATCCGACTCTGTGAGACCCCAGAGACGGCAGCCCACCATTTCCTTCTCCAATGCATGAAAGTGAAAAGTGAAAGTGAAGTCACTCAGTTGTGCCCGATTCTTAGCGACGCCATGGACTGCGTTTGAGTCTCCCCCAAATCAGGACTAGAGAAGGAAATGGCAACCTCTCCAGTGTTCTTGCCTGGAGAATCCCATGGACACGGGAGCCTGGCAGGCTACAGTCCATGGGTTGGCAAGCAGTCGGACATGACTGAGCAACTTAACAGCAAATCAGGATACATCCCTTCACCCGGCAGCTCCCCCAGAAACAGTCACCAGTATCACAGGATGTCCTCTATTTAGAAAACAGTGACACCCAAAGTTTAAACATCAGTTTACACAGCTCTTAATCTGATTTAATGCTCACAGCAGCCCAGGCAGGTACATGTGTTTGTCCTTACTTTACAGATGAGGGACTGGAACTCAGATTAATCACTTTGCCTGGGTACATGTGCAGAAGCAGAAATAAAGAGAGCCATGACTCCAACATTCTTCCCCACCTTCTAGGTCTGTGTTTCTTTACATTTATTCAACATTTTGCATCTCACACCTATAAGGGGAATAAAGCGTGTATCTCCTTCTCAATTTTCTGACCCACCCAGAGGAGATCAGGGTCTGTCTGTGTGGCCCGACTCTGCAGATCTCTTCTGAGTGCGCTTTTTGTTTTCAGCTCCAAAACTGAAAGTTTTCACAAGAGAGAAGGAAGCTCTGGAGGCTGAGGAAGGGTACAGAGACGCTTCTCCCAATCTGGAGGAGAGGAATCAGAGAACACTTTCTGAAAGATATCTTATCTGGGTTGAGGCTGAAAGAATCCATGGGCCTTATCCGCAGAGAAGGGAAGAAAAAATATTTTCCAGATCACTGGTCAGCAAAAGCTGGTCTTATCGCAAGACTGCCAGTTGTCCAGCGTGACTGGTGCTGAGAACTGAGTGACCTGACCACAGAGGGCACCAGGTGGGGGCTGGTCACCCTCCCCACCCCCTCCTCACATCCGTGCTGTCTCTTGTCCTGCCAGCAGGCAGCTCTGCTGGCAGCAAAAGTCAGCCCTGTGTCCTGTTGCAGACTGACCCACATGCAAGGACCCCCAGGGCCATCACGTCCCTCCTCCATCAGGCCCTCCAAAGTGACTCCCTACCCCGGGCACTGACACAGCCTGGTGCCAGTTATAGGGCCAGAGGACTCCTCACCACGAGCTTTCAGATCGGCGCTATTATCCTTATGTAACATTTATATTTCCTTTTGTCCTCTGCAGCCTCAGGACTTCCGGCTCCTGATTAGTCATGGAGTGTGACTTCTGCTGCCAGGAAAAAGGGTCTGGATGGCTTTATTCTGCTCCCTCTCAGGTCCTTTTGTTAAGCTGTCACCTGTTCCCCACCCCACACCCCCAAGACGGCTGATGCCCCATGACAAATTGAGAAGAAGAGAGAGCAGCCAACTATATGTGCTAATGTATAAGCCTCTGCCCACTTATTACAGGGCAAGAGCAAATCAACACAGGCTGTCAGGAAGAAATGGACTTGATGTTTAGAGGAGGAAGGGAAGAGGGAAGGAAGGAAGGAGGGAAGGAAAGGAAGGAGAGGAAGAAGAGAAGGAAGGAAAAACACCAGAGAGGGCAAATATACTCAGAGAAGTCAAGTGCAGTATGAGATGAGGTCAAAGGTAGGATTGGGGTATTGGAGGGAGATTTCCCTGGTAGTCTAGTGGCTAAGACACTTAGCTCCCAATGCATGGGAGCCGGGTTCAATCCCTGGTCAAGGAACTAGATCCCACATGCCACAACTAAGTGTCTGAATGCCACAACCAAAGATCCAGCATACTTCAACTAAAAAAAAAGATCCTGCAAGCTGCAACTAAGACCTGGTACAGCCAAAAAAAGATAAATATTAAAAAATAAAATGAAATCCTTTGCCTACAAAAAAAGAAAAAAAACTAAATGGGGCCAGCTCACATAACAACTTGCTAGGCATGGCAAATAGTTTAAATTTAAATGCAAGAGGGAATTTTTGAAGGTCCTTGTGCAGATAAAATGATGAGATATGATTTACAAATTTCAAAGAACACTTAGTGTTCTATATAAAGACAAAATTCTAAGAAGCAATACAGGTAGCACAGAGAACTGTTAGGAGACTGTTACAAACGCTAAAGGAAGATATGGTGGAGTTGGGGGCACTCAGAGCAGCACGGGAGATGGAGAGAGGTGAACAGATCCGGAGTCTCTCTTAAGAAGAGCCCCCACAAGGCTTATGGGCTGGATGTTGAGGTGAAATGCTTAGATGGATTAAAGATGGTTCCCAGGCTTGAGTTTGAACCACTGGGGAAAAGGTGGTGACATTTACCAAGATGGCGAACAGTAAGGGAGGAACAACTTTGGCAGTAAGGTGAGAAAATTAAGCCTATTTTTTTTTTAATGTATTAAGTTGAGATACCCATTAGTCACCTAAGTGGAAATGTCAAGTTAGCAGGATATATGAGTCTGCAGCTTTAGGGCGTTAGTGCTGGAGATATAAATTTGGAAATCATTACCATGAAGAAGGTATTTAAAGCCACGGAAGTGGATGAGGTCACCTAAGCAGAGTGTGCAGGTAAAGAAGAAAAAGGGACCCACAGCTGATCCAACATTTGGACCCAGAGCAGGGAGAGTGATCCAGCAGAGAAGAATTTGTAAAGACAGGCTGGGAGGCGGGAGTGGGTGCTGGAGAGAGTGGTGGGAGAGAGGCTAAAACCAGCTGACAAAACTTTGGCTTAGTCAAAGGAACTGGCCACGTGACTGGAAAATAGACTTGATGCCATGGAAGAGGCCCTGGAACTCGCCAGCTTGGAAGTTGATGACCTGACAAAGCAGTGGCTGTAGTGGAGTGGGTGGGGGTCATATTCAGCCCAAATGGTGGTAGCAGAAATCAGAGTGGGTGATGATGAGGTCAACGGACGTTGAAGACGAGACCCTATGATGAGAGCAGAGGCAAATACCTGAAGCTACTGGGTCCATGGTAAAGGCGGGAGATTTTAGAGCACAAATCATCCCAGTAGAAGATGAACCTGTAATGAAGACTACAAGTGTGAGTTCCCTTTGATGGAAGCAGGAAGCATCGTCCATTGAAATAGGAAACGAAGAAAGTATAGAAGCAGATGCAGCAAGGATTCCCAACCTAACTGCTTCTAACTGATGCCATTTGGGTGCTGGGTCACCTCATGGGCATTCTAGAAGGATGGGCAGTTGTGGCCAGACAGCATGATCTTCTTCTTCCTTTTTTCTTTTGGTGTTCCAGCATTGATCTTTATTAGCAGCATAGCTTAGGTTCTCCATCTTTAAGATGAGGCTTAAATAGGATCTATCTAGTTCTAATACGCTGACTCTGAAAAACTTCACAAAATACACATTTATCAAGTAAAAGGTGTCTTGAGTATTCTTTGGCGAGAGACATACTTGCTTACACAAAAATTGTTCTTCACCTCTGGGTAACTATGAATATAACGTATCTTTTTTTATATATAATATAACATATCTTTGCATTATCATCCTAGCAATGTCCATGTCTTGAATGCATTTATGGCACTGTAGACTTCTGCGTGGACCTACATACAAAGGAATGAAAAGGAGAGAGTGGGATAAATTAAGAGCACAGCATTGACATACATACACTGCCGTGTGTAAAATAGAGAGCTGGTGGGAAGCTGCCATTTAACACAAGGAGCTCAGCTCGGTGCTCTGTGATGACCCAGAGGGGCGGGATGGGGGGAGGAAGGTCCAAGAGGGAGGGGAATATAGGTATGCACACTACTGATTCACTTCGTTGTACAGCAGAAACTCACAATTTTGTAAAGCAATCATGCTCCAATAATAAAATAAATCCATAAATAAGAGTAAGCCTGTGAAGTTCCCAACCAATGACCAGCAAGTGTGACCTTCCCTGCCCTCTGGATGCTCAATACCCCCTACTCTTTCTCTCTTACAGCCTCCAAGGTAGACATTTGGGGTGGGTTCTTACACATTCATTAAAGTATAAAACAGATGGAGGTGGGATATAGAGAATTAAAAACAAATAAAAACCCAGAAATGCTGTCTTTGCAATCAGGAGACCTGGGCTCGTGTCCCAGGTTTAACCTGACTTTCTCTTTGACCTTGTCGCACCTCCCTCCTCGCCTGGCCTCCGGACTGTGTCAGTTCACCTGTTAAAGGTAATAGTTGGACTAGATCTGTGGTTTTCAAATCTTTCTTTTCAAATTAGCAGGACTTATTTGACAAAATCTGATTTGAGGTATAAAAGAGATAAAGGGGGGCTGGTATGATTAAAAGGTTGAAGGAATCCTGCACCGCATAGCTCAGCCACCCCCAGGTCCCCTAGGTAGGTGGCTTGGTAATCCCAGGGCCAGTGACTCCAAGGCACACCGCCTGAGAGGCTGGTCCAGACTCCGGCTGTGTGTGCCTCCTGGCGCCTCCTGGTGGAGACACCCAGCAGGTGCAGCCCCATATGGGTCTCTCGCTCCCTGGTCCTGGAGCTCACCTGGTCCCCAAGGCCTCTCTGTCTGGAATGCTGCTCTGTTGGTGATCTTGATGGATGATGACAGCAATTAGCAGAGAGAGAGATTTCCTTGTAGAAAGATGGGAACATTCATTAAGCACTTCATGCCAGGAGGCAGAACACAGCCCCAAATTCATTACTATTTAGGGTCAGCAAGCCATCCCAATCTCACTGAAAGGTGAAAGGGAAACCCAAACTTCATAAATAAGGGGCTACGAGAACTGTCTAAATCTTGGCTTGCAGTGAAATGGCATTTCCGTCTTTCTAATTTGCCATCTTATTCCCTGGGCATGTCAGGGCTGATACGAGGCTGGGCTGGGGGCAGGGGTGGGGGGGGCGGCGGGGGGGGGGGGGGGGCGGGTTATTAAATCAAGCACCTGTCAGGTGGAAGCTGGTTTCACAGTCACTGATGTGGCCAAACCAGCCATGGGCAAATATCCAACAGGACCCCCAGCTGCGAGGCTTCCAAATAGGCTGCCCCCTCTGGTACCCTAAAGGTTTGGGGTCGTTTAACAAACCACATTAGGGCTCTTAGCATACCAAAATGCTGCCACTTTGCTTTTGTCTTTCATCTCTCATTCCCACTTACATGGGTGGTTTTGAGTTCATCCATGGATACATGCTGAGCACTTTCTATGCAGTAGTCTCTGTGTCAGACGCTCAGGACATAGAGCTAACTATTCCTGTCTAAATGGTCCCTGCCTGCAATCCCCTCAGTCTACCGGGGGGGCCTCCTGTTAACTGTCCCCATGCACCCACCCCGTGTTCCCGTCATCTCTCTACCTAAGGATGTGCTGTGGCCAAGAGGAAGTCTAGACAAGCCAGGGAGTCATCAAGGACCAACCAGGGAGGGAGACAGCAGATGAAGACCCCAGTCTCCTTGATCTGCAGAGGGATGGTCCTGGGGTGTGTCTGAAACCATCTCTCGGAGGTCCCCAGTGAAAATACTTTTTGTGACTTTCCTTCCTCCCCAGGGCCCTTCCCACTCTCATGCCAGTGCTTCCTGGGACCACATCCCTAATAAATTACCTGCACCTAAAGTCTTATCTTTGAGAGGCACTTACCATGCAATAAGAGGATACATAGGATAAAAACAAGCTCCTCATTTCACACTGGAAGAGAAAGAGTCAGATGCTTTGAGACCTTCACTTTATCTCTGTGTCTGTAGGAGAAGCTTCCCAAAGGCTGAGATGATGCCTGCCTTCTGTCCCTTTAGGGTTATTGGGACACCAGATAAGATGCTGGGTACACGGTCAGAGCCGAAGAGATGCACACTGAGTTGAATTGAATAATAAATGCTGTGAGCTTCTCCCCAAGCCTTGATGGGTGCAGCAGGGCTGTTTCCCAGCGTGCTGCTCCAACCAGACACGAGAACCTAAATTCTATTCATTCTCCCCTTCCAGAACGCAGGGAAGTGAGAACATCTAGCTTCATCTCAGGGCAAAGAGACAGAAGTTTAAATGATGGTGTCTGACACCAGGCCAGTCACTTTCCAAGTTAATTCCACAAGGCTTTTCTGAGCACCGGAGAGAAACCAGTGGGGACACAGCCGTGAATAAGATAAATAAGGTCACCACCTGCTTTCAGAGTAGTGTTAAAGGGTCAGGACATAAATCAGCTCTCATTTCTCTGCTTTTAGAGACTCCAGAGGGGTCAGAGCCAGGGTCAGCTCTCAGCAGGGCTCTCATCGCCACTTCCTCTTTCTAGCAGTCGGTCTTGCTTTCTCAGACAGGCAACCTGAGCCCACTTGGAGCCAAACACTGCAACACAGCCTCTCTCTGCCTCTCTCTCTCTCCCGGGTTTCTTTTCCTCCAGGGATGGGAGCTTTCTCTATTTCAAGCTCAGCTTGCTGAGGCAAGAAAGCAAAAAGAGGTTAAAGAGATAAACTCTGGGGCCAAACTACTAGGCTCCGCCACGCACCACAGCTGTGTGGCCTCAAGTAAACGAGGGAGGCTCTCTCATCCGGATTCTCTCAGCCACCAAATGCGTGCAGCAGGAGTGATTTTCATCTCATAGAGTCTTGAAGCGGCAGGTCGAGGGCTGCATACTATGTAAAGCACCGAATGACTCCTGGCTATTTCTGCTAGTTCAGGCCAAGGAAGAGCTTTTTTGGTTCTTGAGACCCAAACATCCTTCTTCATTTGCCAGCTTTTTGCACCAGGCCTGGTGTCTCAGCGTTCCTTACATATTGCATTGTACAGAAAAACCCAAATGCACTTTTTGGCCAACCCATTCATGATACTGGGTTGGTCCCTGGTGGCTCAGATGGTAAAGAATCCGCCTGCAATGAGAGAGACCTGGGTTCGACCCCTGGGTTGGGAAGATCCCCTGGAGAAAGGAATAGCAACCCACTCCAGTATTCTTGCCTGGAGAATTCCATGGACAGAGGAGCCTGGTGGGCTACAGTCCATGGAGCTGCAAAGAGTCAGAAAACAACTGAGCAACTAAAATATTCAGCACAATAACAATACTGGGCTACTCTCCCTTTTCTATGTTGGTGCTCAGCCCTGTTGCTTATTCCTGGATCCCCTGGCCATGTCATCAAAAATCACCTAGCGTCACCCCACCATCTCACACAGACCCTTCTCTTTGGTTGCACAGGTTTGGCTGCAATTTTTTGTGCTGAGAAGACTCAGAGGAACGCTTTCTCCCACCAGCCTTCACCCTGACATGTAGCAAGACAAAAAAACCGCTGCTTACCCCTTCCAGGCAAGGCCCCCAGCGCTGTTAGGAGCTGCCTCCCCTTCACTCTCCCTGCGGTTTTCCCCAGACAGGAAGTAGGTGGTGGGGAGGGGGAAATCTCCGACTCCTGGCCCTCCTTGGAGCACGGCATCCACCAAATTAATCAGAGAGGTGGGCTA